>OZ010789.1:311823165-313023165 GCA_963932465.1 Maratus speciosus
TTATGTATTTTTGGCACCTTTTTAAGTAAATTTTATCAGAATGTAACATCGTATTTTATATGTTTTTCAAGGTGAATTTGACGTTCAACAATTATAGTTTGAACTATATTTTATATAACATCAAGTGTCATCCACTTTAAATTAAAAAAAAATATATATTTGAGCTTGATTGGATGAATAATAAGTATTTTATTAACGACTGAAAATTTGAACAAGAAATATGTAGCGAGAGTGTGAGCTAATAGTAGGAGTTGAAAAAATATTGTTTCACATTGGTGAGAAATAATTAATTAATTCACTTTTTACGTAGTCGGGTTTTTTTAATTTTTTTAATTTAATTGTTTATTACCTTGATTAATTGACTGAAGCAGAAATTTAAGATGGAAATCAAATTTGATATAGTATTGAACTAATAATATTCAAGCATTAACATGTGTAACTACTTCATGAAATATTAATTTGTATGAGATAGATGAAGGTTTTTAGATCGGTAAATCTAACTAGTTTATTTATAATTATCAAAAGCCTATGATGATTTGTATTACTTTCTAAATAATCTTTTATGGGGGCTGCATAATATTTTGTTTACTTTAACTTTCACAAAAAAATACCAGGCAAAGATTAGATAATAACAATCTTATTATCTAAAGGTAGTTTCTTCTTTAAATTCATTCATTAATTCATTCATTCATTAAAAAAAAAAAAAAAGAAAAGAAAAGAACGAAAAAGAAAAACGTTTGTTTCAGCATATTCCTGTTTGAGAACTAAGATTTATCAATAATATAATTATTGACAGTAGATAACACATTTTAGATTATTCTCATTCTGATGTTGAAAAAAATGTGTCTTGAATTAATTTTTAAAATAAAAATTTGCTTGCTATGCTCAAAAATAAATAAATATAAACATAGATTTTTATAGTTCGTATGTTTATATTATATATGTTTGTATGTTTCTGCCTGTGTAAATCACACAAAAAACATTCGTTATTATATATTTTTTTTACTTTATTTAATGACTCTTTTTTTCTATTTTTCTTTTTAAATCTCTTATCTACATTATTCTGATTCCATTAAACAAAAAAAAAATTGTGCTTCCTTGTAGAGTTTTTTTTTTTTTTTTTTTTACGTTTAATGATTACATAACCTACACTGCGAAAATTTACCGTGACATTTCCACAATGTATATCTTTCTTTTTAACAAATAAGAAATCGTTTTTTCTAATTTATGTAATAATGAAAGTTGTTAATTTTAATTATTTTTAAAACTCGATTACTTATTAGTATTAAATGAGATCGAGTACTGATTACAACCGTCGTTAG
Organism: Maratus speciosus; assembly: GCA_963932465.1. Taxonomy (NCBI): domain Eukaryota; kingdom Metazoa; phylum Arthropoda; class Arachnida; order Araneae; family Salticidae; genus Maratus; species Maratus speciosus. Next base: position 311,824,488 of record OZ010789.1, read on the forward strand.
AGCTACGATTATTTAAATTATCAAAATATGTCACTATGTGCTTAGATTTGAACCGAAACGGATATCTGCAAGCAAAGCGCACATTCCACGTATGGATTTGGGAAATATACTTTTTATCAAGATATTATTTCTTTAGTCTATTAAATGCCTCGTACGGTTCCCATTTTTTGATACCACTATTTGTTGTTAGTAATATGCTTTAATTGCAGAATTTTACTCATTAAATATGTCGAAGATTAATAAGTGTTACCCAGAAATAGGAACTGTAAGTGCTCACGACTACTATTTTCTTCAATCATTTTTATGTGAAAAATTAGTTTAATATAGCACTGACAGGTATAAATTAATACAAAAATATATAAACAAAATATTTCAAGAACATTACATTAACTTTTACACGGTTAGCATAGTTTTAAATAGCTTGAGCTTAGTTAAACATTATATGCTAATTTCCTTGTTAAGCAGAGTTTAAAAAAATCAATAAAAAGTTGAAGACATAAGCGAATATTTTCTGCAGTGTAATTTAAATTGAGGCGTATTGTTTAGCGCAGAATATCTTTTATTAATTAATCTAACATACGAATTAACTATTTTTGAGAAAATAAATAAATAAAAATATAGAAGTGCTATAAAAAATATACAATAAATTCCCTTTGGACTAAGTTCAATTCACACGTTTGCGTCAATAACTCAACCTCAAGTATTTAACCTAAAGGGGAAAAGATATCAAGGTAAAAATATTTAGAATTTCTCTTTTCGTGCTTGCAAGAAGAGCAATATATAAGCGTTAAAGAAAAATATTAGCTTTCTCTTGTGCTATAAGTTTCTGTCATCATTCGCGATGGAGTAATAAACGTAAAGTTACAAATGCAGAGAAAGTATATCGGTTTTTATTTCCGTTCTGGTAAAATATAAATAGGTTTCCTTCAGTAAAAATAAATATACGTCCCTGATTGATATTAAAGAGAAGAATATAAAAAAGACTGTGAAACTTTTTGGTATTTTCCACATCATCAAAATGTTTGCTCAAAATATTTTTTTAATAAATTTAGCCATGTCCTATTTTATATGGTAGGTTACTTCAGCAAAAAATATTTTTGAAATATGCAGTTAATGTAAAAATTAGAAATAAGTAAAATAATTAGTAACGACGCAAGGCTCCCAAATGGTCCGCCAACTGAATACCAATAAATTTTAACAGAAAATTTTATGGTAGGTTTGCGCTAGAATTAACATTCAAAGGTGCTTCCGGGTGGTGGTTAGTAAGAAAAATGTAAAAAGAAAATTTTCTAAAATAATATTAGTATTCAGTTGGCGGACCATTTGGGAGCCCTGTAACGAGAAAAAATATTTTAATAACAATAATAATAATAATAACAAGCCCATCTCTAAAATCGTGTAAAAATTATTTAATTAAAAATTTATTTTATCTTCATTCTTTTTTTTCTAAAACCATATTTTATTTTTGCAAATGCAAATGTCATAACTCATTTCGTTAAAACCAAAATAAAAAAAAAATGTGGAAAGTTCGGGTACGTAATAAAATATTTTGAAGGTAATAAACGTCAATTAAATTCTATTTTATTCTATTCTAAATCATAATTATAATAGAAAAAGGCTTTAGAAATTTAATTTATTTTACTTTAAAAAATATTTATTCAATATATTTGTGGTGTCAAAAATAAATTAAAATTTTTCTTCGAACTAGTCTTCTTTTAATTCGCTGAATTACAATAAAATCTCTGTTATCAGAATACCATATGTCTATTTTCTTGATACGTAAAAATGCATTCTACTTTGTTGACGTATGATCTGTTTGACAGTAAATTAGGAGCTGTTTCAATGTATTAAACAATATCACTGTATGATAAAATTCAGGCAAAAAAAAAAAAAAAAAAAAAAAAAAAAACGTTCTTTTTTGAAAAAAGTAAGAAAATTTGTTTTATTTCTCATTTTGAAAAAAAAAAATAAATGTAGGTTTCAATTATTGTGAAATATTAAATTTAACAAATATGTTTGGCAGTACCATACGGATATCATTCGCTAAAGCACAAATTTGTTTATTTTTTAAATGACGTTAAAATATTGAAAGGTTTTGAAGCGGAATTTGATATCACTTTATATTGGAAAGAGACAACCTAAAGAAATTGTTACGAACGAAAATTTAACGAAACTTTTTAAGTTTAATCATGATGTCACATCTCAACTTTTAAAATTTTGAAGTGAATTTATTTTAATAATTATACATAATTTATTTATTTAACCATTTGAAGGACGGTGGTTCATTTTTAACCACTTAAATTTAATCTCTAAATGCCCAAGATTTTAGGAATGGAAATTTTTCTTTTATTATGTACGTGAAGTTAAAATAACGTTAAAATATTGAATAGTTTTAAATGAATATTTTATATCACATTATACTGGAAAGAAACAAACAAACAAAATTATTACTTTTTAATTTTACATATAATAAAATATATGTCCATAATGATATCATGATGTCAATTCTCAACTTTTTAAAAGTTCAAGTAAAATTTTTTTAATAACTATATATATATATATATATTACTTCTTTAACCTTTCGAAGGACAGTGGTTCAATTTTAAACCATTTAAATTTAATCTCTAAATACCACATTTGCACCAGATTTTCGGAGTGAAAATTTTCTTTTTAATATGCACAGGAAGAAAAGATTATATTTATTTTGAAATAAATTTGATTTCAAATTCTGGTGTCATTCTATGATTGCGGTATTTTGAATATAAAAACACTTATTACGTTGAACTTTAAAATTCCTCTTAAACCATTTGAATCTGAAGCGAGCATTTCAGGAATTCTTAAAAGAAATTCTGAATGGTAATTTTTGCTTTATTCAAAGATAGACGTTTCGTGACTATATAAAGTAAATATTCTTCTTTCGGAATTTCCTGTTTTTATAAAGTAAATTCCTGAAATGGGCGAATATACTCGCTAATGATTTAAGTGAATTAACTAGTTAATTTTACTTTCTTCTATATTAATAAGAAAAAGTATTGTATTAATGGCAAATCTGGTCTTCCAGTTGGTGATGGTTGCACATTCCAGATATTTTTATTATCTTTTGACTATATACAGAATGCAAAGGAAAGTCCCTTTAACCTGAAAATACTTGCGAACAGGGAGAGCTACAACTATGCAAGTGAGATAACGGTATAGTAAAGCGACTGGGACTGACCTAATACAAACGACAACAGCGCCCCTAGTGGCGAAATTTGGAAGATATCCATTGCAAATCGAAAACAAAAAGAGATAGAGCAAATTTTCCAATTAGAAAATTTTAGAGCATCAATTAATTAGTACGAAACGACATTTGGTTCACACGGATAAGATAAATAAGATAAATACACAGATAAGCCTGTATACCCAAAAATGTCCGAAATCGATGAGCGACGATTCTACTTTGCATATTCAAATTCCGAAAATGTAGCAGTGCACAATTGCAGATTGTGACGTTGTACTGTGCTGTAGTGTCTGTAAAACAATTATTTCCAATGCATTTAAAATATTAGATTAACCCTTTCACGGGCAGAAAAATTCTGTTCGTAAACTGATGAAATAATTGACTGACACCTGAATATTCAAACCAATTTCTTAGAAAATAAAAACCCGCTAATTTATACTTACATTACAAAAGCAAAATTTTATTAAAATATTCTTGGTGCCATTTGTCAATTTTGGAATTAAAATTAGGTGGCTAGAACGTCTAACTACCGCCCTTGAAAAGTTTAAATCTATGTCGTGGTATTGAAGAGGCTTGCAATAGACGTCCCATGCTGAGAAATGTGCATGCAGAATTACTCTCACGAATACAAATGTGTATCGTGAGCAATGGCGAGCTTTTCGAACGTACTGAATATTAACTTTTTATCACTGTGAGACAGTTTGTCTTTTTTTGTGTGTATGTGATGTTATCAAAATGTATTGAGATAAGTACGTATTTACACCATAAATTCTGCGTATTTCTTCATAATTCTGACTATTCCACTCAAATGTTTACACAAAATGGAATGCATTGATTTCGGCATTTTTGGGTATACAAGCGAATGTTTATCTTATCCATGTAAACCAAATGTCGTTTCGTACTGATTAATTGATGCTCTAAAACTTTCTAATTGGAAAATGTGCTCTATTTTCGTTTTCGATTTGCAATGACTTTCTTACAAATTTCGCCACTATGGGCTCTGCTGTCGTTTTCATTAAATAGGGCGTAGTCCCTTTAATATACTGTTTCACTTGCATAGCTGTAGCTCTCTCCGTTCATAAGTATTTTCATGTTAAAGGGACTTTCCTTTGCACCCTGTATTAGAACGAAGCCTATCTGCATGTGTGTTACACGAATTCGCAAACGCTGTAACTGAAGAAATAATGTACTATAAGTTATTAAACTTCATAGGTAGTTTAAATTGGAGTTGATCTGATTTTGGTATATATATATATATATGAGCAAAATGTCATGATGCTATGCTATGTATGTCACGTTGTTTTTGACAGCTAGGACGCGATATATATGCAATAGAAGTGCTCCAAGTTTAATATATGAGATCTTTTTTATGAAAAAGTACACGTATTTTCTGTTGATCAGCTAACAGGCGTTCACTGGTAAGTTATATATTTTACAATGAACATTCTAGTTGTATCCCAGCTTCACTTCCATAAAATTGTACTATTTTTAATATTTAAGGTCATTACATATATAAGTGCAGTACATATATATGTAATATGTATATATATACATATACATATATATATATATATATATATATATATATATATATATATATATATATATATATATATATATATATATATATATAATTACCATATTTCTGTATCTTTTTTTCAAAATTCAAAATTTATTACTGAAAATTCAGGTTGAATTCCATAAAATACACATTATTTCAAATTCATTTTCGTTGGCCTGTTAACTGTTATTTAATATATGTAACAAAATGATATGTTCTGTGATCAGCTAGTTTAATTTTTATTTCTTCATAATCTTCATAGAATTAATTATTGATTAATTCTCAATAATAACGTTTGAAATGCAGAGACAGACAGACAGAATTTTTTTTTTTACATTCATTGAGTGGTTTGGGTTATATTACAACCTCTAAGTAATTTCTAAATTATGATTTAAAGAAATTTTGACATTTTGATACAATTGGCTCATATCCATTTGATTATATTTGGTAAGTCGGATTTGAAATTCCCCTCCAAAGCGTTCTTAAAAGCATTAGGATCAATTTATTTAAATTTTATTAAATCTAATGTATTTAATATAAACTTAAAATTGAATGTCTTTTAGACACATTAATTGACTTCAAATGCATTTTTAGAGCACTTTCACCAAATTCTCTTCTGTTATTTGTAATGTTCATGTATGATATTTAAACAAAATTAAGTCTGGAAATTTTGACTTTATCTATGACACGTACGGTGTATATAGTATTGGGGGACAATGATGCAGAAAAATCTCTTAATTTACTTCTATTGTACGTTCCGATACGTAGTATTAACGTGTTGTGGATTTGTTATGCGAATAATTTAAAGCTGTTCTCTAATGAAATTCATTCTTAATAAATTAGTTTTATCGCAAAGGAAATTTTCTTTTTCAGAAGATAATTGAATAATGTGCCCTAATGGTAAACTTTCATTACAATCAATATTCTTACCTATTAATGATTGAGGCAGAGTCCAAAAGTAAGAATAGATTTTTTCATCTGAAATCATTTAAGAAGTCTATTTATTGAGAATACATCCATGAAAATGCAACAGATTGGCAAAAAAGTAATGTTCTTATGATTTATAATTTCAATTAGAATCATAAGAAATATTATTTTATTCACAAGGTCTACTTAATCATACGCAGTGCATTTCAAAGATCAAAAGTGTTTTACAGATCAAGACTTTAAAACAAATTTTACTTATAAGAAAACCTTCTCAAAATGTTTCCTTTGTTCCACTGTGATTTCATGATTTTGTACTTTTTTTTTAAACTCATAAAAGGTTTTGAATATGTGAAGAACATTTAAAAATTCAATATGAAAAGGGAGATACAAAAATACGTTATACCATTTATATATTGCATATATCTTTAATAACAAAGTAAATTATTTGAAAAATAAATCAATGAAGTGCAAAACAGTCAATTAAATATAATATGTTACACGAATGGATGTGAAGTTTTAGACCAGCTATAAATTGAAATCTGAGCTATCTGATGTAAATCTGAGCCTTTATCACACACACACAAAATAAATGATATTGAAACTCTAGCCTTTGAAAACTGATAAATTAATCAATGAGAAGTTATTTCTAATGAAATGGAATTCGAAAATTATCATGTCTTTGTCGTCTTTTTAGTGTCGATTAAAGATAATTAAGTGAAAAGAAATATAACCAAAATATACAAGAGAAAATAATAGTTTCTGTTTTTGACTCACACAGCCATATTATAAAATCATACAATTTAAATATTTTCATTTATCACATAAATCATGAATTAAATGAAAAGTAAATATGTTTTTAGAAAAAATAGCACCATTAATTTTATTTTTATAAGAATTTTAATTGGAATACAACAGCATAACTGTATATAAATGTACTCTATCATATGCATTCTTTACTTTTACCGATACATTTTTTTTTATAGGAATACATATTTATGTTTCTCATATAAAATTGAAGTTTGCTTTGCTTGCATTTTATCATTTCTTGCCATATTTATAACACCTTATTCTGAAGAAAGAAAACTAAAAGCTTTCACTTTTCGACTACAACATGGACATAAAAAAATAATTAAAAAAGGCTTTTAAAATTAACAGAAGACAAAAATACTGAAGTCTATGGACATTTTTTAACGGAGAGTATAGACGAGACTAAACAATTAATTGAACTTCGTAAATATATTAAAAAATTAAAAACTTATATCCATTGCTTGCATTATTAGTTGGAAAAATATTCTTATTTCTCCATTTTTTTCTACATTTATGTGAATAAATTCCATACAGATCAAAATAAAACAACAGCGTAGTTTTCTTTCAGTCCATTAACTTTCAACTATCTACATATTACATATCTTAGTAACTGTAAATCTTCGTTGAAATTTATGCTTAACAGCACAAATGCAATGTAGATACGAAGTAAGTTACAAGTAAAAGTTATAATGTTATAATATTTTTAAATTTCACATGCCATACAATAATTTCCAAAACTTTTTACCACTTACACATGCATATAAGTCCACCTACCCTTCTAATTTGAAAATAAAAAATAAAAAACTCGTGTATAAATCGACTCTGAGAAAAACAAAATAAAAAAATCGCCTGTAAATCTTTTCGATTCGTAAACATTGTTAGAAAATGAAATCCAAAGCCTATACCTTATGTATAAATTCAGTTTAAAATGGAAAAATAATAATTTCTATCTATTATACGCGAGTATATGCTATATATATCAATTATAGTAAATCGTTAGAACATTGCTTTGTAGTTAAAACTAAGGACAGTTAATAAAAACGTTAGTTCTGATATAATTAAATACTTGTATGTTAAAGTAAGTTTTTAAAAACTTTGTGAAGATGATATTTTATTTTTTTAATTTTATGTTATTCAAAAATAATTTTGAATACAATGATTGTTTGGAATGAGGAAATAAAACTGTTAACTCTCTCATCATAATAAGATCTTATAGAAAGATAATATCAATTTTTAAGTATAAAATAAAGAATGGGAAATACTGCAGATATAACCAAATCGAAGCAAAAAAAAATTGAATCAGTCATGTTATAGAAAAAAAACAGCATTTCGCCCTGAAAACAAAAATACACTCCCTTATCATTTGAAATGGATAAATAAAAAGGTTCGACAAACTTCAAGTGTTAAAATTATCAGCTTGCAGCAAACAGAGTGCTTTAAAAGAAATCAATTTATTCTATAACAGGGTTAATATTCCGAGTAATAATATTCGCATTAATTATGATAAAAATTTCTTATTTTAAATAACGTAAGTATAACTATTCGAACATAGTCGTACTCAAATTCCAAAAAAAGATAGTGTCAAATTTAAACACTCTATTATAAAGTATTTTATTCCGAAGGTAAAAATTGCCACAAAAATTCAAACGTCATCATATAGAAATGCAATTTAAATAAAGTACTTCCTTAATCATGAAAACGCGACATTAAGCGAAATTTGTACTATGCCATGCTCATGTTTCCCGTTGAAATGCATAAATTGAAAACTCTAATTCAATATTTAAGAAAGGAAAATCACTTGTGGCAAACTAGTTCTGTTTATTATATTACCTGAAATTTTATATTAGTTATATAGAAATATTAGTTTACCTGAAAAAAAATTTCACGATACAGCCTCTCCCCCTAATAACATTGTAATGTTCTCTTGTTGTTTATTTTTTTTTCTAAATTTCAATTATAAAACGTTACTATTAAACAGATTTTTGATAATATACATTTTTTTAATACGTTATCAACTATCTGCGCCTAAGTTGCAATCTTCTTTTCTCATCCTTCATTTGCCATATAAAGTTTCACAATTATAACAATATAAAAATATCTATTCAAGTATCTCGTGTTTTATACGATGCACTTGAAAAAACAAGTTGAATTAAAAGGTACGCAACAACAACAACAACAAAAAACAAACAAACAAACAAACATTTTAAAACTTCTCAAAGCGGAAGAATTCGTTTTCTTACAAAAGCTTAAATTTCTCGACTTCTTAGATAAGATAATCATTTTTCGTCGTTTAAAACCTTTTAAGGAAATTGCTTTGTAAAGAATGTATTGTTTTCTAGTACGCACTTTAATGATAATTATACAATTTAAATTAAGAATCAAACGTATGATTTTATTAAGTAAATCCTATCATGCAAAATATTGGCCTTAGCTATTATTTTTTTTATGAATGATTATATTGTTTATGACGTAAAATTTTCGACGATTTTACCAGTTTTGAAAAGGATGATAATTAGGAGCTGCAAACCAAAATATAAAAAAATGCGAAAAAATTATAAATTATAATTAATTATTGCTTATCAATTAATTATAAAAATGGTTATTGGTTTTAAAAGAATCGTACTTTGATATGATAATGTACTGTTCTTGCATCATTACATCAGAAAACCTACATTTTATAGAAAATATTTGGAATAATAGTAAAGTTATTCGGTCCGTTACATAACAGACCTTTATTACTGGATACAGTTCGAAATGTTAATTTTCGAAATTTTCGGTACATTTTATAAACGAATCGAAATTCAAAATTATTTTCACAGAAATAAGAATTTGTTTTGACCATTCTTATAGCCTACGTGTTTATTTACTTGTTAACGACGCTGGCTAATAGACAAAAAGCCCGGGTTTCATTATCGACTCAGAGATAGATGTTTGTAATACACCGGATTCTATTTTAAAGAATGGTTTCTGTGTTTTTATCCTAAGAATGCAAAATAACACCATAGTGGAAGAAACTAATATAGCAATGTTTAATTTCATTATTTCTGGAGTCTTAGAAGACAAACAGATAAATTATCCATTCACCACGGCACTCTTCACACATACATACCCAGTCAAATTTATAATTCAATTGCAAATATAAAATAAATATTTATTTAAGTCACTTAGAATCATTCCCTTTTATTTTTATACATTACGAAAAGTTTAAAACATTATAAAAAGTTACATTATAAAAAGTATATATGTCATTATATAAATTTTTACTTACAAGGGAACCACTTTACGTGTTGCTCGCACCTAGAATCGAAACCTGGTGCATTTTGTAGCCCTATGCATAAAAGTTAGAGAACCGATAAGAATTCTTTGTTAAAATCATATTTTATATATTTTTTTATATTTATAATTTTTTATTATTGGATTTTTATTTGTTAATTTTACTCCAAAAGAGAGTTAAGTCTCCAGATATGGCACTTCAAAATTTTCACCAGCTTTATACCTGTAATAGGTTTATGTCCAAACCATTACAACACGGTACGTAGCGAAAATACTGAGCTAAGCTTGCCGGAAAACTGTACGGGACGAAAAAGACGCCAATCTTTCCCCGCCAAATATGTAAATATAATATTGTATTTTTTGTAAATCAAATTCGTAGGTTCTTGAAGGAATTTTAAAACTTTTTTCAACATTTTATAGTTATTATTGACTAATTTATATTTTTAACTAAAAAAAAAAAAAAAAAAAAAAAAAAAAAAAAAAAAAAAATCTAACGTTAAAAGCCCGAAAAGGGGTCTAGAAAATTGCATTTTCAGAAAGTTAATCTGCTGTAAAATCAAAAAATATTATTTTAACAAAAAAATTTTATCGATTCCCAAACTTCCTAATATAGAGCTTTAAAATGCACCAGGTTTCAATACTAGGTGCGAGCAACACCTAAGGTGGTTCCCTTGTTAGAATTCTATTGGCATTTTTATATTATTTAAAGTAAATTGCATTTTATAAAACGGTGCTTGCGCTGAAAAATATTTTGCTTTTGACAATCATTTATTATTCGTTAAAATGCATTTATGACGGCAGCTACAGTACGAAAAGAAATGAACTAAATGTTTGTCATCACAAGCTAAACTGCTGCAACTTTTCAGCATAAAACATTTCCTCAAAGAGTAAATATGTTTCGAGGCATCTCTCTACGCTGAGGCAATGCTAACACTTTCAACTATAGAGAGCACGAAGATTTAAATGCTTAGCATTATCATTAACGTTGCAAACAGTTTGGGGTTGATTAAAACGGATATTTTGAAACCCGATATCGAATTCTGCAGTAAAAATATGCACTGAATCATGTAGATTTTCTTGATTTATGAATCAATATGAATCACATTAGTATGCTGATTATACGGGGAATTCTACATTTAAATATCCGTGTTCAAAATTATTTACATATTACCTATAAATAATGTTGCCCACGAGAATTTATTTCCTTAACTTTACCTATAAGTAATTAAATATTCATAGATTTAAAATGTTAAAAAATCAACTTTCTGCATTACACTTAATAAATGAAAAGCAATGCAGAAATTATATTCATTAAATCGAGAATGCATGTGGACAATTTGTAAAATTTCAAAACTTCTCAACCATTAAATGAAAATATTAGTACTGCTACTCTTCATTCAAATTTTACATGTGATTAGGAAAGACAACACATCATTGTAAATACACATATCTTTAAATATTTTCATCTATTTTAAAATACTTTGATACCGTTGAAAGGACATAGGTTGGTTGCATCAGTCGTTGATGAATAAAGAATATTTTTGGTTTCCAGCGCTTCACCTGTGTACCCTGCCGTGGCACTACCCACCGCAAAATTTTTTTGAATAAAACTGTGTCAAGAACATTTGTCTACATTGTGTCGTTAACTCTTGATAATGTTCGAAATGTAAAAAATCAAGTTTTGTTTGTAATTGGTAATCCCCTGTTATTAGTTAATTAACAATATTACAGAAGTTCATGATACGTTTCAAATAGTTTATAGTTATTCCGAAGTAATCTGCAAAAATCGTATTAGAAAGCCTCTATTGAAAACAATATGATACGACCTTATATATATTTAAGGGTTCCTCAAAGATTAGTACGGTCACGCTAATTTAACACATTAAAAGTTTCCGTGGAAAAATTAGTAAACATTCAAAAATTCAAAAGGTAGATAAATATTATTACACAAAATAAAATTTAACAAAACCTTAACAAATTTAATAAAACCTTATTTAACAAAATAAAATTAAAATTATAAAAGTACTATCCCATTATTTTCAAATATTTGTTACTCAAAATGGACCATAGAAAACAGTATTAATGTAGTGTTATGTATCTATTACTTTTAACGAGCTCATGCCAAACTATGCATGAAAAAGAAAAAAAAATTCTGTCTATCTAATATCAATGCAAAAACCCTTGACGGGTTAAAAGTTTTTGACGCAGCACTTTATCTTATGCTCTAAGAATTTTAAATATGGAACTTAAAAATACTGATATCAAATTTTGAGTGACGTTATGCTATTTCTTAAAAAATATATTTGTATTTATTTCATCATTTTATTTTTGTTTTATTTATAATCGCATGTGCAAAAGTTATGTTCAACATGAAAAGCTGCATAAAATTTTATTCGCTGTTGCTTTATCATTTACATCTCTCATAAATTCAAAATATGAGTTTTAAAAGATATGATATAAAATTTAAGTGACGCCTTGATGTGACTTTAAAAGGTTTGTTTTAAAATTCAATTTAAATTATTTTTGACTTGGTTAAAATATTTTTTTACATCTACACAATACTTTTAATTTTCCAATTCACTGTTAAATATATCACTTTCATTGAATCTATACTATGCATTGAAATGTATTTATTTCAATAAATTGATTTATCTTTTGTGTCACGCTATTCAAAATTGTGAGTAAGATTTATGTAAATGGTTTATTTGCGTCAAACTATCCTTTTTCATACATTTCATGTAGTTTGTATACAATGACGCAAAGAAACCATTTACATAAATCTTACTCACAATTTTGAATAGCGTGACACAAAATATAAATCAATTTATTGAAATAAATACATTTCAATGCATAGTATAGATTCAATGAAAGTGATATATTTAACAGTGAATTGGAAAATTAAAAGTATTGTGTAGATGTAAAAAAATATTTTAACCAAGTCAAAAATAATTTAAATTGAATTTTAAAACAAACCTTTTAAAGTCACATCAAGGCGTCACTTAAATTTTATATCATATCTTTTAAAACTCATATTTTGAATTTATGAGAGATGTAAATGATAAAGCAACAGCGAATAAAATTTTATGCAGCTTTTCATGTTGAACATAACTTTTGCACATGCGATTATAAATAAAACAAAAATAAAATGATGAAATAAATACAAATATATTTTTTAAGAAATAGCATAACGTCACTCAAAATTTGATATCAGTATTTTTAAGTTCCATATTTAAAATTCTTAGAGCATAAGATAAAGTGCTGCGTCAAAAACTTTTAACCCGTCAAGGGTTTTTGCATTGATATCATTACTTTTTTGAGGTTAGTGATAAAATGATTAAAAAAAAGATACTTATGGAATTTAATGCAGATTTAATTTTTACTATTTTATTACAATTTTCCTTATAGCAGTTTGTATATAAAAACAAGTGGGTAAGTATAATCGCAGATCGCACAGAGGGTTTCATTTAATATTCCTTTAAAAACACTTTATCCTTAAATTAATAAATCCAAAATGTTAATTTATAATTATTAAATCCTTACATAGATGGTGCACCAATAGTTCCAATTTTCATGGGGCAGGGAACGCATTCTTTTAAACAAACCACCTTCAAACTGAAGTCATCAAAAACCAAGTTGAATAAGCCAGACCCCGTTGTGTTGTTTGACAAACAGCAGTCTCATGTCCCCTCCTTCCCCCCTTTTTCAAAATTTTTCAGACCAGTACCTAAGAATGGAACCGAAATAATTTTTTCTCTTCAGAAATTACGATAAAAAAATAGTATGCAGTACTCATAAATTTACTTTAATGCTATATAGGGTGATTATTAAGTTAATTATAACGTTTGGAATCTGTTGCATTGATGTCCGAAAGGTAGTTTCTGAGTTATGGAAGCTGGATCCATAAGGCGCCATAGAGGGGCGAAGCCCACTTGTGTTTATCATAATTATATCTGCCATGTGGACTAATTGCGATATTTAATCAAAATAGTCCCCCCCCCCTCCTCATCCCCGGAAATATAACAAATACAAAATGTGTCTTTATAAACCTATCGTCAAATAGGTTTTTATTTCTTTTTCCCTAAAAAAAAAAAAAAAAAAAACATGATTTTTATATCCGTAACGTAAATAGCGGACGAAGCCCGCTAGTTCCTATCATAATATATATTTTTAATAATTTTATATAGTCTATAATAAAAATCAGACTTAAAATAGTCTAGTTCCATGAGTACTTGTAGTGTCAGTTACATGTTACGATTTTTGGATACCAGTATTTTAGAACGGGAAAATGTGACTTATTTTATCGGAGATATCTCATTAATTGAATAAGGTGAAGCAAACTTTTTGAAAAAAAGGTGGCCAAAAAGCATGGCAGTTATCAGCTATGTGACTTTGTGCTAAAGTCCATTAATTTGATCTGCTTTAAAAAGATTACGGAAGATTGAATGATAGTAGAACCTGGATTAACCGAGCTTCGATTAATCGAGGTTTCTGTTAACCGAGCCGATAACAAAGTCTGATTTTTTTCCCCTTTTGAATGAGCCTTAAAAATAACCACACTCTTTAGCTCACTGTCCGTGCTATACAGGCCCTTCTGCCCCCAAAAGCACTCAACTCCAAAGAAACATTGGACCCTGAGAAGTCAATAGCGAACAATGCTTTGTTTCCAGTGTCTGTGTGAACTTTCGTAAATTTTTCAATTTGCATTTTAAAATTTACTACTGGTAGTTGATTTTCTTTTTAAATTTGTTAATCTGTGAAACAGAACTTTACATATATTTATTTTTATTATTTAAAAAACGTTCTATATATTTTTTTAAAAGAGATGTTAAATTCGCAAGCACGGCGAGTTTTTACACACAGTTTCTATTAACCGAGATTTCCGATTCCGATTTACTAACAGTCCCAATTAGCTCGGATAATCGAGGCTGCTCTGTATAATTAAAAAATCAATGGCGATCTTACTGTAAACGGGTTTCCCTTTTACTGAGGGATTTCAAGACCGAATCAGCTGATGTTAGTTGCTGTTTCCGTGCTTGATTAAATAAGATTAGTTAAACATTTGAAAATTTCCAAATATAAAAGGAACTAAGTCAACAGTGTCTTTGCTTTATGGTATTTTTTAACAACGCTATAAGAAAATGATTTTAAATAAGAGATTTTAAATGTAACGTTTTAAATCTGACATAATTTTCACCAAACTTTCCTTTCTCTTTGTAACATTCAACTGAAAATATTTTTATTATTAGAAAGATAATATTATTATTTGCGCTACCTTAAAATTGGCAACTATAGTTAAAAATATCATCTCGAAATTTGAAATAAATCTCTCATATAAATATATTTTTTAATTTAAACTGTTTTGCAATATTATTATTTGGCCACTTTGGCCAATATGACGTAATTTCCTCCATTTACGACTTTTAACACATATCAATGAATTTATTATTTAAAAATGTTTTTTCTTTTAATATTCACGTGTAAATATAATTTTTATGGCGTAATTTTCAATGTTTTCCTGCTTTTAATGCGTAATCATTTAATTCTAATTTGAAAATAATTGATTATTTTATAATTTTCTTTCATTTTAAGTAAGCATGTGTAAAAACAATTTTTATGACGTAATGTTTAATATTTTCCTGCTTTTAACACATTATCATTTAATTCTAATTTAAAAGGATTTTTTTCTGTTTATAATAGTCACGTGTGAATAAATTTTTAATTTAAAGGATGTATTATTCTTTGCTCTGTTTTAACAATTGGCAACAATTTAAAATAACCTTTTCTAAAATATGTAAAAAATATCTCTGGAAATTCTGAAAATTTTAATTTAAAATTGAAATAAACCGTCAAAAAATTAGGCAAGTTAAAAATAATAAATGCACTCTGCAAACTTCGAGTTTCTATTGAATGATTAAATTGAATGAAAATGATTAAATTCCCATGTATATTTTTTTTTCCTATGAGACAATTTTATCCAGATTTAACATTAAATATCTCTTAAAATAATTCTTCGATTTAAAAACTGTCTACTTCAACGTTTTTATCAAACATTTCTTTATAATACTACCCAATTTAATATTTTTGTATGCAGTAATTTTCTTAATATTTGCGAAATAGACCTCTAGTCACAAGAGATTCTTTCAAAGCGGTGAACAGCGTTAGTTTTTTTCTTTTTTTTTCCGAATAAGAGACAAAATGTAGTACGCAATTGCGTCAAAAGATGGCGACACCAGAATTCTGATATGCTTATTATGTAAAACTTCATTGTTATGTATAAATAAAACATTTCAACTAAATTATTTATTATAAAATAATTATTACATCACAATAGTTTTTATGCAAGGAAAATAATAATAATAATAATAATAATAATAATATGGATGTCAGTGATTATATACAGTAGAAAGCCTCTAATCCGCAAAGCTTTGTTCCAAGGGTTCTGCGGATGAGAGACTTTTTGCGGATTACAGGTCATGCCTATTTAATCTTTGTTTACATTTTTTTAAATTCATCTTTTGAACAAATTTAGATTGTTAATTCTTTAAAATAAATAAATTACACATTTTAATGTATAAATAAAGTAAAAACTATTTAATAAAAATAATTTTTTTTTTTTTTTTTTTTTTTTTTTTTTTTTTAAACATGGCATCAATAATTGTTTGTTTTAAGACATTTTATTTATATTGTTGAATTTTATCTTGAAGTTTATGTGTAGCAATAAGTTCTTGTTGAGTAACAAAGCTTTGTTGCTTTTTAAAAATCAAATAATTCTGGTCTGATGAAATGAGCAATAACTTTCATAGGATTTTTTTTAAATTCCATTTTCTTTCTAAAATAATATAACTATAATATAATTGCAGTGTATTATTTTGTTATAATATATGAATAATTTTAAATAATCTATTTATGAATAATACTTGAAAAAAAAATAAATACAAGACCACAAAATTTTTATTGTCAATTTTGTCTACAAGAAAATTCGTGTTGTAGATGTCTGGTGTCGCCGTCTATTATTACCAATGAGTACTAAAAAGTTTTAATTTTGGTATTTCCTATGAAAATAATCCTAATAATATTAGCTTTCAAATTTCTATTCATAATTTTGTAGGGTTGAAGGATAGGAATTAAAATCCTTAGTAAATTAAGATTAAAGAATCTGGTAACTTTTGTTGACAAAAGAATTGGGATTTTTTAAAAATAGTCTAAAAAGCAAACATCAGAAATAAGCAAATTAAAAATCAGTAATCATAATAATGTCATGAAGATAGTAAAAAAAAAATCTTGATTTTATAATTTTAGTTACCTTTTAAATACTACTTTCATAATTACTTTGCAAAAAAGATCGATATTATAGCATTATTATTATTTGATACATATCTGGTTGCGCCATCTATTGGAGAAAAACAGTAACAGATGTTTAAGATTTTTTTACATTGTAATACATCATTAATAAGAGTTCAAATGTAAGAAATGCATTTTTTTATGTGTTTTCCTATCTTATAATTACGATTTACTGAAATAAATAAATAAATTAGGAAATTCATTGTCTATGAAAGCATTTTCTATCATTAAAAGTAAATACTTTTTCATACGAGTTCAAATTGTATTTTTCAAGTATTGCATGAATAAATATAAATAAATAATATAATATAATAATTAAATGTACTATTAATTTAATCTTTCAAGAAGAATGAATGAAGTAAATAATATCAAATACAGAGGCAAGGAAAATGTGAAATTTGGTGTAAAAAAAATTTCAAATTTGAAAATTTTGTCACTATTGAAACACTTTACAAGAATTCAATTTTTTTGTTTACATTCATAAATTGTTCGCGGATTACAGGCCTTCGCGGACTACAGGTTCGCGAATTAGCGGCGCTCTACTATATTATTGACCGTCATAATAATAAAAAATGATATTATAAAAAGAAGAGCTGAAATGAATTATTTTTTTACGTTTCTGATCGTGTGATTTATATTCAAATAATAATTATTAATGTATATTTTTTGTAAAGTGATTGAAATTAAATATATTTATAAAATTTATGGTAATATTTTTATTGTTGAAAAATTGCCAAGAAATAATCATCATCAAATTGGCGTCATTATAATTGTAATTTTATTTAACTTAATAGCAATTAAAAAATTACAAAGGAACTGAAAATAATGGTCAACTAACAGACTTTAAAAGAAAAAAAAAAAAAAAACTTCACTTGTGAAAACATGTACCAGGGAGTATCGAACTGCGTATGTTAAGATCAGTAGACGATGGCCCTCAACCACTCAGCCAGCGGGAAGACAAAATTTTTCTCCCCAAACGTGGTTAAAAAGAAAGCATGTGTATGAATATAGTGTCATGCATTTTCGGTGAAATTTCCATAGAATGGCGAAGAAATATAGTCCGATTTTTCATGCGCATTATAAAACGAACAAGAGTCTTGCTGGAAACAAGTAAATTGTTATTTGGTTCATCTGAAACATATTTATTTGATTTTTAAAAAATCGCCCGTGTCATTTTCGAGAGAAAAAAAAATCGAATTATTTAACGAACGAGAGTTTTCCCAGAAAAAAGAAAAGTGTTATTCACCTCGACTTAATCACATTTATATTATGTATCAATTTAAAAATAATCGTTAGAACCGTTTTCGAGATTTTCAAATTAGGAACTTCCTCGATATTATACCAACGTTTTCACTTTAAAAACGGCTATTTAGATCTCAAAATATACTGCGCGTAGAAATGCAAAAATTTCAGTATACGATTAGACTGCAGATATAAGACTGTTCTAGAAAATTCAGAACAATAAGACATATATCTGCTGAGTTATTAAAAGGCGGCTTTTCGCGTTTTCTTTGATGTCGAGTTAGCTGTATATATGAGTTCCGCCATCTACGAATTCTATGATACGATACGATACGATTTTAACGATACGATACGATACGATTTTAGGCTTAAGGCTGCGTCACTCGAAATACTACCGTCTTCCATGATATGAAATTTTCTAGTCGTTCAAGAATCTGGAGTAAAAATATGAAACATGTCACACATTTGTAATAATGTCTTCACTTGAATATATAACTCCACTTTGACTCAAAAAATAAAATGAAAGACCTATGGATACAATAAAATTACAGCGAAGTATATTTTCTTTTTGTGCTACTCAGACAAAATCTGTTGCGAAATACGAAATAAAAAGAATTTTTACATTAAATATTTTATTCACGTAGAACTTATTTTTCATACTGTTATATCTTACTAATATTCCATGTAGAAAAAATAGCTCAATTGTCACATACGGGATTTTATGCAATATCATTTTAAAGACAACAGATAGTAAAATAATGCATAACTTTCACTTTTTTCTAAAGGGGAATAATTTTGTGACTCTTTAAATATAAAAAAGTCGAAATATAATTATAACGATTTTTTATTTTTAACCTTTCCGGTTCCAAACGTACTTTTTTCAATTCCGATAAAAAAAAGGAAAAAAAAAAAGAAAAGAAAGAAAAAAGAAATAGTTTTTACGATATTACCTAATACTTGTAAATTTTTCCAGAGACATTCACCTTGCATACAATATTTCAAATGAAAATCAAATTTCAAAGTAATTGCGTAAAAGGCGCAAAGGCCAACCAAGTGAAAAGATTCCGTGCCGGGACTCGAATCCGGGCCATCAGTACAGCGTACTGACATTCTACCGACTAGACCACATGGAACGATACCTAGCCTGGAACTTCTCACTATTACAGGTTGGCAATGCTACAAACGCAGCACAAGATGAAATATTTTTCCGTGAGCCACCGACATGGGGAAAACACGAAACAAAATTAAAACCAGCATAGATTGAAACTATATTAATACTTTAAAATTTGATTTTCATTTGAAATATAGATTTTTTACGATAATAAAATTAAAAGTAGCTAGCAAACTCACAAATGTTAAAGTTTACTGAAATACAGAGTGGTCATAAAGAAAAAAAACTTCCCCGATATGTGTACCCCTAGAAACCTAACTCCTCAACCAATCGAAAGCAAATTTTATATTTAGTATTTTCATGGTATAAGCTCAAGATCGTGATGATTTAGAAGAATAGAACACTCGCGGTTACGGTTACAGCGAAAAAAATTCGAAAATTTCGAATTGCAACACCCTTTTTTTCTGCGAAAATTCATCAGCGCATTGAAAAACCATAAAAGGTGTTGGAACGATCCACGTATGACTACAATCGCTGGTGTAATATCGTGGTACTCAATCCAAATCAGTTCCTATGTAACGTAATATTCAACACATTAAAACAAATGATTACATTTTTATTTTCACTATGTGTACGCAAACACAACTCAAAAAACATATTAAAACAAATCTCACAACATTACTCAGTTCACAGGCGAGAAAAAAAAAATCGGAAACTGAAAAACATGTCTTGTAGCCACGTTCTTCGTTTCCCGCAATGGTCTTTTTTACAAGTATTTTACGTCGGAAATTTTCATCGTACGTGAATCATTCCAATGCCATTTATGATTTTTCAATGCTCTGATGAATTTGCGTATGAAAAAAAAAAAAAAAAAAAAGGGGGGGGGGGTGTTGCCATTCGAAAATTTCGAAATTTTTTCACTGTAACCGTAATCGCGAGATCTCTATTGTTTTAAATTATCACGACCTCGAGCGCATATCTTCAAATAAGTATATCTAAAATTTATTTTTGATTGATTGAGCGATTGGGCCTCCAGAGGTTCATATATCGAGGAAGATATTTTTATTACTACCCTGTATAACGAACGTGCTAGTGAACCATGTAACCATGCTTGTGAATCTAAGGAATACAATTACTTTGCGTAGGCAGAACATCACATAAGACAACATGCTAAGGAAAATGTTTTGTAAACATATGAAAAATGTTGTATTATAATAGGATTAAACAAATATAATAACTTTCTAGTATTTGTTATGTTTTATTTTAAATTATTCATTCGAAAACGTAGCCCTTATTTTATATTTAAAAAGTAAAATACATATGTGAAACAAAGAACCGCGAACGGTGCAAAGAGATTTAAGCGATATTTTAGGTTTATTATTACTATTATTATTATTGTTAAATAATGTTATTATTAACAGCATAAATGAAGTTATAATAATAAATGTATAGATATAGTATTCATTATTACGTGGGAGTAAGAGAAAAAGCAATTGTTAAGAAATAATAATAATTACTCAACGGGTATGTCTTATAAATATGATGTAAGACCCTTTAGGGTTAATACAATTGCAGAAATACATATTTCTGTCTAATAAATATATGAAACCTTTCAAATACTACATGGTTTAAGTCACTTTATATTGCTCCTGTGTTATAAATTTTAAATATGAGTATTTGATACTTGGGATACAAATTTTAATAATTCTTAAATATTACGGCAGAAAAACACACATTAAAAACCATGACATTTTTTAAATGTAAGTGAGATTTCATTATAACAATGTTTTATTAAACTCCGACACGTTCACGTGCAGTCATTTGTGTACTGATTCTGACATCACAGGCTGAAATCATCCTAACTTTAGCTGATATATTAATTTAGATTCTTCTTGATTTTGTCGCTTGCAAGATTACTTTAAATGATTCAGCGCTCAATCTATGACAGTACTGATTTGATAAACTTGATTTTAAAATCATAATGCTTCATTTTAAAAGATTGTGGGAGTTAGAAGATGTGTGCAAAATAAAAAAAATCGACAATATTTGAGAGGTTTTTTTCGAAAATTACGCGATCATTAATGGAAATATATTATTCTTCTTATAACCTGTATAGTTATTTTAACTGGGACCTTAAACTTCGAAATAAAACTACATTAAACCTTTTAAATACAAGAGACTTGATACTCTGACAATATAAAAATCTACATAGTAATTGCACTAAAATAAAATTAAATATCTAACTTAAAAAATAATCCTTTGAAGTGCGATCTGAATGAAATCGTGGTTAAGTCCTCTACCGATAATTTGGCCAATACGCAACGCCAATTTATCAGGTTGTAACGAAAGTTTCTCGCCACAGCTAATACGGTCTGTGCAAACAGTTCACTTTGACGTGTTTGCTCATATTTTGTCAAACGATTTTTGCCATTTGAAAGAAAGAGACTTGCTTTATAACACTGTGTTGTGAAATTTGTAAAAAAATATCGGTATCATTAAATACAATGTGTCTGAAATGGAACTATTACGCTACCAGATTAGAACCATCATTTACTTCCAGTTCTGTTGCAAAAAGTCAGCTACAAAATGTCACCGAATATAGTGTATAGCCTTAGGTACTGGTGTCGTGTCATATGACACTGTGAAGGTTTGTCGGAGTGGTGGCTATATATAAATTTACTGTTAATTATATGTACTATAATTAATATTATGCAATGGTGATTTGGCGGAAAACTTTCGTTACAACCTAATAGATGTATATATTTGTTAATTAAGACGACAATCACTATTAACAACTAATATGAAATTAATATTAAATAATAATGCATTTGCTGCATCACAGGTGCCTGTTATAAAATTTCTTAGTCCGTAGCATCACGATCTCTTTGCTAGATTATCTGGTGAAAACTATACGTCTGTTTTTAAGATATGACGGTGTAGGGTATCAGGCTAAAATATAAAATTTTATAAAGAAATGACATAACATCGCAGAACCAGCCTTTATGATGACAGTTTATAAACCTTTTGACACAGATTTACAAATTAGGCAAGAAAAAGTGAGAAAAAAAAAGATGTGTTTCTGGATCTAGCAAAACTTAGGATACTATAACATATTTCTTCCGAGTTTTCCATGATTTCAAAAAAGAATTTTTTTAACTTCAAGAACCTATAGAAACAAAAAAGGACTCAACATTTAAAGCAGCATTTCTGAAACAAAAGTTTGTTTTGCAGCCTGTTAAAAAAAAGAAAAAAGAAAAAAAAAAGAAACGTTTTTTGAATACTTTTTACAATGCTTTAACGTTTTTCTCAATTAGAAATTAGGATAGTATCAATTGTTATTAAACATTTTAATGTTCAATAAGCATGTTCCACAGACAAACACGCTAAAATAATAACAGTATTATCAATAATATTCATATTGACAATATTTTGTTATTCTTGCACGTATAATTCTTTTAACATCTTCAAGAGCGATTTGTTTTATGGTGGGATAAAATGACTTAATTTATTTTTTTAAATGATTTATTCATTTTATATTAATAGGAATACAAAAGGTAAAAATAAAGAGGAAAAGCAATAAAAATTCACAAAATAATAACGCCACATTTGTGGCCACTGACCGTTAATGGTAATTATTGAGGGAAATTATTTCTTATAAAATAATAAAATAACAGTAAATTTCTTTCTTACATTTCTTTAAATAATTATATCTGATTTTATTTTTTATGAAATATTAACGATTTATTCAAATAATCGAACAACACTGACTTCCAGATAATTATTTCTTGCTCTTTTTATATCTCTAACTGCGCATCGATACAACCAAAACATAAAATTTTTAATTTTCTTTTTGAAGGTTTCTGTAATGAATAAATTATTATAAAAATTTTGTCGTTTTTATAATTGAAAGTAATTATAATTATAAAAAACTAAACGTCCACACTTGTGGCCAAGGGTGTCAAGAGGTTAAATAGCTGAAAATGTTGATTTGAAAAACCGAAAAACCGATATTTCGTTTCAAAAACAGATTAATACAATTTAATAGCTACTCGGAAATCTTCTAAATATAACGGAATGGACTTTGAAATTGTGGATAACTCATAAGAGGTTATATTTTCATAAAATTTTGCTATATGCAGATATAATTTCTTTTTTACAGTGAAGGAAGACAAACTTTTCTATAAGCAGTCTGTATTCAGGAAGCATACAGGGAAGATAAAAATACATTGTCTTCATTTCTTTTCTTAAGTTTTTTTTTTTTTTTTTTTTTTTTTTTTTTTTTTTTTTTTTTTAACCATTTGGAATAATGGTTATTGTCCTCGTCAGGGTAGGAAATCAAAATCATATCTGAAGCTTTTTATTGGTTTAAGCCGCATTTTTCTCGTTTTCTGATTGGTCTATACAGTAATCTGTATTTCCCTTTATTTTCAACAGAGATGGATACTTCTGTTGCCACTGACAAAAAAGTAATAAAAACTAAAAAAAAAATTAATAACTCAGAAACAAATTGAGATACAGCTTTCAAACAAATTGCATTTAAAAGAACATCTTTTTTTCTATACGACGGTGTAAAAAGTAATAGCGTGTGATTTTTAGAAGTTTAAGTATCAAATTTCAATTCAAATGGGTCATCAGATTTCTTGGACTACGGAAAAGCCTTTTCCCGAACAGCCAATGAAGTGCTTGGATAATACGCAAGTTTCAGGTGGATAATATGTAAGTTTTAAGAAATCTGACGGGTCGCAGGCAATTTTTGTCGCTTGCAATTTTTACGTGTAATAACACTATTAATGTTTAATTCATGGCGTATGTAATGTATGATCATCTCCGTGCGATTTTTTATGTCTTAAATTTTAGTCTTCGAAAAAAGCATTTTCCAAATGGTTGCTCTAATTTGTTAAATTGCTTTTTTTTTTTTTTTCGAGTTAGCATATCAATCGGAATAATTTCATGTTTACTATGTTGCAAGAAGATTTTACATGTTTTTAAAAAGTTCTTATAAGCCATTTCAAATATCATGGTTAAAAACAAAGTTAAACAAATACACCTTTTAAGAATTAATTCATAAACATGTTAAAACAGATTGATGTTATACAACTATCATAATAATGGGCTATACAATTGCATATTCTCAAACGTTTCTTTGGATCTGCACTTTGTTATAGATATTTAACAGGATGATAAAATCTTACAAGGAAGGTCTCCATACGGGCATACTCCTAAAAATCTGAAAAAATATAGAATGTTCTACTCATGAGGATAGATATGTTTATAAAAAACAACCTGCGGAAACTCGATAGAGTGCTCGTAAAAAAATAATGAACATTTCGATATTTGGCGATTTATAACCGATTGGCGATGAAATAAAAATTCATTTTTTTTATGTCATAATACTCTTTAAGATAAAAATGTTTCATATTGAACTTGTTTAAATAAATTTAATGTAAATAATTTTAGTTTTGTCAGTTTTAATTTGATTTAACTATAGTTTTGTCAAATATATATATTTATAATGAAAGTTAACTATCAAGTTTTATGAATGAAAACAAAATTTAAATTAATTAAATTTGTTCCATTCTCAAAATCTAAGTCCTATTGAGCACTGTCAATTCAATTTTGTTGCTATGGAAACAACTCCGCGCCCTGAGATGAATAAATTGTGTAATATATCTCATGCAGTTGCTACTCAATTAGCTTTTTACTGGCTGAATAATTGCTTTGAATGATCAAATTAATGCTCGGCTAGATACTTTACATCACTCCATTATGCCTAATTCCGCTATCACACTTCTAGCAAAAAAATTCATTCTTATATTTAATGGGCCTTCGTAGATAAAAAAATATTATGAAGATTTCATTATTAAATAATTGTTTGAAATTAATTTAAAACCACATAATTCGTAATAGTTTTTATTTCGTATATTATTTAAATGATATCTTGATTTAATAATATAATAATTTTTTTTTTATTATTTTACAGATTACAGTTTATTTACAATAGCTGACATGATTTTCTATGATTATAAACTAATTTAATATAACTGTATTCTTTTCAAGCAGCTTTTATTTAAAAATATTTTAAATGATTTAATCTATATTATACGCCATGTGTGTAATGCCTCTTCCTGGACATTTCTGAAATATGATATCATTTTTCCGATTCAAATGACATTCTACTCATAAATTTTCAAAACAAATCCATGTCATATTTCTCTAAAATCGTTTTCAACCAAGTCATTCTGGAATATTTTTTTACTTTGTTTGGGAGTTATAACGGTGCATTTATTACATTCTGCATACGGATAAAATGCGATGAGTCTTGCCATCTTGACAAAGAAAATGGAAAAGAGAAGAATCTCTTTTACATAAATCATATACCAATGCATGTTTGGTGTCTTGCTGTGGCAAATACCATATATTTGAGAAGAGACATTAAGTTCGCTGTAGCATAATATTCTTACTAATAAATTGTTTCAGTATTCATTACTTCATTTGGTACCCTGAGAATTGTATATTGAGTTAAGCAAGAAAATAGAATTTTGAAAATGGCTTGAGAATAATAAAAGTGAAATTTTCCGCGATGTTTTGCGTTGAATCTAAGTTAATCGGAATAAAAATGATTAGCCAGTTTACAATAAATTGTTAATTTATTTTAGATTAAGTTATTGTATCATACAATGTGTCTAAGTAGGATTAAACATAATTTTCTTTAGTACTCGTTACGTGATTCATTAGTCTGAGTATTGTATGCCATATACTTTGAAAAATAAAAAGAATTTTGAGAATGATATCGAATTTTATATCTGACTTTACGATCTAGAAGGCATTTTGTAAGAACTTTGGGAGTATTGTGATTAAAATAATCAAAAATTGAATATTATATATACAGATCATAATAACGGCCCAGTTAACTTCGTGCCTAAAAATTATTAACACGGAGCTTTTTAAACGGGACACTGTGTGATTCATGTCCTATTAAACGTTACAACGGCAATCATTATAATGTGTCCCTCCTATAATAAAGCCTTGTGTGCTACGCGTTTTTAAACTGTTAATCCGGCAATTAATATTGCCGTAAGCGGTAATAAAAATAAGTTAAGTGGAACCACGTAAATTTCGAACACGTAAATCATTATATTCTGATCTATATTTAAATAATAAATATCAAATTTTAAATAAAGTTATTTAAAATAGAAGAAAATGCACTCTGATTTGCATGGAGAATGAAATCAGAACGCCAGAACGATAAAGCATAAAAATGATTTAGATCTATGGAAATTAGAATAAAATCTAATAAAACATTTACCTTGAAAAATGTTCTGTGGTAAAAAATCTAATCAAAAATTTATTTTATTTTGAAAATCGGGCAACTCTGTAGATGTATTACAACTTATTATGTAGAACTTCATGTTCTATGGTACCAAAGTTTTCTTAATTATTTTTCTGTTTTATGTGATCATGACTTTTTCTTGCAAAAAAATTTAAATGTTAGTTTTATACGTAATATTTTCATGACTTCACACTGAATATAAATATCAATTGTTATTGGGTTATAAAACGAAAAAAACATTAGTTTTACTAGTTTATCCTAATTTAATATATAAATTAAATAAATGACTAAACCACCACGCGTTTTAATAATGTAAATTCATTCTTAAGCAGCTTCTTTAAGGTTACAATTTAAAAAAATTGCATCTGTAAATTAAAAATGATAGATTTATAAGAAGAAAAATTATAGCAGATGATCTATAGTGGAGGTAAGGGATAGTCTGTAAAATTGCCGATTTTTTTTTACTCTTTATGGAGTGAGGGGCTTTAAAAACTTTGTATGCCACGCTCTGAAAATCGTCAAAATTTGAAGATTTTAAAGTAATATACACACACTTTGACTTTTTATGCATAGAGATGATTTTTTGTACCATTATGCTTTTTTTAAAACTTAACATAATCGACAATATTCATTGAAATTGCTTAGTAAATTGAGTAAATTAAAAAGAGCTTGCCGACATTTTACTGTAGGTCATGCAGTTTCAGTTATCATGATTCTACGAGAATTTCGTATATGTAACAATCCTTTTTTATTATATAATATAGTTAAAGTACTTATGAAATATTAGTTCAAACCTATTAGTCTATACCTGTTTAAAGTCACTAATAAAATTCAAACGATTTTTAAAAAAAACCTGAAATAAAAAATTAGTAAACCAATTAATATAAGACTCTGAACATAAGATATCTAAATTGATTAAAGTTATTAGCAACAAATAATTCTATTCTGTCTTTTGTAACTAATTAATTAATAATTATCACAATTAGACAATGAATAGCTTGCACACATCCATGTAAACATTTAATTAACACTTAGCTAAAACAAACATGTCAGTATTTACAAGACATAACATTACAGAACAGAAGGTTTACTTTATAAATTCCATGAAATTAAGGAGACGATTTTTTTACTGCCATCTATACCTAATACATGGAAACATAAAACATGACATCCCTCACTCAATATTTAAGTCTATCAGGAGCTCTTGTGTAGCTACCAGATCTCCTCAGTACCTATGGAAAAGAAGAAGAATTAGTTTTTAAAAGTTTAGAAGCATTAACAATAGAACTAGTGGGGACAGAAAGTATTTAATCAGAGTCAGTTGATTTAGGACTTGGAGAATCAGGATCACGAAAGTCAGTTGGTGCAGGACATGGACTATTTGGAATATGAGAGTCAGCTGGTTGCAGATCTGTGATACTAGGCTGCATTGGTTTAGAAAAACGTTGTTTCACGATTGCATTTTCACTTCTTAAATTTCCTGCATCACTTCCTTCAGAATTTGGTTCATTAACTAAAGAAATCTCTGAACCTACATCAGTTATTTAATCAACATGCCTTTTCCAAATATTCGAACCAACATGTCCCTCCATAATGTAATTTTGCTTCTCATGCTGTTATTCGACCAATATTCCATTTGGTTTCTGGAGTATAATTTCTTAAGGCTACTATCGGGTTAATTTCAAATTTTTTTATTTTAACTTTGGACATATTCGCATCTTGTTTAGCCTGAACAAAATTTGTAACATTTGGCACTATCAAATCTATTTTTGTTCTTATATGACGTTTTAGAAATAAAGATGCAGGATTCTCCCCCCGTTGTAACATGAGGCATCTTTATATATTGCAAATAGAAGCTATTTAATTTCATTTCCAAAGTACCAGGTTCGGAAGCTAAGGTTTTTAATCCACGTTTGAGAGTTTGAACATATCTCTCAGCCTATCGATTTGTATCTGGATGGTATTTAGGAACTTATGTTTTACATCATAATTTTCAAAAATATCTCAAATTCTGTAGACATAAACTGTTTAGCGTTTTCTGATACTAAAATAATAGGAAAACCGTATTGTACAAAATTGAAGAACTACATGTAATTGTACTTTCTGTAGTTGTACTAGGAGCAATAAAAACTTGTGGCCATTTGCTATGGGCATCAACAACTAAGAGAATCATTTTCCCCATAACAGATCCAAAATAATCAATATGAATTCTTTGTCATGTAGTTGTAGGTCATTCCAAATGATGTGTATCTACTTTGGGAGGGTTATTTTTCAAATTTATATAAGTAGTGCAATTTCGTGCAAGTTCTTCAATATATTGGTCTATTCCTGGCCACCATACAAAACTACGGGTTAAAGACTCATTTTTACTATACCAAAATGACCAAAGTGTAATTCTTTTAATTTTTTCTTTCTATGAATTTCTGGAATAACTAAATGTTTTTTCATCTACTAGAAAAAAAAATCGTCAACCAAATAATATAAAACTTTGCACATGAGATATTTTAATTGATTAAACTTATTATCAGGAATTAATTCAAAGCAATTTTTTTATTCATTCATTTGTAACAACTTAAATTATCTATGTGATCAAATCTTAGATTAATTACTGCATTATTAAATAGGTAGCTGTTTATTTACAAACGATTTTTACTGGAAACATGTGTAATGTATGCCAAAATGCCTTATTAAATATTTGTTTTTCTTAAACAAATTATCATTTTAATAATTCTTTTTTTTTTATCTTAAGTCTTTTATATTCATATCTCAAAAATTGAATTCTTCTACTAATTTAATTACACATTTTCTAAATAATATAGTTTTTAATATTCGTATTTCATATTTTTAATCATCTGTATTTCAATATTTAAAAAAGGATCTATCATATAACAATTGTTCATAAAAATAATGGCAGTTAAAATTGGTTTTCTTACGATTACGCATCAAATATAAATTCCTATAGGAAAAAATGCTCTTAGTTTATTTATATTAAAACAAATTTTCCAGAAAAGACCCGTTATCGTTTTTTTGTTACATATTTTTATATCTTCATCCTATTTTTACATATTTAAAGGAATCTTTCCGAAAAAGGTAAATATAAAATAAGAGTTTATATTATTCGTTACTTTTTTTTACAATTTAAATATTAAAATTTCAAAATTTTCATTACAATCGTTTATGAGTTCTCTTTAAAATGCGATTCTGTCGTTCAGATTATTATTATTTTCTTTACCAGAAAATCTACAGAATAAGAGGCTTTGTACATTCCGTGGTCAGTTTCTCCAAATAAACCTCAAATCGAACGAAATGTATGGGTGAACTTGACCTTGCATGTTAAAGCAATCTGGACGTTTACCTGGAATGTCCTTCCGCAATTCTGATAACGATGCGAACACAATTGCAATATTACATATTGTTATGTGGTAGGCATAATTTGGCTGCTAAGGATCCACTCTTTTATATATCATCCACACTAGGATTTGATAAATAACTGTAGAACGATATACAATTTACTCAAAGAATCTCTAAAAAAGTTCCTAACTAACAATTCATATCTCATACAATTCAGTCCAGCAGAAATTTTAAAGAGGCTAATCTTTCATACTTGGCTTCACCTGATTATAGAACTTTCCACCATAATTCTATAACTAAGCAATGTAAAACGATATGATATAGTGTACTACATGCATCTTTTAAAAAATTATCTAACATTGCAACTCCCATCAAAATCTGTTCAGTAGAACTTTTTAAAAATGCTAATTTTTATAATCGGCTTCATCTTATTATAGAAATTTCCTATATAACCATAAAACTAAGCAATGTAGCACAATATTCAATTTACTAAAATTATCCCTAAACGTCATCTAACTGAAAGTGCTACTTTCATCAATATCCGACAAGTAGAATTTATCTTTCATAATCGGATTCGCCTGATTATAGAATTGTGCACCATACATCTATATCTAAGCAACGTAGAACAATAAGTTATATACTAGAAAATTTCTTGAAAACTTATTTAACTAACAGTGCAAACCAATCAAATTCTATTCAGTAGTACACAAGTTAACAGCACAGAGGCCGAAATTTCCATTTGTCTTTTATATATCAAGCAGGACGATCGTTCTGCCAAGCCAAGCTGAAAAAAAAATGCTAACCTCGCCAAACAAACAAACGCCAAGAATAAAACGCAACACACCGTAACTGCTTATTATACTGATGAAAACTTCTCCATGTTAAATCAACCAAACATGCCAGCGTAAAATTTCCCATATCAAAAGAACCAATCATCGCAGAAAAATAAAACCAAAACCAGAAGGACCTAATGGAAAAGATCTTCAATTTGAGACCAAATGCATCCTCATAAATTAATTATAAACAGAGATATAGATTTTTTAAAATAAAGTCGAGATACTGAAAATGACCGATTTATTTTCTTCTTCACAATTTATGGTTCAATCAAGGTAGAGACTTAAATAATGGACATAAAAAAGTAAGGATTGCATTTTTCGACAGATATTTACTCAATCTACGTGCTTTTGTAAAATTCAGTTTTAAAAACACAAATTTTTTATTCTTAATTAGCGAAAAACTGTTAATTAATTCTAAAGTTTATAAATTATGCCAAACAGCGATAAACCCGCCAAATCATTTTAGAAGTCTTTTAAAATTTTTTATATTATCCTTCTGCATTGATTTCATCGAAGAAAACTATGGCCGAGATCCAGATAGATTTTTCGCTGTTAGCGAAATGAGTTTGACCAATCAGAAGCCAGAATGTTTGAGAATTTTTGCTGCTTCTGGATCCCGGCCTATGTCATAAAAGTTTTGAGTCATTTTCTTAGTGCCATGGATGAAGTGCAATGTTTACAGAAATTTAGGCTGGTATCCAGATGGATTTTTCGCTGTTAGCGAAACGAGATTCACCAATCAATAGCCTGCATTGCTGCAAACAGCGAAAAGTTCGCAAAAGTGCAAGCTTCTGATTAATGAATCTCGTTTCGCTAACAGCGAAAAATCTATCTAGATTGCGGCCAATTATGTTGAACACAATTTTGCATTTTCACATCCAGGAAGGGTATTGATGTCATAATAACAGTGCGTATTCGAAACTATTTAAGGCATTGATTATGAACTCCTTTGCTATACATTTCAATATTAAAGAAGTTGTTGTTTCAATAGTTTTAGTACTTTTCTCTATTGCTCACTCTAAAACACGAATATCGAAATTTAACCAACAGCGCTCAGAAACTATAGCGCTTAAAATATATAGCGTTGAAATCGGCTAACCCTGTAATACTTAAAAAAGCGCTAAAATATTGTATCACTTAAATGTGCAATGATACTGCTGTAATATGCAGATCGCAGCGACATCTGCAGGATATTTTCTACAACTGCAAGAAATTGCTAGTCTATACAATGTAATAATAGTAATACGAAAATCCCACAGATGTCGCTGCGATCGACACTTGAAATTTTAGCAGTATCGTCGCACATTTAAGGGATACAAATTTTTAAAACTGTTTGGATAGCATATGTCCACACTAGGTATTCTAGGCGCTGTATCAGAAACAACACGATAATAGAGAGCCTTTATACATAAGAGTGGTGATATATACACAGGAGGCATGCTCATTTCAAGCTTTTGTCGAAAGTACGGCAATCCGCTTTCTTGAATAGAGGATATTCAATCTACGTTATGATCACATGGTCAAGGCAAGAGCGTCTAGCGTAAAGAAGGGAAGGCTCCGTCTACGTAATGTAAATCCCCGATAGCCAATGAAACAGTTCATGGGAGAAAGCAGTAGTACACTGTTAAAAATATCGTGAAAAATTACCTCTGTTTTTAAAGGCTATCTGTATTCTGACCAATGAGAACGCTTCATAGGCGTTTATGTAGCGTTCTCATTGGTCAGAAAATAGAGAACCTGTAAGAACCGAGGTAATTTTTCACGATATTTTTAACAGTGTAGTTTCCTGTTTCCCTTCTTATCAGTTAGAAATTCTTTGGGTAAATTACCGGTACCACGTGACATTTTCAGCCTCGAACCCATATTTGGAATATCCTCCATTAGAAGATACGCGCATGGACGATCTCTATTAGACTAGGGAAATAATTCAGCATGCATTAACCTGACGATAATGGCATGCTCGCAAAGAACTTTAACGATTTGTTTTTATCACTTTTACCAATAAACATTTATTGGCCGTATGTCGCTACTTCGTTATAGAGACACACTTGTTCCTAATTAGATCCCGGCCTTAATGTATCAAAATACGGAGTTTGCTTTCTGTACTATTCCTGAGCTCAGTTATAGCGTCTAGAAATATAGGCCGGGATCCAGGTACAATTTTGCAAACAGTGAAAAGTTAGCAAAAATTCTGGCTTCTGATTGGTCAATCTCGTTACGATAACACAGAAAAATCTACCTAGATCACGGTCATAGTGTGGAAACCGGCTATTCCAGTAATTCTTTAAAAAGTGCTAAAAATTGAATCCCATAAATATTGAAAAATACTGACTGACAAATGTCGATAGGAGCAACATTTTCTAGATCTTCTCTGAGCGAAACGTTTTCTTTTGAAATAGTTATGTTGGAATTACCATATGTCGCTGTAATCGACATTCGTCGTTCAGCCTCGTTCAACATTTAAGGGATACAATTTTTAGCACTTTTTTAATAAGCCGATTTTTAAACTATATCGTCTAGAAACTATAGCTCCGTTATAGCGTCTAGATTATATGTTGTAGAAATCGACTATCCCAGCAATACTTAAAAAAACGCGGAAGTATTGAATCCCTTAAATGTACAACGATATCGAATTTCAAACAGTCATTTGCATCGACATCTGCAGGATATTTTTTAAAGAAGAAAGAGACATGTGTAATGCACCGCTACAGCGTGTAGAATACATAATGTGGAAATTTGCTATCCAAGAACCGCTAAAAAGTGTATCCCTTAAATGTGCACTGAAGCTGAAATCCAGGGAGATTATCGCAGCGACATCTGCTATATATTTTCAAATTTCAAAGTAAACATCGTATTATTACAGCGGGTTTGACGCCAAGCACACAGGTCAAATGTAAGTTAATAAAACGTTTAAAAAAAATGTTACAGCGTCTAGACCAAATTGTCTTGGAGTTTTGGGAAATATCCTGCAGATATCGCTGTGATCGACTGATTGGATTTCCACACTATATATTCTAGACGCTGTAGCGCCGCGGTAGCCTGTCCTTTTTCGTTTGCCTCGAAGTAGATGACGTCATTTGAAGCTGTTCCTAAGTTTGGCCAGCTCATCACGTCACACGGAGTTGATTATCTGTACACGGCAATGGACACAAACAAATTGGCGCACCGCTTTGTACTAATCATCGTGTAAAGATGATCCAACTCCGTGTGACTTTTAAACGTCATGAACTGGCCTATTATGTCAATGGTCACGCTAACACCCTCCCCCTTGCGTCCGCCACATATAGCTGCATCTTGCACTGGAGACTGCTAAATGGGCTGCTATCGGTCAAAATCAAGAGAGAAAAGGGCAGAAGAGGAGGAAAGAACTCGTTTTTTTATGTAGTTTTTCACACGGGAAGATTGACATGTCTGCTCCTCTCCTTTCATAGCTTCATGGTGGTGAAATAAACAAACGCCCCCTAAATATTTGAGAAAGTCTTGACACGCGTCACAAAAACATCACACAAAGCAGGCAAAGCAAAGGAACAAAATCATTGAGATTGATCAATCAAAAGCCTGCATTTTTGAAAACTTTTTTATGTTTGCAGTAAACACTCTGGATCCCGGACATTAACTTTGGTTGGTTAAGACGATTTTGAATAAAATCAAATCAGAAAGCCAATGTTTTTAAACTTTTTTGGTTAGTTTAATCGAAATTTTCTACGTCTATTAATGAAAACTGAGTTACTGTACTTTGGACAAAAACTTGAATATGAGTACACGACTTGTGCATATGTGTCACCACTCTTACATATAAATGTACTCTGTTATGAGCATGATTCTAAGCGCAGCTGGTTAAATTTGAGTATCTGGGTATTAGATAAAGCAATAGTGACCCACTGTGGCTGAGTGGATAAGACACCACGCCGCTAATCGCTTGAGAACGTAGGTGGGGGCGGGTTCGAATCCCGCCGTGATCCCCACGTGATCTGATATATATGTGTTCAATAAAACAAACAAACAAACAAGCAATAGTGAAAGGTACAGTTGCCATGGAAACAACGACTTCTTTAATTCGTATAGAAAATTAATGAATAGTTGTAAATGATTTAAGTTTAAAATGTAGGCAAATGCTCTAAAAATATCAATGGCTCCCATCTAGTATTTTACAAAAGTAATTTAATATATTCAAATGATGTATAAGTTGATGCAACTCTTACCTAATGAAAATTCTGCAACAAGACTTATGTAGGTAGATCTTTTCAATGATTAATTCAGAATTCTATGAACAAAACGAAGTTCTTAAGCGCCCTTCCTCACCCCTCCCCCCACTCAAAAAAAGAAATACGATAGAAAGGTATAAGTATTTTGATAATTTCAGTATTTCTGTGATCTTTTGTCAGAGTTTAGAAAAGGTGTCTGTGTATTAAAAAAAATATAACAAATTTGACGAATGATAAGACTATAGATTTCAGGCAATTTTTAACTGCAAAATTTTTATTCTAATGTTTATGCGGCTTTAATAATAGACTATTAAATATAATCAATTTACGGGAATTTTTATACGAAATTATATTCTCACATTTATGCAAATAGGTATGGATAAACAGACTTGAGTAAAATTACATATTTATTCTTTCTTCTCTATAACACGATCTAAATGAAGATGAAGTTATATGTACAGTTTATATCTTTAAATTTTTAGATTTTTTTTTATCAAAAATGTTTCATCATCATGTCTAGAATTGCTAGATTTACTTCTTTAGACAGATCTTCGATTCTTTAGATGCCTGCGGGGCTTCATTCTCGGATTTTCCGTAGGTATTTGTAAAGATAAATTTATTTTGCAAAACCGTCAGCAAAAAAAAGTTAGAACAAACAATTAACTGACAGACTAACTGTAATATATTTTATTTTGATTCTATTTGATTTTTACTAAATTTTCATCCTTCATAGAAAATTTTAAGGCGATATAAATTGAGAAAGACTGATACTTTGAAAGAAGAAATTGACTTTCGTTACTTTTAAATTATTAATTACTCTAAAAAATGAATGATAGGTAAACAAAGTGTATACTATTGTGTTTGTTCCCTGCTTATAAAGGCTATACAAGGGCTAATTTTAGCGAGTAGAATTATACCAATTATATATAATCTGTTTTAAAAAAAAGAACTGATATCTACTAAAAAACAACTTTTCAGAAGTAAAAAAAAAGCCAAGCAAAAAAAAAAAAAAGAAAAGAAAAAAGGGGAAAGTTGTGGCTAAAACATAGTGTGATATCAAATTCCCAAGCTAATATTATGGTACTTATTTAACATTTTTTATTAAAAATTTACCATATGTAAGTCGAGTACCTAAGTATGCGTTGATAGAAAGCCTTTTCTCCTTTACTAAATACATCATAACCTGTTTCTGAAAATTAATTTTTTTTAATTATGCATGATGGGCTTGGCGGCCATCTTTCCATATTTTACACAAATTTCTAAGCAGACAAGCTCGTAATAAGTTTGCATTATTAAGAATTTTGAACTTCTAGTTTTGGCTACAGACAGATAAATTAAGAAAGTCTTTTATTTTGAAGAAAAAAAAATTGATTTTTACTGCTTTAACTAATTAATTAACCCCCTCCGAAAAAAGAGAATCATAAGATGAAAGCTGAAATTACTTCAACTTTATTTTAAGACACAAATTTCTAGGCACTCATTTCCATAAATTAAAAGCATAAAATGTTTGCTTTAGCAACAATTTCGAATTTCCGATCTTAACAATGTACTTGTGTGCTTAGAAAATTGTGTAAAATATGGAAAGATGGCCGGCAAGCCCATCATGCATAATTAAAAAAAATTAATTTTCAGAAACACGTTATGATGTATTTAGTAAAGGAGAAAAGGCTTTCTATCAACGCATACTTAGGTACTAGACTTACATATGGTAAATTTTTAATAAAAAATGTTAAATAAGTACCATAATATTAGCTTGGGAATTTGATATCACACTATTTTTTAGCCACAACTTTCCCCTTTTTTCTTTTTTTTTATTGCTTGGCTTTTTTTTTACTTTTGAAAAGTTGTTTTTTAGTAGATATATAGTACAATACATATGCCACCAAAATGCATTTTGTTAAAAATGAACTATTGTATTCATATCCAATATTACCGAAATTTTCATCTCCGCATCATCCATTTTGCATTTGAATCTACACTATAAAACTCAGTATGCATCCAGAAATAGCATCAGTACACAGCCAGAAACAGTTTCTGGTAAATGACTTTCAGTATTTTTTTTTTTTTTTTTTTTTTTTTTTTTGAATTAAGCTGTCTGAGTCTAAATATAGAAATTTCAAAAGTCTAAATATAGAAAGGAGTTTTCATTCCAATTATTGTAGTTGTATCTTTAGGAAAAGTACATTGAATTGAAAACGGGAGACAATAATAAACTAGCCGGATGTAACAATTCCAAAACTTTCTTCAAGTCAAAAATTTTAATACTTCCTGAAAAAGGCACCATAGCAGAGCCAGTGGTTAGGCACTTACACCAAAATGTAATCAGCAATAACTTATTTCAAGTTCTAACTGAATCTGAAGTTTGATGAAAATACGTGCATTAGTTTTTAACACAGAGCTATTCCGGAAATCGCAAAAAATTCTGCACAGTAGCGCCACCTGTTAGACTATTTATACCAAAAACTAATCAGGGCCAGATTATATCAGAGACAAACTGAATTTT
Organism: Maratus speciosus; assembly: GCA_963932465.1. Taxonomy (NCBI): domain Eukaryota; kingdom Metazoa; phylum Arthropoda; class Arachnida; order Araneae; family Salticidae; genus Maratus; species Maratus speciosus. The sequence goes on from OZ010789.1 coordinate 311,862,195, forward strand.
TTAAAATTTGATGAAAATCTATGATTTAATTATGCGATAGAGGTATTGTGATAATCATGAATAATGCAGCATAGCAAGGCCATTTGTTGGGAGATTTACGCCAAAAAGTAATGAGAACCAAATTATATCAAGGACGAACAGAATATGAAGTTTTATGAAAATTCTGTGCATTAGTACATGGGATATAGCTATTTCGGAAATTAGGTAAAATGCAGCATAGCAGCGCCACCTGTTGAGCGATCTAAATCAAAAAGTAATCAGCACAAATATATATAAGTGACTAACGGAATCTAAAGTTTTATTAAATTCTGTTCATTAGTTCTTGTGACAGAGCGCCTACAAAATTTTTGTCACATACAGACAGACAGAAAAGAGACAGACTCACAGACAAACATTTTGTAAGAACAAGATTTTTGGGATCTCTGACCGCTAAAACGTGTAAGTCAGTTGAATATTAGAATTCGAAAATTTTCACGAATCCAATACTTTCTTCATTTAAAGATAGAAGAAGGTAAAAAATTCACGTATAATAGAAGGACAAACTCACAGACAAATATTTTGTAAAAACATGTTTTTCGGGATCTCGGATCACTAAAACGTGAAATCCGTATAAATACCGGAATTCAAAAATTTTCCCGAATCCAGTACTTTTTTCTTGTAAAGATAGGAGAAAGTAAAAAATTGACGTATAACTAGATTTAGTATATTTATATATATAAAATACACGCGAACTTCAAATTTCTCCTTATACACAGTTTTCGGTGTACTGCAGCATGAGGGGTTTTGAGTAAAGTCTAACAAATAGAAAAGATTACGTGTTGTATTTCACGTTATTTTTTCATCAATTGGCTTTTTTTTTTCTTTTCTGTTTTTTTTTTTTTTGCTGTAAAACCCCTAACAAAATATATATATATATATATATTTTTTTTTAATAAAAAATTAACAATTGAAAGTGTGCAAATTGTTCGACTCTAATGAAAACTAAATAAATATATAAGAAATTAAATCTGCTAAATTATACAAGTTAAGAGCTGATAGAAAATATAGCTTGGTCTCAAAACAATTACTTAAGATCAAATAGAATTGTTTATAGCTTACAATTAACTGAAAATAAAAGAAAGACAGTTTGAAATGCTCTGCTTAGAAGAATCAAACTTAATTTTTAATATTTATAAAATGACTAGTTTATGTTTAATGATCTAAAAGAGGCTTAATTCACAAAACTATATTATATCTTTAGAAAATTGTGAATGCATTGAATCTCACTGAAATTTACATTTCAAAAACTGTTTTGTTATTTTTTTTATTAAAAATATCTGCGTTTCATATAACTTTCTAAAACAAATTGAAAAGTAAACCTTAAACCATTTCTTACTGTATCAGTATAAATAAAATATTGCATTCTTTGTAGGATTGTATTTTTATTAATCTGAGTACCCATTCCTTGAAATGATTTACTTCATAGAAAATAGACAAACAAAATCACCTGCAATGAAAAGAAAAAAAAAAAAAACACAGTTATTACTTCTTCCTTTGAAAACGCAAACAAAAAAAAAAAAAAAAAAAAAAAAAAAAAAAAAAAAAAAAAAAAAAACAGTTATTACTTCTTCTTTTGAAAACGCAAACAAAAAAAGATTGTAATATCAGTTCAAAATTTTATTATGTTTCATTTCAATTTAATACAAAATCCATTTTTTTTCTTTGGAATCTATGGGAATTCAAATGTTCTATAAAAAGAAATTTAAGATTTAATGAAAGAGAATGTTTGCTAGATAGACATTCACGAAAATTATACAGTAATAAACTACCAATCTGTTTGAAAGTGCAGTATGTAATAACAAAACACAGTAAGGGCCTGTACATATATAACATCCTCATTTTTTTATAATATTGGACCCCCCCCCCTTACGATAACACAATTTTTCATTTCTCGACCCCCCCCCCCTCGTAGTGATATCGTTATCAATGTTTAAAAATACTTTTGGTCTTTGTAATTTTTTTTTCTGTTAATAGAGTGATATACAAATATTGTTAGGTTTATTTGTTTCATACTTTATTGATTCAAATGAAGAAAAGTCAATAAAATGTCACTTTATATATTAAATAGCTTATTTATGCATATACATATGACAGAAGAATAGGAATACGAATCGTTGAGGTATTCCATTTCTTGGAATTAAGTAGTTTTATAATCATTTAATGGTTTTAATAATAACTTTGTATTTTCATAAAAATAGATAAGAAACTAAAAAAAGTGAACATTCTATTTTGATGTAAAGATCAAGTTACAAATAAAAAGAGAAAATTTTGGTTGGATCAAAAATGATAACGACATCAATAGACACCCCCTTCCCCCCCTAGCGATATCTTACGATATCATGTGTCAGACCCACCTTCCCCCATAAAATGATAACTTTATTTATGCACAGTCCCTAACATTGGAACAATAACATAATTAGACATCGCATAGTTTGAGGCAAAACAAACAACAACTATTGTATATATTAACTCTGAAATACTCCTTTTTTATGCACATATAAAGTGCACAACGATGCATGAGATGTCTTAAGAAAATCTTTTGAACACATCTTTAGCTTAATACAGTCCCATTTTCTTAAAACATATAATACAGTGAAACTTCTTTTAAAAGCCACCTCTATTCAAGGGTCACCTCTATTAAGGACCAATATTTTTATGAATGAAAAATTTTCCCGTAGCATAATGTTAAATTTACTCCTATTAGAGGACGCTGCTACCCCTCATAAAGGCCATTTTTTTCACATGTGCCTTAAATCCTAAACAGGTGTATAGAATTCCTGAACCAAAAGATAAGAGTTCAGCAAGCGGCTGCACTTGCAACAAAGAAGGCACGGGGAGAAGGGAAGTATTTAGTAACACAATGAAGGACCACAAACTTTTCCACAAGTGAAACAAACAGGTGTTCCTCACACTTTGTTTGACCTTTTAACCTGCAGGGGTTGGGTTGGAGGGAAGCTTCACCGTTTTTTGTGGGCATAGAAAGGGTAACAGGTTATCTAGAAAAACTGATTCCACATTTACTGAAACTGTGAATGCATATTGAAGCACAATTTTTACATTAGAAATTCTATGCTCAGGCTTATGTAAAATTTTAAATTATGGCACCGAAATCAAGCCAAAGAGTGCATTTGGATTTGAATGACAAAATCAAAGTTCTTAATTGTCATGAACAAGGAACATCTGCAAGTAAATTGGCTTCGCAGTTTAATCGCAGCAAGAATCAAATAAACAATATTGTTAAAAAACAAAGAGAGCTTACTGAAAGAATATGCAGATCTAAAAAATCGCGGTATAAAAAGAAAGCGAAATGAAAAATTTGGGCACCCCTATTAAAGGGCCACCTCTCATAAGGACCAATTTTCAAAGGAACGGCAGGTCGCACTTACAGAGAGGTTTCACTGTATATATGCAAACAATGCATTCCATTCAACTGCAGTTGTATTCATTTTATTTCGAGCAAATATAGTCGGTGACTCTCTTGCAATATCTCTCATCGCATAAAATTTATGGTTAAGCTTGTGTAACTTCATTTGCGTCAAATTATCTAATAAATGCACAGATGCAGTGCATGTCATCATTGCTCTGGAATGCCTTTTTGAACTTCCAGACAAAATATTCTGAGACAGCGTGTCTCGAAACACATATTACGGCACATTTTCATGGCACATGTGTATGGATGATATTTAACTAGAGCTGTTCTTTAAATGGGCTTTTTAAAACTTTTTATAACAGTAACATTTGCATAAAAAATTACTTACTATAAGGAATATCATTATCATACACAATATGATAGTAGTACAGCATTCTTGCTTCTTTCTTTGCAATAAAATTATTACTGTGTTTTATTGGGCTATATTACATAAGAACATGTCAATTTGAAATTCATAAACATTTTTACTAACTTTGTACAGAATTTAATTACAAACACTAAACAATAAATTGAAAATTGAAGATAATTTCTAATGCTAATAACAATTTATTTAAATGTTTAGATGAATCATATAAAAAAATATGCTTAATCTCCAAAAACTTGTATTTTGTGTTAATAAATGTTTTTTGGGTTAAAACAACAAAATTAGTGTCAAAATAAAACGAATTTATTAAAAAGTTGAATTATCTAACATCTATTTTTAGTATTTATAAAGTTTTTTTGTTTCCAATAAAAACTAGTTCTTACAATACTTTGATACTTGTTTCCTTGGTTTCTATGAAATGGTAATATTGCTTCAGAATTTTCGGTTTAAAATTTAAATTATCATTGATATGTTTCTAAATGTAAAATAAGTTTCAATCACATAGAATATTGACACAAAATATAATACAAAAAAAACGCAGGTTTAATTTGAGTTGATCATGGGATAGCTCTGCTTTTTTCCAGTACTAGGCTTTGAGAATAATATTTAAAAAATAATCCATACTTAAATCTGATATAATCGAAATTGCTAACAACCATCAAAAGCAGACTGAAACCAGTATTAACATTTTGCAAACATTTAATTACTGATAAATAATAATAATCTTTATTTTTTTTCTAATTTGAAAATGAAAATAGTTAAAGTAACTGAATTTGTAAAATTTGAAATTATATAACTGCAACTAATCAGATACAACCCTAGGAAGAAAACAATATCGTGCCAATATTGTAAATATTGGCTTTTTATTGGACAATATTTAACTCTACTTTGTCTGTAACTTGGTAATATATTAGACACTATTTAACTATATTTTGACTATACCTTGGCCATATCTTCGCCAATAGTGACAACATTCATAAAAAATATTTGCCAAGTATTACGATGTTTACATTTTTTCAGTATTGGTAAAGCATATTTTGCAATTCGATTAAAAATATTTCGTATTTATGTACCATTACATCTGTAATTTTTGCATTTAGTTACAAATATCTTAAATCAAAGTCAACAATTCTTTACTAGAGTCATTTCTTTTCTAATATTTTTTTGTGAAATAAATATTTAAGTAATGTTTTTATTTCATTGGAAATATGTCTGATGAATTCAATAGAGGTCGCGCTCCGATACTTTCAATATAACCGATATTGGTTTGTTAATAAAGAACAAATCGATATAATATAAAAAAACACCTAAATAAAAAATACATACTGAATAAAGTAAAAAAAAAAATCTGTATAAAAATAAATTAGCAAGTTTTTTGAAATTGATATAAAAATCAAAAGATTAATTTAAAGAGGAACGTATTTTTAATTTTTTTTAAATGAGCAATAGTAACGCTAATTTAAGGACGCTCATATTTTAATCGTTGGGTAAGCCATTATTACAGTTTTATATGTAAGAGCTGTTAATTCACTCTAATTCAAAAGACATCACAAACATTTAACTGAGCTTAATATAAGATACACGTTTAATGATTGCGTTACATCATACATAACAGGTCTCAATCATTTCCTTAAAAAAATCAATAAAATTAACTCTTTAACGAAAGACGATGCAATTTTAACTTGTTAAATTCACAACAATTTTTTTATTAGAAATTAGGTCTGTGTACTACTCATAAAATATATTTCATAAGCAAACATTTAACGCACCGAAAATATAGCATCGATAACTTAATCTGATCTATACTTAGATTTAGAAATGCTTGAGCTTGAACTGCTTGACATTTATTTATGGGAAACTAGCATTAGAAAAAAAAATATTTGTTAGAAAACTTGTGTAACAAAATAATTTTTCTAAGATTTGGCTCTTTCTAAATAAGTCTTTTTGTACATAATATGAATGGATATTAATGAATGCATTTTCTTTCTATAAATTATCATATTTTAAATGCTTATAAAGCTAGTTTACACGATAAAAAACTGAAAATATTACTTTTATAGCTAAAGTAAAGAAATAAAATTTCATTTTTATATATATTTTTTCGATATTTTGCTTTATTCAGGTCATTGCCTTTTTAAAAAATAATATTTTATTTCATATTTATTTTAATAGTTTTTATGCTCTTTTCTTCTTTAAGATAAATACTTCCAAATTTCCAATATAAATTACATTACAATGCTTTTCTTTTTGCAAGTGATTTTATTACGTCAAGTTTCAAAATAAATATTCAAAATTTAAGGTGAAACATCTGTTTGTACTGGAAAACTAATACTAGTATTTCTTAAAGAAAAACATTAATCACATGATATAACAGTGGATTATTTATAATTCCTATGTTAACGATTTTTCAATAATCTTTTACATTTATTTTTTTAACATCTAATATGAAAACGTCTTGTAAAATGTATTTTTACTCTCAACTTATTATCTTCCTTTTATGACAAACTAAAATGAAATGTTCTTCATAGGAAGCAATGATATTTCGCATATTAAGAAGATCTAAATACGAAAATTGTTATTGGTATCTGACCGTGAAACAACAAGTTTATTTATCTTACAGTTTTCAAGCATACTTTGAATACGCTAATGACATTTGCTAATATGCTTAATAATAATAATAAAAACTATTATACGAGTAACAGTGTTCACACTCAGTCTGTTTTATAAACCCCAGTTATTGAAAACAATATTTCAAATACAACAAAAATCTTTTTTAGATTTCGCTTGTAAATTTTCCAGAAACATACTCCAAATTTATTTTTAATTCAAATGCTGCAGTAACTTTCCCGGAAAATTTTTTACTGTTTTGCATACTCAGATTATCTAATACAAAAAATATTATGGGTATACGAATATCTGTGAAACGACAAGTTTATTTATCTAATAAATCATTTGTCTTATATTTTCTTTCAAATATTCTTTGAAGGCGTTTGTAGTTATGCTTAATAATAATTTTACAAAAAAATGACAACATTGTTCACACTCCTTCTGTTTATAAATACCACTTATTAAAAGCAATATTTCAAATACAACAAATTTCTTTCCAGATTTCACTTTTTAATTTTCTTGAAACACACCCCAAATTTCATTTTAATGCAAATTTTGCAAAACTTCTCTGCGAAATATTTCATTGGAAATATTGGTATTGCGAGTCATGTCACAACACTATTGTACGACATATATATTTTTTTATTCCTCTATATATTATGCAAACTTACATGTAACTTAAATTAATAAAATAAAAACATGTAACTTAAATTAATAAGAAATGTTTGATACACCAGTCCCTTTCTTATTTAAAATTTACAGAATATGTTTATTTCTTAAAAATAGTTACCCTTTGCTTTCTTACTACCACTACATATCAGAAAGTATATGCTTTACCACAACAAATTTCAAGTAAGACGCTAACATTTTATAAAAAAAAAACACACTTTACTTTGACACAATAATACTTTAAGTGGGATTTCAACGAATAATTCCATTTTTAAAAAAACTCTTTACACTGGATAAAGTCTTTAAAATCTTTACATTTTTTTTTTTAATACACCAAACCTTCGAAAGTGGACAGTTTTTCATTTTAAATTTCTTTAATCAAATTATCATATTTACGAATTAGAAAAATTTGTTTCTGGTACTTTTTCGATAATACATATTATAGATCGCATTTACTGCTTTTTTATGTTTACAGTTTTTTCCTTTAACGATAAATTTGGAAAATAATTATCATTCTTTAATAAATGACAAGATTCAAAATATAATTTTTATATAAAAATAATTTTATAGTGAAATTTTATAAAACTCGCGGACTTTTGATTACTTACACCATACAATCTAAATTTTAGTTCTTTTTTTTGCTATGAAATTTTATGTCTTTAGATTAAAAAAAAATTTAACGTTGGTTTTACAAAAAATTATTAAATTATTTCTTTGAGACTGAATATTACTTTTTAAAATTTAGGCATTGCATTAAAATATTAGTAAAATATAATAAACTTGATAACATTTGAGCAGAAGAAGTTGTTTACATTAATTCTATAAATAGAAACAAAATGTGTTTTACAGAGGAGTGGAATTCTGTATTTAACCACGTTAAATGTTTAATTCATCCTGAAAAACTGAACTGCTTACTTGAAAAAAAAAAGTACAGATTTTTTTTTATTATTATTATTCATATGGAGCATAAATATAAGCGAAACAATTTGGATATATTTGTGTTGTTTAAAGTTTTCTTGATCTGTAAGGGTCAATCCATTTCAAGTGGTCCAGCACTCGTTGCTCGACCATTTTTTTAAAAATCTGAAATTTTTTGTACAACCCTAACATGATGGAAGTTCAAAATGACTATTATTTTAATTTTATTAATTTTCGTTTGTGCATGGCAGCCATCTTTATTTCATCGTCTGCAGCAATTTTCTCACAAGAAGGGTTTACGGAATTGAAAATAATTCAGCGTTTATTTATCCAATTCAAGTGCGGATTAAAGCAATTTGTACAGAATACAATGGGCTAAAAATTTGGTAATGGAGTAACTGCTTATTGGTAAAATTTAAGCATAAATTTTCAGTTTTTTTCCAAAATTTGTCCGTTTACAAGAGGAAATTTTTCTGGCAAGGAATACTGTCAACATGACATAATTTTTTTTACAAATAGGCTGAAAGTACTTGTACTCACAAGCCGAGTTCCAGATCTGGGACTTGCTTTCTCTTCGCTAAAAAAAATCCCAATTTTTTCAAAAATGTCAAAAATCGCACTTTTCAGGCTTTAATATCTCTGGTGGGGCACGAGATAAAAATCTGAAATTTTTTTATAAGAGTATTGTATGGTAGTGTTATGCACAAGAAATTTCAGGATGAAGATTTGACTACAAGCTGAGATATGGCAAGGGCAACATGTCAAAACAATACTGCCAAACTATTGTTTTGTTGTAGTCACAGCTAAGTATTTATCTCAGAGTGTCATTAAAATTTATTTTTTAGATTATCTTTAAATAATAGTAACAGAAAATAAAGCATTTTGCAATTCATTTAAAAAATAATTATGCCTCAGGCCTACATTTTGCATGGTTTCAGTAATTTTTGTTGTAATTTTAGTAACTAAAAGAAACCTCATCACTTTTACACACACACACACACATATATATATATATATATATATATATACAAGACCTGAGACAAAAACAGAATAGGGAAAGAGAAAAGCTGATAATGTTGGCGTACTTGTTGAGACATGATCAAACGTGTCAAAACACATTCCTGCTTGTTGGTTTAAAAACCACAATTTTAATGCTGCTTGCCAGTCCCTGAAACTTGTTCCTACCATAAGTATGTTCCTGTAAATGAAACATTATGCGATGTTACCATGCATCAGCCTCAAGTAACTTTCAGAGAGTAAAGATACCCAAAGCCTTTTAAAAATTTATACTGCAGAAAAATCACATTTTTGCATAAGAAGTAAGCTTGGAATTATTAATGAATAGAGACTTGCACATAGTGATTTCAAAGTATATTTCAGTGAGCCAGCAGGGCCAAGACCATCAATGGGTTATCAAGAGATGACAAGACTTGGTTCCTCCAAATAAAATTTTGAGAAAAATCAAAATTGTGGTTTTTGAACCAACAAGCAAGAATGTGTTTTGACACGTTTGATCATGTCTCAACAAGTATGACAACATTAACAGCTTTTCTTTTACCATATGTTGTTTTTGTCTCAGGTCTTGTATAAACATATTTTTTTATTTATGTAAAAGTGCTGAGGTTTCTTTTAGTTACTAAAATTACTTACAACAAAAATTACTGAAACTATGCAAAATGTATGGCCTTAGCATAATTATTTTTGTAAGTAATGCTAAGCTTTGCAAAGGGCTTTATTTTCTGTTACTATTATTTAAAGATAATCAAAAACATAAATTTAAATGACACTCTGAGATAAATACTTAGCTGTGACTACAACAAAACAATAGTTTGGCAGTGGTGTTTTGACATGTTGCTTTTGCCATATCTCAGCTTGTAGTCAAATCTCCATCCTGAAATTTCTTGTACATAACACTACCATACAATACTCTTATATAAAAAAAAATTAAGATTTTTATCTCGTGCCCCACCAGCGATATCAAAGCCTGAAAAGTGCGATTTTGACATTTTTGAAAAATTTGGGATTTTTTCTAGCGAAGAGAAAGCCAGTCCCATATCTGGAACTCGGCGTGTGAGTACAAGTACTTTCGGCCTATTTGTAAAAAAAATTATGTCATGTTGACAGTTTTCCTTGATAGAAAAATTTCCTCTTGTAAACGGACAAATTTTGGAAAAAAACTGAAACTTTATGCGTAAATTTTACCAATAAGCATTTAGTTTTGGAAACTACTCCATTACCAAATTTTTAGCCCAATGTATTTTGTACAAATTGCTTTAATTCGCAGTTGAATTGGATAAATAAACGATAAATTATTTACAATTCCGTAAACCCTTCTTGTGAGAAAATTGCTGCAGACGATGAAATAAAAATGGCCGCCATGCATAAACAAAAATTAATAGAATTAAAATAATAGTCATTTTGAACTTCCATCATGTTAGGGTTGTTGTACAAAAAATTTCAGATTTTTTAAAAATGGTCAAGCAACGAATTGATGATTTTCTGGACCACTTGAAATGGATTGACCCGTAACTTTTTGCTTCTTTATTTTAACTACATTTCGCGACATGAAAAATATTAATATTCAAATATTATAGAGAAGGGATGTATTGTTTGGTTTGGTTACAGTTTTATTTAAAAAAATTATATGTGCACTGTAAAGGAATAAATACTTTATATTACTGTTATTATCGTGCAAGTTACATTACGGAAAAAATTAATTCTTTTTTGTTATAAACCTTCGCTATAAAATTATTTTACAATATGTAAACTGTATGGAAAAGGAAACCGCACCTCCATTGTTATAAAAATATAACAATGCAGTATTAACAATACAATTAATTTTTTGTAACTTTCTTGATTTAGACTTACTAAATGAACTCAAAACTTTATGTTAAGCGAAGTCAATATTAACGAAATAACTTTAATTTAAAAACTTTAGTATGAGCTACAAGACATACTTTTGAAAAAGAATGCATCAAAATCAATAGTATAGTACAGGGGTTCCCAAACTTTTAGTTGGAAGTACCACTAAATAGAAGTTCATACTTCCACGTACAACCAGGTGACAATCTCAAAGCTAATACCTGTGTAAAAGAAATATGTCTAAAACAAAATATTTTTCTAGTCTTTTGTGCTTCCGTCTGAGCAGATTTTACTCAGTTAGATGATTACATTTCTAAATTGGTGCTTGTATTGACTTTAATATATTTTATTGTATATAAAGTGTATCATTTTTGAAAGACAAATAAAATTGTATTTAAACATAAAACTATTGCATAGCTTTGTTAAACATGGAAAAAAAATACACATTTGAAGTCGCCTTGATCGCCAAATTTTTGTACATAAGTTAAATACTATGTTTATATAAGTAGTAAATTACACATAACAAAATTTAATAAATGAATAACATACATAAGAAATTTACATGCCTTCTGAAAGTAAACTGCTTACTAATGCGAGATCGAAGTTTGTTGAAATAAGTAATATACACACCTACAATATAGTACTAAAAGAAAATTCTTTTTCGAGGTGTATGAAAGATCAACTCAACATCTACTGAATATTAGTTCCATTTATCTGAAATTTGTGAAAGCAGGAACTGAGAGTAAACACTACGGAGCCGGTGAACTGACGCATCAAGAAAGAGGAAGGAGGGAGGCGGGATTGAGCTGCTTTTTTATTTCACATGCTGTAATTTTTATTTCATTTCACGTACCAGTATCAGACTTTTGCGTACCAGTAAACAGAGCTTCAGAACAGAGTACCAGTACTCGTACACATACCATAGATTAAGAACCCTTGGTATAGTGCAGTATTATATTGCATGTTATGTACATTAGATTTTTAGTAAACATATTTGTGGTTATCTATTAAATGTTTGTTTTAATATAATTTTTATTAGTGTCGTAATACCTATAAACAGCACTAATCGAGTAAATCCTATGTTTTATTTATCATAAGATATGACGTAATTGTGACTCATTTTGTATGACGGTAAAAATACAAATATTTTTATATACTATGAAACAACCGTGAAATATAAAGAAAACTATAATTTCAATTAATTAATGTAACTAAAGTGCTTACTATTTAAATTTATTTATCTCAAAAAAGAAATTTCAAAAGGAATTCAGCAAAGTACAGTATACATAAGATTTGTGCGTAATGGATACATTAGGGGAAAAAAACAGTTTTATTTTTCGGATTTCGTAAATCCCAATTTAATGTATTTAACTGCCTACATTTTTTTTTAATTCAGCTTATGACAAATGATTCTAAAAGATAAATGATTGATGTGCTTTTATAAAACACATTATTTTTGAAGAAATCAAAGTTTTTAAATGTTGCGTATTATGCCTAAAATAAATCTCTTATAATCCATATTAAACGTGTAATTTACTTTTAAAAAAACTAAAAAAGCGATTAATACAGCGATATTGAAAAAAAAATCCTGTGGGTTTTATTAATAACTAGTTGCGTGGCAATCCGATATGTTGCTTTTGAATTGCTTTTTTGTGTAATACGAATCTAATTTTACTGTAAATTTATAAGGCAATTATAGTATTAATTTTATTGAATACAATATTGGCAATAATAAATTATATTTATAATTTAAGTCAAAAGCTTTCGCAATAAAAATAAAGATATTTTTTAGTTTTATTTGCCGAAAGATTTTTAATCTTCAAAGATTTGGCTTCTAATTTTAGAACTGGTACAAATGACGTAATTTGGGCAAATTTATACAAAAACGACTTTGTTTTGGCGAATTCAATCAAAAGGATTTTTATATTTAGGAATTAAAATAAATGCTTAGAGAAATATAATTTTTCTCGCTAGAACAATTCGTTTTTAACTTCCTAGTGAACAGTTTTAATGCCAACTTCAGGAAATAGCTAAAAAAAAATTTCTACTTTAAATTAAATTATAAAACTTTGATGGATTATTTTTCTTTTTAGATTAATTGAATTAAATTAATTGTGCGATGTTTAGCAACTAAAAAATTGCAGTAGCAAAAACTGTAAAACCGAAATTTTATCATCAAGTGTTGCCATTCGCGAAATGATATCGATATTACTTACGGACGCGTTTTTCTTTATAATAGCGATAGTAAAGTTTCTTATGAACAAAACTCTATAAATTAAACTTTTTTAATGAAGATCTTCCTAATGAACTTTTCTTTATTTAATAACAAATAACAGAGGAAATTACCACATTGTACTTACGATAAAGAGAAATAGAGAATACAAATCTCCTTTAATTTCGTTGATAAAAGGGGATACATTAACTTCAACAATTTCCAATATTTTTGCACACGCATTCTGTGCTTATTTACTTTTGTTTTCTTCTTGCAGCTAAATTTAATTTAGCTGCATGAAGTATTAATATAAAACATTTGTATAAAATTTAAGTAGAATTTAAACATTAAAGTGAGAAATTTCACAGCTCTGACGTTTTTTCTGCTCAACAAGGAAACTGAGGAAAGCATTAATGTAAAGTTATAAAAAAGAAAGCATTCAATATCTAATTAAAGGGGTCAAATGATGAAAATTTGCAAAGCCTATCTGCAATCAGCTTCTTATGGGAGAAATTTATAAACAAAAAGTTTACGGAACCAATTTTATTTCAGTTGTTCGAAATTCGTTTATGTTGGAATTGCAAAGGTTTGAGTTCATTGTTATTAAAATCACCATCGGATATCACAACTAAAGTTTTATAGAATCCTTGAATTCAAAAATTATACTTTATCACTCCATAAATCATTAATTACACTTAAGATGAAATGTCAAATGTTTTTTTTTTAAATTTTATGTGGCAAAATAAAATGCATTTCCATTTAAATTTTTAAATACTTAAGCATGTCATGCATGTCATATGCTTGAGCTAGAGATTTGAATTTTCATCAGTTGCACATAAAAGTTAAGGGACGGAAAACAATGAGTCCATTTTCATGAAATTTTAGATTGCAGTGCTGTCTGCTAGTTTGATAAGGGTACTGTTCTTCCATAAGCTTCCATCGAGTCAAATATGACGGCAACACTTTGGAAAATACATTTGAAAATACGTACAATGGAAGAAGAAAAATGAAACTTCTTTGAAAAAACGCACTTGAAAATAGATATAAAGGGAAAAGCACGAAGGAAGTCTTAAGAGAAAGCACTATTGAAGATTGGTATAATGCGAAAAAAAACGGCAAAATTAAACTCAAATAAAAAAAGAAGGTGAATGTCTACCATTTATCATACTTTACATCTGGGCCTCCATATATTTTCTAGATAGATAAATTATGCAATTTTCACCATTTTATCAGTTTTCTTCTTTATGTAACAGTTTCATTGTTAAAAAGTATGCGTTTTTCCAATTCGAATACTTAATCGCTTTAATATAATTTGAAAACGAACAAAAAATGAGTTTATAAAAACAAAATCTTTTGATTATTTTAAATAGATTTTAATTAGAATATGTTTTCAAACTGTCAAAAACATTATCTGAAAATATTAAATGACAAGAGCAACGAAACTTGTTTTATATTTTATGCTCAGAAAAGAAATAAGATATCAGATCAAGAAAAACGCTAAAAAAGAGCCTAACATTCAACAATTTTACAAGTAAAATTTATAAAAACATTATCTTATTTCTCTACTCTAAAAAAAAGTAACTTACGCTGTCACCGCCGTTTTGAATTTTTTGTCACCGGAGGTCTTTCTCCGTTAATATTAAGAAAAATATTGCATACAAAAATATGAAAATCGGCGGTATTACAGAGAAATGTTTGATAAACACGCTGATGCAGACAGTTTTCAAATCGAAGAATTATTTTAAGAGATATTTAATGCTAAAGTTGGACAAAATCGTTCCACTAAAAAAGTTTTATAGGAAAAAAAACTACGAGTATATATCGGAATTTAATGATTTTTAGATATTTTATACGTTGTAATTTCCCGGTCCGCAGAATGCATATTTTTTTTTTTATTTGACTCATTTTTTGAAGTTTTATATCTATTTTAAATTCAAATTTTCAGCATTTCGAGAGATATTTTTTACTTATTTTAGAAAATTGTACTAATTTAACCTGTTGCCAACTGTATAAAGAGCGCAAACAATAATGTTTGCTTCAAATTAAAAATTTATTTACACGTGACTATTATAACCAGAAAAAAAATTACTTTCAAATTAGAATTAAATAATTACGTATAAAAAGCAAGAACTTATCGAAAATTACTTCATAAGAACTATATTTACGCGTGAATATTAACAGAGAAAGGATATTATGAAATATTAAATTCATTAACATGCGTTAGAAGTCTTAAATAGGAGAAATTACGTCACATTACATTTATTATGTAAAATGAAGAAAAAATAATATTGCAAAACAGTTTAAATTTAAAACTTGCTTGAGATATTTATTTGATATTTCGAGATGATCTTTTCAACTATTTTTGTTGGGACAGCGCAAATAATATTTCATTTCTAACAAAAGCATTTTCACGGGACTATTAAAAAGAGAAAAAAAAGTTTGGTGAAAATTACGTCAGAAAGAACTTTCTTTTCGCTTTGTTAAAAAATACCGGGAGACGAAGACCCTGTTTAACTATTTTATATTAGCTTATTTTGAAATGTTTAACTGATTTTATGTAATCAAAGACGAAAACAGTCATTGTATCTTTTAAGAGAAGCTGATTTTTCCTTAAAATTCCCCAATCAAAGAGAAATGAATAGAAACCCGTTTATTGGGAGATCGCCACTGTTTTTTAAATTATAATTCAATCTTTCAAATTCTTTATAAAGCCGATCAAGTTAGAGTGCTTTTATAAAATGCGGTGTCTGAACGAGAGGTTGGCGAGCGTAGCTCGTAGGGGGCCGAGCCCCTTAGTTATCGTAAAATTTAGTAAACCCACTTTTCTGAAATGATTCAGGTCTTTTATTGCCATTACATTTTCGCATTTTTCAAATATAAAACAAAACTGATCGTAAACATTCCAAAAAAGAGAATTTTCACAGAAAAGTGTGAAATTTAGAACGCAGTATTTTTAGAAAGAAAGAAATTTCTCCAAATCTCAATATAAATGAGGAAAATATATTTTAGCTGAAAGTCAGTTTTAAAATAGATTCTTTGAATAGGCTCTAGGTTGAAAAGACTATGTTGAAAAAAATTATAAAAAAAAACCCCATTGCAAGACTATGAAATAAATGAAAAAGTAACAATGTTTCTCTTAGAGAATATTAAGACAAGAAAATACTAAAAGCATATCAGAAGTCTGTTGTAATTTAAAAATTTCATCGGTTTAACTTATGTGTTTCTGTTGCTAATAGTTAATTGCTAATAGTTCGCTTGTTCATCATTTAAATTGCGGTTAATCATGCTTAATTCCTTGATTCTCTAACACATATGAATGCATGTTTTTTTCTAAAGTAAAAAAGCAAATTTTTATTCTGACATACAATGTGTAATTTATCGACATTAGATTCAAACAGAAAACATACATTTCAAACAATATTAAAATTTTAACTAATTAAAATTTCTAAACAGTTAAACAAATATGATTGTCAAATTCTCTTAACATGATTTTACAGTAATAAAAAATATTTAAAAAAATTAAAGAACATAAAATAAAAATTTCGAGAGATATACTTGATTTATTCAGCTGTTTTGAATAATGCTTAAATGTAGCATATACGAGTACGAACAGAGCTACAAAGAAATCCAAAGAGGGCGCATAGATATTGTTTGCTATTTGGTGTTAAATATGATTTATTTTGCTATTTCAAGTACTAAGTCTTTTTTTTACTAGAAAGAAAAAAATTCCATTCAAAATCCACGATGCCTCAAATTTCCAGTTTATTCATGTTCAGAATAAGTTATACAAATTTAAACCTTAACATGGAGTGTTGAATAAAATATACCTTTTGCTTCTATAGAAATAAAAATAATACATTTTTATCATAAGTACATACCTTAAGGCTAAAAGTTCCTTAAAATATTCTAATAAATACTATTCGTCGATATACGCGGACCTTCATCACTCATAAGAAAAACAAATGCATGCACTTATTTCTAAAAACTTATGCTATTATCGATTTTTTATCATAGCTATGAATTTTTTAACATTTTCTCAAACCGATGACACCTCCAAAGCATCCTTTCATATTTTAGCTGATCGAAAGAGGATATTCTTCGTTTTAAGTTGTATAGCAGCATGATATACGATATACATGAATAAAAAGCTCGTGTCTCCGGCTTATTTGAAGAGGAAAGTGCACTGTGTGACTGAAAGATGTATTTACATACCTTAACTATGCATATTTTTTGACGTGATAAGTCGAATTTTACTTGACGGAATACTTTTGCAACTTAAAAATCCATGAACAACTTTTAAAGGAAATTTGATAAATAAAACAAAATATTGAATTACACCGTATAGAAACTTGTCGAATGAAGCAAAAGAGATGCTTATGAGTTATTCAAAGGAACTGACGTATTAAAACTGTTTCAAAAAAAGACTGAATTCATTTTTATACGATATCTTACTATTTAAAAACAGCATCATATTATATTTTCATTTACCTAAATTTTCTATAGCAAACATGTATACAGATAATATACATTTCGTTCGCAATATGAATAAAATAAAATAAAATGTAGAAAATTTTGCATAAATATTAGTTTACAGAGAGTAAAGGGTGTATGATTCCACAAATGATATAAAAATAGTTATCGATGTATAAAAATATGAAGAAAGTTAGGTTAAAGAAAAACTTAGTGAAATATTTCAATTTTCTGTTTCATTAATTGCATTCAGCGTATTGATGATTTATAAACAAATTTATTATGCATGCTATAAATATGTAAATTATTTTTGCTGAAAATAAAAGATTGTTATTTTTTTATATGGATAATATTTTCTGTATGCTTTTAATTTAGTTTATTTACTCGTATTTCAGGTATGATAAGCATGTGAAAAAGTACTGTATATATTGGCGAATAAAGTACACTTTTAAAACTCGAAAAGTTATCAAAACTTACAAGTGCGCATTATACACCAGTTATAAAAATAAAGCGGAAAATTTAAGTATAAAAATTGATAGTTCTATATTAATGAAAAAGAGATGCCATCGAAATTATTTCAATGGATCAGATTACGTTTCGATCAGATTACGTCAGATTACGATCAAACGTTTTGTAGTGATTCAAGGAAATAAACTTTCAGTAGAGTACCTCATCTTTCGCATTTGCTTATTTTCATTATGTTTACAATATTTATAATACATTTCTGCTCAATGTTGGATTTTAAGGCTACATACACTGTAAAAAATGCTGTGGTTTTTCCTGCACTTTATAATATAATTTTTCAAGCACAGATCCGATGCTATGAAATCAAATTGAAGCACCGCAGATGTGAAATCAAATTCAAGCAACAACTGAAGTAAAAATCGATTTTTTACTTTCACGTGCGCAACGCCAACAACCAATAGTAACACGTTTTTCCCTAGACTCAAGAAATTTTACAGCACTGTTAAAGACATCAGCTTGTAAATTTTGTAGCAAGTGTGTTGGCAGCCGAAGTGTCAGCCCCTTTTGTTGTAAAACACATAATTTTTATTTACAGTGTATATCATGAAAGTTTCTTTAAAAAAATTGTATGCGGATAATGCAGCAAATATACCTACAAATAGAGAAATATTGCCTCAAATCGTATACTGCGTTATACGCCGGAATATACAGTATTTGAAATAAAAAAATAATGTGTGTAAAAGTCGCCTATACTCCGTGGTCCAAAGGCTCTTTAGGAAACTCGGAATGGCAACAGCCAGAGAGAGAGAGAGAGAGAGAGACGATGAAATCTTGGATGTGTTGTGTTCGTAAAGCTGCTGTGAAATAATATGTTATTCTGAAGCTATTATTAAATTATGTTATGTGTGAGTGTGTTGTAACTGTGTCGTCTAATGTACATATTAAATGTATTTAATCGGAGCACTGAATCTCTTCAGTTTTCTTTCCCTCATCAACATTATGGAACCCGAACCGGTCATGATAATTGCGCAGCTCGAATGATGGTCTTCAGTTGTTAAAAATTAATTGCAGTGTTACTCCAGCAAAAAAAAAAAAAAAAAAAAAAAAAAAAAATGTCATCGTATAATATTGTGGTGAAAGCAAGAAAGTTGTGTCCTACTCTAAGTGAATAATGTTGTGCCGATTGTATTTGACTGACAGCAAAGAAAGTTCAATGGCTGGCCTGGTTATCATAAACGTGTTTTTTTTTCCCTATCGAAAGCTTAATTTAAATGTATATTATTAAAAAGGTTATTTAAAGTGTAAATGTTTTATATTATGTTTCGAAACAACGGGTTAATGTTTATTCAATTAATGGAATAGATATGGTATTTTATTCAGTAATTACGTTTGAAAAATAAATAATTATTGATGTTGCGCTGTTTGTAAGGCTTAAGAATTATATTTGTTTTGTACACTGAGGTGACAAAAGTCATGGGATATGCTTCTAATAGCGTGTCGGTCCTCTGTTTGCCAGGCGCGGTACAGCAATACGACGTGGCATGGACTCCACGAGTCGTTGGAAATCCTCTGGAGAAATATTGAGCCATGCAGCTTCCATAGGCGTCCATAATTCCGAAAGTGTTGCCCACGGAGGATTTTGTGCACGAACGATTATGTCCCATAAATGTACGATGGGATTCATGTCGGGCGATCGCGGTCGCCAAATCATCCGCTGGAATTGTCCAGAATGTTCTTCAAATAAATCGCGAACATTTATGGCCCAGTGACATGGCGCATTGTTATCCTGGAAAATTCCATCGTTGTTTGGGTACATGGAGCCCATGAATGGTTGCAAGTGGTTTCCCAGTAGCTAAACGTAATCATTTCCAGTTAACGATCGGTTCAGTTTGACCAGCGGATCCAGTCCATTCTATGTAAACACAGCCCACACCATTATGGAGCCACCACCAGCTTGCACGGTGCCTTGTAGACAACTTGGGTCCATGGCTTCATGGGGTCTGCGCCACACAAGTACCCTTCGATCAGCTCTTGCCATATGAAATCGTGGCTCATTTGACGAAGCCACTTTTTTCCAGTCGTCTACGGTCCAACTGATATGATCACGAGCCCAGGAGCGCCGCTGTCGGCGATGTCGTGCTGTTAGTAATGGCACCCGAGTGGGTCTTCTGCAGCAATAGCCCATTAAAGCCAAATTTCGCCGGACTGTCCTAACGGATATGCCCGTCGGACATCCCACATTCATTTCTGCGGTTATTTCACGCAGTGTTGCTTGTCTGTTCACACTGACAAATCTACTCAGACGTCGCGTCGCTGGTCGCGGTCATTAAGCGCCGTCGGTCGACCACTGCGTTGTCCATGATGGGAGGTTATGACTGCATTTAGGTATTCTCGGTACACTCTTGACACTGTGGATCTCGAAATGTTGCATTCCGTAACAATTTCCGAAATGGAATGTCCCGTGCGTCTAGCTCCAACTAGCATACCGCGTTCGAAATCCGTTAATTCTTGTCGTGTGGCCATAATCACATAATCAACCTTCTCACACGAAGAATTTGAACACAAATGAAAGTCTGCCCTAGCACTGACCATTTATACAATTTGTAAGCGACACTACAGCCATCTATGTATTTGCATATTGCTATCCCATGAGTCACATCAGTGTATATTTCATATGTTCATTGTCACCTCAGTGTATATTTCATAATATGAATGCATAATTATTTATTACGATTGTTAAATTGATCGAATGTTCAGATAGAACTGTGTTTATAAATAATTATGTTTAGCATGAAAAAATTTTGTTACTTAATAAATATCCTCTAGTTATTGTGCTAAAAAAAGTAAGAAGAAGAAGCATAGAAATGAGTTTCATTTGTATTAAAATTTCATAACTGTTAGTGAAGTTATTTATTCGCTAAGAATAAACTTTGTTGAAAAAAAGTGTTAGATTAGTGAATTATCGTTTGGAGGAAAAAAAGTAAAACAGATTTATTTTCAAATGTTTTTATTTATTCTTTTATCATTGTGATTACGGTAAAAAGGTGCTATTTCAAAGTATGTAGAGGAAGTGTTTTTATTTTTTTTGTTACTTATTATCCTGAAATACTTATATTATGACATTCAGATGGAAATATGAAATAAAAGTTGAATAATCTTTGTTCAGTGAAACTGAGAATGTATAAATTTGGTTATTACAGATTTTGTGTTTTATTTATTTTATTAAATTGTGGCTGAATATTAAGCTTTTATTTGTTTATTTTTTTTTTGTTCCTTATTTTCCATTTACAAATTGAAAGGAAATATTGAGATTTGATTTGAATTTAAAATCCAATCTTATCCGGACACTGGTTACAATCTTATCCCGAAGTTTGATGAAAAACGTGATGAGATGGAATTATATTTGATAAATTTTGAAAGAAGAGCGGAAATGGCACAAGTACCAAAGAAAGACTGGGTAGCTTATCTATTAGCAGTTTTACCGGTGGAACATCCAAAGAATGTTCAGGTTTGAATTAAATTGGGTGTAAGGCGTTCTTAGGGAAAGTTGCAATTAGGGTAGGTACTGTTTGAGTATCGTTGACTTTTTTCGATTTTTGAAATTTCATTTATCAATTACGGCTTACATAAGCCGGGGTAGTGGAAAAGAAGATTTACAGCAAGTGGCGATTGAACTTGGAGTTCCAGATGTCGAAAATTTAAAAATTGTAAATCTGAAAAAGGATATACTAGAAGTGAATGACTATGAAGAAAAGTTTGTTAAGGGATTTTTGAGTTCTGTAATTGAGGATAGAAAAAAGAAAGAAGAAAGGGAGGAGCGAAGACCAGGGAAGCGAAAGAAGATAAAATACGGCAAGAAGAAACGGATGAGCAAATAACCATGGAAGCGAAAGAACATGAATTGGAAATGAAAAAACTGGAAAAATTACTGAAATTTCCGGAACAAAGAAATGAATCAAAAGTTGAAATAGCTCCAAAAATTCAATTAGCACAGATTATCCGAAGTTTGATGAAAAACGTGATGAGATGGGATTATTTTTGATAAATTTTGAAAGAAGAGCGGAAATGGCACAAGTACCAAAGAAAGACTGGGTGGCTTACCTATTGGCAGTTTTGCAGGCAGAAATTGCAAATATGCTAGCTAGAAAACCCCCGGAAGATGCAATTAATTACGATTTTGTGAAAAATCTTATCTTAATGTGATACAAGTTAAACAGTGAAAAATTAAAACAATGTTTTTACAGACATCATAAAACACATGAAAAATCATGGAGGAATTATACACAAGAGCTTTTAAGTTATTTTACTGAATGGATCACAGAATTAAATATTAACACATTCCAGCAATTAAAAGACTTAATAGTAACCGAACAATTAAAATTTCGTGTGCCTGTAGAAATAAGAGAATATTTTTTGGAAAATTGGCTCACATTTACGACACCTTTAGAATTAGCAGAAAAACTTGATGATTACGAGAGCATTACCGACAGCTTTAAAAGAAAAGAATTTCCAAACAAAAATTTATCTAACTCTCGAAATCAAAGTTCGAATAATTACAGTTTGGAATGAAAAAAGACATGAGAGATGGTAAACCGAATATTGAACCCAAGACTGAAGCATCTCTCGGAGAGCAACGAGAAAAAAGAGAATTTCGCACAAAATATACCTGTTTCGCCTGTGGCAAGGGAGGGCAAAAAATTTCCAAAAGCGATATTGAGAAAAAGGATCTAAATGCAATTTGTTTGAATGTGAATATTCCGGTTGAAGAACCAGATGGGAGACTCCTTAAGGTAGATCTAGGAATCGGTAACCAGAAGTTTCATGAATCATCGATAGTGGTGCGGAGATTACAGTGCTGCGGAAGTCGGTGGTGCCGGAAGAGTAGTTACAGTCATGTTGAAAAGTATTCTGGAGACCCGCAATAAGGAGTCCTGTAGAAGCAAAGCTTCTTTCCGTTCCGCTCACTCTTCGGACAGAAGGTGAGCTTATTCCGTGTGTACGAGTACAGGTTGCGGTAGTGGAAGGATTACACGAAGAAGCTTTGATCACTCCCAAGATTTTCGCTCTGTTAAAAGAACACCAGAAGTTGTATTTAGGGGATGAGGTAGATAGACATCCCGGCTGAAGAAAATAATGAAAAACCTATATTCAATGTGGAGGAAGGTGTCCAGAAGGAAAACTGGAAACAAATCTAAATAATGAAGATGAAGACAAAGAAGCTTCAAATTTGGAACTGATTCATACTCCAGTCGAGGCAACTGTTTTGCCTGAAAATGTTGGTCATGAGGATCAGAAGGAAACTTGTTCAGTTTCACAAGCGCAACTGTTGAAATAGGAGCAATTGGCTTGTTCTACATTAGAAAAATGCTTTGAAGATGCAAAGCTGCAGAAAAATAATTATTAGGTAGAATCCGGTTTGTTGTATTATAGAGGCAAGATTGGAGGACAAAAGTATGTTCAACTTGTTGTACCTGCCTGTAGAAGACAAGAAATAGCACATGAAACACCAACCGGTGGATACTTAGCTGCTAAGAAAACAAGAGATAGAATTGCTATGTCGTTTTTGTGGGAAGGAATGCCAAAAGAAGTAAAACTATGCGAAGCTTGTCATGATTGTCAAATGTGCATAAAAACCAAAGTAACGGACAGAACACCTACTGAAGCGGTCGGAAGACCAGAACTCTCATTTCAAGTAGTAAATGCAGATATTTTAGGACCAATGGAGCCGAAGTCTTCTCGAGGCCATCGGTATGTTCTGGTTATTATGGATGAGCATAGTCGTTGACCTGAAGCAATCCCTATTAAATCGTTGACACTAAAAGCAGCTTGTGAAGCGTTTATTGAAGATTTTGTTAGAACTGGAATTCCTAGTAGAATGATTGTCATGGACAATGGAGGAAATTTTGCTTCAAAATTGACAAGAGAACTTTTGAAACGATTGGGGTGTGTCCCTAATTTTTCTACTCCAGGTTACCCACAACCAGATGGATTGGTTGAACGATGGCTGGGAACAATTGAAATACTTGAAAGTTTACTGAAAGAGAAATATTCTGACAAAAGTGTTCTCAGTGAAAATTTTCCAGAAATAACATTTGAAGAGTTTATTAAGTATTATGAAATTAAAAGAGAAGAAAATTAGAAATTAAACAGAATTTTGGAAATAAAAAGAAGATCTATGATTGAGCAAGAAATTATGGATGAATTTGAAACAATTGAAAAATTTTTTGACTTTGATGAAGGCTTTAATATTACCAAATATTCTGAAGAGAATATTGATGAAGAAGATGAGATGGAAACTGAATCAAAGAATCCTGAGCGTGTTAATCGTGTTTATGAAGTCAAAATGGAAGAAGTTGAGGAAGATCTTAATTACATAAATAAAAAAATAATTGGTACTATAAATATGAGAAAAAATGATAGAAAGCATTGTTTTAAAGAAGGAAAAAGATCCAGTAACAAAAACTTCCATGACAAAAAGAGAAATGAAAGATACTATTGAATAAGTTAAAGGAATGAAAGAAAAAGGTATTCAATTTTGCCTTAAGTTGTATTGTAGTATTCTGAAGGAAAGTTTATTATTTCGAAAAATTGAGAAAGAAGCTATAAAGTATGATATTGATTCTATTCAGAAGGTTAAACAAGAAAGCAAATACAAAATTAACACTGAGGGTAAAGAATTTATAGTTTACTTTAAGGACTTGTACCTTGCAAAGCCTTTGACAGATCTGACCAGAAAAACTGTTCCAAATGATATTCCATGGTCGGAAGATGCTGAAAAGTCGTTCAATAAGTTAAAGGAAAGCTTATGTGAAGTTACAAACGTTTATATCCCAGACATGTCCAAACAGTTCGAAATAAACACCGATGCTTCCATATCGGGTGCCTGTTTAATGCAAAGGGACAAAGACGGCATGTTAAAGCACATAACCTTTTCCAGTCAAAAGCTTACTACAACTCAATCAAAGTGGAGCACAATTGAAAGAGAAGCATATGCTGTAATCTGGGCACTTGGGAGATTCGAAATGTGAACTTATGGAACCACCATAATATTGCATAATGTTCATAATCCCCTAAAATACTTAACAGAGGGAACTCCTAAGAAGGCTCGATTACAGAGATGGTCGTTGGCACTATCTCGCTAACCGGTTTCTATTGCTCATAAACTAGGTAGTTCTAATGTAGTGGCAGATGCTTTATCTCGGATTTATGAGTAGAAAAAAAAATCTATATATGTATATATCTTGTATTATTTCATTATTACACATTGCATGATGTGTATTTGTAATATGCATATTTTTAGTATATACTGTATAAGAATTTATATATCTTAAGTAGTTTAAGTAAATGCTCTCGATGGGACAGGTAAAGGACTTTTTAAATAGAACTTTTTTTTTTAATAGGACTTTTTAATTAGGACTTTTTAAGTAAAACTTGCGTTAGGACTTTTAAGAGTAGTTTCACAGTGTGGGACACCGTCCAACATGTAGAAACTGGAGGGAAGGTGTGAAAGTCGCCTATACTCCGTGGTCCAAGGACTCTTTAGGAAACTCGGAATGGCAACAGCCAGAGAGAGAGAGAGAGACGATGAAATCTTGGATGTGTTGTGTTCGAAAAGCTGCTGTGAAATAATATGTTATTCTGAAGCTATTATTAAGTTATGTTATGTGTGAGTGTGTTGTAACTGTGTCGTCTAATGTACATATTAAATGTATTTAATTGGTTCACTGAATCTCTCCAGTTTTCTTTCCCCCATCAACATCATGGAACCCGTACCGGCCATGATAATGTGAACATTAAAAAGGTCTACAATCTTACTTAAAATGCGACTAATGTAATGAAAAAGATGTTACAAGTTTAAAATATAAATTTTATTTAAAACTTCTTAGTACTTTCAATCCATCCAGGCTCATCATCAGAGAATGTCTTAGTAACTAATTGTTGTTTATTTATACAAATACGTCACTTTGTTTTGAAAATAAGAGAGCCAATAACTACTAGAGATGAAAGGAGAAGTAGCAATAGCAATTTCTTGGATTGAATTTAATTAGAGAAAATATATACTAATATTTTTATTTGCAATTCCATTTATTTTATGACATCACTTTAATAATAATATAATTTTATAATAATAATATATATTTCCTCTAATTAAATTCAATCCAAAAAATTGCTACTGCTACTTCTACTTTCAACTCTAGTAAATATTGGCTCTCTCATTTTCAAAAAAATGTGACGTATTTCTATAAATAAACAACATTTAGTTATTAAGATATTCTCTGATGATGAGCCTGGATGGCTTGAAAGTATTAAGAAGTTTTAAATAAAATTTATATTTTAAACTTGTAACATCTTTTTCATTACATCAGTTGCATTTTAAGTAAGATTGTGGACCTTTTTAATGTTCACATTATTTGTTTTATGTTGAATCAAATGTGAAAAATTGCGTTTCGTCTTATGATATTATGCAGTATTTATTTACGGATTTGTAAAATTTATTTTGACACGTAGATAGAAGAAGTCCTAACGCGGTTAAACATTTTTAAAATTATACTTAAATACTTAAATACATACACTCTTTTTAAAAGTGCTTTCAGGATTTTTGAAGTAAAAACCATGATTGCTAATATTAAACAATATTTACCATAAAAAATATACTTCGCGGTAAATTGATGAGAGGTATCTAGATTTCTGAAGATCTTGAAAAATTACTTTGAAATTTTGTAAAGACTTTGTTAATAAAATTACAATGATTTTATTTCATGCATGCAGGATGTAGAAAATAGAGAGACCGGCACTGTTGGTACACATAACCTTAGCCAGTATGCTATATTAATACGGACAAACAGACATAATTCTTTAATGATATACATTAAATAAATGCGGCTATGTTGATAACTTATTTGTCCAATTTGATTTCTGCTATGAAAAAGCAATACAATTATTTTGTATTATGAATAGCAGAAGAATAATGTAGACAATTTATAACTGTACATCAAAACATTTTTTGATTAGCGTTATGTCAATAAAAGTTTGAAAAATTAAACTTTCATTAACATATGAAGATTTTTGTGAGAATTTGTAAACCTATGCTAAAACTACAAGAATATAATAATAAAAATAATAGGAGCATTTCTATTAAGTAGTTTTTCATACAAACTCCGACAAGTACATATTTGATATTATTTCTAAGATATTGGCTGTAAATAAATTCTTCATTCTTAGCACCACATAATTGAAAGAGAAATTAAAAATGTACTTTCAGTTATTTCAGCGATACAAAACAAACCTTACACGAAGCGTGTGTAAAAGATGCATTATATTTATTAATCTAATTTCTAATTTCATACAATATATTTTATCTATATTTTTGTTGAACAAATAACTAAGCAAAATATTTTCCCGTATTCAAAAACAATGCTTTGAAAAGATATTTTAGGTAGCTTTCATTACAAAAAGCTACCTATTGCAGCCGTTCTGGGGGAAAGCGATTTCAAAAAAATTTGGTATATTTTCATTGATCATGACCCCCAGATCCCGAAACCACCCTCCGTTCAAAATTGATATATATATATATATATATATCTGACCTATGTCACATTGTAACTCTCGTAATTATGAACCGATTTCGATGTAATTCGGTGTGTACATACCAATGTCTCGACCGAGTTCGTTGGCCAGCATCATCCGCCGTTTTGTTTCAAAATGGCGGCCATTTAAAATATTTAAAAAAAAATAAAATTTGAAATGTGGTACCAAAAAATTAAAAATGGAAAAATATTTTTTTTATGTATTTGTCCTTTATACAAAGATTCCGGAGCAGTTCTTTTTCGTCTATATCTTAAAAAATGTCTGAGTTATAGTATTTTGAATTTCTAGCGTGGCTAACATTTTGAAACGTCCTGATTTTTGTCACGCGATTAAAGGCGTATTTACGAACGGATTTCGATGTAATTCGGTGTGTACATAGTACATACCAATGTCTCGACCGAGTTCGTTGGCCAGCTTCATCCTCCATTTTGTTTCAAAATGGCGGCCATTTAAATATTTTTAAACATTTAAAATTTGAAATGTGGTACCAAAAAATTGAAAATGGAGAAATATTTTTTTCTTATGTATTTTACCTTTATACAAAGATTTCTGAGCAGTTTTTGTATCGTCTATATCTTAAAAAATGGCTGAGTTGCAGCATTTTGAATTTCTAGCGTGGCTGACATTTTAAAACGTCCTGAATTTTGTCAAGTGATAAAAGGCGTATTTATGAACCGATTTGGATGTAACTTTGTTTATACATAGTATATACCAATGTCTCGACCGGGTTCGTTGGCCAGCTTCATCCGCCATCTTGTTTAAAAATGGCGGCCATTTAAATTTTTAAAAAACTTTAAATTTGAAATGCAGTACCAAAAAATTGAAAATTGAAAAAATATTTTCTTCTTATGTGTTTGACTTTGATAAAAAAATTCGGGAGCAGTTTTTGTTTCGTCTATATCTTAAGAAATGGCTGAGTTATAGCATTTTGAATTTCTATTGTGGCTGACATTTTAAAACGACTTGAATTTTGTCACGCGATAACAGGCGTATATATTAACCGATTTGGATGTAACTTGGACTGTACATAGTACATACCAATGTCTCGACCGTGTTCGTTGGCCAGCTTCATTCGCCATCTTGTTTCAAAAGTTTTGCCATTTAAAAAATAATTAAATTAAAAATTTAAATTAAAGTATTAAAAAATTGGAAAAAGAAAAAGATTTTTTTTTTGTGTTTGGCCTTGATACAAAGATTCCGAAGCATTTTTTGTTTCTGAAAATTTGTTCTTTTGCTTATATCTTAAAAAATGGTTTAATTATAGAACTTTGAATTTCTAGCATGGCTAACATTTTGAAACGATCTTGTATTTCTCACGCGATAACACACATATTCTCCTATTTCGATGTAAGAAGGCATGTGGATAGTATACATCAATACCTCGACCAAGTTCGCTGGCCAGATTCATCAGCCATCTTGTATCAAAATGGCGGCCAATAAATTAAAAAATATATATATATTTAAAGTGAGATGCAAAAAAAAATAGAAATTGAAAAAGGTTTCTTTCTTAAGTATTTGACCTTGATATAAGGATTCAGGAGCATTTTTTGTTTGTCTTTACCTTAAAAAATGGCTCAGATATAGCAGTTTCAATTTCTATTGTGGGTGACATTTTGAAAAATCTGATTTTGTGCATGCTACAGCACTCGTATACATCAACCGATTCCGATGTGAGTGAGCATGTGCACAGCAATTACTAAGGTCTCGACCAAGTTCACTGGTTAGCCTCATCCACCATGTTGTCTTAAAATGGCAGGCACTTTAAGAAATCGCCGAATTTGGCAGCCAAATATGAGTTACTTTAAAGAAAAGCAGCTTGGATAAAGCTGACTAATTTCGCGAAATTCTCATTCCTTATATTGATAAAAATTAGTATTGAATCTCCTATATTCGATTTCCACTAAATTGAGCTTTGTGTGTTTGAATGATATAAGTTGGCTTTTTTTTTTAATAAGGAATATGAAAGCTACCTCTTCCTCCCGGCACTGGCCGGAAGGACTTTTTTTACTTTCATTTAGCATCCGCTTCATATTGAACTGAAAATCATTAGACATCTGAATATGCCATACTGCATTATGTATAACAGTATTGGTGTTTTTAACCGAATTACGATAACAGTACATCTTCATCACCTTATATAAAATCAAATATTAAGATTTTATTTTATTATTTTTTCACATACGACTATTATATACCAAATTAAAAAATGTATTCTTGTAAGATGTTATGTAAAATATCATTTTTTTCTATTATAAGAATTCAGTCTGTTGAAAAAATATTCCGATTCCTCAGTTATGATTTTCAAAAGTTTTTGTTTTTACATTTCACTGCATATGAATTCAGAGTAATAAATGTTCACAAAAAGCATACCATATTCAAAATTTGGGTACGCTTCTATTTCAAAAAAAAATCTTAAGTATACTTTTGAATATACTTAAAAGTAAATAGGAAAGATTTATGTTTATTATGCATAATAATGCATTGCATTCGTTTTCACTAAAAATTATATTTCAAAGACCAGAGATTGCAGCCATTTTCTTTTTTTAATTTCCCTTTGATTATAAACCATTTATTTGAAACACACATATAAACAACATAAAGAGCATTTAGTTTTACAGAAAATCTTAAGAAATTTGCTTTAAACTTTCATATTTCTACCTATTAACTGAGAAGTGAATGACATAAAGTATAACATACAAAACTTTTTTTTTTTTTTTTTAAAGAAATGTTTATTTTACTCATAAAATTGCGCCCTCATTTAAACTTAAAATATATTTCAGAAAAGCATGTGAAATGAGAACTGTATGTAATTGCAATTTCATAAACCTTACAAAAAGTTATAATAAATTACACATGTAAGAAATTTAAAAAATCCATTAATTCCTTTTAAGCAATTCTCAGAATATTATAATATAAAGAATTTGAACCAACTGCATTTAAAATTAAACCAAGTGAGCTTTGACGCTTCATTAAAAAATCCACTTTAATTGAGAAAAAATATTTCTTTCAGAAAATCAAACTTAATTTTTTAAATGTTTCAAAACTTAATTTTTTTAATTAAATATATTTTATAAGTTTAAAGAAAATTTTTTAATTAGGAATACTTATTTTGAATGTAAAAAGGATAATTTAATGACTTTGAATATTAACAAAACTTTTTTAAGTACTTTGACATTCTGTTAATACAAACGCACATACATATACATGAAAACCACATATATATATCTCATTGTGTGTATACATCTATGTACAGTCGTGGAGAAAAAGTAAACACGCCCTTCCAACTTTGCAACAAATTATTGTAGAAGAAAGTTACTGATACGAAACGATTGGAAAACACAATCTTCTTTTAAACAATGTATATAAATATTTTAGAGAGCCATCTACATATAAAATAGAATCTAAACTTTGTTTTTTTTTTCATTAGCAATACCCAAGTTCTAAACCATAAAAAATTCTACACCTTTCAATTAGCCTAAAAACAAATTTTCATGAAATTCGTACAATTATTTTCAGAGAAATTGATTATTTAATAATGAGCATATTTCAGTGGCTGTATCCAAATTTAAGTTCGGTATTTGATTGTTGAAATGTTACAGAATGACTATATTATTTCTAATGATCTATTATTTCTTGTCAACGTGTCTATTTCAATCGTTTAATATGTTTCGACTATTGCCAGCCCAATCGCTTGAATGAAATGAGTTAAATATATATATTTTTTTAAATTATACTTTTCTGCACTACATAGACAGCCCCTTTAACAATCATTTGACATCTTTTAATCATAATTCGAAAACTACTTGGAAGAAAAATTTTAAATTAAGAATTCGCATAAAGCACAGGACATAATAAATATAAATCTTGAAAAAAATTAAATGTTGTAATATATATTTTTTCGAAGATTAATTTCATTATTAATAATTCATATTATTAAATTTTTAAAATTACAAATTTAATGTATATATGTTTGGGTATTTTAGTATTATAACCACACAAAAAATTATCACATTAAGATTTTAATTTTAGAAGATATTAATAAAATATGAAAATGTAATTTAACGTTAGAAGAACTAAATTTTGAATGTTTATAATTGAAAAACTTAACATCCAAATGACTTGTAATTTCCTTTCAAGGCATAGTTTGAACCTAAGACTTTAAATATATTATCAAAATTGGGTGTTACCATTCAAAAACCCAATTTTTGTTCTAGTTTTGGTTTGTATATGGCCCCTAAGCAAATTATATATGTATCATTTAAAAGTAGCTTTTATTTACAATCGTTTCGTACCAGTAACTTTCTTCTGTTACAGTTAGTTGCAGAGTTAATAGGTTTACTTTTTTTTCCACGACTGTTCATATATATATATCAGGAAAAATAACACTTCTACTGTTATAAAATGAATAGACGGGTACAATGAAACATGTATTACAATCTACAATCTACAAACAATAGTAAAAGGAAACTAGAATGCATAAAATAAACTATTATACGAAGATTAGACGGAAAGCTGTTAAAAGAGAAAAATCCGTTCCCTAGAAACTTTAACAAGACGTTTATAGAAATTAAGTCTAGTAATGATTGAAAATATCAAAAGATATAGCGATTAGGGCAATATTATTGAGCAGTTGGAAGGTTTATCAGCTCTGTACTCAAAATCTTCATACAAATGTACATCAAGCTGACCTCCATGTTTTATTTCGTTCCATTCTTTCAGTTGAAAATCGTTGCGAAAGTTCTTCGAAAAGTCCTAACATATGGTTAAAGGATTTCTTCCATAAATAATCGTATGGATACTACATTTTATTGAAGGCATGTTGCAGTACAACGTTATCCGTACTGACAAAGTTACACTGTAAGATTAGACCAATTAGTGACCTAAATTAAAAAACAAAAAACCTAACATAAGCAACAAAAGGAAGTATTTGGCATAAATTATAATCTTTAATTTTATTTCACTCACAATATAATTATCGATTAACATATTCCAGCCTATATTTGG
The DNA here is from genome assembly GCA_963932465.1 of Maratus speciosus. Lineage (NCBI taxonomy): Eukaryota > Metazoa > Arthropoda > Arachnida > Araneae > Salticidae > Maratus > Maratus speciosus. The sequence continues at coordinate 311,894,823 of OZ010789.1, forward strand.
TAAAATTTCTCTTATTTCAAAAGAAGTTGAGATGAAAACACTATTATTCTCAGTCACTACGTGGAAAACATTAAAACTACATTTAAATATTTATTATGTCTGTTGAAAGAAACGTGGGCTTGTTATTTACAGAGGATGTTTATGTTTAACAATTTTAGAACGATTTCTATAAAGGAATCAAAAAGTTTAAATATTTTCTATTACAAATTTCTGTCAACAGATTTTTTTTATTTATTAGAAATATCTTCTTATGCGTACATATTTATTCTTCTTTCAAAATGTCGTATGCTAGCAATTTTTGGATTGAATGATGTGTTTTTACGTTTTCCGACAAAAAAATGTTCTTCTTCTTTTTCTCAATTACTAACTGAAAAACATTAAAACTACATAGAAGTTTAGTTTAAATATTTATTATGTCTCCTGAAAGAAACATGGGCTTGTTATTTACAGAGGATGTTTAACAATTTTAGAACGATTTCGGTAAAAAAAAAATAAAAAAAGTACAAATATTTTCTGGAACAAATTTCTGGCAATAGATTATTTTTTTAAATTACAAATATCGTCCCATACGTATAAATTTATTCTTCTTTAAAAATGTCGTATTCTAACAAACTGTCTATCGAATGATGTGTTTTTACCTTTTCAGAGAAGAAATTTTCTTATTCTTTATAATAAAAAAGCTGTGACGTGGTATAAAAATTTCTAAATACAAAGTAAGCTAAATAATTCTTCGAAATGGTAACGCCCATATTTCAGTTGTTCTACGCAGAAAGAAAGTTCCAAATGAAGACCAGTTAAAGGTCTTTCTGTTTAAAACGTCTGTTGAAATCGCTGATAACAACAGAAGTTCTCCAACGCAAATATTGATTCCAATGTCTCTAAATGTATCTTTGGAAATAATAAACGAAATAATAAACCACGATTTGCTGTGTAAAAAGACTAAAATAATAATGTTCAACTTTTTTTTAAAATGTGTATGGCTCAATGCAAGACATTTTGTAGAGCTCTGTCTGGAAATCATTTAGGAAGAGATTAAATGGTAAGGTATTGTTCCCATTGCCGTTTACCTGAATAACAGCAAGAAAAAAGGTCTATTTATGGTCAAAAATGTAAAGAAAAGACTTGTTTCCCAGAATGCAAAGACCATTTCAGTAAACGTTTTATGATTATCGTAGTTTCTCTTACAATGTGAAATTAAAATTAAGAAGAGTGAGAATGAATGTTAAATTTAGCTCATCATACTGTCAAGCGAATGTTCTTTGCGGGATATTTCCGGAAGAAATTTCATTTATTCATCCGAACATGAAGACAGTTTCAGACTTACACGCTAGTAGTCAAACTTCCAAAGGTACCACTGCATTCGAAGCAAAAATGGCACAGGTACTTCATAAATACATTTCAACACATTTCTGGGAAGTTTCCTGATGTTTCACCTATAGATTATTGTGCCTTTGATCTGCTGAAAAAGTTTATTACTAAGCGCGTACCCCCCACGATTGATGGACTGGAGAATCGTAGAGAAAATGGAATGACAATTAATACACCTGGATATTTAACGTAAGCCCTCCTATCGTAGAAAGAACAATCCAGACTTATAGTCGAAACACAAGGTTATAAAAATAACATTTAAATTGTTATTCAAATTATCATTTTATACATATATAAAAACAGCCCCGAAATCATTCTAAATATGTGGAATTTCCCTCTCTATTTCTTTACCTGCTATTTATCGTGTATAATATATATATCCCAAAATAAAGAATGAAATGGCATCGAATATTTCAATAATTTCATAAATCCATGCAAGAAAATATGTTCATTGTAGAGTAAGTATGACTTCAAACTTATACAAAAAATATGCACAGAAAAACATTTATACATAAACACGCAAATTTATAATAAAGTCTGGCATTTTAATGTTGGCAACTCCTAAAAAACTTTTCTTTTGCTGTCTTAAAAGGAATTGTTTTTTTTTTCTTTTTTAAGTAAAATTTTCGTTCGTTCGTCCAAGAAAAACATTGAACCACGGATAATAAACGATTTTGTTTTACAGCATTTGAAAGATTATCCTTTGTATTCATTTTCTGCTATGTTGTTCTTCTATTTCAATCCCAAGAGTGAACAGTGAACACTTTTATGATGAAGTGTAAGAGTCATTGGACTGCTAAAGGGTACATTTCAAAAATAAATTAATCTATAATTCGTAGAATAGCTTTAAATACTTTAAAAGCTATGGAAAACTCTGGAAAAATAAAAGTATTCCAAATATATCTTCCAGGATTTAAAATTAGCTATGCATATATTTGTTGATTCATAAAAAATAAACATGGCGCATTAACTAGCTGTTTAGTACACTGCAAAAAGGAAAATGTTTCTTTATCTAGGTAAGCATGATATAACTAAGAATGAAAATATATAATAATGTCTTCCGACTTACCCACGATTCCGAAAAGGATCCTTTATCTTTAGAAACTTCAGAAATAAATATAATTTCATGGTAAACAATGAAATTATATTATACAAGCATTCATAAAAACAAGGTTTTGCTTTGCTGAGACGGATTTTCCGTAACATTTCCGAATACATTTTATGGTGTATTAATCAGTTTTCCCCAAACGGAATATCAGTTTTATAATGTTATCACTTCTAATTTAAACATTCTTAGCTACGTAACTGTTTATATGCATTGTATAGTAACAGTGTAATATTAGGTTCAATGTTGATGTTAACTATGTTAATTTAACATGTCTGTCTGAAAAACTTATTTGTTAACATGAAGATATTTACTATACAGCTCTTTTAAATAATATAGTTATAAAAGATTTCTAGTGCTATAACAGGGTTCGTAAGCATCGAGGGATTCAGTGGATTTTAGGTGTTTTCGTATCAGAAATTTCGTAAAGTGCTGGTCGCTATATCTGGAGACCGAAATTTCTTTTATTAAATAGGGCAAATATTACTTTAGAAAAATTCTGGAAAAAAGTTCTTGAAAGTCCTTGAAGCGTAAGAACTCTGTTATAAGAACAAGAATACTTTATAAAGCGTTTACGTAAATAATATATTACACATTAATGTGAAAAAGAAGTAAGGAATGTAAATCCTATTTTATCACTCGAATTGTTAGTTGCAACGCATTATGACTATTTTTAAACAGCAATGAAAATTCCAAAATTACTGGCAATTTTTTTAAACATTTTTTGATAACTTTTAAGTGACATAGAGTATTAAAGTAATTTTTCTAACTGGAAAAAATAACACACAACATTTTGTGAAGAATATATACATATTGCTAATTGTCGTAAGGAAAAAAAGTATCTGAGATTTTTTTTTAAATTGTAGCATCATATGTCATTCAACTTATGTACTTGTTAATAAATATTTTATAAACTACTTTCTTTGAGTTCTTACTCACATTTAAAGACTATGTATAAAAAAGAAAAATTAATATTTTATAGCATTATTAATAATACCTTTCTCTGATGTGATAAATTATACAACAGTTCAAAAATCTTTTGTGTATTACTGTTCCATTAGACGACCGTACGTGTTTAAAAAATAAATATCACTTTTTAACCTTTTATATTTTTCTCTTTATCATAACTTTACATAAAAAAATTTAACAAAGAAAGAATGACATATTACATAAAGGAATGGTCTATTCCATATGAATGAATAATTTTCAGCTCACTGTAAAAAGCTTTTAAAATTTAAAAAAGAATAAATTATATGTCTAGATGTTGAAATTTTCAAACGCTCTGGAATCCTTTTTGCGAATACTATCATTAAAAAAGAAACTTCTACATATACATTTTTGAATAAAACTTACTCTTCTTTGTAGATACACAAAATGCCATAAAAATGTGTTTGCAGTGTTTAATAAAAAGTCTTTCAGTCAAATATGTTGAATTTCGTGTGTTGATTTATTATATTTTTTTATTATTATTCTATCTATAGAAAAGGCATTATTGAAAATAAATTATAGACCTTTCTTGATTATATGAGATCATTCCTTTAAAGGTGCATTTATTAAGCTTTAGTTAATCTGGAATTAATTTTAAATGGACTAATCCACGAAAAATAAATTAAAATTTAGAACAATATCTGTGATTTAGACAAATCTGTAGCCTATTCACTCTTTTATGAAGGTAATATAGGCTCAGATGGATTTTTGAGTTTTGTGTGTTCTTGTGTTGTACTGATTCTATCATTTGTGCATGAACGAGCCACCTATTCCGTTTTAGCTTTAACTTTCACAAAGTGTGCATGAATAACTAGAAATTTAGTTTTCACGGTTATTCGAAGAATCATATGATAATTCGGTACATTGCAAAAAAATAATAAAAATAATAATCATAATAAAACGGACTAAAAACGGAGCTTCTACCTTCAATTTAGACGCCAGTACTATTTTCGTATTTTTACGGAAAAATTTCCCCAGATTCCCCCATCCAATTGCAGAATAATTTCCTTTTTTCTGATTAAAAACGGAAATTTTTCAGTAATTTATGGGGAAAAATGTCCGTAAAAAAACGGAAATTGTACTCGTGTCTAGATTGCCAGTAGAATCTACCCTTTTTTACAGTGTACCTGTAGTCGTATAGCATGTATAAATACGGCGGAATATGTATTAAGCGGATTTTTGGTAAACATTTCGTGGAGAATCAAACTGGTGCTTTTTCGCTTCTGGATTATGAAGATAGAACATTCCACGTGATAAATAACCTGTGTCTCACCAGGCAATAACTGGTGCTGAGCAGCTTTTGCAGTTCTATCTTCGAATAAGAGCTTCGACGACATAGCAAGGTGTTGAAACTTGGTATTTCAAATAAAGAAATGTGTAATCCACTGGGTTCCCTTGTTAGTACTATTTCAGTATTGTAAGGGGATATTTGTAGTGTTTTAAATGACAGTTTATAGAACTAATTATAGTATTCCTAGTGACAATTTTATAGTTAGCTGAAGTGATATTTCCCGAAGTTCTTGTAAACAATGAGTGTAGTCACGCTTTGTTTTGAGTTCATGCTATACTTTTATGAATGTCTTAGGGATAGCACTCTCCCCCTCATTCATTTATTGTCTAGAGTTTAATCTCAATCATCGTTAATTTAAAAGTGTCCGCCCGACTGCCAAATATTCTGTTTATTGGTTTAGGTAAATCATTGTTAATATTAATTTCTGTGTTATGTTATTTTCTTAATTGACGAGATCTAAGAGTCTACCAGAAAACATACATTATAATTTTTCAGTTTATTAAAGAAAAAGATATATTTTGCATTTAATTTCCTATGGTGTAAATAATGCTTGATCATGGAAATTAGAGAGACTCTTCGTTTCTACAAAGATATAGATAAATGAAAAAGTTAAAAAAAAGGTTTTTCTAGAAATTTTATTTGTGTAACGGCAGGGGACAAATTTTACTTTTTAGAATAAAAATTAAAAGTATTTATTAATCTTATCTTTCGCAAGTGTGTCATAATACTTGCCAATAAATAAAGTAGTAATCGTTTTATTTCAAAATTTAACATTTTCAAAATTTTTATAGAAATTTTATTTATGTAACGGTAGGGGACAAATTTTACTTTTTAAAATAAAAATTAAAAATATTTATTAATCTTAGCCTTCGCAAGTGTGTCATAATACTTGCCAATGAATAAGGTAATAAGCGTCTTATTTCAAAATTTAACATTTTCAAAATTTTATCTAAGATTTTTTAAATGAAAGTAAAATTTGTGTGATATATTTTTTTGGCATCTTTGAAAGGATATGTGAACTGAATATATGTATTTAAAAAAATTACCACTTACATATTTATTGCCATTTCTGTTCCAATAAAATATACTTCAAGTTTATTTTTAATTCTAAATCTCAGAACTCGTATTGACACACATAAAACACATTTCGACAAATCGCAGACATTTTATTATGCAAATATTTGATAATGATGCTATTTGTTTATTTTGAAGAAATTTTCAGATTTTATAAAAGGAGATCAAATGATATAGCATCTTAAACAGGTTGAGTTTTTATGAATCTAAACTATTCAGTTTTCTTTTAAAATAAAGATTCATTTCGGGTTTATTTATTTTATTATAAACAATACATTTTCAAAGTATAGGAAATGTGTATTGAATACGTTTGTTTTCACATTCCCTCCGAGTTTTAGAATGTTCTTTAAAAACCAAGATGAAAGTATCAAACAGATTTATGTATCTATAATAATCACTGTTAAAAAAAAAAAAGAGACTAAAAAACGGAAATACTACTGGCAATCTAGACACCAGTACTATTTCCGTTTTTTACGAGAATTTTTACCCATAAATTACAGAAAAAGTTCCGTTTTTAATCAGAAAAACGTAGTAAAGTATTTCCGTTTTTTAGTCCGTTTTCTTTTACAGTGATCGATTTGTATGTAATCTGCACAGGCGTAACAGGCCGTTTGTAATGCAAAGTGAGCAGCTAACGCTCAAAATCTTAATCCTCTGGAATTTTTCCAAATCCTCCTATATCAGATTTTGTGCCCCTAATAGCACCATGACCTCTTTACCCAAAATTCAATGTACCAAACGCAATTCTCAACTCTTACATTGCTGTCATTTAGCGGGAAAATGAGTTACTGTAAAGTTGGTGCAATGTCGACATGTCTCATTTTGTCAGACAAGGTGCCAATTAAATAGAAATTAGACACCTAAATCACACAGTGGACTCATTGGCGTCACAGTCACTTTACATATGAGTCATAAAATAAGGATACATGTGAGTATAATAAGAAGATTGGAAGTTTCAAATTTTGGTGGATGTTGTATTTTGACTATGGCAGTTATGTTTTTATGCAATTGCACTCTAAAAAAAAAAAAAAAAAAAAAAAAAAAACTTCCATTCATGGAAATTCTACAGGCAGAAGTGCTGCCAGCATTTTTCCATGAATTGACGAATATACATTTTTCCCTCCGTTACAAGAGATAAAAGTTCCGTCAATAGAAAAAAGCAAAATCGGCTGACGTTGGATTCGAACCAGCCATATCAGCGTTACGAGACGAACATTCTAGCACTGAGCTATAGTTGTATAGCAGCAAAATAAATATGATTGCTTCAGATGGGTATGGCTTGATCAATTTATTTAAAAAGCTTTTAATTTTGAAGTTCATTTCGGGAAGATTTCGTCTTTAATGAGATAGATTGTCGCTAAGTTTTTTTATACTTTAGTATTAACATAGCATAAAAATATTAATTTTAAATATTTTTACGTAGATTGCTAGAGATAAAATACGAATATTATATTTTTATTCTATAAGATTTTCTTTTTCGAGAAATATCGATTTTTTTCATTTCGTTTCCTTAATTAAAATATCTTTCAAATGTGTTCATTTAAAGTATATTTTAAATGCGAATATTTATAAACAACTTTATAAATTCAACTTTATTTATTTTTATTCAACTTATTCAACTTACAAAAATAAATGGTGAGTCCTTCTCAATGAATAAAACAAGTAAAAATTAAATTTAAAAATCAAAAACCCCGACTGCGTAAAAGCGAACTAATTAATTATTTCTCATCAATGTGAAACTATTTTTTTATATTACTTACCTATTTCTTTTATTTACTTGTATGGATGACTTTTAAGTTGTATTTAATTGTTAGTTCGTCTCTATAAACACTGTTTTGATGAGACGTATAGATGTCTATGAAGGTTAGAGTTGCAGTAAAACTAGAGTCCTACCTACACAACATCCAGGTTATGTAATATTTAAGCGGAGTTTATAATATTTTAACGGAGCTTCTGACTGTAAAATAGTCAATGAAACATCGTTTTCATTATGAAAGACCTATCCAATGATATGACATTCAATATGGTGCCTAAAATTTTTTTTCGTCACTACCGCCATTTTGTATTTTACGGCCGCCATTTTGAATTTATGAAACCAAAACCTAGCCTATGGCCATCAGACAGTTAATACGAATAGATAGAGACTTCATTCATTAAAATCCATCCGGCCGTTGGGATGTTTCGAGGGTATAAAGAAATCCACATACCCAGATAAGCGTGAAACACATATCCCTTCTTGGCAGTCGGGTAAAAAGTAAATGTTATTTATTTTCAAATTCGAAAACGTTTTTGTATTTTTTAATTAAATTATAAATCTTAATTTATAGAATTTTTGGTTCTTCACTTTTAAAGTAAATTTCAATTTATTATATATAGACACAATACATATGCGTGTTAGGGATGAACGGAATTTCTCCCTCTCTCTCAGACGTTCGGGGAGAAGTCACGGATAAAGCATGTTTTCTAGCAGTGCGGAAATTATTTGTTAAAAAATGTGGAATAATTTAGCGTGTATTGACGAGTTTTTCTGACAGTCAGTGAAGGCATACTTTCTATCTGTACTCTTAGGTCTGTTCATGTTGTTTTCTTCTAAGTAATTTCATGAAATTTTTTGTAATGATCATATTTATTGCATGGGTCATGACATATTGAGACATGGCGAAGACTTTTTCTGAGAATTGGTGTATACCAGTTCATCAAAGGTGCGTATATTGAACGCAAGCAAATTTAATGTAAAAAATTAAGTAATTCTAGTGAAATATGTACCTTTTAATTCTATTTGTTATGTTTTCTTAATTATAGCCTTTCAAATGAACATCCAAATATATATATTTCAAATATTTTTATGTTGGTTTATACATCATTTTTAATTTGCATAAATTTCTTTATAATCTATATATTTCACATTTTTGTAATAATAATTGTATTGGTTTATAATGGTTTTATGTATACAATCTATATATTTCACATTTTTGTAATAATAATTGTATTGGTTTATAATGGTTTTATGTATACAATATATGTAATGTCTTATATACAGGGTGCAATATGTTATCAATTGCCGACCTTTAATTTCTCAACATAGACGTAGACATATAGTTCCAATTACGACAACGATTCAAATGAGCTAAATATTCATGTTCTGGCATTATTTAAAATAAAAATCAATTTTATAAAAATTACGAAATATAACTTTTTATATGGTCCTCCAGTCCCTATAGTTATATTTAGTAAAAGTTTACACATATCATAACAGATATAACACAGTAAGTTTGACATCTGTACTGCAAAAATTGACACAGTTATTAAATTTGAGCTGACTTTCAGGGGTCGTATACAAAGCAAAGATACAAATATTGAAATTAAACAGAAATATAAATATCAATTTATTATAATATCCAAAAACGGCCTACTATAAAACATGAATACATCAAATTCCGGAATCTACTAGAGATACTGCTCAAAATATTCTCCATTGGTGGCAATGCACAATTGAATGCGTGACAGTACTGCGTTCTGAACACGTTGGAGCATAGCACGTGTGCGAACTGTGCGACAACCAAGAATGGTGCACTGCTTCAGATAAACCAGAGAAGTGGTCTCAGTCACATAGCCCTCTGCCTTGATGTAACCCCACAGGTAGAAGTCCGGCGAACGCGGTGGCTACTCTCACGGACCGACATATCCAAGGATCTCTTGATCGAATTCGTTGGCCAAATACGCTCGGACGTTTGATGTTGTATGCGGATAGGACCTCATCATGTTGAAACTACACTCGGTATGCATGTCGGAGAGGCAGCTCTTCATGCCAGTCACGTACCGTGTTTTGCATCAGATGCAGGTAACTATCGACCGTTAAGGGCCCATTGTAGAAGATGGGTCCCACAATCTGGATTCCCCATTTACCACACCACACGTATCATACTGGGCGGCCGATGTGGAGGTTTTCCAGAGACCAGTAATGCACATTATGCACATTCACAATGCCACCCCGTGTAAACGTTGACGCATCTGTCCACAAAACTTCACAAATGAACGACTGATTTTCCTCTAAAGTATTGAGCATGAAATTACAATAATCAAATTATCGTGCGTTGTCTCCCAGTATTAATTCTTGCACCAGTGTCAGATGGAATGGATGCGGATCATGCGCATGTAACAAATGCAAGACATGCACACACATGTCTCGCTTATTTTCGACGTGCTTAGTTGTGGAATTAAAAAGGCGAATACCGGCACCTTCTCTAATTTCACTCGAACATTATACCTTGTCCGTCTACTTGTTCCGGGTCGTGGTGAAACAGAAGCGGTCTCTATAAGATGGTGCAATGCATCAGTTATAGTTTCATGTGTTGGATGTAGATCCTTATGGAAACGTCCTGAGTTCGTAGCCTCTAGCCTCGTAGTATTAATCCTTGCACCAGTGTCGGATGGTATGGATGCGCATCATATGGACGTAATAAATGCCAGACATGCTAACCACATGCCTCGCTTATTTTTGCCGTGCTCAGTTGTGGAATTAAAAGGGCGAATAACAGCACCTTCTCCAGTTTCACTTAAACATTATACCTTGCCCGTCTACTTGTTCTGGGGCGTGGTGAAACAGAGGCGGTTTCTCTAAGATTGTGCAATGCATCAGTTATATTTTCATGTGTTGGATGTAGATCCTTAGGGAAACGTTCTAAACTCCCAGCCAATCTGGCATTCTTTTGACATTCGCCATAAATAAGTATCATTTCGGCATTATTGCATGTATGCGTAGCTTGCCATCACGATCTCAGCGCTCACTAGCATGTCCGCTGCTAGATGGCTCGTGTTTTATCCCAAACGTGTGGTGCTGCGGTACTATAATCCCAATTTTCATACTCCTTATAGCTCGGCTGGTCGTTTGCATTCCGCTGTCATTTATCCAGAGCTGCAGAGTCGGTGGGAAAAGTGGGCGACTCTGAATCCGGGAGTTTTAACAGATCCGACTCCGACTCTTTCGCTCAAAAATGGGCCTGACTACGACCCCGACTCCGCAGCCCTTCATTTAACTAGTCCTTAATGATGATGTATTATTTTCCGGTCGTCGATTCTACCTACTTTGACGATTGAGTGTTGTTCACCCATAAAAGTTAGCTGAAATTTTTAGAGGAAATAACCCTTTACGGTGATTCCCCGATTTGGCGATACCGGCTAAAGGTGGTTTCGCCGTAAAAAGGACATTGCACCCTGATTTTGATCTCGAATTACTTGAATTCATCTTTTAACTGATCCCTTAATGAAAGACAAAATCATGTGCAAAAATATCAAATTTTGTAATTTAATAACTGTGTCAATTTTTGTAGTACAGATGTCAAACTTTTTGTGTTATATCTGTTATAATGTGTGTAAACTTTTACTAAATATAACTATAGGGACTGGGGGACCGTATAAAAAGTTAGATTTCGTAATTTTTATAATTTTTTTTTTTTTTTTTTACTTTAAGTAATGCCATAACATGTATATTTACCTCATTTCAAACATTTTTGTAATTGGAACTATGTGTCTACGACCAACGGATGAGAAATTAAAGAACGGCTATAAATAACATATTGCACCCTGTATAATGTCTTTGAAATAATAGTCTCTAATATTACATATGATGTCTTTGAAAATGTGTTTTATTTTAGATTACTTTTAAGAGGGGACTTCATAATTTAGAAAACACCCGAAATTATTTATGATAAAACGTCTAATCCTCCCGTTTCCAATGTTTCCTTGGGCGTGTGCCTCTTTTTCATTTAACAAAGAGCCACAGACAGATTCAGGTCTGTCTGCTGGCTTCTTTGATAATTACTGTATATGTTCATTGCTAATATGCACTTGATGCTATATAGATATGTTTTTTATAATTTTTAAATTTTTCTTATACTTCAATTTTCAGCATTTTCATGGTCGGTATAAGGAGAATCTAACTTCTTCGTATGATAATTTCTTGATAATTTAATAGTTTTAGATATCTTGCGTATCAAAATGGACTAGAAATTACTGATCTTGTCTTCAGTGAGTTATTATAGTAATCAAATAAAAAAATATGTATGTTATATAGTTGATTTATTTAGCGGGAAAATAACTAATTACAATTGAAAAAGAATGAAAATTGTTCCGATAAATTCTATGGGAGAATTGAATGGTTAAAAATATATGAAGTGATGCATTTACCGCAATATAATCAAAAATACATTTGTTTCATCTTTTTTATAAAGTGTCTCTGTCAGCAAATAAAACAAACGCAGAATTAAAAACATAAATCTCGCTTTTATTACACTATCTGTGTATAAGAGTAGTACATAATCATACGCAATTAGTTTTTAGCAACTCTGCTTTTACATAATGATTAATGGTATTCAAACAGAACCTGAAAGTGCATCTCATTAAGAAAATGAAATAAATTGCATTGTGTGTTTTATTTCCTGCTGTCAACAGTGTGCATTACTTGCATGCAAGCTCAGACATAATTCTTTATGTTCTTATTAGAGGTTTCATAACATAAAAAGTAACTTTTCTTGTTTTATGCTGTAAGTATAATCTAATCTAGTTAATTAAAGTTTTCAATGTACATTTTTGTATTTTAGAAAACGGTATTAATTATAAATGACTAATTTATTAATGGCTAATAAATACAAAAATTAGACTCAACAAGACATTTAATGTGGCTTCTATACTTTCGGAATGTTTAATGCGAAAAAATAATGTTTCTACCCACAGATATTGATACATCACAGAGTAATCTACTTTTGATTGTAATAGGAAATATATGCGATGAACCAACTAGAATTTATATAATTTTCTTTTCATTTTACTTTATATTTTCCATAAAGTTAATCAAATTAAAAGTTTCAAGAATACGTTTAAAAAAATTCCCATTTAAAAAATACCTATTTCGGAATAAATAAATTATGTTTTCAACCTCAGTACATTTTGTAGACCATGAAATTTTTTCGATTAGTTCCTTTGAGATTTGTTGAAATCCCTTAAAATGTCGAGATTTCTTTGGTTGGGAAGCAAATTTCTCTTCTGTATTTTTTCTTTTCCATTTTATCCAATGTAAATTAAAAAAAAAAAAACTTTAAGGCTTAAAGTCTAAACTTCTGTATTTTTCTCAAGATATAAAAGAAAAATATATTTAGATGTTTGAATAACCCTAAACATTTAGAACGATTTCAACGACAACAATAAAAATGTCACAATTAAATAATGTAAAGCGAAACGCATACGAATGAAAGATCTTTTCGTGTGTCAAAGGAAGAGTAAGATGGCCCTTTATTTAATTGAAAAACCTCATAAGTAGCAAGTGCTCTTATTTTTTAAGTTGTAATTAATGCTTGGGCGAAAAAGATACTATTTTTTATTATTATTATTTGTTAAACTTTACGTCCTGTTGAAATAACCTTATTTTATATATTTCACGATTCTTTTTATAATGTTCATTATAATTCCTATTTTAAATTATTTTCTTATTTTACTGGTAACTATATATTTTTTTTCAGTTATTTCTAAATATTCATAAGATATCACACCATTGTTGAAACATTAAAACAACTTGAAGTTACGTTTCATATAACGCAAATTACAAGATATGATGTTATTAAATTTTAATTTTAAAATATTTTTAAGGTGCACACAATTAGGCTTCAAAGTTTGAATATTTTCACGTTGTATCATGTATGCGCATGTATTTTCAAAGCACGTATAAATTTTTTAAAGATTTTAAGGCGTACTCGTAATTGGCTTGTAAGTTCACTGTGTCATTTACTTAATAAGTTGTTCTGTTGTTGTATATATAAGTATAATATTATATATTCGCAGTTATTACTCTTTGGAATGCATTGAAGATTTTTTTTTTTTGTCCATATAAGGAAGTAATAAAGCCTCTGATATTATTACATAAAATTATATAATAATGTGTCTGGATAGAGATTCAGTTTAGTGTGTTTTCGGTTTTCATTTGTGTGTTTTTATTGAAATAAAATTACAAATGAAAAACATCTATTCGTAATAACTATGCAAGTATTATATATAAGTCGTCAACCGCCGCACGGTGGGTGATTTGCCTATTCTAGCTGGCCAAAAGTCGATTTTTAAAAGATTATCCTAGCTTAATTTATATTTTGCTTGTTATAGCTCAATAGTTAGGGCGTTGTACTATTGGTTTTGCTATAAATATAATTGTATGGTCCATAGACTAGTACAAAGTTGGTGCTTCTTAGTTGAGAATGAAATAATCAATTTTAGTATAGCTCTTTAACCTGTTACTGGAAGTGAAATAAAATATACTGCTCTATTGGACACTATGGACGCTTTCAAACAAAATATGGACTTTATTTTATCAGATTTATATGCATAAATTTTGCACAAATCAGCTGTTATTTCATATTTAATGTCGCAAAAAACTTTTTTACAATTTTTCAAATTTAATATAGAAAATGTTACAAGATAAAGCATGATTAAGCTCAATTTTTGATATGATTAGATAGTTTAGATTATTACTTTTTCGTTCCAATGTAATTTGTCTGCCATTAGGTGCCCCTGTAGTTTTTGAAATTGTTTATAGCTTATTATGTCTAAGTATTTTTTTTTAATTTTAGTTCAAGTACCATTTTCTTTTTATCAAAGACAGCCGGATTTAAGTTAAACATAAATAAAATTTTGCACCATTATGCAACGGCAACAAGAATTAAAGTTTAAAGAAAATGTGAATTTGGTTGAAAATATTTTGTTTATAGAGGAAAATCACAATGAAGAGCACATGAAGTTTTGCTAGAGCGAAATGTTTAAATTCATGACCAAATTTGGACAAAAATTACCAGTTGTATATGGATATCTCAGGACAAAATGATTTAAAATATATTATTTGGCAGCAAATTTCAAGTGATTATAAAACTTATCCAGACAAAGTCTCCAACTTTAGATTTTATACAACGCAAAACATAATGTAGGAATTTTCTCGTGATATCTTATAATCGCCATTCTTTACCTAAGGTTACTTTTTGCAGAGATAAATACAAATATACAACAGAATATACAACACAGCAATTTTCATAAAACTGTCGAATGTTTGCCCCGTATTTTAAATTTTAGAAAAAGTAATTTTAGCATTTGTTATAATAATACAAAGATAGTTTTATCACATTAGCTTCCATACCGTTAGCAAAGTATCATTAAAATTATCAAGAAGAACGTAAAATCATGCGTCATTCAGATTATGATACATTTTTTAATGCATCCGGACTGCTATAATAAAACTTTATAGCTTAATAACGTAAAAAACGATGTCTAAGTAATAATTTGTGAAACATATAACACGTTTTAAAACGCAATTTCAATCATCAAAAATTTAACTGAAAATTTTGTACATACCTGTACATGAACTATAGATTTAACATATAATTCACAATACACTAAAATTTAGAACAGTTAGTGAACGCATAACACAGTTGAAAATTCTTCGTCAGCAATTCCCTCCAATAAACGGAAATGTACTTCAGATGTTTTGTGCAGCCCTATATATGATTTATAGAATTTATATACACTAAATAGTATGCATTTTTTATAATTTAAAAAAAGTGATCCACAACTGAAAACTCATTTCCATCAATTATTGTTCATAGAGAAATATAACTGGTTTATTTTGTGTGCCCATGTATATGAAAGATGGATGCTATGCACATCATATTCAATAGAAAGCATCTTATAGGGCATCTCGGAGATATATATCAATTTAAATATTTTTGAAATATTACACCATGAACAAAATTTACCACTAAAAAATTTTCTCCATAGACCGTAATGTAACACAATTATTTTTAATGTCCCTTTAAATGATCTATAAATGCTATCCACACGATATTCTATAGAAATCATCTTGTAGTGCACTTTATAGGCATGTATATATGTTTGAAAGTGTTTGAAATTATGAAACATCAATAAAAACCATTAAAACGATTTTTCCCCATAGGCCGCAATGAAATTATTTTGAATATCCCTGCAATGAAATTATGATTGCTACAAGCTACATTTTGCAACACTTAACGTTCACTAGTGAATATAAAAAAAAAAATTTCAATTTCATGGCGATGCGACCATATTGACGATAAAAATTATTTTGACCAACTAGAACAGGAAAATCACCCACTGTGCGCCGTGGTGAGCGGGATCTTTCCGTCCGCGGTCCTTCTCCTATTCCGACTCTTTTGCGGAAGCCGGGTTCATATTTTCTCAGCCACAGAGAAGAAGCCAAGCTGAAAAAAAATAATTAAAAACGGGCAAATATAAAAGAGAAATTTCCCAATTTAAAGACACCGAAAAGGGGAATGGGGTGAGGGTGCTCGGTGCTCTAAAGCTACCGAAAGGTCGCTGCTGCGTTGAGCTTATTATTATAATAATTTGAAAATCACCGGTGGTAATTTTCAATGATTCTGAAAAAAGAATCATTTTGTGAGGTGATATAAAAAAATTCAGTTTTATAAATAAAATGCATGTGGGAAAATAAATTATAAAATACATATAAAAAAAAAACCCTGCATACTTATGTCGGTTGCTATTTTATCTCAACTCATCTCAAAAAGTTCGAATTTACTTCCAAAAATATCCTGAGATATTTTGCCAAACATGAAATGAAGTGAAGGCACGTAATTATGATCGCGCGTGTTTTTGTAGAGTTTCGGCGTGTGTTCGAAATGTATCTCACCTAGAGAAGTTTTCATGTGATAACCGGAAATATGACTTTCCATTCATATTATTAGGCGCTTTTCGCGAATTTGTATATACCTTGCGTGTCATCTTTATTAAAAAGGTGACTGTTAAAGCTGTCTAAAGTGTTTATCATGACCAACATCGACAGAATAGCGACCAACGTTAAAAAATCTGGTTTGATCGAAAACGAAATATTGTCATCCTGACAATAAAGTAAATGGATCAAAAGAATCGCCCCGATTCATAAGTTTGAGAAACTTCTGTGAATGTATAATTTCAAGAAAAGTGCTTTTGTTGTAAAGGGTGTATTATAACCTTGAAAATCAAGTGAATAAAAATATTCTACCCGGCTCAAAATATTGTCTCCTGACAATAAAGCAATTTCTTCCATATTAGTGCCATTGGCCTGGAATAATTCTATGTGGGGTGTCTTCAAAATATTTGAAAGTGCGCTGCTTAAAGTGATAAAAAAATCTTTGAATTTCTTACATAATTGTTGTTTGTGATCATCGAAAATTCTTTACGCAATTCTAAAATGTTTTCGGAATAAGTTTCAGTGTCTGCTAACGCCGTTATTCTGTGTGCTTTAAAAGAAATCTGAAACTGTACCACGTTAGGTAGTTTTGTCCATGTTGTTTATTTTAAAGAAGTAAGTAATTTATTGTTATATTTTGTTAAGTATATATTTATTTGTAAATGAAAAATTTTTCACATTAAATTATCTGTGGTACTTGATATATTTCAAATGACAGCTATATACGGTAAGTTATATTGGTAGAAAAGTTGAATATTAATGGATAAAAATATTTCGTATTAATATTTACATGAGCTCATGTTTAATCACAGATAAATTTTAGTATGCTATTAAATTTTTTCTGGCATGTTTTATCCATTGTTTAGGAACGTTTATGCATATTTACCTGTTTATATTTTCCTGAAAGGGGATGGTAGTTATTTTGTAATTTATTGGGTCATATATTACATATAATTTTGTAATCTAAGCATAAATTTAACTGCTTTGAGAAAAGATTGCGTTTCTTTCTAAAGGGAAAAAAATCGATTTATATAATTTGGTTACCAAATTTGAAATTGAAGTTGATCCAGGGGATATAATAGCAGTGTTAGGTGAATAAATTATGAAGTGCGCACTTTTTAAAGACGATGAACAATTTGTAAAAGAGGCATTTATCGCTATCGTGGAATATAGAAAAAAAAGAGAACGTAGAAGAACAAAGGGTTGAGGACAAACGTATCGCAGAGGAAAGAGCGTATGAGCTAGAAAAACTTAAGCTACAAGCTCAAAATCATTGCGACAACTATACCACACAATCAAATGGACCAGATGCGTATAGATATTAAAAACATCCTATCGCCATTTGTTCCTGAAAAGGTGATATGTCGTTGTTTTTGACAATGTTTGAAAGAAAAATGAAAATGTCAAATGTCTCCAAATATTTTTGGGTCTCACAATTAACCGCCGTTTTTCCGAATGACATTGCTAAACTTATAGCTAGAGAGCCCGAAGAAATGTTCAAATACTATGCACACATTTGCGATATATTGTTAAAAAGATTTAAATTAGCAGCGGAGAAGTTTAGGGTATTATTTAGCCGACATCAGAAAAAAGAGAATTCTACTTGGAAAGATTTTTACTTTGAAATTAGAAATTATTTTGAGGGTTGGTTATCCGAATTAGAGATTATTTCATTTGAAAAGCTCTCAGAACTAATAATCGCTGATCAGGTTAAAAAAATGTGCCCATCAGAATATAAAAATAATTATTTATTGGGTGTAGTAAGAAATTTTAAAGCGAATTTTGTCGAACGTTTACTGCGAAATAGCACAGTAATCGGTAGACCACGTTTGTGGCATGTGATAAGAACCAGTTCAGTATTTTCAAATCGACGCAGAATTTGGGAGAAAAGTTAAAGTAAAGTCGAAATTTTTAAGGTGAAAGATTTCATACGATAAGTCATTTATTCGTCACTGCATTCGTTACGAATTTCCCCAAGGAAAAAGTGCTGCAAAAGCATATCAATCAATATGCTCTGTTCTTGGAGAGGAAATCGTATCGAAATGCACATGCGAATTTCGGTTTCGACGTTTTAAAGATGGCGATTTTGATGTTAGCTATCGAGATCGTAGCGGCGCTCCACTGAAGGCTAGTCATGAGGATTTCCAAGCACTGCTTGATGGAGATGCATCTCAGACGCAAAAAGAACTTGCCGAACAATCAGGAGTATCACAGAAAAAGATTTGTAATCATTTACACGCAATGGGGAAGAATCAGAAGACAGGAAGTTGGGTACCACATGCATTGTGTCAAAGGAACAAGGATGAGCGTGTCTTGAAGTGCATGAATCTGCTAAACAGACAACAGAAAAAATCTTTCTTGTTTAAAATCGTGACGGGAGATGAAAAATGGCTATGTTATGACAATCTGAAACGCAAAAAATATTGGTTGAATCCCGGCGGAGCAACAACATCAACGCCGAAAGGAGCCATTCACTGCAAAAAAAGTTGTCCTCTGCATCTGGTGGGATATGAAGGTTCTACTCTATTACGAACTGTTGGAGCCTGGTGTAAGTGTAACTGCGGAACGCTACAAGCATCAGTTGCTTCAAATGAACCAGGAAATCAGTCGAAAATGTCCATGTACTGGCAAAGGTTTGCGTAACGTGGAATTGCTCCATGACAACGCCAGTTCTCATGTTGCAAAACCAGTCAAGGACACGTTAGTAACTCTTGGCTGAGTAGTTTTGGAACATCCGGCCTATAGTCCCGATTAGCCTCTTCGGACTAACATTTATTTCGGTCGATGCATAATGCCTTGCCTTCTATACACTTCCGGATAGTGGACGAAGAGCGAAACTGGGAAGACGACTTCATTGCGTCAAAAGACGAATCATTCTACACTGCTGGCATGTGTCAACAGCCCGACCGATGACGGAAGGTGTTAGATAATGATTGAAATTATTTTCATGAATAAAGGTATTATTCTCAGTTCTTAATTGCATATTCATTTCCCTGAAAACGCTTTAAAACTTTTTACTACACCCAATAGATGGTTAGGACAAACTAAATAATCCTGTCGTGTTGACCGAATAGCTTGACATATACGAAAATATTAAACCCCCTTTTCAAAAATTAGCAAGTAATTCAAAATTGCGTAAAACACAGAAACATGTTTTGTCGAAAAATTCAAATGGTAAAGAATTCTGAAAAATCTAATAATTAAAAATGATGCTAGCGAACATTCTGGAAATTACAAAATATACCTCAAAATATACGAATTCACGCTTTGTAAATGATTATAGGAGTCCAATTCTAAGCAGCTATGGCTGTGGTAAACAATGTTTTGTCAAAGCAGAGTGTCCTAATTGTTCCCCACCAAGGAAAATAAAAATAAAAATAAAAATCTTGGCCTTTGCGCCTTTTAAGCAATCACTTTGAAATTTGATTTTCATTTGAAATATTGTATGCAAGGCGAATGTTTCTCTCTGGAATAATTTCCATGTATTAAAATAATTTCTATCGATGCTGGATTTAATTATGTTTCGTGTTCGCCCCAGGTCGGTGGCTCACGATAAATATTCCATCTTGTGCTACGTTTGTAGCCTTGCCAACATATAGTAGTGAGAAATTTTCCGAGCTAGGTATCGTTCCAAGTGGTTTAGTCGGTAGAACGTCACTGCGCTATACTGATGGCCCGGGTTCGAGTCCCAGCTTGGAATCTTTTTCACTATGTTGGCCTTTGCGCCTTTTAAGCAATCACTTTGAAATTTGATTTTCATTTGAAATATAGTATAACGCTTGCTGATGGCCTACGAAAAGAAACCAACGTTCTTCAAGCAACAATCATAGTTGAAATAGAAAGTCGTAGAACCAGTACAACGATTTTTAATATTATAGTTTTAATATAATATAATATAGTTTTATAGTATTATAGTAAGGTATAGTTTTTTTGAATAAAATGGGGATTGCGCTGGATATGCGAAGCCAAAGTTGGTATTCCCAGAACAACACAAGATATAAAATTCCTTTTGTTGATGATCCTTTTAAAAGACACTTGAAATCTCAACACTAAATGCCAAATCTTACTTAGTTATGTTAAGAGAAACTGAAGGTCAACGCCTATCTGCAATACAAAGAAGACTTAATGACTTGCTTGAAAAAATCTCCAATACCTTTCAACCTGGGGGAGAAGCAACATCCGTCATCGAGCATCACATAAACACTAGAGAACATCGTCCTCTATCATTACCACCTTACAGATTATCACCGGCTAAGAAAGAGTTGTTGAAAACAAAAATTCACGATATTCTTGCCAAAGGAGTTATTGAGCAATGCAAATCTCCATATTCTGCACCAATCGAACTCATTCCTAAGCCAAATGGTAGTGTTCGTCTATGTGTAGACTACAGGAAGCTCAACGTGGTGACTATATATACCGGATACCTATCCACTCCTATGGACGATCTTCTACATCAGGAAAGGGCTACCCATTTCATGATCACTCTGGATCTGAATGCTGGCTACCATCAGGTAAGTGTCTATGGACCTGATCGTGATAACACTGCTTTTGCATGTTCTCTCGGAACATACCGCTTTCAAAGAATACATTTTGGACTCCGTAACGCCCCTGCAACGTTTCAGAGAACGATGGATAACTTTCGCAATGGACTCCCAGATGTAAATATTCTCTATTACCTTCATGACCTCATTATTTTATCATCAAGTTTTGAACAACATCTATTTGATCTTGAAGCTATTTTTCAAAGATTAGACAAATGGAAACTTTCTGCAAATCGAGAAAATGCTTAGGACACTGGATCACTCCAAATGGACTGGAAGTTGATCTTACGAAAATTGATGCTATTGAGAGGATCCCACCTCCCAAGAATATAAAACAAGAATATAAAACGTTTCTGTAGACATGTTCATAATATCGCCGTTTTATATAAGATTTTTCTGAAATATCTAGACTATTTAGTAACCTCACTAAGAAAAATGTGCAATGGCATTGGGGTGCCGATGAAGAAAATGCATTTCAAGTCTTGAAGCAATGCCTGGTTTCAACATCAATATTGAAACAGACTGATGAAACAGAACCTTTCACCATTCGAACCGATGCAAGCAATTACTTCTATAGGGTAAATGTGCGGAAGAGCATCAGATTGAGTACGCCAGTAGATTGTTGACTTCTACGGAATGCAACTATCACACCACGGAACGGGAAGCTTTTGCTGTTGTCTGGGCTCTTAATAAATTCAGACAATACATTGACGGAACAGAAGTTACTGTGGTATCGACCACCAGCCTCTCGAATGGCTCATGAGTTTAAAGTCACCTTTCTGTCAAAGCTGTCTAAAGTGATTATCATGACAAACATCGACACAACAGGACAACAAAAATTGAAGTATTAGAAAACTTTGGAAGTAGTATTAGTTTTAAACATATTAAAATGAAGTTTTTTGTTTTGTTTTTCTCAAATCTAACATTTAAATAAAAAGCTCGATTAGTTATGTTAGAGCTGCCCAATTCAAATGTTATTTATAAAAATAAAAATCCACTTTAATGAATGCTTTCTTTAAAATCCATATAATTTGAAAGTTCTTTTTAATTGCAGTAATACAGAATGTCCTAAAAGTTCCCGTACTGACGGTATATGTATTTATTATTCACAAAACAACAATCTTTTAAAACGATCAAATTTATGCTGATGATAAAAGAATTTTTAACATCACGTAGGAAAAAATACTGAACTTACTTTTAGAATATTTTTTATTCAAAATGTCCACCCCTTTCTAGGAGGGAAAGCTGAACTCGTTTGCATATGTTTGTAGAAACGCGTTTTAACATGCTGGGAGTGACTTCTATTATCCTTTGAGTTATGGCAATTTTCATATCATCTATTGTGTGGGGATTATTTGCATAAAATTTCTTCTTTAAATATTCCCACAGAAAAAAGCCCAGGATGTTCATATCAGGGTGTCGAGGTAGCCAAATATTTTTTGAGATACATCGATCGCCAAAAAGTCCTCAAGCATGTCCATGATTTCATTCATGTATGGCATGTTGACCCATCTTGTAGGAACCAATAATCTCGTTTATTCACTCCTAACAATGCAACAAATTGCTGGTGAATTCCCTATGTACAGAACGATCAATCATTGATTCGAAAATTCGAAGTTGCAAGGCGGAGCTATCTTAGAACTATTTTGTATAACTTTTGAAGTGTCTTGGTAGTTACATGGAATAAAATAATATTCTCTAAGGAAACGTCTTAACAAATAAAGTAATATATAAGAATTTAATTGACATTTAATTTGAATTAATAATGTTAGAACAGCTCGAAGAATAGTACTTTCAACATAAAAATTCAAAACTAATCAAAGATAAAAAAGTTTGTTTCAAGTTGATGCTTTAATTTATATAGTTAATAAACAGTCGCTGAAAATACGATTGTAAACGATTTATGGGTTTTACGTTTCTAATCGTGTTGTTTTAAATTTCTCGTTAAATATAAGTGTTTCATTTAAAACCTGCAAATTTACAAAATACTCATCAAAATTATTTATTGTGATTCAGAAAAATGCGAAGGAAAAAAAAATATTTTTTTAAATATTTCTTTTCCAAAATATATCCTGATTAAGGATTTGTTTGTCTCGCTTACATGCATCCTCTCATTAAAATTATGAACTGATTATTAAAATCGTAATTATAAAATCGCCGATGTCTGCTGCAAGATTCTTTTAAATATCTTGGTAATTCAGAAAAAAATATTTAAATTTATCCTTGTAATTGAAAAAGTTAATTTTATCGATGTTTAAAAAATATGATTATTTTTCTTCTTAAAATTAATTAAATATATTTTATTTTACCGAAATTTAAAATTCATTTAATTATTTCTAAAATACCGATGAGAAATAAAATAGAGAACTATGTTATAAATATTGGATATCGTTTCCCGTTTGATCTGCCTTCCTTACTTTAAAAAAAATCTATGCGTTTAAACTAATTCGCTGTGATAAATGGGTTTTTTAATTTTACGTGTTTCTTTATTTTATTTTAGATAACATTCTTTTTAAGAAAACACATAACATACATTTGGCAAAAACAAAACGACTAATCACATTCATAATATTCCTTTGAAAATAATTGTCATTTTTTATGTAATACACATTTAATATTATACTTTTACATTGTATATAATTATTTTCTCGGTGCAAAAATTAAATAACTCTATTTTGTATTTCAGTACATAAAGGAAATAAATATATAAATATATAATACATGTATATATTTATATATATATATATATATGTGTATATATTAACCAGCAAAAGAAATCCCACTCACAAAACAAGAAAATGCGTAATATAATTATTTAAAAAGTTGAAAATTTCAAAAAGAAAATATAGAAAACCTAGCGAAAAAACCTGGCTGCGGCCTCGTCGGCAATGAGTTATATCTAAAAAGGTCGATACATTCTAGTCAAAAACCACTGCCACTAATACATATTTTGTTATTTTATTTAATGCTTGGCTGCTTTTTGAATATAACCCACTACCGACTAGGCCACAGCCAATTTTTTCACTTGGTTTTCTATTTTTTTATTAAATTTTTAACTTTTTAACTTATTATAATACATATTTTCTAGGTTTGCGTGAGAGAGTGCTGTTTCAGGGTAAATATATTAGCTGGTTTATGTTCAATTTGTAGGTTTCATTGCAGCATTTTAGCGCTATTCTCATAAAATGTTTGTTGATTAGGATACATACCGCTTACATATATATATATATAATTTGAAACATATAAATATTTTTAAATAGCTTTTCTAACACTTTGAATTGGGATTTTTAAAATGCTGATGGCCGCGAATATTAAATAAAATTTATAACTTATAGCATATTTGCTATGTAAGATCGTCTGTGCAACCTTTATAATTGGGATGGATTTTCGTGTGTATGTTTGTTAAGTACTGTAACTGTTTTTGAAATGCTTTAAATCAAGATTTACAGAACATTTCTAGCAATAAAATTTAATTTTGCAGAATAGATAAAAAAAAAATAAAAATGCACGTAAACAAAACAATACATTTTTCTAAAAAAAATTATGTTTACATTTTACGAAATTTCACACGTATTCGTATAGTTATTACTCAAACCAATACTAGGTTGAGCAAAAAGTTCTGGGAAATTTGTGAAAGTTAAGTTGTTATCCGCAAATTAACAATAAAAGCAACAAGAACTATTCTTCAAAGTAGAGACCATCGTACACGACTTCCTGCCAGATTCCGGAATTCCTAGAAGTACCATGGCGGCTCCTTGGAATCGAAAAACTCTTGACATGCTTCTTAAACTTCATTAAGGGGACGGTGCAGTTTAAAATCCTTAAAAATAATTTTTTTATTTTTGTAAATTTCAACTTAAATATTTTTCAAGGGTACATTATATACATTATAACATGCATTTATCCCAAAAAAATATTAAAAAAAATTATTTTTGAGAAAAAAATGGAATTTTACGCGTCGTGTTAGAAATCTTCGAAATGCCCCATGCGTCTTCCATATCAATTAAAATCCCCAATATTTTTTATAAAAGTTTGGTTTATATATAGAAATAAAATAGAGCATCGAATTTTACATATTTGAATTTAAAAGTTAAATAAAAATTGAAAAATTTTCAAATTTTCAAAGTTTTTCAATTTTTTTTTTATTTTTTTTTGTAAATTTCATCTTAAATATTATTCAAGGGTACATTATATGCATTATGGCATCCGTTTATCACACAAAAAATTTTATTTTTGAGAAAAAAAAGGGAATTTTACGCGTCGTCTTAGAAATCTTCGAAGTGCCCCCTGCGCGTTCCATATCAATGAAAATCCCCAATATTTTTGATAAAAGTTTGATTTATATATAGAAATATAATAGAGCATCGAATTTTATATATTTGAATTTAAAGGTTAAAAAAAATTTTTTTTTGAAAAATTTTGAAATTTTGAAATTTTGATTTTTTTTTTTTTTTTTTTTTTTTTTTTTTTTTTTTTTTACCTTTAAATTCATATATATAAAATTCGATGCTCTACTTTATTTACATATATAAACCAAACTTGTATAAAAAATATTGGGGATTTTCATTGATATTGAAGACGCATGGGGCATTTCGAAGATTTCTAAGACGACGCGTAAAATTCCATTTTTTTCTCAAAAATAATTTTTTTTTAATTTTTTTGTGATAAATGCATGCCATAATGTATATAATGTACCCTTGAATAATATTTAAGTTGAAATTTACAAAAATAAAAAAAAATATTTTTAATGATTTTAAGTTCCACCGTCCCCTTAAAGGATTCAAATCGACGGCCCTTGAAAAAGTGTTGCATTGATTGGAAGTGGCCATAATCGGATGGAGCCGCGTCTGAACTCTACCACTAGTACTCCTATATACGATACAAATTCTGGTAACTATTAGATTAAGAATTTCCCAGAACTTTTTGCTCAACCTAATAGTTCAGTATTAATATTCTAATATATATGCATTAATTTTATCAGATATATTTATTTTCATCCAGGAAAACACTAAAAATTTTAAACAATAATGACCTTTTTTACCAGATATTATTTTTTTAATATACTGTTTCACCTAATGACAACCCCCAATGAAAATCTTCCCAAAAGCTGTGATAAATAAGTAAAAGGGGGAATTTTAAATTCGAATTCAGCTTCAAACTTTCTTGGCGATTTTTTTTTGTCCAAACAGATATGAAAAATTTTGACTCTAACGTTTTTTAAATAGCATTTGCGAAATTTCTGTTTGATGTATGCTTGAAAAAATAAAGATTAACACTAGAACGGCGGTAGGGGTCATTTTGACACCTGAATACTTTCGTCCGTTGATTACTTTTGTTTGCTTGGGCGAAATCGTTTGAAATTTTCTGACTTTTCCTAAATAGATAACATATATTTCTTAAAAAAAATTCAGCTTTCTAGATTTGTTAGTTTTTGAAATATGGTCTTGTATTCCTAGAACGGCGGACAGGGGTCATTTTGACCCCTTTAGTAAAATACTCTTTGTACTCGAAGCTGCTTTTGTTGCTATACTATATGTTCGAGGAGCAATAAAAAAAAGGGTTTAGATTTATATTCATTGTCGTCCAAGGCATGAGGAATACTATTTTGCAAATAAACTATCTCAAGAGACAGATTCCCAGAAAGAAAAAGATTTGTTAGGTTTGATGAAAAGACAACAAGATCTAGCAGACTACAGACTGATAAATTTGCTCTTGCATCTAAAATGTGGACTAAATTTATTGAAAACTGCAAAACATTCTACCGACAAGGACAAAATATTACAGTTGATGAACAATTGTTCCCATCTCAGGATAGATATAAATTTACGCAATATATGCCAAATAAATCGAATAAATATGGAATAAAATTTTGGTGATCTGTTGACGTTGATACTAAATACCTCTTGAATGAATTTATTTATCTAGAAAAGGATGAAACAGCCAATCCTTAATTACATTTATCGGAAAATGTTGTCATGAAATTAGCAGATCCCCATCTAAACGAAGGGAGGAAATATTACGACAGTTGGCTATTTTACTAACATCATATTAGCAGAAATGTTAAAAGCTAAAAATACAACTTTGGTTGCACAATGAAAAAGACAGAAGAGAAATTCCTATATCATTGAAAAATATGAGCAGTACTCTTTATTCATCGAAGATAGTGGAATGTGATAATAAGACACTTACCATCTATCAAGCCAAAAGAAAAAATGTGTTTTTCTACTGAGCTCATTACATTCTACTGTAAAAACTGAAGACTGTCTCAAGAAGTTGCCAGATTCAGTAGAATATTACAACTCAACGAAGTATGGTGTGGATATCCATGATCAGATGTGCCGAAAATACTCCGTGAAATCGGCTTCTAGACGATGGCCTGTACATATCTTTTTCAATATTTCGGATCATGCAACTTTAAACGCCTGGATAATTTATAAAAGTGTAACAGGCAAGCCTATCAGTAGAAGAGATTTTATATTAAATTTAGGAGATGTGTTGAAAATGGATCTTATGGTCTGAAATCTCTCAAAAATATTTCCTGAGTCTTCAGAAAAAAAAAACACGAAAATAAAATAGATATCAAGAGAAAAGATGTCAAGTACATACATGCAATGGAAACAAATCTCAAGAATTTTGAGCACCATATTTCAAAGTTGTGTACAGAAAATGTACTGGAAAAATTGTTTTTTTTTTTTTTGTTACAACTGAATTAATTCCTAATACGTGTGTACAATTTGGAGTACCATAAGCATTAAATAAAATTGAAAAAGAATGCTTAACATATTAACCATTCAGCTACACTTATAATGAAATAACGGAAACAACAGAACGTATTTCTCATTTATGGATTTAGAGAGTGAATCATTCGGCGAGAAAAGTAGATGAAAATATAAATATATATTATTTTATAAATTATGTTTTATT
This sequence comes from Maratus speciosus, assembly GCA_963932465.1. Taxonomy (NCBI): domain Eukaryota; kingdom Metazoa; phylum Arthropoda; class Arachnida; order Araneae; family Salticidae; genus Maratus; species Maratus speciosus. The sequence continues at coordinate 311,922,866 of OZ010789.1, forward strand.
TTAGTTAGCATTAGTTTTAATTTGTGAAAACATTAATTTTAAATCGATTTTTATATCAAATTAATGAGTGTTTTGAGTAGTCGTAGTATGATCCAATTAATCGCCCTGTAGGCGTTACATAACAATACTTTAAAAATTCAATAAATTATCGAGTAATATTAAATATAAATTATGAAATACACGTAAATTACATATTTTTGCCAATGTATGGCATTTAAATTTGTTTTAGCGTTGTTATTTCAGTAGTTTCATCGAGGGGTCAAAATGACCCCTTCCCGCCGTTCCAGTAGGTAAAATTTTCCCGCCGTTCTAGTGTTAAATGGAAATACTTTCTAGTAAAAATGAATAAAGAAAATCCCTGCCGGCCCGGACTACAGGCAGAGGTAGATTTCGAAGTCAAATATACTAATTTCACAAACAAAAACTAAATCATGATTAGAGATAAATCCACTTTAGCAATTTTATCTGGCCGCTTTTGACGAGTTTTTATTTCATTTTTATATTATAGCTGGTTTTATTAGAATCATGTTAGGGCGGTGTATTAAAAAAAATATTTTTCCATGCTCAACAACTCGAAATTTTCTGGCATAATTCCAGATTCCTTTTTAATTAAAAAAGAAAAATATATGAAACTTGCTGACGTGATTTTTGAAGAGATTTATAAGCAACCTGTGTTTTTATTTTTTGTTAAATTAATTAAACCTTGATATATAAACAATTATTTTCTCAGAAGGACAATATTTTTCGTTTCTAACACAATCGCTTCGGGAAATTCCGTTCAAAATGCCCACTTTGACATCATTTTTTCAAATATATTCTGCCTCTATCAAAAAATCGATCATTACGGTACATTATATAGTTTCTGAATAAGCGAATATACCAATTAAATGCGTTTGAGAGCAAAAATTAATTTAAAAATGAGTCAAAAAATAAGCAGTTTGGATTTGAGTGCATCCTTAATAGAATGATTTTTCCAACACAATCCGCTTCGGTAAATTCGGTTCGAAATGCCCTTTTTAACAGCCTCGAACAGCCTCAGTTCGAAATGCCCTTTTTAAAAATATATTCTGCCTCTATCAAAAAATCGATAATTACGGTACATTATATAGTTTCTGAGTAAGGTAACGTACCAATTGGAAGCCTTTGAGAGCAGAAATAAATTGTAGAATGAGTCAGAAAATAAGCAGTTTGGATTTGAACACCCTTACTTAGATGATTTTTTTCTTCAACCGCTATGTATTTTTAATTTGTTTTTGCTGTAAGAATTGGTCCTATCTAAAACTTGTCTATATAGATGTTGTAGACAATATTAAGAAGAGATATGATAAATTCATGGGGATTTTAAATCTTCTGAATTGACGGAGTTATGGATTTTTTTCTTCTTCAAACCCCCTTTAAGTTTTCGTTTTTAATTTTTTTTTTTTTTGCAGTACGAATTGGTCCTATCAAAAACTTGTGAACATAAAAGTTGTATATAATGTTAAGGAGATTTATAATAAAATTAATTGGATTTGATATCTTGAGAATTGACGAAGTTATGAATTTTTTTCTCCCAAAAACCCTATTTTTTGCACCCCTTGAGCCCATTTTTAACTTTATCATAATTCTGTGATACATCAATTTTTGACCCTATTTTTAGAAGTAATAAAAACTTTAAACCGATTTGATATGTACAAAAATTCAGAAGTTAGGGGGGGGGGGGGTGTTTTCACAAAACTCCTCCCTATTTCCATCCCCTTGGTCCGATTTTACCCATTAACGAACTTGACTGAGATTTTATGCCCATTGATTTTATGTATCAGTTTTGAAGAGATTGGTGCAGAATTACGAAAGTTATCGTGTCCAGAATAAAGTGATATAGATATAGATAGATAGATAGATAGATAGATAGATAGATAGATATAGAGTTTTTTACTGAGGGTGGTTTATGGGTTCTAGGGGTCATGATCGGTGTAGATCTGCAAAAACATTTCAGAAATTCAAACATAGGAACGATCCCAATAGGTAGTATTTCATACGAAATATACCTAATAATATAAATGAAAGGAACAATCACATAAACAAACATCTGAACTGATAATGATCATTGCACCCTGACAATAATAAGGATAACAAATATTAATAAAAAAAAATCAGAATAACAAAATTTCTATTGCTATTAATAAAATTAATGGTTCAGTAATGATGTTTAATGTATATGTATAAATTTTGATAAGTGAAATTATTTTTATACATCAAAACACTCGAAATTTTTACTACAATAGCAAGTTGTTTTTAATGTACATTCATTTTTAATCTATTGTTTCTGCTAATGACATCCCGCAATCAAAAATGTTTCCAGAAACGACGTTAAACAAATAAAAGAGGAAAATTTAAATTCCAATTCACACTCCCAAACTTTTTTAGAAACTTTTCTTTTCGTAAGAATGGAAATTCGTAAAAATTTCTGAAAATTTTTCAATCTAACGTGATTTAAATAGCATTTGCGAAATTTCTTTGTTGACTCTTCAAAAAACAAAATGAAATGGAATTCGTTTGTAGTAAGAAGATAACAGATAATGCAAATGAAAAGAGCAATCAGATATAGAAATAGTTTAACTAATAGCGATCATCGAACTACTGACAAAAAGAGGAATATAAAATATTCAAAATTTTATCAATAATAAAAATAACAGTATTTCTATAGTTATCAAGGTTCGTAAATATCATGATATTTTTGAAAATATCAAAAATATCCGATATTTTGATATATATCCGATATTTTTGATACATATCATATATTTTCAAAATAGTCAACTTACTGCTGATAATAATTATTTTCAAGCATAATATAACTTAGAAGCTAAACATATTGCACTTAACATGAAAACTTAATCCAACAAAGTTCTAAAAATGCAACATTTCTCTTTTCCAGATTTTTTTTTTTTTTTTTTTTACTACTAAGAACATAATTGAAGATCATCTAATTGAAAACAGATACAATTTGCTTTATACAGTTATATAAACTATAGGATTTGTGTTCATATCAAGTTTCAAGAAAGTTTTATATTTTATAAAGCAAAATATTAATTACAAAAGTTTTTTTAAAATTGTAGAATTTTAACATAAATGAAAGCTTGTCTTGATTGATTATCTAAATTATAATTTATCTTCAAATGGCAGTTCTGAATTAACTGCCTGACGTAATGATTAGTTCTACATTTAAAAATAAAAGTTTCAAACATGAAGCTTTGAAAAGATTTTTTTCTCCTTTACCTAAAAAAGTCACTGCCTGAGACAAAAGTTGTTTACCTACAGAATGACACAGTCAATAACAGTTGAAAATTTCATTTACACTTGTTTTGACTGAAGAAAATATCAAGATTATCTTGCACAGTGATATTTTGAAAATAAATATCAAATATACAAAATATCAAACATCTTGATATTTTGAAAATAAATATGAAATATACAAAATATCAAACATCTTGATATTTTGAAAATAAATATCAAGAATTTTATAAAATTGAAAATATCAAAAATCTTGATATCTTAAAAATAAATATCGGATATATATCAAGATATATATCATGATATATATCCATTGATATAGGGTAACTCCGGGAGAGTCACCGCATACGGGATAGATGTCATACCCCTTGTATTTCTTGTAATTATCGATAGATGGTCGTCAAACGCACCGTATAGGTGCGCAATGAGATTATTTTAACCAGTGTATAGCGTGAATGCCATTCCGATGTTTACTTGTAGAAGTACAATCCTTAATTTGACGTAAGTGCATTATTTCTCTATCCAAACTTTTAAACACGTTATGTTTAAATACTTTTCATACACTAATTACTAAATGCAGGCATTATTTTGAACTCAAAATTAAGTGTAGCATTTCTATAGAGTACTGTGTGTATGGTTACGCCATTCCCCTTAGCGATGGTAGGTAACTGTGATGGCCGACGTCTTCACCATGCAAAATTAGATACATGCTGCACTGCTATTCCGGTATACATGATGCAATTTCTTTTGTACGGAATGATTAAGTGTTATTAACTTTTCCTTTTATTTTTGCACAGACAAATCATGTTAGGCATGTTATCAAGTTTACTAAAACCAAATGAGAAAAAGCGGAAAATAAAAAGTAAGAAGTGCAAGAAAGATGCAAGTCAATATGATTATAATAAAAAATTGGATTACGCGTAACGTAGAGGTTCTTTGCAAACTACTCCAAAATAGAGGAAGTGCAATTGGCTTCGTTGCATCATGTGTCTAAATGCAGTTACATAAAGACCGTATTTTTTCGACACTTTTTCTGTAGATTGTAGTCGAAAAAACAGGTCTCTTAACCCATTCGGGACTATAAGCACCTTCATAAAGAGCTTACGAAATTTGTATCTCGCACCAGTAAAAAAGAAAAGTAATATTTGCTTTGTTTAATTAGATTATTTTCATAATTATTTAAGTAAAGTTAACTTCTTTTTAAAAAGTGGTACCAACCGAATAAAATTTGTGTAAAAGCCACCGGTCCCGAAAGGGTTAGTAAATAAATTATGTAAACACAATTTTACTTTTTTTTCTTTTTCCTTTCTAATACATTGATGTTACGTAGTTGCTGAAATAGCAATTAAAATGTAATGTAAAAAAAAAATAAGTCGGAAATTTTAATCGTGAAAGTAGGCAAGAATTACTAATTTGAAAATACTAATACGTTTCATTGTACTCATTTAATTTCATATTGTTATTACATCGTTAATTATAGTCCAGATATGAATATTTTTTTTATATTTTTATTTATAATTTCATTCTGTTGTTATTACAAGCGCGGCATAACTACCGCACAAGTGCGGCGTCTCAGCCTGAATGTACGGATGACGTGCCACAGTGTAATGTTTTAGAAAAAAATTGTTAAAAATATTAATAATTTGTTTTGAATTTTTTTCGTCGCAGTACACGCGTTGTATAATTATCATTAAATAGCACAGCATGATTTTTTTAATTTTAAGTCCACCATGGGACTTTATACATAAATTCAAAATAACTGGCGGCATAAATCCCGGAATTACCCTACATCAACGAACCCGGATTGCTATTAATAAATCTAATAGTTTAAAAGTATTATTCTACGTATAAATTTTGATAAGCGTAATTATTTTTGAACATCAAAACATTCGAAATTTTTATCATAATATTAAATTATATATATATATATATATATATATATATATAATTTTTTTATCTATTGTTTCTACTAATGACAGCCGTAGTAAAAGATTTTCCAAAAGCCATGATAAACAAATAAAACAAAAATTTTTTAATTTGAATTAACGCTCCAGACTTTCTTGGCAATTTTCTTTTCGTACAAACTCGTCTGAAAAATATTCTCTCTAACATGATTTAAATAGCCTTTGCGAAATTGCTTTTTTTAAGTCTTCCAGAAAAAAAAAAAAAAAAAAAAAAAAAAAATGGAAATCGTCTGTAGTAAAAGTGATTGAAGGTGATATAAATGAAAGGTGCAATGAGATACAGGAATAGCAGAACTAATAATGATAATCGAACCACAGCAATAATAAGAATAACAAATGAAAAAAGACAATGACTAAACTTGAAACATGTGAAATAAATATTTTATCTTATCTTCTCCTTCTTTTGCGTTATAAATTATTTCGTACTAGTTTAAATGTTCTGTATTTATTTTATTTATACATTTATTTATTTGATGCAACTGTGTCTCTATTTTCTTGAAATGGTGTTATAATAGTGAGTATTTTATAAACATCACTAATTACATTACAAAGTACAAATTTTTAATAAAACACATTTTTTTTATTATTTCTAATTGTTCTAGTATGCAAGTTGCAATTTTCCAAATTGTGTGAAAAAGTGTCCAGGCCGGGATTTACCTTAAACAAGTTGGAAATTGCTCGTCAAACGTGGCAAATGAGGTGCGTTCGTACTATAACTATTTTTATAAATATTTTTGATCGCATATTGTACTGAATATATATTTTAAAGCACTTCAATAAGTGCATTTCCATATCCATTTCATTCTGTTTCAAAGGCTGTAATATCATTAAAATGCACATGAAATATTTTTTCCCATTGGCCGTCATGTAAACGGGAAAATTTTGAGTGTCCCTGTCATTACACTATACATCCGATTTTCATAAAATTTGAAATGACTAGACAAAATTTTGAAACAATTATACATTTAAAATTTCAGACCATTTAGAAGGCTGTAACACCATTAAAATGAACTTGCAATAATTTATTCCCATTGGCCGTAATGTAACGGAAAACTTTTGACTGTCCCTGTAATTAAACTATACATTCGATTTTCATAAAATTTGAAATGACTCGACGAAATTTTGCAACAATTATATATTTAAAATTTCAGACCATTCGGTCGGGTAGTTTTTGTTCTGTCTGTGCTACGTATTTATATAATTACGAACGAACCTAAAAAGATTAGCTTACCTGAATGTTTTACACTATATTCATTCTTTTACGTTTCATAAAAGAAATCCATACACTCATTTAATTGTTTCATAAGAAAATATTGAGTAAAAGTTATGTATTTCATGTAATTAATTCCCACATATTAAAATAAAAGAAAAACTGCTAAAATTCATTTATTCTACGAAAAACTTCTCTTAAGCTATGAAAATATATTTTATGGTTCAGGAATGTTTCATTTCAAGAGTGATTAACAGCTCCTAATAAATGAATAAAACTTTCATTAGATTTTTTAGTACATTTGCTTTTCAAAAAAAAAAAAATATATATATATATATATATTGCTGATAACCTTAAGAAATATTAGTTTACCTGAATGTTTTACACCATATTCATTTTTTTAATTTCATAAAAAATTCCAAATACTCATTTAATTGTTTCATAAGAAAATAGTGAGTAAAAGTTATGCGTTTCATGTAATTCTTTCCCACACATTAAAATAAAAGAAAAACTACTACAAAGAAAAAAGTAAAACTGTAAAATTATATTATTTCCAATAAGATATTTATCCTCCATTTATTAAAACATTTCTGCATTAGCTAACTTCATTATAGAACTGCCCATTAAAAGTAATCTTTAAAAGACAATTTCACATTAAGATATTTTCCTTCCAAACGTCTATTATTTTTAGCTCACAGGCTAACAAAGCCTGAGAGCTAATGTGCCCGCCGGTTCTGTATGTACGTAGTTATGTACAGTCGTGGAAAGAAAAAGTAAACACCCTCTACTAACTCCTCAACAAATTATCGTAGACGAAAATTCCTGGTACCGAACAATTGGAAATAAAGTCTACTTTGAAATGTTGTATATAAAATTTGCTGAGGGGGGCATCTACATATTAATACGAATCCAAACTTCATTTTTTTCAATAGCAATACCCAATTTAAGCAAATATTTCAAATCTTCGGTTAAATTTACGCCTAGACACCAAATTGCAAGTCATTTGATGGATAAGTTTTTGAAATATAAACATACAAAATTTAGTGCTTCTAATGTTAAATTACATTTTCATATTTTTATTTATATCTCCTGAAATTATGCTCCTAATGTGCTAAGTTTTTGTATAGCAATAATACTAATATACCCAAACATAAATACGTTAAAATTGCAATTTTTTATAATTTTATGATATGAATTATGAATCATGAAAATAATATTCGAAACAATTATGAATTGCAACCTACATGTTTTTTGATGGATTTAGTTTTATTAAGTCCGGCTTTATGGAAATCCAAAATTTCACAATTTTCTTCCAAGTAGTTTTCAAATTATGCTTTAAAAAAGGCAAAAGGATGTTTTAAGGGGCCGTCTGTGATAGAAGTGACTAGATATTTTGAAATTTCTTCTGCTGTTGTGTAATCTAGCAGGCTTCATTGACTGCTTGAGTGCTGCTTAAGGTGCCTTGACCAAGAAGGGGGATCTCTCGGATAACAATCGAGTACGGAACTTCAATTTGGTTACAGCCCTTAAATTACACTCGTTTTAAAATAATTAATTTATCGGAAACTTATTGTACGAATTGCCTAAAAATTTGTTTTTAGGTTAATTGAAGGGTGTAGAGTTCATTTATGCTGTCAGACTAGTGTACTGCTATTGAAAAGTTATGGTTCATTTTAATAAGTATATGGCCCCCTAAGCAAATTCTATATACATCATTTCAAAGTAGACTTTATTTCCAATCGTTCGGTATCAGTAACTTTCTTCTACGATAATTTGTTCAGGACTTAGTAGGGGGGTGTTTACTTTTTATTTTCCACGACTATACATACGTATGTACACTGCTCAAAACAATTACGGGAGCAAGCAAAAAAGTGAAGAGAACAGTGCAAGGCAGCCATATATGGGCATAAAATGGATAGTACGCGTGTATAAATGCGCAATACAGAAAAAAAGACGCAAAAGAAATTATAAGGGAGCTATTATTCTTTGAAAAGATGGAAGGACCATGAAAAATGGTTTAGGGCAACAATTTGGTTTCGCGTAAATGATAAAAAAAAGTATTGTTTAGAAATTATGCAAGCTTTTTAATATGGCGTGTGGGCTCCTCGAACAGCTAAGACTGATGCACACCTGTTTTCCATGGGTGCGATGAGGTTATCGATAAGACTTTGGGGAATATTTTCCACCGCTCAAGAATTGCAATCCCCAAGTCCCGTACTGTAAAATGAGGCCTTGTTCTCGCAGCAATGCATCGTCTGAGTATCTCCCAAACATGCTTGATAGGATTTAGGTCAGGAAAGCATACTGGTCGTTCCATACGCTGTATTGTTTTAGCTTCAAGCAAGTTTTCCACAAGACGAACTGTATGAGGTCTGGCATTATCGTGCATAGAAAAAAAGAAATCACTAATTGCTGCAACATAAAATACAACATGAGGTCTCACTATCTCGTCTGTATAACTGCGGACTGCCAAAGTGCCATTCCAAATGATATGCAAGGTCGTACGTCCACCTATGGTGATTCCAGGCCATAGCATCAATCCACCTCGTCTGTAATGTGATCTTTCACGAACGAATGTCGGATTATTTTGTGTGCCTCTTTCTCTCCATGTCAAAACACATCGGATGTCACATCCAGACTGAATCAGGACTCGTCTGTAAAAAGAATTTGACTCCAACGACGTTGCCTCCAAACTCTATGTTCAGTTGCTCTCCTTCTTTGGGCCGCACAGTTGCTTGAGATAAACGGAAAACAAACCATTAGATTATGTGCATAGAGACTACCCTGATGAAACCTATTTTGGACTGTTTGGCTGGACACCCTTCGTCCTGTGGCCAAGAATAACTGTGTTTCTAGCAGAGTAGCATTGCCCGTTCCGTTTTGACGAACTGTTAACAAGATATATCGGACATCAGTTTCTGTGGTAGCACATGGCCGACCTTACCCCTGTCGATGTCTACCATTCCATGTGTCTTGGATTCGATTCCACAGCCTTTCATTGACACTTCTTGCGACCCAAACAGTGTCCGTTACACTTCTCTGTGTTTCTCCAGATTCAACTGTCCCGATAACACGCCTAGCCATGAATTTCGTTAAATCATATTGTTGTGACATTTCAAGTCACCTTTTCTCGAAACATAAACGGAGCAATTGAATTTTACAACTAAGACAGTGAAACAGACGTTTCAGCACAATCCCGATTTCTACACTTATCTCCTTTTTCTACTTTTTGACGTCATAAACTTTAATTTGCATGTGAAATTTTTTTATCTGTTTTCTTCTACGCTTTAAATTACGGATGCTTTATTTTACGTTACTTATCGGTTTAAATATTTGCGTAATTTCGTTAAAACCATGTGCTCCCCTAATTGTTTTGAGCAGTGTATATACGTAACGCGATTACTCTTGATAGAAACATCCAATTTGCTGCATTTTTTTCTGCGTTCATTCTGATAAGGCGAATCCCTGATTAGATTTCGAGGTTCATTAATTAAATATAAATTAGAGAAAGGGGCTAGCCCCGCCTTAATTTAAATAAATGGGTTTTTCATGCAGAATTATTCGATTTGGATTAGGTTTGGAGGTTCATTTGTTAAGTATAAAGAGGGGAAAGGGGGATTAGACCCCCGTTAATTAAGATAAATGGGTTTTTCATGCAGAGTTATTTGATTTGCTCCAAATTTGGTATATCAGTTTATTGTGTTAAGGAGCTGCCTTGATTAAATTTGGAGGTTTATTGGTTAAGTATGAAGGGGGAAGCTTGCCCCCTTTTTTAAATAAATGGATTTTCACGCAGAATAATTCGATTTGCTTCACATTTGATATACCGGTTTATTCCGAAATGGCGCTTCCTTCATTAGATTTCGAGATTGATTGGTGAAGTATAAAAGGGGGAAAGAGGGGCAAGTTCCCTCCCCTTAATTTAGATAAATGGATTTTCATGCAGAATTATCCAATTTACTTTAATCCAATTTCTATGTTCATTCTGATAAGGATCTTTCCTGATTAGATTTGGAGGTTCATTAGTTAAGTATAAAAGGGGGAAAGGGGGGATTAGACTCCTCCCTTAATTTAGCAATAAGGTTTTTTCATGCGGTGCTTGAAATTTGGTATACATTTTTATTATGTTAAGGAGCTTCCCTGATTAGATTTGGAGGTTCATTGGTTAAGTATAAAGGGAGGAAACGGAAGCTATCCTATAATATAGTTCTGTACTTTGAATTATTTTCAGATCTATACGCATGACCAGGTTCTTTTCTAATGCATTCGCTGGATTTTATAAATAGCTGTAAGGTGTTATCATTATAGAATTAAATGCTTTTAAATTGCTTTTTTGCGAAATATCTTTATTTGAAGTAGAAATATATAATTAAAGCAATTCATACAGAACTGGATAGGGATGGTGCCTGATAAAATTTCTAAAGACTTTTTTTTTTTTTTTTTTTTTTTTTTTTTTTTTTTTTTTTTTTTACATGACTGAGTTCATGAAGCGAGAGCCAGCAAATTCCAATTATTCTGTAGTACACACATTGGCATCAAACAATTGGCAAAAAGAGCACATGAAAAATGAATGATATCATATGAGTAAAAATTACCTGTTACGATTTAGGAGAATTTTGAATTGCGTGGCAGGTACACCAACATAGCATTCCTAAAAAATAAGCCAAAAAGAATTCGAACGCCAATTCGTACGTTAAGAGCAAAGTTTTGGGAACAAGCGTTAAAGACAAAACAGAACGCATGTACTGGAAATGCTTATTATTTAACAAGGAAGTTAAGCTAAAAAAATAAGCAGACAGCAAAGAGTTATTTCTACTGACCGAAATCAAAGTCGATCTTTACTCTTTTTTTTATTATCTAGTCAGCGTGAATAATTATCCAAATAAATTCCATTTATGTGAGAGCCATTTTAGTGATAAAGGCATATGTTAAATTTATTTTCTTTCTTTTCTTTTGGAGAGAAAATATTATGGGAACTCACATAAAAGTTAGGATAAAATGAATAAGTAATAAAAGACTAGTTTTTATTGAAATTTAGAGAAAATGAGTAATGACTGTGATTCGACATGTGATTCGACTTCACAAATCGCCCTTTATTTATTTTTTGAGGGGCATTATTCTTTTAAATAAGAATATAATGTACAATTAGTGTGAATAACCTGTGAGCTCAGTGCCATCAGTTCAACTGGGCACTTTTTATTATTGTTATTCATGTGAATCGCCGAGACCAGCAGTATTGATAAATCTCACCTATATTTCCATTAAATATGCTGTCTTTAAAAAGGAAATAAATATCCCAGCTTATCCGAACTAATTGAGATCGATGCCTGTTTGGATTACCCGAAATTCCGATAAAAATAGAAAAAATAATATACAAGCTAAACAAATGTAAGTTGTACTCAGTAGTACAGTAAACATCCTCTAATCTGGCATCCCAATGTTTCTGATGTTTCCAATAATCTAATGAAACGCCAGAATGAAGAATTACGTTAAAACCCATTACAAACCGCTCAAAATCGCGAATCTATAAATGTCTCAGTCACCACGTCGACTAGAGGAGGAAGAAAAAAACATTTCTGTAATTAATTTGCGAAATCAAACTGTTGTAAGGAAAAATAAATGTTTATCATCTTTTTGGATTTTAGGAAAGAATTTTAGCGTGGCTGGCAAACAAACTAATATTCCAGATTTTTTCAAGATGCTTCTACGAGTAGGCCTACAGCGCACGTTTTCATTTTATATTCGTGTATATGTGTTGTACTTTTACATTATTGAGTATTTTTTTATTCCATTTAAGCTGTTTAAAAATAAAAAAAACATGTTTTACTACCATTTTTTGTCTGATTCTAACTTCTGAACGTTTTTCCCGACATTCATTCTATAATCAGGGAAATTCCGTAAGTTAATCTTTTTAGTTTATCTGTTCAAGTATAATGTTCGAAAATAAAATCGCTTCGGATTAACCGGAATTTCGGATTAGCGGTGTTAAGTGTTGTATGTACTTGTCTTACAGAGTTTCACTTTCAGTTTCAGTTTCAGACCAGGCGGGGAGGCCTACCAAAATGGTTTTAGCTCAAGAAGCCCCGCCCATCAGAATAACTACCATCATAACGGGCCGCTGCCGGAGGCAGGTCCCGGAAATACCTTCATTGAATAAGACCTCTATATATTAAAACTTACAAAATTATACAGAAAAGTTACAAGTGGCAGCCCAGTTATAGCCCAGGCGTGCTGGACTTATCATTAGACAATCTTATGTACTTTACAAAAAAAAAAAAAAAAAATGCAACCCTCAAAATGCAGTATCATACATTGGTGGAAAAGATGTCCAGATGTGAACCAAATGTGGTAAATCCACTAAATAGGACTTACAGATACAACAAAAACAATGGGAGTTAAAAGAAGTTTTTCCCATTTTTTCATATACGATACAATGCTGGATGTTATTTTCAATAAAAACCTCAATATTGTCTAAATGTGGCTCTAATACTGAAAATATATCCGATGTCCAATGATTTCCCAATGGCCAAATAGTATTGACTTTTTGCATGGCTTTTCAAGTAAAACCGATAAAAGTTAGGGCGCCATCTATGTTGTGTAAATTTAAATAACTCGTTATAGTATATTTCTTTCGTTACTTATTTTTTAAATAAATAGCTTTAAAATAGTTTTTTTTTTTAAATATTTTACAATATATAAAAAATTAATATCTTATTAATTCTTTTTAAGTTTGAGACAGTTGAAAAGGAAATGCTAAAGTGTATTTTTCATTATGATTTTAAAATAATGTTTGACTTATTTATACAGGGTTCAAACGCATAAAAAATTCGTGGTATTGTAGGTGTTTTAGCACCAGAAATTTTGTAAGTTCTGGTCGCTATATCTAAAGGTAGATTTTTTTTCATTAAATAAAGCAATTTTTTCTTTACGAAAATTCTGATAAAATTCCCTTGAAAGTCCTTGATGCGTACGAACCCTGTTTATAGCAAGGTATTATATATATATATATATATATATATATATATATATTATCTCTGTATGATGTTTTAAATCTCTGTAAAATGAAAAAAATTATTTTATATTTTAAGATTTTTTAATATATTCACTTTAACAAAAAACTTACACATAAAACTTACAAAATAGCTGAAATATAATAACGAAATTATTATAAAATTGATGTTTATATAAGTTACAATAAGCAATAAAGGAAATTTATTTTAATACCATGTAGTAATTCCGTTTATTTGAGTTTACAGAAGATCATCACACAAATAATTTTTTTAAGTACATGTTTGAAAAATATATATTGGCATTCATGCAAAAATAAATGAATAGAAAAAGAAATAATATTACAATAAAATTTTAAAAATCTTGCAAAAAAGAAGCAATTATTACTTATTATAGATACTTTCATGCATGCCCTTACCTCATAAAAAGCATCTGAAAAAAGTAGCGATATTTGAAAACGCATCTCGTGTCCCTGTGGCATAATGGAGAAGAGCGCAATTCTGGCAGAGGACAGTTCCCCAGATCAAACCCCGCCGAGGTAAGTGTTGTTTCATTATTGTTTTTGAATTAAATAGAGATATTCTGACCTTGGTGCCATTAAAAATTGAATTTCATAAGGATGTAAGTTTCTCGTTGAAAAGGTATATAATTTTTTTTGTCTTTGATGCAAAAATTTTTAAATACGGAAATATAAAAAAAAAAGAAAAAATTTCTGAACTTTACAGAAATGTTTTGCCGTTAAAATACGGAAATAGATCTGGCGTCTCGATTGGCAGTATATTTTCAGTATTTTAACCGATTTTTTTCTCTTTTACAGTGCATGTATAATTATACACTGGGACATACTTTTAACATATTACATATTACTTAAATTTCCCCAAATAGTATAATAATTAACAAATTCATTTTTAATATTGATAAAAAAAATGAGGCGAATGCATCCTATTTCAGTGTAATTAAACACAATTAGCAACTATTTATTAACATAGATAAATTATTTTAAAAGTAAAAAAAAAAATCATATACATTAGCAAAGATAAAGAGCTGCTTTTCATATTTTTCAGTCAACGTAATCGAACGTAATCTGTGTTTGTGTGCAATCAAAAATATTCAACACCATTTACGGGGGAGACAGAGGCTAGTAAGCGCCATTTTCGGTTATTAATTTGTATAATTTTTTAATTACTGCTATTAGTTCACACTCACCTTATATTTATTTATTTATTTATTTATATATATATATATATATATATATATATATATATCTTGTTCAAATTTTTAATCATTAATAAAATACTTATTATTCATCCGATCAAATTGAAATAATTTTTTTAAAACTTGTACTGGATGACAACTAATGTTAATACAGTTTTTTCAAATATTAATTCATTAATTAAATTTTAATTAATTAATTTTAGTTTTACATGGGAGACAAAATGGGTGGCCATTGGTTATTGAAGCATTTAATGCATCTTTATATCTATAAGGGGCAGGACCCTGTTCTGTCGCCAAATACCGCCAAGTTGGCGATATATCGCCAAATTTGGCGGCCAAAATGAGTCGCAAAAAGCCGCCAACTTGGCGATATCTCTAATATTTCGCCAAATTCCCATAGACTTCCATTGTAAACCTACTTGCTTATAGAAAATCAACAATTTGAGATATTTTAATGCAACAAAAACTAATGTTTGCTTAAGGGATTGTATTAAATTTTTCTTTGATGACCTAAGTAGGAATTGACTTTAAAAACAAAATTTTTATATTACTTGTTTTGTTTAAGCTTTTAAATAAAATTTCACTACACTTTTAAAGCAAAGACATTTCGCTATAAATACTCGGAATTCTATGTTTGTAGCTTTTGTAGTTTATGTTTAGACGAAGACTGTAGTAAGGGAAAAATATGTGCCAACCTACCCGCCGCGGGATAAGTTGCTTAAACCTATTGGTTAAGTTGGCTCACGCTTCATTAAAAGTTAATTTAAGATCAAATAAGACACGTAGTTAAGAGAAATCAATTTTATTATTACCAGCATGTTTAAACAAAGAATTATACCCGTACAATTTAGATTCTAAATTATACAGAATTAAAAATATTGAATAAAACATTAACGTTGAGTAGCTTCTATCGTACTGGATATCATCATCAGATTTACGGTTATCACAAATGTAAAATCAAATGTAGTGCAGGCCACACGTGCTGAAACATTGCATCGCAGACACTTTTACCAGTGTTTACTGTTTCTAAAGTACCAACGCACCCCAGTTATTAATCTTCCTCGTATCAGAGATATTGTCAAGATTCGAGCTTTTCTCTATAACAAGTTCCCTTTTATTATAGGCGGAAACAAAGTTTTCCTTATTATCTTATTACCTTTTGCCAACTTTTGCAACTCTGGCTGCCTTTCTTTTTTTCTTCTTCTTTTTTTTTTTTTTTTTTTTTTTTTTTTTTTTTGTTGTTGTTGTTGTTGTTGTTGTATTTAACATTTTTTCCTCTCTAAAGCTTACTTTATCTCTTTCAGTGCCTTCAGATTTGGTGAATCTGTCAATATGCATGTGGCTGCCTTTTACCTATGCCATTTTTTTCCTATTTTCTTTTTTGATTCTGTTTTGTTTATTGGTCTAACATCCTCAGAATATAATTATCCAACATCCTAAGCCAAAATCAGAGGAGCTCCAGTGACTGCTGATAATAAAACCAAAAAGTTAATACCGAATCTTATTACATATTGCACAAGTGTTTACGTTTAGATACGCTAGATGCCCGTACCAGCCAGCATGAATATTCAGAACAAAGGTATGTCGCTATGTACGGTATGTATCTTTGGTAACACTTGTTTTTTTTTTTGTAAAAAAAAGTAGTTAATTTATCAAACGGGATAAAATAGCAGAAAATATTACGAAACAGATTAACGGGGATAGTTGGTGCACCGAGCCAACTTACCCCGTGTTCAATGCACCTACTAGCCCTATAACAAATTGCGTAACAAAATTGGAGATGAAACCCTTTTAAGATAAAAAAAAAAAAATCTATGTAAACCACATATGGAATAGGTAGAATTAATCATAAACTATGAAAAACTACAAAAGTTAAATCGCAATTTTAAAAATAAGTATTAGAAATTAGAAAAAGAATGAAGCAACAAAAATTTACTTATGACTGCAAAAAGGAGAAAAATCGTAATAAATATCCATTGCATGTGAGTAAAGCTGCAAAACTACAATGGGGATTGTAGAAAGCAAGAAGTAAGGTACTCTGTGACTGGGTGCATCATCTATCCATAAACAGACAGATTATTAGGGCTGCACCTACTTATCCCTGTAGCCAACTAGCCACGGTCACCCCTACATACCAATTTACAATTTTATTTCCTTTATAAGAGCAACCCTCATGTGACATTTTATGTATCAGTACCACTATTTAAAGCAGCAATTTTCATCTTATTTAATCCGCAAATGTCTGTCAATATATTAGGCAAATATTAATTAATATTCTGAAATAGTGGCATTGTCCTACACACCGTCTAGAGCCGTGCTTTATAATTCACTTAGCTTGTAATAGGAATCACAGTAGCTTAAAGGTAAGTGCGTCGTGCTACCACGCTATAGGAGTCTATCTAGTCCAGAGTTCCACTTCGGACTAGACAAAATTCGGTCAACCAGTCATCCCTTCGTTCTCAAGAAATTAAGTACAAAGTTTACTTAGGAACTACACACCGTGGGTCCAACACATCAGGTTGATCATCACACAAGGACATATACTGTGCAGCACCACAAAATCTATGAAAAAAACCATCACTAGATACTATAGGACAAGATCTCTAGGAATTGTTGCGTCACATAGTTTAGTTTGTATAACACTGAAACCAACCAACAAGGCTTTTTTTCTGCTTAGGAGATTTTTTACCCGTAGAGCATCTAGTAGAGCATATTAAATTTCAATGTTGCATTTATAAAAAAAAGCCTTTATTTATTACCCGACTGAAAAGAAGGGTTATGTGTTTCACGCGTATCTGTGTACGTGGATTTCTTTATACCCTCGAAACATCCCAACGGCTGGATGGATTTTAATGAATGAGGTCTCTATCAATTTGTCTTAACGGCCTGATGGTTTTAGGCTAGGTTTTGTTTTTATAAATTCAAAATGGCGGCCGTAAAATACAAAATGGTGGTAGAGACGAAAAAAAATTACGTAACCTATTGAGTGGCACACCATTGGATAGGTCTTTCAAAATGAAGACGATGTTTCATTGACTATTTTACAGTCAGAAGCTCCATTAAAATATTATACAACCTGGAGGTTGTGTACGTAGGATATCTGCTTTACTGCAACTCGAACCATCATAGAAATCTATAGACCTCATCAGAACATTGTTTATAGATAGGAACTAACAATTAAACACAACTTAAAAGTCATCAATTCAAGTAAATAAAAAAAAGTAAGTAATAAAAACAAGTAAAATAAAAAATATATTTTAAGTCAATTCCCACTTAGGTCAATAAAAGAATTTTTTTTCTCCCATTCTTCTTTTCTCTTGAGTGGCTCAAATGTCTTGATCAAGAAGAGGGCTCTGTCGGTCTTAAAAAACCTTGATCAAGAAGAGGGCTCTCTCGATTATTGAACATTAATTTAATTTAATTAATGAATTAATATTTGAAACAAAACTGGATGAACATCAAGTGTCATCCACTACAAGTTAAAAAAAAATTATTTGAGCTTGATTGGATGAATAATAAGTATTTTATTAACGATTGAAAATTTGAACAAGATATATATAGCGAGATTGTCAGCGAATAGTATGAATTAAAAAAAAAAACAAGTAATATAAAAATATTGTTTTTAAAGTCAATTTCTGCTTGAGTCATCAAAGAAAAATTTAATATAATCTGCTAAGCTATTATTAGTTTTTGTTGCATTAAAATATCTCAATTTGTTGATTTTCTATAAGCAAGTAGGTTTATAATGGAAGTCTATGGGAATTTGGCGAAATATTACAGATATTGCCAAGTTGGCGTCACTTTTGGCGACTCATTATGGTCACCAAATTTGGAGATATATCGCCAAGTTAGCGACAAACTTGGCGGTATTTGGCGACAGAACAGGGTCATTCCTATGGTAACCCCCCTTATAGATACGAACATGCATTAAATGCTTCAATAACCAATGGCCGCCATTTTGTCTATCTATCTATATATATATATATATAAATATAGGGAGAGTGTACTAATAGTGGGAATTGAAAAAATAGTTTCACATTGATGAGAAATATTTAATTAGTTCGCTTTTTACGCAGTCGTATTTTTGATATTTTAAATTTACTTGTTTATTATGTTATTATATTTGGTAATCGAAATATCATTTAATTGAAGTTTTGGAAATTATATTCCTATAAAGCATATTCTTTTTTAAAGCTCACATATCCTGGGAAAACTAAAAATGTTCACCCCGTTCCGTAAAATCGCACATAATAATGCTTTCTTAGATTGCTAAGGAAAAGAGAGGGCGTAAAATGGATGACCAATAAAATCACCATCAATGTAATTTATCACCCTGAAAAACTGATCACAAATGCTACTACTATCTGTTGTAATGGATGAAAAATTGCATCCAAATAAAATATTCTATGCTGCAGGTCTTAAAAGAGATTTTAGTTGGCGACGTGGAAAATGATGGCATTACTTGCCTTTTCTTTTTTGTTCTGTTACAACCATATGTGCACTTTTATCTTTAAGACGACACGATATCTCAATTTTGTTCAGAAGATTAAACTGAGGCTGAAATTTGTAGCAGCTTATATGTATTCTTAAAGGTGAAAATGATGAATTTCAGGGTGTTATGAAAAATAGATGATTGGAAACATGCAGTAAGACTGAAACGAACAAATACTGCTTCAGATTATATTTCTCTTTTTCGGATATAGAGATTAGTATTGTATGCAGACGCGACAGACTATAAAATATCACGAATCACAAAGGTAGTGTATACTATATATGTTAATGTAGAAATGCATTTAAGAATATTATAAATTGTCAAAACATATTCAGTTGTTTGACTGAACGCGGAACGCCGCGCTCCGCTAATTCTGCGACGATCTCCCAGCCCGTCAACCCCCACCGCAGACCTTATAATGACTAATAATTATCTCGAAGGCGCTGCGGTCGTCCTCCGCTAATTCTGCTATCATCTGATGCCAATATAATCATATATACATATATATATATATATATATATCAATAAGATGGAATATTTATGGATGTCGATAAATTAATCAATAACATTCCAATCATTTCCAAAAGTCGCACGGAATTCTAGCTCAAACCGTTTGTTTCGCATAGAACTGATTTCTAACCTTCTTTATAAGATAAAAACTATCGAACCGTCCATTTATCTTGCTTTTTTAAATCTTCCTTTCACGAGATGGTCACCTCATAATATTGCGCCATCTTGCGATTTCTCAACGCTCCTCGTGTTATGATTTTTCTTTTCATACGATATCGTGTATCTGTCTGGTTATAGCTTCTATAACCATCAAGATATATTTTAAAGGAAGTGAATAAGAAGACTTATAGACGAATTTCTAAAAGTCAAAACATAATTCAGCGTGAACTTTAGAAATCTAAATGGAAAATATAACACGGATTTTACTGATAATCTATATATAAACATATGATATGAATATCATATGTTTAGAAGTCTCTTGCCTTAATTTGTATTTCTACTTTATAATGCATATTAATTTTTAAGTATTTCAGACTACGCGTCCCGATTTTTTTTTTTTTTTTTTTTTTTTTTTTGACTGTGTATCGAGTCCGGGTTGTTTTAACTCTTGTATTTTACTGCTGTTCAGGTTGACGTCGATCTAATTTTTGTTTTATTTTTTAATGGTCGGTTTCGATTACGTTTTGGATCTTGTGAGAAGTGTTTGGGTTTACAGGATTTAAAAAAAATAATAATAATAAAAAATAAATATATATATACCAGAAATTTTTTTCAGATAAAAAATAAATAAATTTTAATAAGTATGAGTGCAGCTGTTAATTTTTTTTTTTCAAAATAGATAAATTATTATTAGAGACATGATTCTATAGACTATTTTTCTTTAATTTTAATAAAATATTGGATTAGCTTTCTTTCATTACGAGTTTTTAGGTAGATTTTGTAAGAAATACTAACTATTGCAGTCGTTACCATGGTGCGACTTTTGAAAAATTCCTTCAAAACTTTTCATTATAGGACCCCAGGAACCCAAAACCACCCGCACCTAAAATGTTTATATATATATACACTGGTTTCCAAAATTTAAGGAAAAATCACGAAAAGAGCGATAACTCGTTCAAAAATTAACCTATCCGTATGAAATTTGCATATGTTGTTAACTAAAAGATGATGTATAAAATTACAAAATAAAATTTAGTGGCGCTGCAATCGGATTGCGTTATTTGTGAGGAGCATAAAAATGCATGCTATAGAGTACGGCTGCTGCTGTCGCTGTGATTATGAGATAAGAAAACTGAGGTAGCCAATTCATTAGTATAACCTCGAGGTATCATTTGTCCGCTTAACTGCGATATAGAGCTATTGGAAGATTGGATGTTGGCCAAAGTCAGACAGAGGTGGCCAGATGGCTAAATATTAGTCCTTCTGTAAGTCACAGGCTTTGGAAACGATTTCAAACCACTGATCGGCCTCCAGAAGGTTTAGGCAAGGACGAGCAAGAGCTACGACAAGTACCCATGACCGATATTTGCGGTTATGTGTACGAAGGAATAGAACAACAACCCCCTCTCATCTTAGAGTCTCCCTTGTTGCAGCCACTGGAAGGTTGGTATCAACGTCTACTGTGTGTAGAAGGCTTCATGAAGGTGGTCTTTATGCGATGCGACTAGACATTTGTGTGCCGCTTACCTCATGTTACCGGAGTGAAAGTTTAAGGTGGGCACCTCAGCATATCCACTGGACGGATGATCAATGGAGGCGTGTCCTCTTACCGGATGAGTTCCAGTTTAGCCTGCAAAGCGATAGTAGGCATTGTTTGATTTGGAGAGAACAGGGAACACGCTATCATCCATCAAACATTCGCAAAAGAGATTCGTATGGAGGAGGCAGTGTCTGTGTTTGGGATAGTATCTCTTTGGGCGGACGTACAGACTTCCACGTCTTTCCACGTGAAACTGTGAATTCTCACGTTTATAGAGATGACATTATTGATGCTTATGTGCACCCTTATGCCGTTGCAATATGTAATTATTTCCCGTTACAGGACGATAACGCTAGACCGCACAGGGTTCACATCGTAGAAGATTATCTTCGGCACCAAACAATTCAGCGCATGGAATGGCTAGCTCGATCACTGGACTTGAGTCCCATTTAGCATCTTTGGGATGCTTTAGGAAGATGTGTCGCTGCTCTCAATCCCCCTCCTCAGATCCTTGCCACGCTTACAACTGCTTTACAAGAGCAATGGCTCACACTTCCCAGAGAACTTATTGATTGCATAATTGACAGTATCACACATTGCTGTATTTGCTGTATTGCTTCTAGAGGTGATCATACTCATTAAAGGTACTTTTCCTATACCAAACTGATAAATTTATTTTGTTTATTTAATAATTTAGTTAATTTCTGAAACACCACAATCGTCTGGTAATTTCTTTTAATATCATTTTATACCTTACTATGTGTTGTACATTGTGGCTCAGTTTTATTAAAATTTACTTGCAACATTTTGAGTAATCTCTGATTTTGTTGCTTTTCCTTAATTGTTGGAAACCAGTGTATATATATATATATATATGTTTGTGTATGTATGTACTAAATTTTGTCCGCACGATAAAAGTCGCAATTATGCACGGATCGTCTTCAAACTCGCCAACAACTTTGAGATGGGTAATATCTCGGCGGGGATTGAAAATGGGCAAAATCGGCCAAAGGGAATGGAAATGGTGGGGGTTCAAAATTTTGAATACCGTCTTAACATGATTCTGATAAAACCAGCTCTTACACAAGAATGACAGGAAAAAATAAATGTTTTTCGTTATAGCAGTTGACAACAATTAAAAAAAGCAATAAAATTCCCACCACAACAATTGCTTTTTTAGTGCAAGTTTTTCACGTGAAAAATTAAATTAAATAGTTTGACGAATTGAAAAAAAAAATGAATATTACGTCATAAGTTTTCTAGAGGAAGATTTCTGCATGAAAACTCAAAATGAAATAAATAGTTTTACGAAAAATAATAATAATAATAATAATAAAAATATTGTGTCATATTGGAAATAAAATGGACCTCAGCAAGTGAATATATAACGCCATGTGAGTTTGAAGAAACGTATTAAAACATGATAAATACCCGACTATGGAAGTATTAACATATTTTAACACTTTTAGGTTCTCTGAAATTGCTTTAGCTATTTTTTTAAACCTATTCCATATTCATGCGTGTGTGTATTCGTGTATATTAGAATTTTCACAAAATGTTTAGCTCCCTATAGCTCATTCTTAGTGAAGGAACTGGGTTTATCTCTAATCTTGATCCAAGTTTTGTTGGTGAAAATAGTACTTAACTTCGAAATCTACCTCCGCCTGTAGGCCCGAGCCGGCAGGGATTTTTTTTATCGAGTTCTCTTATTAAATATTTCGGTTTCGGGGTCAAATGGATTAAATTCAAATAGGACTTCATGATAACAAAAACTATTTTATCGGATATACTTTAAGAACAACCCAAAAGTTTTGAATATTCATTAGTGAAGTTCAAAATATATATTTTCCTACATTTTTCAAATTCATATATGTTTTTCTTAACTTTGTGAAACGTTACTTTTATAGACATATATGATAACATTCAATAAATGTAACCCATACATTTTCTTGAATAAAGGATAATTTGGCAAGTGGGAGACATAACCATATTTTGAAATTGATAATTTATGAAGAAGTGTTACGCATTATTTCATATTTTACTACGTTTATTATCTTAAAAAATAGAAGGTCATATCACAATAAACTATTCATAAAAGGTATCAGAAGAAATTTGAAAAAAAATTTCTTATTATTTTATGTAAAATTTATTCAGCGCATTCAAATTTTTTAAAATCATGGGCAGACATGTTTAAAATATTTAAAATAAATACATTTAGATTTGATAATTTGAATTCCTGAAAAATTAATAGTATTTATATAATTTTATTAAAATCAAAATTTCGTTTCCAATGAAGTTGCTGTAAACTTATAGAGATGGTAGGTAATGCATATATTTAAAGTGCTAAAATTAAATGCAGGAGCTGGAGAAAAAAACATTTAAGATAAAATAATTGATAATATTTAAATATTTGATTTGTACGAAAATATCTTCATCTTTTCCAAGAAGTACTCAGTTAGAAACATCTTTAACCTCTTTGGTCCTTGGGTCCCTATACGAGGACCTATGTTCTTTTCCTTATAAAAACTAAAATGTCCGCTGTTTTCACATTTTCACATCACTTCTTAATAACTGAATGTTTTTTGCGTTGAAAGCAAACGAATAAATGGCATTATTTAAGCTGATTCCCACATAAAATAAACATTTTTTCCATCTGAGTTTGCAAAATGCCTAAAAATGAACCAAAAGACAGAATCACCAAGAAAGTGAGAAATTTTCATACGTATTAAACTTTTTCAATAAAAAAATTTGAGGATTTGTAGATTATTTACTTGTTTAAAGCTCTTAAATTTTTGATTGCGTTAATTTAGGTTAATGGTTATTAAATTGATATGTTTAAGGGGGATTGAAATTTTATATCCATATTTTTTAACCTAAATTACTAAGCGCCTAAAGGATCAATTTCAGTAAAGATATTTTTTTCTGTCGTTTACATTTAATTTTGTTTGGAAAAACACAATGAATAAGCATCTGCATTATTACTTTAACTTAGTAACTGAAGAGGATAAAATGTGTTCCTAAATGATAATTAAATCTGTCAGCGATAATTCAAATTGTATTTTATTCCATTAGTTTTTAAAGATTTTATTTATGTGTGTGTGTGTGTAAAAAACATATGCGCAGTACCGCTAACAAATTATTTTTATGACATTTATTAAGCGAAATTCTTTAATAAAATATTACGCAAAAATATTTTCTTTTTAAAAGAAAAATAAATATTACAGTTGCGCCTATATATATATATATATATATATATATATATATATATATATATCAGTTCCCGTTTTATAGCTGAATTGGATGTTCTTTTATATTTTCCCGAAAAAGAAATAATTCTGTCATACATGTCCTTTTCTAAAACAGAGTACCTTCGATTAACCGGAGTTGGCCCAGTTCATAGAAATTAACGATTTAAATTAAATTAAACGATTCAATTCAAATGGAGACTTTCAATTATGAGATTTACAGTATAAAGAAATTATGGTACATAGTAAAGTGGGGACAGCCGCCACGGTTGGACAGGTGCCGCAGAGATTGTGTAGGCGACACTAGCGTTCCCTAGACCAATTTTAGAAGTTCGTAGTGTTCCTCTGTGCATTGTAATGTGTTGTATGCGTTTCCACCGCTTAATTGTCAGTATTTACATATTTATGCCAGTTTTTATGGCTCGAACTATCGTGGTAAGTTGCTAAAATTATTCTAATGAAGTTTTACTACATATTTTAAGAAAAATAAACAACGGTTTTTCATCATAAATAAACAGCGGATTTCGGTAGTTTTCATCCCAAAATCGATTGCAACTATAGACTAGATCATCGTAGAATACAGACATGTGCTCGCATTTCTCTCGCGTCGCTCACATGACACAAAATGATGGCGCGGCATCTTACCTGCCACTATGGGACAGATGCCGCACCGAGGCTCAGGGACAGATGCCGCAAAATATATTTTTGTTTTTCGGTTCAATAAATTCATCACTGCGATTTAAGTAGAAATTACATTTAAATGAATGTATATTAGCGTATTCTGCTACTTATTAAAATATTCTCAGCAACAATGTTGGTTCACAATGTGCGAATAAGGAAAACGTAGGCCGTTTACAATTCTCACCTTCTAAACTGTTAAACAAAATATCTCCTACCCCAATGGTCAAAAGACCTATACAGCCAAGTAAGAGAAAGTAAAAGGATGCAAATATTACAAGCACAGAGCTTATAAACAATAAAAAAGAAGAAGGAAATGAAAAACAAAAGAAACTAAAAAGCGTCAAAGAACGACAACTTGACGGAAATAAAATGTGTAAAAAATGGAAGGGTAATATCAACTTGAAAACGCCTTACTAGAAGAAAAAACTAAAATGTGAGTCATCTTCCGACAATGGGTAAATTGTTCATCTTATGGATTCTGATGGCAGAACTGGATTGGAATTTGATGACTCTGCATATGTTGTGTGGCTGTAGTCTTATGAAGGATCAAATTCTAAAGCGAACAGTATTCAGTGGATCAAATTAAATTGATAGCTGCATGAAAAACGCTTACTTTACTTTTGAAACGGGTAGTGTGGTGTGATTGCGGGCGAATGAAAATACAAAATCAAATAATGAGATGAAAGGACAAAAATAAACAGGCTAGGGCCTAAATAGAATAGAACTAATAGTTACATTAAGAGCAAACTGCAATGTTCACATGGATGTAAACCAGTGATTTATATCTTTTTTGGAATTATGCTGTCTATTGTTTCCAGTAATTATGCTATCCATTCATGTAAATTAAAATGATTTTCTTTTCATTTTCACTTTTTGTCTTAAGTTTTGTTTATAGAGATTACAATTTTGCATTTTCGTTAAACTTTTCACAATTTAGTGATACATATAATTTTTGTAAGTTTACTGTTATTTATTTTCGTTTTAAGTAGTTTGAGAAAATAAAACTGTGATTTGCTTGAAAAAAAAAAATAAACAGCCTAGCATTTTTCTCCATGCGGCATCTTATCCAGTACATAAAAAATGATGTTAAAAAAGGACCTGTGGGAAAATAATTATGCCTGCTTTATTAAAAGGGTTTTAACTTGTTTAACATGGAAATTAGATTCTAAAGGGTTTATCAATGATTTATGATACTTAGTTTGTTGTTTTTTGCTTTATTGTACTCTTTACAAGAAGAAATGAAAAACTGCGGCACCTGTGCCCACTTTACTATACATATTTTAAGTTATCTATAGAGGGGGCTGGTCACATATATTGAGGAATATGTTTGACCATAATGTACAATATTACTCGTTGGTTCATCAACATTTAAAATTTTTTTCTGGCAACATGTTCAAATAATCTCCTTTACTTGTATTTAATGCTGCCTCATTCTTAATCGACAATGCTTTTAGTACGGTAATGTGAATTTTATTTCTTAATCCTTTTTAATCGTGGTTTATTTTGAACTTGTTTGTTTTTCAATGGTTTATTTCTCTATTTTTTCTGTGTTGGTAGTCCCAAATTCACGTTCTTTAGCTCTTTATGGCTAATATGAAGATGAAACAACACACTTTATTTGTGAAACTCTAGACATTTGGAGCCTGAAAATTCTGTCTATGTTCTACAAATATCCATTTGTTCATTTTCTACTCATTTTATTTATTTATTTATTTTTATTGTGTTTTTCAATTATATGTTGAATATGTTAGGACGAACAGTTTATTCATCAATGACTGAGTTTCTTTCCATTTGTGATTTCTCACTTTTATTGTTGAATTGTATTGGATTTTTTTAATGGTCATACATTCATACATATATATATATATATATATATATATATATATATATATATATATATATATATATCAGCTTTTAGCTTTTTTTTCTCTACAGAAAATGACTACTTTCCTTATATATTTGAATTCTGCACCCTTGATAACGTAATTCAATAAATAAGCTTTTCAATTATTTTTATCGGTATCAATATTTTTCTTTTTTTCTTCCATATTAATACTCGTAAGATAGTACTTTTGGTATCCATGTTATGTGTGTTGGGGGGTACTATATTTGTTATTGTCATTTCATTCATAATATCACAGATTTTGTTGACGGTCGGTAATGTTTATTTAATGGTTATATATATATATATATTCAAACTGAGAACGTAATGAAATGATGTGCAATTTGAAAAATATTACCAAACTCGGAATTTATGTAATGCAGTATCCCTTTTTTTAGAATACTTATTTAAAAACACAGTACGACTTTACACAAAATAAGAAAGGCATAATAAAAATAAAAAGGAAGGCATTTCTCAGTGCTATAAATCGGATTAGTATTACTATTGCAGGTGATAAATAATCAGAAATAAATTTACATTTTCTTTCATTTCAGACAAAAAAATTCTCACACAGATACTTTCCATGAACAATCGAATATCAGGTTGATCGAAATATAAACAATCGAAATTCCACTGTAACTTACAAATTTAGCATAAATTTATACCTTAAAATAATAATATTTCCGTGTGGTATTTAAAAAAATAATAATATTGCTATAGACTGCGTTTGAAGACCTTTTTGAGGAAATAAAAAGTTTTTACTTCTTAGTTACACTGTTCCTTTATAATTTATTAATTTCGGTTATATCGTTTTTTTATTATTATTCGGATGTTCGGTATATAACGTAGAACTACCCTATTAATAAATATGCTGTAACAGTTTTCATTATATAAAATAAAGAATCTTATTTTCTACTATTTCATTACGCATTGTTAATTTAATCGCATTCCAAACAAAGTATGCAATAAACTATTTTACGACATTATTGTGACAGACTGAAATCGTAAAATGTGCAAAAACGATTTATTTTGTATTAAAAGATTTCCAAACTTTTCAAGACAATATTTTACGTTTTATGTGGATTTATGTTCGTAAAAACCTCAATACTTCTTATCATTCTTTTGTAATTAAATTTATTCTTTACTATTCAATGGAACTCACCTTATTTTCTGGGAAAACACAATTAGAATTTCTTAAAGTAGTTTTTTATTAGCAGGATGTAAGCGCTGGATTATAAAATTTAATTACAATTTTAGTAAATGAATTTATTTAAAAATTACTTTCTTTTAGTATATTTGATTCCTTTTTTTATATTTCAAATTTATGTATATAAAAAACAAATGGAGTTTTCTTTCCTTTTTTCTCTGTTGATGCAAAGAAATATGTTGATAGTATAAAAAGAACGCACAATGGTGATAAAATGCCGTCCGAAAGAACGCTGAATTTTATGGCTTATTTTACGGTAAATTTATTTATTTACGAGACGTTTAGGCTTACTGGCGTTTTGTATAACAGTTTTTTTTACTACGGCTTAATTCCTAATTCAACATGCATTACGTTTTGCACATTGCATTTTACATTGTGCCCCCATGTGTTGAATTTAACGATACTTGTAACTTACAACTAAATAACAAAAGAAAATATTTTTTAACCTCTTTTATTTTATAATGGTATTTTTATTTCATTCTAAAATTATGGGGAAATGAAACTATAAAATAAGAAATGGAATTTTTTTTTAAATTTATTATACACCCCCCAAAAATGTTTCTGCAACCATATTTATTCAGTACAAACACTAGTTTCATGCAAGTTTATAAGTAATGAATAAATGAATAACAAAGTAGTGTTCTAATAAATAAATGCATAACACAAATTAAATACAGTAAAAAACCGTTGGGAAGCTATTGAATTTTTTTCCACTTAAATTCTTCAAGATTTTCGTCGCATGTTATACATGCATTAAATGTATTTATGATCTCCATACTATTTCAGTATTTAAAAGTCTAGTTTTTAATTTAATTTGCTTTCCTTTGACATTCATTCGTTAAACCTAATTTTACTACTTTTTTTTTTTTCATAGCGATATGATGTGCGTTTATTTCAACAGACAAAACCGAATATGAAAATTAAACTTCAATAATATCTTAATATTTTAAATCACAAGTTAATGGAAGTTGAACTTTTTTAACTGGGAGAAAAATTCTAATAAAGGAGTCTATCCCAGGATTACAGCATTAAATTAAGAACACTCTACCACCACCTGCAATGCTGCAAGATACCCGACCAACGGATCTCACCTTTTATAAGCACATATTGACAAAACGTTCTCTGTGT
Organism: Maratus speciosus; assembly: GCA_963932465.1. Taxonomy (NCBI): domain Eukaryota; kingdom Metazoa; phylum Arthropoda; class Arachnida; order Araneae; family Salticidae; genus Maratus; species Maratus speciosus. Next base: position 311,952,377 of record OZ010789.1, read on the forward strand.
GAACTGTGTGGACTGCGTGTTATCGAAGGAACTCATTTGGTAGAGCATTGACAACTTAAACCAGATGTCCTGGGTTCGATTCATGTCCTGTTCAAATGTTCAACTTGTCTGATATCTTAAACAATCAGTCTGATTTAATTAAAAAAAATAAACCGAATGTTAATTACGTGAAAATTTTTGAACTACAAGATAAAATATTGTATCTGCAGTCCCAGAGTAACAATAAAACAGAAAATATAATGATGAAATTAAAATATTCACGCTGTTAATATTCTTATATTGTTTAAACTTCCATAATCATATAGTAATCCAAATAATTTATAGCATCAGATAATTTAATTCACGGAAAAATTATAAAAACAACTCGTTTAACAAGCAGATTCAAAATTCATTAAATTTCCCTGAAGTTTATCTAGAGTTAGTTCTACTTCTGGGAGTTATAAACTTTATAGGTTTATCTATCGCGATTCCGCAGGTAAATTTGTTGGAACTTATATGCATATGTGATGTATGCATATGTCATGCTTATTTTATTCTATGTTATTATAAATTTATTTATGTATTTATTTATTTATTTTGATAACACGAGTTAAATAGGCCTTTTGTTAAATTTAGAATTTAAATATTAAATTTTCAATGTAGAATAAAAATGTAGTTTTCAATCATTTTTATAAACAGAGCTTTTCATTCAAAATATGATCTTTTAATGTATATTAATTGAAACGGTAAAATACGCCCCAGAAATATTAAATCTAAAATTAATCAAACACATGGATTTTTTTATTTACAAAAAAAAAAATATTTAATAAATAAAAATTCAAAAAATGACGTAATTAAATTCAGATTTACTATTTCTCCGGCGTATTTCATCGTTGCAATTATTATATATACATACATCGATGCTGGATTTATTTCCACTCATATTTGCCGCAAGGTTGTGGTTCATGAAGTTATCCCATCTTGTGCTGCGGTTAAAGCCTTACCAACATACATCAGTGTAGGGTTTCAGGCTAGGTGTATAGTTTCAGTTGTATTAGTTGACAGAGTGTTGGTGTGTTGAACCAAATCCCAGTTTCAAACCCTGGCTTGGAGACGTTTTCACTAGGTTGGTTGTACCTCTTGTTAGCATTATGAATAAAAAAAAAATCACTTAATTAAATTCAAATTTATGTCTAATTGTAACTCTTGATTTCATGCAAAATTATCGCATAAGAACCTGTAATTTATTTATACATTTTCTCAGTTATATGTTTTCCTCAATAGATTTTCTAAGGCACTTATAAGTAAGAAGTTATTGTAAAATTTTCTTATGCCGAAACAAAATGGTAACCGGCCAATGGTACGATATATAAAAAACTTATTAAAGTGAGAAATGCAAGCGTTGGAAATGAGGAAAACTTTCGAACGGAGACATTTCTTCAGAAATTTTGCAGGAGTTTACTAAATTCTTTTTTAATAAACTAGATTAAATAAAATGAAGTAAAAGTCGGATATAAACCAGACCTTTTACAATAGATATCTTTTTGTCAAAGTTTTTTTTTTTCAAAATGATACATAAAGCGACTCTAATGGTTATGATCTTTTCTTATATTAATGATACTTTTATTATATAGTTCTGTCAAAGGTTTTGTTCAATTTGAAAATACTCAGGGCAGCATACAATAGAATAACAAAAAGAAACTTATGTTGCTGTTTCAATCCAGCGCTTTTGAAAAGCTATTACGCTTGATATCATTAAAGTTTTACACTTTTTCTGCCGTTTCTTTTACTATGCATAAAGTTTTTTCTAGTCTTTCTGTTTAGTTAAAACATTATAGAGTCAAATTTTATTTATTTTTTCTAGCTCAGTTTCTATTCCCAGAAGTGTATTCAGTTTAAACATCTGTTCACAATATAATGTTTCACAGTATTGTCTGTAAGTTTTGTTGAAAATTTTAGTTATTTATTATAAATAAGCATAATCCAAACTACTTTTTCAGATTATAATTTACAAAAAACACAAGTGATGAAAAAAAGTATGTCAAAATTTTTAAATAGAAATTTCACAAAATGAAGATGTAATTAAAGATGGGAATAAAAAAACTATGAGAATTCACATTAAAATTTTCAAAATTAAAGAATAGCATAAAGTTGAAACAGCATAATAATAGTGATTATTATATTTTTTTCTACATATTCAATGCAACAATGCTATTCTCTTGATCTCTGCAAAAATGATATAAAGAAATGATTAATGAAAAGACTCTAAGCTCTAGTCACAAAAATAAATAAATGTAATAGAATATATGTAGAAATTTGTTTGCAAATTTAATACTGAATTGTTTTTAATATATAAGATTAAATAAAATGAAATGAAGGTCAGGCTTGTTATAATGGTTACTTTTTCGTCAGGGAGATTATCTCACAACGAAACATAAAATGACTTTAATGATAATGATATTTTATTTATATGATTTTCTTTAAGATTTTTGTTTAGTTCACTCAGATGTTTTTCTCACTTGACAAAATTTCTGGACGAACATAATAGAATAACATAAACAAGGTCGTACTGCGGTTTTATACCTTTATATACTGGCGGTACTTATAAGTGCCACTCAATTTAAACTTTCATCACATAGTGATTATTACTAATATTCTAATGGTTCTTTGCAAAAACACTGTTTTAACTCCACTTTTTCAGGATAAATGGCAGCAGTACACTGTAATAAAAAAACGACATTTTTACAGTACAAAGTACTGTTCATCTCGCGCACAAACTCGATCACAGTGAATGTGCTGTATCTTTCTTTGGTTTTCTGACTATATTAACATGGAAAATACAGTAGTTGCGTAAAATTAACAGCAATTAATGTGCTGTTAATTTTACGTTAATTAATTTAATTTTGTTTTTTATCCATCGTTTTTATCTACTTTATAATGTAATTACTAAATTGTAGTATAGTAATGATTTTTCTTGGTATTTCTTTTTTGTTTTATTATTTTTTCTTTTATAGGAAATCGAGAAAGTTGTGGCATCGGCTCTCTTTTTTTTTTTTTTTTTTTTTTTTTTTTTTTTTTTGCTATGCTAGAAATAGCATAACATTAGAAAACAGTATGTAAAACATAGAAAACAGTATGTAAAATAAGAAACTATGAATAACCCTCAGAATCATCAGAAGAGTTTGCAGGTTTAATTCATATTGAAGATGCATTATTTCACCTAATTTTGTCGGCATTAAGCGTAAAATGACAAAATTTATCTATATATATCATGGAAGGCGATAGTATTCCGATAGTGTAAAATGTATTCAGATTTTGCAGATTTTCGTCATTACTTATCGATTGCTTTTCGACATCAGTGAATGACTCATATTTCCTAAAGACTGTTCAAGGGCGGTTTTATGATGATGTGCTGTGTCGATTGGCAACAGACCTGGATGATTTTGGATTGGTTGATTGGATGTTGGATTCTGCCTGGTTTAGTTTGTTTTATGTTTTATATTTTTAGTTGTGGCAAAGTGGCTGAGTTGGTTAAGTGTGGTTTTTTTGAACGAACATAATTTTAGCATCTTTTACCGTGTTCCAGGTGAGGCATTCTTTTAATAATGTGGCGTAGGGTCCGGTGGGGAACATGTGATAATTTCCGTCGAATGTTTAACATTTGATTTTGCTATTTACTGTTCTGGCCGAAACCAACTACCACTAATACATATTTTATATACATTTTTTGAATGCTCGGCTGCTTTTGAAATATAACCCACTGCCGAGGAGGCCGCAGCCTGGTTTTTCCTAGTCTTTGTTGAAATTTTAATTTTTTAGAAAAAGTTATATTCTTCTTGTTCTGTGTGTGTGTGTGTGTGTGGGGGGGGGGGGGGTGCGCTACTTCAGGCTATATATAATCTTTTACTGGTTTATATTGCATTTATGTGTCTTGCTACAGTTTTTGGCGCATTTCACTTGAATATAATTTGTTTTTTGTTGGTGATTACTATACTTTACGTTTATATATATATGTATATATAGAGAGAGATTTACCCTTCATTTGTTTTTACAAAATATTTGTTGAAATTATGAAAATTTGCAAAAAATATTTGAAAAAGGAATTAAAATTAAATAAGTTAGAAGCTGGTAAAGTTGAGGTTAAAAAAAGGGGTGTGCTGGGTGGCACGATTGCAACACTTCTGGTCATCTGAAACAAAAAAAGATTCTTGATTAGTAAGAATGTCGTTATAGCTCGTACCTTGGAGAAAACGGAAAAAAAAAATCGCAAAATGACAGCTGTCTGAAAAAGGCATTTTTCGACTGTTTTTTTTCTTCATAATTTTTATTTTTTTAAATAATAAAAAAAATAACTTTGATACAAAAATAGTATGGGTGATAGAAAATTATACATTGAAGATTGGTACAAAATTGGAAGTAAATCGGTTAAATAGAACTTAAGATATCATGCCAACCATGTTGAAAAAAAGCAGTTTTGAGAAAAATAAATGTTTGATGTACAGATGTCAGCCATTCTGCTGATTTAACCCTTTCAGGGGCAAGTAATTGCGTTTCTGTAATGTTGGATTCCCACCGGAATTTTCGAAAAAAATATGTTTCAAAATAAAGAAAAGTTAATTATCAACTTTTTCTGCAAAATTTATAAAAACAAAATTTAATTAAATGTTTCTGGTGCAAATTTTAATTAAAATTAGGCAGGATATAATATATTCCACCGCCCGTACCGATTTGCTATGGCGTCGGCGTGACGTGCTTCATTGCTGCATCTCTAAAATAGGTATAGATCTGCAAATTATGGGAATTTTTAAATTTTCTCTCGGAAATATATTCTTATAGATCTAAAGTTTAAAAATACGAAAAAAAAAAAGATTTTTTTTTTCAAAATTCCAGACCAGAATACCCTTTTAAGATTTAATGTTATTTGTTTTACAGACAAATGTGATAAATTAACAAAATTAACATTAACATTGACATTAAAATTATTATTATTATGTTACTGTTTCATGCATGAAAATGTGTAATTGAGTACTGACAGCATCTTAAAATCACATACTCCTGTTTGAGATGAATGACTACTACACTACAAACACGTCTCGAAAATGTTTTGGGAAATCATTGGCGGGGTATCTACATCAAAACAAATATATAACAGATAAATGTTATTGAAAACACAGAACTTCCTCATAAAAATTTAAAAATCAAATATTTACACACTTTAATGAAAATGTGGAATACGAGCTATATAAATTTTAATGAGTCGCATACAAATTTCTGGAAGAGTTAAATAACCAACAATGCACACATAAAATTAAAAAAATCCTTTTCTTTTCTTCATGGAAACTTTCTTAATCTAAGAGTAGCACTGTTTAAACAATTATTTATAGATTGCATTTTCCTTGAGATTTAATAAAAACAGCCGTTCCTCCATTCTTACGAGCCCAATTATTAATGACTTATAAGCGGTTTTTAAATTAAGACAATATCTTATGTCTTCGGCTGTTATTTAAAAATTTATACCTAAGATTTAGTCAGTAAAACGAAAGTGTAAATACATCGACAAAAGTTTTTTTTTTAATTTTTTTAGTTGGAGGAAACGTTATCTAATTGATATTCAACCAATCAATCCCTATTTCCATCGGTCGTTCTCTTAGTTTAATTCAAAAAATCAGTGAAGTATTTCCAAACTGAATTGAAGTGTTATACTTCTCATTCTTTCTAAATGTTTTCAAAGATTAAAAAAATTCCACGTCTTTGAGCTACTCAACTATAAAATAAAGGATTAGTGAGGAATGTACCTGATATCAATCCACACACCATTTCGGTGAAAGGAGTTAAAAGTTTGTCTATCCGTTAATGGAATTTTCAATAGCTTACTTTTTTTCGTAAAATAATTCTGAATGGTTATCTATGCGTGCAAGTGCTTTGTGGATTTGGTATTCAGTATTTTAAAGAAAAATTTTAAAATAAAAATTTCATGCAACGTAGAATTAAAATAAGGCATTTCCATATTGAAAGAAGAAAAGTTGCAATACATTGCTGCATTTCTTTCTATGAAATTTACAGACACTAGAGCGAAAACTTTTTTTTTTCTTTTCCAAAATTAATTCGGTCATATCATTTTTAATTTAAAATGAAATCTTAATAAAGATTTTAACAATTTCTTAGTTGACAAATCGTTTAAATATTTTTATATTTATAAAACTGCATAAACATAAAATCAAAATTGATGGAAGTTAAACGTTTATAAATCATTTTATTTTTTAGAGTAAAACTTCATTCAACTTCAGTTTATTCACTAAAAGCTCTTTAAGAGTTTATTAATTAAAAATGATAACAATCATTTAGAATTCAGATAAAAAATTAAGAATAAAATATTCAGCTTTATTAAACAAAATATGAAATTTTTTGGTATCTGTAACACGTAAAATATCATTTAAAAAACAAATCTATTTTGTAAAAAGCAAACAAAAACAATATTTTTCCTTACGCCTGAAATACTACACAACATTTAAAAAGTAGTTTTAAATTAAAAAGCTTCTTTACATATATAATTATATCTGACTGATATTTACTTTTCTCAGCAATTTTTTATTTAATCAGAAATTATCAACATGTTAATATTTAAATTATAATAGTTCAATCAAAATTGTCTGTTTTCACATAAAGTTTTAAATTTACCCATTCATTTAATAAAGCTTTCTTTAAATATATGAATTTGAACAAATTATATTGTAGTTAGTATTGTACCATGAATTGTACACCATGCAGTTTTTATGTTTTCTCTGGTACTTTAATCCTAAACTGCACGGTACGTTGGTTGATTTTTGACGGCCAATTATCTGCAGGAGGGATATAGGCTCAGGGGGGAAAGTGCCCTTCGTGGGGGTCTTACTAAGGGAACCTAACCCGTATTTACGCATGGAAATCCATGTTTCGAAGAAAACCACGAAAACTCCGAACGATTAGGCCGACGGGCGCGATTGGGTTCGAACCCAGCACCTCCCGTGTACCAGCTTCGAGAGCAGAACCTCTTAGCAACTGGTGGGGCTCCTAAACAGCACGAATTTTACTTTTGGGAGATTTTGTAGGAGTATTGTGAGAAGAGGAATTGAAATTAAGATATTGTTTCGATGAATAATTCATATATTATTTTATCCATGCTTTAATTGAACTGTTTTTCTTTCTTAAAAAAGAGTATATTTTGTAATTTGTACTTATTTTAATGAACGGACGAATGTTTAAAAAGATGGTCTACAATCACTCTAATTCGAGAAAACATTTTGTCTGAAGCTGTACGAATCTGCGAAAACGCATTGTAGTTAGATTGATAAATAAGAATTCCCTGTACAATAATATTCATATTTACATAAAAACCCATCCTTTTCGCACATACAAACCGCTGCATTTCAATACAAGCTGTTTTAAAGCACAGCTGTTTATCACATCCGCAATGTGCAAATGAAACTAAACAAAGTGATCTGGTTCACTAAGTGCGGCATAATTTACCACTTCTGATAAATGGGATGCACAGAAGGCGGCTATTCTCTTTTGGATATTGTGATAGTTTAGTTAGTGATGAAATTATGTTGTATAGATACAAAACATACTTTCATCACTAAATAATATATTTTTCAAATCTTCTTCGCTCCATAAACGTCTTGATTTACACCAATTGAATATTATACGTTTTTGTTTTGCAATCATGAGAGATTTTGTTTTCGGTATACGAGATTCAAACTTAAATTTATGGAGACGTCTTAATGTTCTCGATGTAGAAACTTCAACTCCTTCTTTTTTCCATTTTCGGAGCAAGAATTGCACACATTTAAAACGGTTTTTCTTAACTATACGCTTCAGTTTCCTGTCAGCTCTAGCAGATGCGTTTGGTTTTCGGCCGCCATTTCGGCGATTATACAGAAATTTTCCATTTTTTGAGTATTGTGTTAGTATTTTACTAACGCTTGATTGCGAACAATGTAAATAATTCCCTATATAATATTGATTTTTACCGTGCCGATACAAATCAACCATACGAAGTTTAATAGATTCAGGAATATCACCCACACGATCCATTTTAAGACGAAATAGCAAACAAACTGTAAAAAGAACACCAATTTTAAATAAAATCGTCTGAATTTAATCAGTGATGCCACCAGTTATGAATTGGTGATAATTAAAGGAGAATTAATGCGAAATATTCTAATATTTTGAACCACTTGAATAAATATTCTAATATTTTGACTTTTCAAAATAATTTTTTTTCAATTAATATTTTTCAAAAATGATATTAGTTTTAAGATAATAAATAAGTTTAATCAACAATATGTTCTTAATAAAAATATATTTTGCATATTTGCATTAAAAGGTGTTAAATTACCAAACGAAATTTCCAGTTTATAAAAAAAAAAGTAATTATTCTAATATTTTGAATATGAGCTGTACCAATTTATTCAACTGTTTTTCTTATTTAGCTTGTGAAACATTTATGCTATTTATATGTAGAAATTAACCAATTTATATTAAAATTATGTTAAAACATCTATCAAACCGTTTTAAGAAAACATAGACAGCGATTTTCTTTTTACTTTCTTTCTCCCTATATATATAAATATACTATTTTTTTCTCGTGGGTATTAATTTTACTATTTTTAAGACTACTAAAATCTATGCTCGTAAAATACAGCGTTTATACTTTTTAAAAATCCGGTGTCAATATTATATAGTGATGGGCAAGACATGTAAAATATCAATAAGAATCATCATCGTTAGTAAAACATTAGTTTCAAACTAGTATTAATTTCCAATTAATGTTATAAAAAATTCTCTTTTTTAAATATAATTTTTTAATAAGCTTAAAAGTAATTTTGTGTACTGATATTGTTTTTTATGTAGAGTTAAAATAAGGAAAGATTTAAATTCAAGAAGATATAGAACGAATGGAGGAGTGAGAACATGTTGTTTCTCCGTCCCGAGATTGTTTGGATCAGACCCTCTTATTGCGGAAAAATGCAATACAGTATGTTAACAACGCATTAATTTACAAAATTTCATAGTATTTTGTTTAAATAACGCACTACAGAATTTACCTACTTAACCTTCGTGAAAGAATACAGAGCTTCGATCATAGTCTGTCCCCAACACTAACAAGGAGAGAGCCAACCTTGTTAATCACAGATTTTGATTATTTTAATATATGTTGTAGGGTAGAGAACCCTTAGTCTCAGGTTCAACGGATTTTACCCAACGCTCCTTAGTTCTGAGAAACCGGGGGGTCTAATAGTAGTACACAACTTAAATACTTACTTTGCAACCAAAATGGTAGGTTGGTCGTAGCTCAGTTGGTACCGCGTTGGCTGGCTGATCTGCGGGCCCGGGTTTCGTACCCGGACGCGCTGCATTTGTTTTTCTCATTTTTTGTTTTATAAATATACTTGTAATTATAATTTAATAACTTCAATTAAAAATTCTAATATCATACATTAATTATAATGTTAACAAACTTAAATTTATCGTTTTTTTATTTTTTAACTATTATTTCTCATCTTTTAAAGAGGTTTAAAAAGAAATTGGATCTATTATTGAATGATAAAAATTCCAAAATCGTCACAAAACCTGTTGTGGCCCCATCTAGTTATGATAAAATAAAAGAATAGTCAGATAAAATAAAGTAAAAGCAGGAAAAAGATAAAGTGGAAAGCAAAATAATTGAAAGTGCAAGCATACGTATTACAAATTTAAAAATATTTAATATGCAAAAAAACAGTTGTAATTTAATTCTGATGCTAATTTTTAATATAACTATGCTTGTTACATTAAAAACAGAATAATAGTGTTATTGCACTGACTTCATTTGTTAAAGCAATGCGTAAATAAAGTTTCTTTAAAATCTCGAATTGACACAATTGCTCAATATCATTGCATGGATAAAGAATATATGAAATACATTTTAAAAGTGATTTTAAAAAAATTAACAGTTTTATCATGTTTTAATACAACTATTTAGTTAAAAGTAAAAAATTAAATATGTTAAAATTATAATTGATATACAATATTAAAAATTTTAATTGACAATAATATTATTAAGTTATACTTACAAGTATATTTATAAAACAAAAAATGAGAAAAACAAATGTAGCGCACACAGGTATTGAACCCGGGCCCTCGGATCAGCCGGCAAACGCCATACAAACTGAGCTACGACCAACTTATCGGTTTGCTTGCAAAGTAAGTATTTAAGCTGTGTACCACTATTAGACCCCCCGGTTTCTCAAGAATTAATGAGCGTTGGATAAAATCTGTTGAACCTGACAGTAAGGGATCTCTACCCTACAACATATATCAAAGTAATCAAAATCTGTGATTAACAAGGTTGGTCCTCTGCTTGTAAGTACAATCCAAATAACAAGGAGTGACAATTCACTCCGGAGGAGTGAATATTCATTCCATCCCAGAGTAAAAATATGCCCCACCTCTTTAGAGTTACTATTCACTCTGTGTAAAAGAGGAATGTTTGACTCTCTGAAAGAGTGAATACCCACTCCTGGGATTTGAATAATCACTATAAAGAGGGGTGAAACATCATTCTTTCGGAGAATTGAATATTCACTCTTGATAAAGGAGTGCGCTTTTTCACCCCTGAGAAGAGTGAATAATCATTCTTTCATAGGTGTGAATGTTCAATTTTTCTGCATCGAATTCTTTTTTATATGTTGTTTCATGGGCATTTTAAACGAATTGCATCTTTTAGAGCATGTAGTGAAAATAAATATAAGCGTGGTAAAGATTGGAATAAAATACTTTATTGACAATATTTATTTAATTCACAGTTTGTAACATTAATTGAACTTTTAAGAAAAAACTCAATTAAAGTTACATGTGAATTGGATTACTGACAGAAAAAAACTAAAATATATTATTACAATCTTATCCCTTGTGTTTGCTTTCATTGCATGCCCTAAAAATATATGACTTTTTAAAGTGCCCAATTTTAAAATAAAGTTTTGTTTTAAATGTAAAATCTTATCTTTTTACCGAACTTATTAGCAAAGTATAGCTATTTTGGTGTCCTATTCTTCTAAAATATTTTTAATTTTTCCACTTAAAAAATAATGCTTATCAAGTGACATATTTTTTATTAAGTTCTAAGCTTGATCTAAATATTAAGAATGTGTAAGTTTTGTTATGTGTTGTGATTTGTAATTGCTTTATTAAATATGAACATGGAGTCTAGAATTTTATTTTCTCTGGAATATGTATATACTTTTCTTTTAAACATATTCCTTCACTCAATTATGATTTCGAATTTTCTTCCACTATTTGACAAAGAAAAAGACTGAAATGACTGATCTGGGAAATAGAAAAAAGAAGGAAATATAAAAAGAATAGAAATGACCACATATGTACGGTTCTTATTGTTGGAAAAAACTTTTTAATGTAAAAAGTTATTATCTCTAAAAGTTATTATTAATGCTTAAATATCACGTTTTATTTTTACTGCCAATAATTTCGTGTATCAAAAACGTACAAAATGCGTTTGCAATAGAAGAAAATTTAATAACTGATTCAGAATGTATATAATTAAATGTCTAATTAAAATCACAAAATGCTTATATACAGTTTAAAAAATCAAATGTACCAATTTGAAAAACTCTAAAAATAATTAGTATTTTATAATTGTAATATTAAACAACAACAAACTACAATAGATGAATTAAATGCATTATTAGATTTAACAATTTATAAAAAATCTTTCCATATGTTTTAAGAAATTCCTATTATTTTATAAATTTGACAACTGTTAAACCTGAAAACATTGGTATGAAGATTTAGGAATTAGTAATAAAAAAATTTCAAATGTTTCATTACTGTAATATCTGAAAAGACATTTTCAAAGTATAATACAAATTTCTAATCTGAAACCGTTTCGTAATATCATAATAATCGAATATCATATCTACCCTATATATATATAATCCTTATGAAACGAATTTATGAAACGGAAATATGAAATGACTGAAATGAAACGAATTTATGAAACGATTCTTTAAAACGACTGATTAAACAACTGATTATGTTTTACGGCGATTTCTCCCCTAAAATATGGAATACTTTGCGATGAAATTAACACCAAAAATCCGTATTGATACGCAGATCTCAAAACTGGTATTAGAATTTTTAAATTCGAATTAGTTTTCGAAATATTAACTTTTTTCTAATCGTAAATATATTTTCCTAATGATGGCAACTCAAATTTTAATCATAACAGATATTTTTTTTTCATAATTTAGAAAAGGTTATTATTTAAAAATAATTTGGCGACCAGTTTGGCCTCCGTTAAATCTATGCTAAGAACAATGATTTTTTTTATTATTTCGTTATCTTTTTATTAAAAAACTTTCATTGAAAACTGAAACATTTAAAATTAATGGCTTTCACTTCTTCCTTTTTTAAAAAAATGAAACGAAACTAAAAAATACTAGGCGCAGATGTCATATACGCACCGGGGTACCTAATTGGCAACAAAATGGCGTTATTTAACCTGACATGGTAACCCGGCTATTGTTATTAATAAATGTTTATTAACATTTATTTTCTTTTTATTAAAAAATGTTATAAATTGTTTTGTTCTATAGTTATTAATAAATTTTTTAATTTTTTTATTGTTATTTCATTTTAAAAATAATTGAAAATAATTAAAAAATATATATGTAACTGGTAATCGAAAAGGAGGTTTTCGCCAAATTGTCGTAAAAAAAAAAAAAAAAAAAAAAAAAAAAAAAAAAAAAAAATCACGCCAAACCCGATTAAATAATGCAACAAATCATGACATTTAATTTGAGATCCAAAGCAAAGTTTTATTGGTAATATTTAGTTATCCCGTTGATCAATTTCGACAAATTATATAAATCGCCAATCTATTATTTTATTAGCCATATTTACGAACCAATTTTCATATTTTAGAAAAGGTTATTATTTTAAACTAATTTGACGACCAGTTTGGCGTCCCTTAAATGTATGCTAAATGTATGTTTGCCTGACATGATAATCCGGCTATTGTTGCTTATTTATTAATGAATGTTTTTTTTTATTATTTTCTTTTTATTTACAAAAATTTTATAAATTGTTTTGTTCTATAGTTATTAATTAAACTTTTATTTATTTATTCTTATTTCATTCTAAAAATAATAGAAAATAATTTAAAAATACATATGTAACTGGTATTCGAAAAAGAGGTTTTCGCCAAATTGTCATAAAAAATCACGCCAAACCGGTTGCGTATATGACGATGCAACAAATCATGACATTTATTTTCAACTTCAAAGCAATGTTTGAATGGTACTACTTCTTCCGTCGACCAATTTCGCCAAATTATATAAATTGCCAGACCATTCGCCAAATTATACAAATTGACATAATTTTTTATTTTAAAAAACGAAAGAACAAATAAATGAGTATAACATTAATAAAAATACAAATAAAACGTCGAAATAAAAATCACTTGAGGGCGTAAACATGTGTAACTTCCTTAAAGTCAAGTAAATGTGGCATTTACGATTAACCATCATTGGCGTTTAATTGTATAGTTTGGCGACATATTTTTGGTAACTAAGGGGTTGACCGGATAACCAAGTAGCACCGTTTTCATTTACCACTCGAAAAATAAAAAAATGCTAACTGGCGAGTTAAAAAAAAAAGCTATTGGCAAGATTTGCACCTGGCTAACATAAAAGTACCAAGAATTTTTTGCAATCATGGCAACTTTTAAGTAATTTTATTCGAAAACATTACTTTGATTCTTTAATCAGAATGGAAACCTTACTTATGAAAAGCGAAGGGATCAGCCCGTAATTATTTATGGTAGTTACATGAATTGGATTAGTATAATATAAGTGAAATTATGGCGATAGAATAATGTTTGACGACTTATCGCCTGTGACTGGCTAACATTAAAGTACCAAAATTGATTGCCGCTTGGAATATAAAAAGCGAAGGGATCAGCCCGTAATTGTTTAGGGCAGTTACATGATTTGGACTATTACAATATAGGGGAAATGATGGCGATAGAATAATATTTGGTAACTTATCACCTGTGGCTGGCTAACATTAAAGTACCAAAATATGGCCTCCAGGAATATAAAAAGTGAAGCGATCCGCCTGGAACTGTTGATAATAGTCACATGACTCAGTCTATTATTATAGAGATTGTTTTCAATTCTAAAAACAGCGTAAAGAGTAATATTTCCTAACGATTAAATCTTTATTTACACGACTATTAAAAACAGAGAAAAACCCTTTAAAATTACTATTAAATGAGTACGTGTTAAAAGCAGGAAAATATTGCTACTTATGTCTTAAAAATTGTAATTACACTTGAATATTAAAAGAGAAAGTAAATTTTAAAATAATAAATACTTTAATATGCGTTTAACCCTTTCAGGGGCAAGGTACTTCTATTCGTAAAATGTTGAAATCTGTCAATGGCACCAGAATTTACAAACAAATTTCGAAATACGAAAATGCATTTGTTCACTTACTTAATAAAAGAAAAATTTTCATTCCAATATTCGGGTGTCAACGTGGCATTTAAGAATTAAAATTAAGTGGTCCAAAAATGAACCACTGTCCTTGAAGTGGTTAAAGCAGTAAATTGTAGTAATTGTAGTAAATTGTATTATGTCAATCGTTTTATAATGCTGTTAATAAATACCGGGAAGCAAAGACTCTCTTTAATTAATTCATTTTATTTTAGTTTCTTTTCAAATGTTTAACTGATCTTCTTTAACCAAACACGAAACAACTATTAAATGTCTTAACAGCAATTGATTCAACCTTAAATTTCCGCAATCAAAGGGAATTGAATGGAAACCCGTTTACAGAGAGATCTGCACAGCTTTTTTCATTATAATTCAATCTTCTTCTCTAATCTTTTTAAAACCGATCAAATTAGCGTTCTTTTAGATATTGCGGTGTTTGAACGGGGGTTGGAGAGCGTATCTTGCGGGGGGCAGAGCCCCTTAGTTTAACTCAAAAATAATAATGACGATAAATATTGTAATTGTTATTAATCAGAAAACAGTAAGAAACCGAAAAAATCCAAACCACTGTGTCAACATATTTTCAATCTCAATTAACTGGAAATTAATGTTTACATTTTACTATGAATGTAGGCATGAATCAGACTCTGCGTCAGCGTTTTTTTTTCGAGCGATGGCAGATTAAGGTATTTTACATCACAGTATCGAATTGGAAAATATCGCTTCTGAAAACCAATACAGATCAGTCTTTTTCGATATAACATAAAACTATTCAACTTATGATCTAAATATACAAAACAACAGGAATAATATAATAAAAATAACAAGACATACATTTACGTTCCAAAACTAATCGCTTTAGTAACATCCGTATGTATTTTAATCCTAAAATGGCGAACATTTTTCTCTTATCTTAAAAAAAGCACTGTAGGCGCTGTTCTGATCGGCTGATGGGTAATACCAATACTACGATACCCACTCCTTCTTAGAGGGATTTTTCACTGTAAGCAGGAGCTCTTGAAAATGCATGCGTTTTAGTAAAAAAATAGCATAATTCCCAGGGTTACATTATGAAGTAATGTTTTAGAAAAATAAATGACAAATTTTGGTGCTTTTCATTATTTTACACCATATATATGGGTTCAAAGTTGATCGGAAATTTTTTAAAGTGTATAATGCCAGTCTTTCAAAGTGTATTTTTATAAAATTTATTCAAAAAATAAGTGAAAATGCCTGTCACTTAGTGATATCTTTTTCCAATTCATAGAACAAAGAATCTTCTCTGTTAATCTTTTTAAAAAAATGCTGTACTTGGATTCCGAGATAGTCAGGATGTTGTCACTGATGTGCTTTCAAAGATTACAAAAACTCCATACGTAGTATTAAAGTATTAATTTACAAAGCTGTACAATATTTTATATGATTCAGTGACGGAATACAGTATCGTTTTTCTTAATCTGTGCAAAAAATAAATAAATAAATAAATAAAAATAAAAATAAAAATATCTGCGTCTCAATCCCAAGATAATCTAAAACCGTATCCACGTTCTAAATGCGAAGCTGCAAAAATACAGACTATTAAAATATTAATTTAGAAAATCTCAGATCAATATATTTTGTTAACAGAACATGGAATGTCCCTTTTTAGGCTATTTATAAGCGTAGAGTATTTAATTAGTTTTTTCTTGTTTCATTGGTGATAATTTTCAGTATATTTTGTTCCTTTTTCCGTACCAAATATAAAATAACTTTCATAAGCGACATTTTCCATCATAATTAGTTGGATTAAAAGGGGAGATTGGCCAATTCCTTGATTTTTTTTAATTCTTTTGTGAAAGCCATCGTGATAAGTAATGGGTCTTGTCTGATTAAATGATTAATTAGTGAAAAAGGATTAGTTTCTGTACTCAAGTAACGTATGTTTCACTTCGAATTATTTTCATCAGCAAGAAACTTGATTTATAGAACACATAATTCTTTAGCTACATAAGAATGCAAGTTTATGTACCTGGGCCAATTAAAGGCTAATTTGCATAAATATTTAATATAGTTTTTAATATATTTTTGTATTTTATGAAATTCTTCTTATAATAAATTGTTTAAATATCTATTCTAATTATAAAAAGAAGTACTCATTTATATATATATGCATTATATGTTTGCTTTTTCTACTATGTTCAAAAATCTCTATTCAAAAGTTGTATTGTTCTGCTCCACTTTTAATGAAAAAAAAGAAAATCTAATTTTAAATTATCCTTAACTTAATAAAGTACAACAAAAAATCTTTAGAAAATATTCTTCTAAGTAAGTTTTCGTTACAGGAGACCTTACATAAAAGTAATCTTAAATTTATAATTAAATTTACATGAAAATTTGCCCGTAGAGATATTTACAATAATTTATTCAATAATTTTGTTAATACTCTAACAGCATCAAATAAGATTAATGAACGAATAAGATTATTGAGCATTTATATTTACTGTAATTGTTTTTAAATGTTAATTAATATCCTTTGGGATATACTATTTTTGTTTAACATACCTTTATCGCGTACAAAAAATATATTAAGAGAAGTACAGGATTTTTAGAAATGTCTATTAGGGGGGGTCGAAAAAACCGAAATATTTACAATCGAAATGTAATAGAGCGGAAAAGTTGCCTTTTGTAATAAATAATAAATTCGTAAAATATTATACCGATCGGTCAATATCTTTTACCGCCGCAAAGGGGCCAAAGTTTCAAAAAATCGCAAAAAATATGTTTTTTTCAATATATTTTTTTAATTATCCAAACGCACGAATACACTTTCTAATAGGACGCACTAGCTACATGAAGATATAAGAAATGTCCCGGTAAATTTTCATTATGATAAAATCATATCTTTTACTGCCGCAAAGGGACCATATTTTTTTTTTAATGTAAAAATTTCAAATTTTCAGTTTTTCTAAATTTTTATAATATGTCTAAAAGTAAATAAATTTTCTTTATATCTATTAATATGTCATAAATTATGTTAACTATTTCTCAAAGATTAGAAAATAAAAACTATAATCATTCATTGTTCTTGACGATCGCTCCACCTACTGCTGTTTTACTGCATATCAACAGGTACATACCACAAATCACAAAAATGTTATAAAATGAAAAAATATTTTAGCGTTTTATTAATTAAAATACAGAGACGTTTAACCTAAACGGATTAAATAAACCTAAAATGAAGAAGTATTCATAGTAAATGAGTTTTATAATATGACGTGCTTTCAAATAAAGCCATCCTTCCTCGAGAGACCGAAGATGATCATATGTGATCCTCAGTCTGTTCTGATACACAAATTTTATCAGCACTTCAGGGACTAATTTCACTCATCTTTCTACTGACAAGGGAATTTATAATATCTGGTATCTTTAATCGAACATTCTAAACTCACCAGAGTTGTTAGATCGTCAGTCGATAGAATAACCGTAACAGGTGGTTTTGTTAGTTTACAGTTTTGCCTTTCGACTAAAGTCATACAATTTTAAGCTTCAAACTTCAAGTCTGGAATGACGAAATGACGGATGGCACTATTCGTGTGCACAGAACTTCGTGCTTTGGCCATTATGCATTTTGGCAATCGGCTGATGCAGTACACTTTCAGTAGTACATCCTGAAAGTGTACTGCATGAATTGGTTCACAATTAAAATGAATCCATCATGTTTTCAGGTTCGGTGGACTATAATTAGTAACTTCCGTTACTTGGCATATCATCTACGAAAGATTGTAGTGCCTGTAATTTCACGAAATGCCTGTTTCACAAATCATGAAAATCGCCTCATTGGAATGATAGCACATGAAGGAGAGGACATCAGGACCCCATCCATAAAGAAAATTGCCAAAGCTCGAAGTTCTGTGGGTACGAATAGCGCCATCCATCACTTCGTCATTCCAGACTTGAACTTTGTAGCTTAAAATTGTATGGATTTAATCGAGTTCCGAAACTGTAAACTAACGAAACCACCTGTTACGTTTTGTATATCGACTGACGATTTAACGACGCTGGTGAGTTTAGAATGTTCGATTAAAGATACCAGCTATTATAATTTTTCTTGTCCCACTCAATCAGTAGAAATAAGCGTAAAATTAATCTCTGAAGTGCTGGTAAAGATTGTGGACCAGAACAGAGGGAGGATCACATATGATCAATTTCGGCCTCTTGAGGAACAATGGCTTTATTTGGAAGCACGTCATATTATAAAATTCAATTGCTTTAAATACTTTTTCATTTTAAGTTTATTTAATCCGTTTCAATTAATCCTCTCTGTATTTTAATTAATAAAATACTAAAATATTTTGTTCATTTTATATCATTTTTGTGATTTTTGGTATATGAACTGCTGATATGCAGCAAAACAGTAGTAGATGAAGCGATCGCCAAGAAAAATGAATGATTACCGTTTTTATTTTCCAGTCTATAACAAATTGTTAACAAAATTTATGACACATTATTAGATATGAAATAAATTTATTTACTTTTAAACATATGAAAATTATAAAAATTTAGAAAAAATGAAAATTTGAAATTTTTACATTTCTTTTAAAAATATGGTCCCTTTGCGGCAATAAAAGATGTGACTTTATCATAATGACCATTTACCGGAACATTTCTTATATCTTCATGTAGCTATTGCGTCTTATTAGAAATAGTATTCGTACGTTTGGATAATTAAAAAAAATATTGAAAAAAACATGTTTTTTACGATTTTTGGAAAATTTGTCCCCCTTGCGGCGGTAAAAGATATTAACCGATCGGTGTAATATTTTACGAATTTATTCTTTATTACAAAAGGCAACTTTTCCGCTCTATTACATTTCGATTATAAATATTTCGGTTTTTTCGACCCACCCTAATGTCTATTTAAAATAATTGTAATTACACAGGTAACATTAAAGATGTATAGATTTTCTTTATTTCACATCGAAATAACCTGTAAATGAAAATGTCATTTTCAGAATTGCAAGTTTAACTTTCGCAAACAACTAGATTACAGCATTCAGATATTCTCAAACACTCAGTGTCACATTCTTTGACGTGTTCTCCAATTTATCTGTTTTCTTTCTGTAACTTTTCTCTATCCAGTTACCGGCCCTTTTATGAGCAGTTGGTTTCACTGTCCCCCAACCGCAGTTAGGGTTATATATTTAGGTACTTAAATGGCGAATTCGTTCCTTCATTGATTTTCTCTTATAAGAAATCTTGTTTCCATGTAAGAAGAGGATAATTAAGATTACATTAGTAAGTTTTCTACATTGCAAAAGAACTTTTTCGAAACATTTCATATCATAATAAATAACCAGAAATGTTTCATTGTAGTTTAATTTGACAAAAAAAATTTTTAAACATACCTGTTAATTAAAAACTGAAAAAGAGAAAAATATTTAAACAATAACATTTTAGAAAAAAAATAATAAATGCATGTTATCAGACGAATCAGTATATTGCTTTTAAGTGAAAGTGTTCAATATGCTTACAAAATAAATAGTTAAGTAGAAATTAAATTATCCATTGCGGGAATTAATTAGAAATTAAAGCCCGCAATCAAAATTGGCAAGCTGTGAATTTATATAGATTATTTTGACATCCAAGTTAACTATATTATATTAAGTTCAATTAAGTTCATTGACTGAAATATCACTATTTCTCTAAACGATAATTATTTTCGCAGGTAAATTAACTCTAAATAAACTAGTATAAATTTCTGACTAGGAAAAGGTACCATCTTTGGAGCTCTGTAATTTATTGCTAACATTAAAGACTACATGAAGTAAAACTATACTTACAGTATTTTTCTATTTGTTGTTTTAGTAAAATGATGTACACAAATAGATGGAAATAAATTACATAAAAAATAAAATTGTACGTCAGTAGAAGAAAAGCATTATTAGGACAATATTTGCATTGGCTATAGCTTGGATAATATTGTTAATATTGGAAAGACATATTCAGGTGTTTTTAATTTCCCAATATGGTGCAATAATGGCAAGAAATATTCACCATTTCATTGCAAAAATTTCGAATATTTCTGCAATATTTTAATTTTATTGAAATTTCACTTGAAATTTTCATTTAGTACTAAAGATAAAATTATACACTCAGACAAAAAAAAAATAGATCTAACTATGAATAAGCTTATATATAGGCATATGTATTATGAATAGTATACATTGAATACAAACCCAGTATAGAAACAGTATTGAACAAATATTCTTTTAAAACATTGACTGCCACGGTACGGGTATACTCGTAGCTTTAATCTTCGTGGCTTTAATTCATTATTTTCTCACCATTATTTAAAAAAATGCCTTATTTATTGACAGAAATTTCGCTGTATTAGTAAAGCGAAATTCACTTTTCAGAATTTGTGGTGGCAAACGACTTTCATGAAGAAATTTGAAAATTCTTACTTTTTCCGGCAGTGAACGTGTTAATTATTTTTAGCTCGGACCATATGCGTTCTGCATTGCAATTTCTTAACAAATATTGTGAATATATTTAAGAAATATTGGTAATTTTACATTTAACTAATAGGTGTGTAAGAGTTTTAATAACTATTTCACCATTATACTTTTGATAACTTGATGATTTTGATGTTTTTGAAATATTCAAAAATATCCAATATTTATGCACTAATTGTGTACACTGTAAAAGAAAATCTGTAGTTCTACAGATGTAAAGTTACATGCTTACTAAACTTTCATCTGTAACTGTACAAAAAAATTTGTAAATCTGCAAAACTGGTTTTTTTAAAGCTATAGATATCTGTAGCTTTATAAATGAATCTGCTGTAATTACAGTAGGCTTACTAAAATTTTATATGTAGTCCTGATTGCAATTACATAAAACTTCTAGGTATCCCAGTATCCTAAAAAATTCTTAGCAGCCTTACAGATGTTTTTATTTTCGGTGCAAAAGTCTATCTGTTACATGAATTTTGGTGTTGCCGTTACATAAAATGTTTTAGGAATCCCAGTTTCCCAGAAAAACTTTAGTAACTAATTTTTCAGATTTTTTTTTTACAGTGTGCAATTCATCATTTTTTGCAAAAAAAAAGAAACTTTTCTAGTCGGGAGCCCTATGTATATATATATATATATGGATATATATATATAGACTTTCCGTACAATAATACCATTGAATGATAATAAAAGTGACATATGGGAACGTCCACGGCAGAAGAGAATTTTTCTGATTTTTTTTTTTTTTAAACGGAAATGTAAGTGTGATACATCAATTTAAAGCTAAAGAGTTGATGTATAGGAGTTTGTAAGTTTTAATTTCCTAAGAATAAGTCTACACCGAGACCAAGCTGGAAACTAGTACCATTAAATTTCATTTAAAGTTGAGCATAAAAATCCACTTATTGAATTATATATTTTTCCTTAACTTATGTTCTTTAAATGAAATTATTATGCATTAAATATAACAAGCATTATTATTATATCATATTATTAGATTACTTTATTATTACATCCGTCAGATATACATAGCTAAAAGGTTTTATGTAAGGTATTAAATGCAATTTAACTTTATTTATTAGTTGATAATTAAATGTCACAAGAGTAACAGAAAACATATTAACGTTTTAATTTCATAAAAACTACTTAAAATTTTTACTCAAAACTTCTAGCTCTCTGATTTCGAGGTAAAAGACAGATTTTACACTAATATTTTGTTTATGCTATGCATGAAATAGGCTCTGTGGAGTTGTCACAAGAATAACAAACGTCTGTGTCACAAGGGTAACACATAACATTTTTTCCATAGTTTGACATAAAACTACGTTACAACGAAAACAAACAGAATGCTTAAAGTTTTGTTGTTTTTTCTCTGTTATTAGAGCAGTTTTTGAAATAGTTGTAGTCATGACTAAGGTTATTTTGTAAATTTTAAGGAAGATAAATTATCTTAATTAGTTTCTTTTAACGGATGGATTTATTTTTATTCATTTTCGTTATTACTTAAGAGTATAAAATAATCATGACAAGTAATGAAAGCTATAATAACAAAACTCAACTCACGTCATTTTTGTGTGCATTTTTTGGTTTGAAGCACATGGTCTTTGATCAGATATTTTATAGGCCTTGTAAAGCTTCGTTTACTAAATTCTGCTGTATTACTTACAGAGATTTTTATAGTAACTCTTATGGAAAGGATTCTAATAGTATATTTTAAAGTAAAGATTTTAATATTACTTCTTATACACAACATTGTTTTAAACAGCAGGAAAAATTCCGTTAAACACCAAAAATTGTAGAGAAAAATTAAGAATGAAATTGAATTTTTTGATGTGAGAAAGAAACAAACGAAAATATTACGAAAAAGTGAAGAAAAGTCTTAGAGCCAGCAAAAGCTTCAGCAAGAGAATGGAAATATTAAAAAAAAGGAAAAACTAGAGAACTAGCTAACATCAGATACTGTAATGGAAAAAAAATCTAACTCTACAGCTTTGGAGAATTTTATGGCGATGAACATTTAAGAAGAGATCATTCTTCAGCTAAATGTACATTAGTTAGGTATGAAAGAGCGTCACATAATTTCATCAATTCTAGGGAACATTTACTAAGAAGATACGTTTTTTGTTTAAAGAAGCTTTCCTAAATTGAAAATTTGGAGATTCCTTTGCAGATTTAAAGCCTAGTTTCATAAAACAATAGAAAATTACTCATCAGAATATCTCCATTTGTCGTTGTTACGAAAACATTCAAGCATTTCATAATGTAGTAACTGGTGTATTTCCTGCATTAAACATTCTTGTGAAGGATTTAATGGCTTTTTCTGCCGAGATACATCATAATTAGAATGTAGGATTTCAGAATGTCTGATTTTTGAAGATAACATCAAAGAATTATTTGAAACAGAAGTCCATAATACAGAACTTCTTACAAGTTATTGTAAATAGCAAAACGTTGATAACCATTTTGCCATTGACATAACGTTTATCAATATCGTGTCAATACTGTTAATTTTTCAAAACATCGATGAACGTTTTGAAAAAGTAATAGTCGAAGAAACCATTTCTGGTTGTTTACAAAATTTTCGAAAGCAACTAAACCCATTTCTCTGGCACACATTCATTCAAACTTGTACATAGGATTATTTTCATAATGCCAAAAAAGATAAAAAAAAAAAAAAAAAGCAATTTCTCAAAGAATAGCTATGCCAGTGGATTTTCTAAAAACTGTACAGTTTCATGCCAAGACGAAATTTTGGTTCAAAATATTGCATTACACGTTAAATCCACATGCGATTGTATTTTCAGCCATTATTCAGTATGATCCCAATAAAGTAAAATCTTATGCTGTTATTTTAGACAATGTAACTCATAATTAATTTTTTGTAAATGTTCTCGTATGCAAAATTTAAACTAGCATCTTTAAGGGAATTTGTATTCTTCTAAAGTGCACCCCTTTTACTTTTTTTATATGATGGTTCTGCTTTCCAATTTAATCAAAAATGTAACTATTCAAATAAGCCAGTAATGACTCCTTTCTCAATTAACTTATTTGGGCATATGTTTCTAAAATAAAAATCGTGGTATAGATGCTGTGATTTACTTTGTGTTGTTGTACAATGATATATATGGAATGAAGTGCCTGCTAAAAAAGCAATTCTAAGACATACTGCTTATTTTCTCAAAAGAAATTAATAACGTTCCATTACTTTGAGAGAAAATACCAACAGCGAAGTGCATTCAACAAATACAATTTGTTAAAACCGTGAAAAATGACACTATCTACTACAAACAATACACTAACATGTTTCGTGTAAAAAATTTGTATTTCATTATGTAAATCATGATACAGGAGAAGTTGAAAGTGATATTATTGATAATGAAGCCAATGGGGTTTATTCTGTTAAGTAGCAGAAACTAAGAGTTTGCTATGTGGTTATAGTGATAATTAATTTTAGAATTTTTTACATTTCTTTATGTTCATTTAAAATTAAACCATCATTAAAAGTCGTTCTGTATGGAAAATAATATTGTAAAACTTATTATAATTATTTTGCTCAGTATTTAAACTGAATATTTGCTAAAATTACATTATGGACAAAATGTCGCAAGCGTAACACTTATCATTTTGCAAAATCAAATGTAACTAATTCATGTGTCATCAGATAAGTTCAATGATTAATGTTTTTTAAAAAGATATAATTACTCTGCTATATTCTGTAAATTTTATTTCTATAGTCTCATATAATTTACGGAATTTCTTTGTCAAACACAATTTTTTTTAAATTGCATTTTTTTGTGGTCACAAGAGTAACAAAATTTTCATTTATTATCTAGGCAAGTAAAATGCTTTTTGTTACAAATTGTATATGGTTTGTGAAAGTAAAGTACATGTATTTTTAAGTAGTTGCATCAAATTTATTCTAAATGTATTTTATAATAAAAGAATTGGAAATATATATGAAAATTTGCTCTGATGGTCACAAGAGTAACATTGGACGTTCTCATATATATATATATATATATGATAATACATCAAGTTCTCGTTAAAAACTTTTAGTAAGCTAATGGAAAAGTTTAACTATGCAATATGTGTTCAACTACAATGTCATTTTTTTTAAACTTCAATTCTTGCTTTAAACATAAAATAAACCAATAAATTATTCACATGCAAGACTTTGCAAAGGAATTCAGAATCGCAGACTACATGGATCAGGTATTTTTGTTGTAAAATAAACGGTCATATGCGAGTATTACTCGCGTACAGAGGGTTCCGTAGAATAAATATATGAATTTGCAATTGTAATATTTAAGAAAAAAAACGTTTCTAAAAGAATACTAAGACTTTGTGAAAAACTATACAACGTAGGGTTGGGTATAACTGTATATACTAGAAAAGTGTAAATGGATATACCATGAAAGTTCAAACAGACATGGAACCTAAATAATATCAAACATAGCTATTCTGTATAACTCATTTTTTAATATTATCCTAATCTGCTTATGATGAACTTAATTCTGTACTGATAATAATAGCAGTGCATATTTGAACTTCATTTGGCATTCTATAATACTAAATTCAACGTAGTAATAACCTTTCTTTCTACAGTGCAGCTAAAATAAAACATTTGTTCAAGGTTTAAATTTGGCATTGTGCTAAGCGCGCTTCGAAAGGAGGTCACAAACTGCAACGCCGTCTTGGACCGTGCCGCGTTTTTCAAGATAGGTTTTTAATTATCTTTAAAATCACTCAAGGCGTATTGAGAGAACAACTCAATGCAAACTAGTCGCAAATCCCATAGTATTTATGTGATTTATTCTAAATAAGCGGTCGCAAGACTCTTAAATCTTCAGAATTAAAAATAATAATAATAAATATTTTAGATGTTAAACTCCTAGTTTTTCTCAATATTTTGATATAATTGTTTCCTTGAAATTCCCATTAGAGTAGAAGTCATGGCTTTTAGAATTATACCCGCTCAATAGCTGAAGCGGCGTTTCCAAAACTTTAAAGTCATTTTTCTCAAAATGACGTTTTTGTGAATAATGCGCAGGATACCTCAAAAACTTCTGAATATCGTTTCATGAAATTTTCAAAACATATATTTCATGTTAGTCTGTATAAACTGAACCTAAAATTTACTTTTAATATTAAAAAAAAAAAAAAAAAATTAAGTGATAACACTGCTGAAATTTTCAAATTTTTGTATTGGCGAAATACAACTTTGCATTAAAAATATAAAAATGCTTCAAATACAATTTTATTTAAGTTCAGTGTAATTATTACAATCTGAAGTATAAGTAAGCACCAAAATTTTTAATCTAGTTGCGATATTTATTTTGTAATCCGCCGAGTAAGCTATCATGCGAATTTTCTGCTCGGCAGATGTCTAACAGTTTCGTGCCCCCTTTAAATACTAATTCTGTATCTTGCTATTTTTTCAATGCATGAAATGAATAAATATTACTTATAACTTTCATCCCAGTAAAAATTGTAATTTAAAATCATATACATTTCAAGACATTAAATGGTGAAAATGGTCTTTTTTTTTCAATTTTTCAATTTTAAGAGACCCGAGACTCCTTAAATTAGTCTTCTTTTAACAGTTTGACATTTATTACTTTTATACTGCTACTGGACATTATATTATACATATATATCATTAAAAGATTTTAACTAGGCATAGATTACGCCGCCCATGCATTATGTATGTCCAAACTGTC
Source organism: Maratus speciosus (assembly GCA_963932465.1). Classification (NCBI taxonomy): domain Eukaryota; kingdom Metazoa; phylum Arthropoda; class Arachnida; order Araneae; family Salticidae; genus Maratus; species Maratus speciosus. Next base: position 311,979,104 of record OZ010789.1, read on the forward strand.
TGTATCTTTAAGGGTTAATATATCGGCTAATTACGGACGATTATTTTCGAAAATCATTATCAACAATGCTTTTATACTTCTGTTAGTATAGGTACCTCCGCGCTGCTCAACACTTTTGCTGAATGTTTGTAAATCGAAATTTGTGTGTAACGGAAAAATGCGCTTTTCTCAAAAAATGTGACCTAGGGTATTCGCTATAATTTTCCTTCAAGATTTAAATTAATGTCTACTACCCCTAATTTTTTCATAATTTTAGTTTCAATAGATTCGGAATTAGATGGGGGGGGGGGGCATATTTTTGCGCTACATTTCCGACGATATCTTTGAAAATATAATACCTAAAATTAAAAGGAATGTATTTTTGAGTTCAGCGTTACGAAAGCTTTCACACGATACTCCACACACTATACATAGAAAAAATATTTTTTTTTCAAGTAGCATAATTAGCCCATCTACATTTTTACTAAATATATTTATGAATGTTTAATAATCTGAAAATATGTGGGTCAATAATCTTTATTATTTCCCCGAATTTGAACTTTCCACGTTCCATACTTTACAAATAAAATGTCTGTGACAGACAGGCAAACAGACACAGGAGTGATCTTATGCTGGCCCCGTTTTTCTTTTTAAGTACGGAACCCTAAAAATAAAGTTTATTACATGAAAAGGAAGGCTTCTTTAATTTTTAAAATACTAAAACAAATGCAATTAATTAAAATATGAATAGAATTTATTTACGAGAACATTGTTTAACTAATAAAAGAAAAATATCACACTTTTGAAAGATAGCTAACACGTAGTTATTCGATAAAAGTGCACTTCAAAATTGCTTCCATATTTTATCTCGAAACAATGAAAAATGCTCGAAATAAACGAATGCACGTATAGAACTATACGTGCATTCGTTTATTTTCTTCAAAGCAATGATATTTTCACAAATCCCTGACTTATATAAAAGAACTCACAAAAATATATACAATAACGATGTAAACTCTAACCCCCGAATTAGAACTTCTTCCTAATTTTAATTTGACCAGTTTTATTTTCGTTTTCTAAATTACTGAATTCGAATTATACTCATCACATTTCAACCCTTCAGTTTCCAATTCATCTAATTTAACTGTTTTTCGAATTTCAGTGTCGAGATAATGAAGCTCTTTTTCTTTAAGATCTAACTCAGCGAGAAATTGCTCTAATGCCTCTTCATCAACACTATTTTCTAAAATTGCCGCTTCAATTCTATTAATTAATTGCGTGGTTTTAAATCTAACTAAGCTATATATATCTATGATAATACCATCTTGATTTTTTTTATACGGAAGAAAAATGTTTTTCAAAAAAAATAAATTCTACTTAGAGAGATAATCAGAATACCACGTCGATAAATTATTTTGAATTATATCCTGATTATCGTAGATTGCACAGTTCCGAAACTATATGTGCTTCCATGCAAGAATAACACTAGCCTGCAAAATTTGGGTTGTGCCATGTTTTTTGATTTTGATAATTGATTCTTATATATTTTGTTTCGCTAAATCCGAAAATAACCTTCATTTGTTCACATCACGTACGGATTTTTTGAAAATCATGAATTTCAAAGTTAAAAAGTCATAAAGAAGCGAAAATCTGGTGCAATAAATTAGATGTGGTTGTTATGTTTTTTAACTTTTGATAATTGATTTTTATGTATTTTCTGGTACTTAATCCAAAAATGATCTTCACTTTTAACTATCACGTCAGGAATTTCCACAAATAGCAACTTTCTATGATAAAAAGTTAAAAATTAAAAGTCAACACCTCCCCCCCTCCCCTCCCTCACCGAACACCCTGAGCTGTTTAACTTTAAGAATCTCTGTTAAATCCAAAAAATTTGAACAGTTATTGAATTAAATTAAATTAAATTGAACAAAAAAGTTTTAAATCTATTTTATAGTATGTGTTTTTTTTTTTTTTACTTTTTAACTTTGAAATTTACGATTTGCGAAAAATTCAAACGTGATGATAGAAATGATTAAAAATTAAGGTAATTTTCAGATTTGGTGCTCAAAGTTACATAAAAAATCGAAATTAAATAAAACCGTCATATCTATTTTATAGTATCGGATTTTCGTTTTTTTCTTTAACTTTAAAATTTACGATTTGCGAAAAATCTTGACGTGTTGGTTAAAAATGAAGGTCATTTTTGGATTCAGATCTACAAAGTACATAAAAATCAGTTATCAAAAGTTAAAAAAAATAACCATCGCAGGCATGTGTAATTTATGTGAGAAGGAGACTCTTAACTTGTAAGAAGGATCAACATATCCAAAACGGTGTCATTTTTTCCCTCTTGAGATTTTCGTTTATAATGTGCGACTTATAGACGATCTTTATATTTAGGAAAGATCGATAAATAGTCTAATCAGTATTCTTTTTTGAGTTCAGGAGATTTGAGATGTGAACTACGGTCTTACATTTCTTTATTTGTATTCAAAACAAGATTTTTTTCAAGTTAAAACTACGTATATGAGAAATCAATCATGGGATACGCATTCCATCAGTAAATATTTAACAATGTTATAAATTACGCATATTATATATTTATGTGAAAATAGAAAGTATATATAGTGGAAATGCGCAAGATGCGAAATTATATATATATATAAATTTATATAACAGTTTTTGGAAGTGAATACAGTTTTCTAATAATAATTTAATTTCTGTTGGATCTGAATTTACACAGTATTTAAACCATCGTCGGTGTTCCTTTCAGCATTTATCTCACGCTAGCTTTAAAAAGCGTGTACTTAAATTAGAAATGACCTTCAAATGTTCTTGCTTTACTTTAAATTTAATTATAATGTATTTAACATAAAGAAAGATTTTATAAGTAGTTTCATTTCGCACACTGTTTTTGTAATCAGAAATGGTAAAATGACAGAAACTTTTACAGGCGTCCAATGTCGTTGTTCAAAAAGACGCAACCAAAGACGGATTAAATAACTAAAGGAAAGTTAGGCAGAATGGATTATAAATATATGTATATGAATACTTTAACTGATGAATGGTTTCTAACGCATATTGCAGATTTGCGAGGGGCCAAACTTATGCGAAGCTAGAGAAAAAATGTAACTGCAAAGTAAGGTATGTATAGAAAATGTTGAGATGCACAAGCTTAACTTCAAATCTGAGTAGTCGAAGACTCCAATTTATATGCGCATTGAGGATTGTTTATAGCTCAAATGTTTTTTTGTGAATAATAATAAAAATGTTTGTGAATACAGTCAATCTGTTATTGAAATATTAAGTATCGCTTATGCATATATAAAAGTCAGTATGTGGCTTAATAATAAAAATGCAGGATTCTACTCACCGTTCAGGTTTGCATGCTCCTAATGTTTTCCATTCTGATTTAAATTAGAGTATGAAATTTGTTTTAGCGTTATGCTCAGACTTTCACCATAGCGCCCCAAAACCAAGAAACTAAAGAACAGTCTTAATAGTAGTGCCATATTTAAGCGCCTACTTTTTAAAATTTCTGAGTAAAAGTAACCTTTACTTCAGGAAATCATTAAAAAATTTTCAGGCATAATCGGATTTTGTTTCAATGAACTTATCTATTGAAAATTTAATACAATAAATCGATTTGAGGAAATATTTCTAATATGCACAGGGAACAAGTTAAACATAAATACATGTAGATAACAAACTGTGTTTTTTACAGAATATTTACTTGAAAGGAATAACAAAACTATTACATTATTTAAGATATATTTTGTTATTTTCCATCCTCATTTCACCCTTTAATGTATGATTTTTTATTTTGTTCGGAAAAAAATATATTTGAGTCTATTTTTGTTAATTATCCACTTGAAAAATAGTGAAAAAACTTATTTATGTTTCTGTTTTTCATAATATCATAATGCCACTAATAAGTTACATAACTAAAATTGCTAAAAAAATATAATTTTAAATTATATGCTTACTTTAAAGTGTTTGCACTGCAGAAAAATAAATATTCAACGAAATAATAATTTTTATAATAATTTTAATAGCTTCCAGAATTAATAATTACGACCTTATAAAGACAGAGAAAAAACGCCAGTCGAGCACATTGCAAGCAGTATCAACAAAAGATATTATAACCTGCGCGTGATAACAAATCACAACAAAAAAAGACTTCAAAACCTTAAGTGCATGTTACCACACGTAAGTGACACGCAATAGTTCAGCAAAAGACCAGTAGAAAGCGAAAAATGCCAAAAAATATCATGTAACTCCAGAGTTACAGTCGTAAAAAAAAAAAAAAAAAAAAAAAAGTAAACACCCCCTCCTAACTCCGCAACAAATTATTGAAGAAAAAAGTTACTGGTACCGAATGATTGGAAGTAAAGTCTACTTTTAAATGATGTATATAAAATTTACTTAGGGGGCCATCTACACATTAAAACGAACCATAACTTCAATTTTTTCAAATGCAATACCCAATTCTGACAGAATAAATGAACTCTACACCCTTCCATTAGCCTAAAAACAAATTTTTATGCAATTCGTACCATAAGTTTCCGAGAAATTAATTATTTTAAACTGAGCGTATTTTAAGGGCTGTATCCAAATTGAAGTTGGGTACTCGATTGCTAACCGACAGAGCCTCCTTCTTGATCAAGGCACCTTAAGCAGTCAATGAAGCCTGTTAGATAACAAGGAAGCAGAAGAAATTTCAAAATATCTACCCACTTCTATCATAGACGGCCCCTTAAACCATCATTTTGCAGTTTTTTAAGCATAATTTGAAAACTATTTGGAAGAAAAATGTGAAATTTTGGATTTCCATAAAGCAGGACTTAATAAATCTAAATTCATCAAAAAAATTGTATGTTGCCATTCATAATTTTTTCGAATATTAATTTCATAATTCATAATTCATATCATAAAATTACAGAAATTGCAAATACAGCTTATTTATGTTTGGGCACATTAGTTTTATTGCTACACAAAAAATTAGCACATTAGGAGCATAATATCAGGAGATATAAATAAAAAATGCTTATAATTCAAAAACTTATCTTTCAAATGACTTGAAATTTGGTATCTAGGCATAGTTTGAACCAAAGATTTGAAATATCTCGTTAAAATAAGGTGTTGCCATTGAAGAAAATGAAGTTTGGATTCGTTTTAATATGTAGAGGGCCGCCTATGCAAATTTTATGTATGTTATATGCAAAATTGGGCATTGGTTGCAATATTAACTTAGTGAGCATATTTTTTTCGCATTACAGTTTAATTTTGATGACCGCTGTACGTGGGCTATCCGACTATATTTATGAAAATTACTGCAAGAGCGGACAAACCTAAGTCAGTAAGCTTTTCAATAATGTTGGAAATTGAAAAAAAATTGCTTATGCTATTTGTGAGTAGTGATTATCACCTTAATAACCATAAAAATGTAACCTAATATGTTGTTGCTGAACAACCAGATAATCATGAACAGCCTATACCTTAGAATGATCCAACGCCTTTCAAGATATTTTACATAATTCAGCTTGAAGTACGTGCACTAGATGTTATGAAACTTTATAACAGTTAGAGGGGATAATACTCTAAATTAGTCTTTCTGGAGAACTTGTTTATTTTATTTTCAACATTATTTGTGTTTGCCTCAAGCTTTCAAATGTAAATTATTTGGTTAATCCCCGTAATTACATTAATTATGAAATTACATTTTCACCATTGTGTATGAAAAGAATTTTATTTGTTGTGCATTTGTCTTATCTCCCAATTTGTATTATAAATGTCAAACGAGTCCGTGCGTAACGCTGACGTGATTTTGATGGCGGCAAAAGAAGATGATTAAATTTCACCTTTACTGAAATTTTTTTAACTTCTAAACATTGCACATTTCAATTTTTTACACCTTAGGAAAAAAATGTACTTTTGAATGCAGTTCGTTTGAAAATTGTATCTCAATTTGTTTCAAACTGCATCGAAATTTACACATTTTTATGTTTTTAAAAAATAATTTACAAGCATGAATGTTTTTTAGGTAGATTTCGTATGAAATACTACCTATTGGGATCGTTGCTATGTTGGAATTTCTGAAACATTTTTGCAGATCTACACTGATCATGACCCCTAGAGCCCAAAACCACCCTCAGTAAAAAACTTTATATGTATATCTATCTATCAATCTATCTATCTATCTATTTGTCAATCTATATATATCACTTTCTTCTGGACACGATAACATTCGTAATTCTGCCCCAATCTCTTCCAAACTGATACATAAAATCAATGGTCATAAAATCTCGGTCAAGTTCGTTAATGGGCAAAATCGGATCAAGGGGATGGAAATAGGGAGGGGTTTTGTGAAAACCGAAAACCCCCCATAACTTCTTAATTTTTGTACATATCAAATCAGTTTAAAGTTTTCATTACTTCTAAGAATAGGGCTAAAATTTCATGTATCACAGATTTTTGATAAAGTTAAAAATGGGCTCAAGGGACGCAAAAAATAGGGTTTTTGGGAGAAAAAAATTCATAACTTCGTCAATTCTCATGATATCAATTCCAATTAATTTTATTATAAATCTCCTTAATATTATCTACAACTTTTATATTCACATGTTTTTGATAGGACCAATTCGTACCGCAAAAAAAATTAAAAACGAAAACAAAAAGGGGGTTCGAAGAAGTAAAAAATCCTTAACTCCGTCAATTCACAAGATATAAAATCCCCATGAATTTATCATATACCTTCTTAATATTGTCTACAACATCTATATAGACAGGTTTTGGATAGGACCAATTCTTACATCAAAAACAAATTAAAAATACATAGCGGTTGAAGAAAAAAATCATCTAAGTATTCAAATCCAAACAGCTTATTTTCTGACTCATTTTACAATTCATTTTTACTCTCAAATGCTTCAAATTGGTACGTTTTCTTACTCAGAAACTATATAATGCACAGTAATGGTCAATTTCTTGATAGAGTCAGAATATATTTTAAAAAAATGCTGTTAAAGTGGGCATTTTGAACCGAATTTCCCGATGCGGAGTGTGTTGGAAAAATCATTGAATTAAGGATGCACTCAAATCCAAACTGCTTATTTTCTGACTCATTTTTGCTTTCATTGCTTTCATCATTGCTCTCAAACGCATTTAATTGGTAGATTCGCTTATTCAGAAACTATATAATGTACCACAATGATCGATTTTTTGATAGAGGCAGAATATATTTCATAAAATGTTGTCAAAGTGGGCATTTTGAACGGAAATTCCCGAAGCAATTGTATTATCACTTTCTTCTGAACACGATAACTTCCGCAATTCTGCACAAATATCTTCCAAACTGATAGATAAAATCAAGGGACATAAAATCTCGGTTAAGTTCGTTAATGGGCAAAAGCGGACTAAGGGGATGGAAATAGGGAGGGGTTTTGTGAAAACCGAAAAACCCCCATAACTTCTTAATTTTTGTACATATCAAATCAGTTTAAAGTTTTTATTACTTCTAAAATTAGCGCCAAAAATTCATGCATCACATATTTTTGATAAATTTAAAACAGGCTCAAGGGGAGCAAAAAATATCAAAACTCATTTTTAAATTCATTTTTGCTCTCAAATGCATCCAATTGCTAGATTCTCTTATTCAGAAACTATATAATGTACAGTAATAATCCATGTTTTGATAGAGGCAGAATATATTTCAAAAAATGATGTCAAAGTGGGCATTTTGAACGGAATTTACCGAAGCAATTGTGTTATCACTTTCTTCTGGACATGATAACTTCCGCAATTCTGCACAAATCTCTTCCAAACTGATACATAAAATCAAGGGACATAAAATCTCGGTCAAATTCGTTAATGGGCAAATGCGGACAAAGGGGATGGAAATAGGGAGGGATTTTGTGAGAACCGAAAAAAACCCCATAACTTCTTAATTTTTGTACATATCAAATCAGTTTAAAGTTTTTATTACTTCTAAAAATAATGCCAAAAATTCATGCATTACAGATTTTTGATAAAATTAAAAATATGCTCAAAGGGCGCAAAAAATAGGTTTTTGGGAGAAAAAAATTCTTTACTTCGTCAATACTCAAGATCTCAAATCCGATTAATTTTATTATACATCTCCTTAATATTATTTACAACTTTTATATCCACAAGTTTCTGATAGGACCAATTCGTAACGCAAAAAAATAAATAAAAACGAAAACAAAAAGGGGGGTTGAAGAAGAAAAATTTTCATAACTCCGTCAATTCACAAGATATAAAATCTCCATGAATTTATCATATATCTTCTTAATATTGTCTTCAACATTTATATAGACAAGTTTTTGATAGGGAAAATTCTTACAGCAAAAACAAATTAAAAATACACAGCGGTTGAAGAAAAAAATCATCTTATTAAGGGTGCATTCAAATCCAAACTGTGTATTTTCTTACTCATTTTTAAAATCAGTTTTGCTCTCAAACACATCCAATTGCTAGATTCTCTTATTCAGGAACTATATAATGTACAGTAATGATCGATTTTTTGATAGAGACAGAATATATTTCAAAAAATGATGTCAAAGTGGGCATTTTGAACAGAATTTCCCGAAGCGATTGTGTTAGAAACGAACAATATTGCACTACTGAGAAAATAATTATTTACTCATCAAGTTTTAATTAATTGAGAGAAAAATAAAAACACAGGTCGCTTATAAATCTTTTCAAAAATCACGTCAGCATGTTTCATATTTTTTTTAATAAAAAATGAATCTGAAGATGTGCCAGAAAATTTCGAGTTGTTGAGCATAGAAAAATATTTTTTTTAATATCGCCTTAACATGATTCTGATAAAACCAGCTGTTTTATAAAAAGGAAATAAAAACTCGTCAAAAGCAGACAAATAAAACTGTTAAAGTGGATTTATATCTTATAATGACTTAGTTCTTGTTGGTGAAATTAGTATACTTAACTTCGAAATCTACCTCTGCCTGTAGGCCGGGCCGGCAGGGATTTTATTAAATTTATATCTATCGTGATCAGTACGAACGATAAATGCGTTTGCTTTTAAAATAATATAAATAGTTCGTCATTTCTTTACAGACAAAATTTCATAGCAATATTAAACTTAATCGTTTAATGAATAAAATAATGAAAAATAAATACAAAACAAATTTAAGAGATTTAATCCAACTATGTGCTCAAACAACTAAAATTATCAGAATAAAAATTGTTGCTGAAGTGACGATCTTTGACGATTTCTTCGGCTATTAACTCTTGGCACGAAGCCAATACGAAAATATCCCTTTTAATAAATTTTAAAATTTTATTTGCATGCCTTAATGATATTTTTCATATAAAAATAAGTTTTGGTGTTGTTAGTTACCAAAATAAATAAATAATTAAATACAAATAGATCTAAAAAAATTATTAGCCTTTTCAACAATAATAAAAATAACGGGTTTCCCTCTATATTCTTTAACCCGGATTTTTTATAGAAATCTTAACCAGAAAAGAAAACTTTAAAATGTCACTTGAATCTTAACTTATTGGTAAATACACATAATATCACGTAAAAAAACCGATTGAACCGGAAATAAAAATGTTGTCTACTGTAAAACATTTTAAATATATAACTCATTAAACCAGATGACTAGTCGCGAATGTAGTTAATTCAATTTCACATATTCGTTGCTGTCGTATACAAAAGAAACTGACTGAAATTAAAAGTAAAGTTATTATGTTTTAGCTATTTGTTTTATATACTATACTGTTAATTTTAAAAAAAAACACCGTTTAAATTCTAACATGAATGTGTAAATTTGTTTTATTTTAATCAGGGAAATATTATTTTATTAAATATCTCACAATATATTCTTACCACCTTGTTCGGACATTGGTATTCTAATTAAAAACCGATATCATACGGTTTTTACGGATACATTTCCTAGGTTGGTTCTTGAAGATTGGAATCATGTCTATCTCTTATCTAAGTCTTGCGTACATTCCGAGAACCTATTTGCACGATTATTGTTCGTGATTGGACTGATCTTGTAACACACCACTTCGTATATATATATATATATATAAAAAATCTCAGATAATAATTCACTAATAAGTTTCTTATAAAATGCATACGACGATCTGTGCTTTAAAAACTGAATATTTTATTCGTGTTTATACCTTATTTTTTAAATAACTATCAATTTAGAGTCTAAATAGTACCAATTAATAATACAGGGTTCTTGCAGGCCTGTCTTGCTTTAAAGAGTCCTAAGGGTATATTCTAGACCCCCCATAAATTCAACAATCGGCTCTTTCTGAGTATGGCTTATGCTTTAGTGATATTACTAGTAAATCAATTATCATAAGCTAAAATAAAAAGATACATTACATAAATGTTCTTAAATATATTCCTGTGCATTTATTGCTACAAACAACGAAAATATTCTGCGTTAATACCGTGTTTCAGAATTAAACTACCAATGATGTAATCAATACTTAAATATTCTCGAAAGACTAGTTTAGCTCATTTTGATCACTTGTATATGCATAATTTAGGATTATAGTGGAGTAGATATAAAACGGTGTCATTATACAATATGTAGATATTATAGATGTTAGTATAATGCAGCTTGTAAAATTACTCATGCGCCGAATTCGATTAATGCGAACACTAAATAATGAATCCTTTAATTTTTTTCAAATTACCAAATAAAAGGAAAAGCTTCCAGTTAAGCTGATGACATTGAGCTCGCAGGCTATTCACACTAATTGAATACTATGCTCATATTTATGTCTATTATTCATAAAATAGAATTAACTCTTTTTGAAAAAAACAGTAAATAAGTTAAGGGAGGTATTAGCCCCACTTCCTTCTTATACAAACAAATAAACCACCAAATCTAATCGGGGAAGCGCTTTATTAGAATAAACCCGCATATAAAATTTGGAAGAAATCGGATAATTCTTCATAAAAATCTCATTTATCTAAATTAAGGGGGGTGATGAGCCCCTGTTCCCTTTCTTATACTTCATCAATAAACCCCGAACCAAATTGTGGAAGTGCCTTATCAGAATGATCCTATTTACAAAATTTGAAGCAAATCGGATATTTCTATCAAGCGTTATTGCTTTACGTACATACATACGTATGTTATACTTAATTTGGGCCTATTAGCTATCAGGCTTGTGAGCTAAAAATTACTTGTTTTTTTAAAAAAATTGTGAATGTTATTGTCTGATTAAGTACGACAAAGGAAAAAAACTCTTACATACCATAGTTTTTATAACAATTTTTAAACACTAAATTCTCTTTTCAAATAAATTGGGCATTTTTTAAGAAAGCAGATCAGACATAATCAATGGGAACTCTTTATCTCTCAATACTTCGGAAACACTTACATTGTGGTTAATAGCTGAACTAATTGTGGTTATTAGCTGAACGTTTTTTTATACAAAACACATAAAACTTACAGGAGGAGATCAATTAAAATTGTTAAAAAATAGTGAGGTTTATTTTAGTGACCTATTTAAAAAGATCATGTTAACTCTAATTTAGAAAGTCTTTCAATTAAATCATTAATAATAAAATCTTTAATGAGATTACAGTAGCAAAAATAATTTTTTAAAAATCCATTTTAAATGAATCACATGAGGCATTTTAATGTTGAAAAGTTCTTTATGATGCATTGGCCCTATTTTACACATACTTTGAAATAAGATATAAACATTGTAGGTCGTATACATTTCCTAGTATTCGAATTTAAAATCGGACAGAACCAAAAATTTAAAATAGATCTCATGTACCAGAATAAATGAAATAAAAAAAGAAAGTTGAGAATCCATGAAAATCTTGCATAAAAACCATAGAAGTGTTCCAAATTTTAAAAACATGTTAAAATCTCTTTTCGATAGTAAAAAAAAAGTTAAATCTTTAAATTTTTGTTAAATAATTTTGGCGTTCTAAATATTTGTTGTTGAAATATTAATAGTATAAGAATATTAATATTCACATTCAAACTTTTTATATTAAAACATTTATTTTCATAACTTTAGAGAAATCGATAGCAAAAACGTCTTCAAAGAAAGCTTCAAGTGCTTTTTATCGTACAAAAAAAAGATAAATATATTATAATGATTAAAAAAATTCTCATTTACAAAAAATAAATAAATAACTCACAAAATTTAAAAATTAATAAACACTAAAGAAGTCGGATGTGGCAATCCCAAGACTTTCTTCTATCTCATACATGTTAATACTTCCTGAAAATGCAGTATAGCAGCGCCACTGTTTATGTGATTTACAACGAAATCTAATCAGCCTCAATGTTTGTCAACTCCTAACTGAATCTGAAGTTTGATAAAAAACCGTTCATTAGTTTTTGAGTTACAGCTATTGCGAAAATTCTGCATAGTACTCCCGTAAGTTCCCGTGGTAAAAAAAAATATATGAAAATTTAAACGTCTGCATTTATAGCAATAGTAAATATCATATAAACAGTACATCATCTTTTAATCCTTAATTTCGTGGTACCCGATGTTTGTTAACTGTTTAAAAAATCCCTTTTAATTATGTAAATATCCATAATAAACATTTTGTTTATTGTGGCACGTTTCGTTATCAATATCCGTCTGTCTTTCGAACTAATTCCCTAAGTCTTATTTTCATGTCAGACATTGTTTTTAGTTATAATACATTTATTAAATCTTTAGTAGCCTATGTCCATTTAATGCAGTTCCTATGGAAGATTAATGATCTATGAGATTAGCAAATGAACCTACAAGACTACCGGATTTGTTATGAGACATCTGAAAGACTGGTGTGATATATGATTTTTCCATTGGATTTCGTTATCAGGAAGCATTGCAATATAGATAATATATAATCTTGTTATTAAATAACTGTTAAAAATTAGGTTTGGTATTGTTGATTGAATTAGCGATTTCATGTTTAATTTAAACCAGAAAAAAACATTTTCTAGAAAAAAGTTTTTTATAGATTTTAAAGCGAAGAAATGCTATTTTTTTTATTATTGTACATCTTACTGTACATATAAACCAATTAATTATATCCAATTACACAGGCCTGCGAAATTGATTTTTTTTTAAATACAAGAGAAATTTTCATGGATTCTTATGTTATTTGGTGTACTGATTTCGGAAAGGGCCTCCATTTTGTCCCATCACATCAGGATATTTTGTAAATCGATATCGATATTTTTGCTAAAATCCTATTTGAAAAGGAATTCTCTGGAACAATTTTGCATCTACTATCTGGAAACAGTGGTTTTTATCCATGCAATTGTAGGTAAAATAATCGATTATCGTTGAGGCAAATTGATTTTTCAGTAATCGATTACTTTTTAATAAGTTTAAGTGGATGAAAACAACTGTTGCCATATCGCACGAGCCGCTTATGGTCGAGGATAAAACATAAAGTTCCCTCGAGTTTAAACTTTTTATATTAAATTATTATGTAGTTTCTAGAAAAATATCAGCCACATACTATTTTAATTTGTTTTTATTAAGGCAACGTACATAAAATAGACAACTGACCAAGGGGAGAAAATATTATGTATGTGTGCAGTGCATGAAAGTTTCAAACAAATTTTAAACCGAGCAAAAAAAAAAAAAAAAAAAGTTTCTATTTAAGTGCGTAATCTTTTTCTGTGAAACTTTTTTGATGTTCTTCTTTTTATGTTCAATCTCAGGACTATCTCGTGTTCGTGTTAACATCCAACAGTAAACGGCGAGCATGATCTTATCCCATCTTTCTTTTGAGCGCTCCATATCTTTGATCTCTTTGATGGCGCCTTTCACCTTGTTCTTCGCTGACTGATCCTAGATTTGCGGGTGAAAAAGTACACATGTGAGTGAAGGAAATGCATTTTGACACTTATGGAGCAACCCAACGCTTGAAATTTGTCCTTCATATTCATTAATATTGGTTTATAGTCAGGATTATTGTAATTGCACAGAAATTTGCTGACGACATCTTTGAAGGCAACTCAAGCTTCTTTTTCATTTGTTGTCATACTAGTCTCAAATACTTTATCCTTCATAAGCTTGCGGATATTTGGACCAACAAAGATTTCCTCTTTCAACTTGGCTTCGGATAAACCTGAAACTTTTTGCACAGGTATTTGAAAAAATCGCAATCCTTTGAAACAATCGCAATCATCGGAAAAAATCGCAATCATTTGAAACAATACAATTTTTGGCTCAACTAAACTGTTCAGAATCACATTCTTTGTGCCTGGATTAAGATTTTGTCTTTTCAGCCATTCTTTTTTCACCCAATGTTGAGTCTTATCACGGCTGTCCCACTCACAAATGAAACATAGATACTTTGTGTATCCGCCTTGTTGACAAAGAAGCATGAAGGTAATTTTCAAGTCACCGTAAACAGTCCAACCGAGGTTGGCATATTTAATTTTGTTGAGGACGTAAGCCAGGTTTTAATAGCGTTCTTTTAAATGCACCGAGTATCCAACTGGTACAGATGCATACTGGCTTCCGTGATGAAGAAGGACAGCTTTAAGGCTCCTTTAGATGAATGTATAAACAACATCCATTCATCTTTATCGTAAGGGATGTTAAAATTGCTCATCATTCCTGGAACATCAGAACAATAGACCAGGTTCTCCCCTTCCTCAAAGTACTACTTAAAACATTCCTTTTCTCGATTCCTGTACAAATAAAAAGCGGTACTTTGGCCGATAAGTTTCTTTTCCTTCAATCTGAAGCCCAACAATTCTGCTGCCTCTTTCAAAATGCCCAAATCTCTATTCAGATCACTAGGTTTAACCTGAGAGATGGGCTGAGGTGAGGACTTGAACCTCTAGATGTTCCGAGTCTGAAGATCCTGAAAATATGACCTTGGAATTCAATTGAAAGCAAAAGCACTGGCACATCAGGTCCATGAGGAAAGGGGCGTATGGACGATGGAATGATCATAAAAATCCAATTAAAATTGAATTTTTTCGGAAAACGTGACGTGATAGAATTTTTTTCATTATTTGTTTTTAAATTAGCACCAAAAAATACATAAATGATCAGCTATCAATCCCCTTGTATTTTTTTCTTCGCAGGCTTGTATTATCGTTAACCCATTTATTTCTAGCGATGCCATTTTTGGGACGCTTCGAATTTTAATAAATTTGTATACATTTATTTTTCTTTATAACATGAAAATTCTATGAAATGATTATCTACCGATGTCTTTATCTGTTACCGAAAAATGGTAGCATAAGATAGATATTTATTTGCTTAAAATGAAGGTTTTTTGGAGAGTTTATATTTTTTTCCTTTTCAAGATGGCGTAATTTAAAAAGTAAGTTTATTTTTCATTTTTTTCTACCAATTATCCAAATAAATAAGTAATAATCGTAGCTGGTAGACTTCTTTGAAATACGTATTTTTTTAAATTCTAAATTTATGTATTCAAGACTATTTGTTATGCATTTTTGTAAGGTACAAAATATAGGGCGCTAGGCACGAATGGGTACATATTTTTATTAGCCATTTGGGGGGCAGTTATTTATGCAAAGTTCTTTTCAAGTTGATTATGAAGCAAATTGTTTTTAAGCATTAAATACAATTATTATTATTTTATTATTATTAATACTTACAATGTTATTCGTCTCGGTAATGAAATATCTATATTTTTTTAGTAATTCATAAAAACACAAATCATAGTATATAATATACAATTTAAAAGTTTATTATATATATATATAGACAAAACATATAATGATGCACACTATATTATTACAAATATTATGCATATTCTCATATTTAATACGTTTACATTTTATCAAATAAATACAAAAAAAAAATTTCGTCATTTTTTTAGTACTTTTTCAGCTTATTTTACAACATTTTAAAGTAATTTTACCAACAAATTTGAGAAAATAAAAAATCGCGTACAAATGGGTTAATAATAACAGGCCGAGTAAACAGCCTTCTTATATTAATAATGACAGCGTTATAAACCGAGTAATTACTTTTACCATAATATGTATATCTTCATTATAAATCACACATTAAAAGATTTTGAGGCAAGTACGCAAGTAATAATAGTCTCATGGTAATGTAAAATGTGTATAACTGTAACATTTTAATATAATGTCGATAATAAGATATTACAGCTAAAATTAACCGTTTTTAGGTGCGTTCGTAATTATATAAATACGTAGCACCTATAGTCGTCGTTCGGTCCGTCTGTCTGTCCGTCCGTCCGCATATAACAGAGCAAAAACTACCCGACCGAATGATCTGAAATTTTTAATATATAATTGGTGCAAAATTTTGTCGAGCCATTTCCAATTTTATGAAAATCGGATGTATAGTTTAATTACAAGGACAGTGAAAAGTTTTTCTTTACATTACGGCCAATGGGAAAAATTATTGCAAGTGAATTTTAATGATGTTACAGACTTCCGAATGGTCTGAAATTTTTAATATATAATTGCTGCAAAATTTTGTCGAGCCATTTCCAATTTTATGAAAATCGGATGTATAGTTTAATTACAGGGACACCCAAAAGTTTTCCGTTACATTACGGCCAATAGGAAAAAAATATAGCAAATGCATTTTAATGATTTTACAGCCTTCCGAATGGTCTGAAATTTTTAATATATAATTGCTGCAAAATTTTGCTGAGCCATTTCCAATTTTATGAAAATCGGATGCATAGTTTAATTACAGGGACACCCAAAAGTTTTCCGTTACATTATGGCCAATGGGAAAAAATTATTGCAAATGCATTTTAATGATTTTACAGCCTTCCGAATGGTCTGAAATTTTAAATATATAATTGCTGCAAAATTTTGTCGAGCCATTTCAAATTTTATGAAAATCGAATGTATAGTTTAATTATAGGGACAGTCAAATTTTTCCGTTACATTACGGGGAATGGGGAAAAAATTATTGTAAGTGCATTTTAATTATGTTACAGACTATGCACTTATGAAGCGCAAAAAAATATACATTCAGTACAATATGGGGTGCAAAAAAGAATTATAAAACTAGTTATAGTACGAACGCGCCTCATTTGCCACGTTTGACGAGCAATTTCCAACTTGTTCATATTTATTAATAAAAATAACGTTTATAATTCTAGATTTGTTTGTTAATATTCTAAAATTTTTCATATTTTTGTAAAGAAATTTTTTATTTTCATTTTTTCCCAATTGAAATAACGACAAGTAAATATTGAATTTCAAAAATTTTCCTGTCTCCCCTTTGAAAATTATAAGATTAGAAAATATTGAAATTGAAGATCCTTCTTGCTTTCTATCTATCTTTACAAGAAGGAAATATTGGATTCGTGAAAAATTTCCTCTTCCGGTTGTCGACGGATTTATAAGTTTTAGGGGTTTCAGACATAGAAAAACGTGTTTTTTACAAAATATCTGTCTATCAGTCTGTCTATATGTGACACAAATTTTGTGGATGCTCTATCTCAAAAACTAATAAACGGAATTTAATGAAACTTTAGATTCTGTTAGCCCATGGTATAAATTTGTGCTGATTACGTTTTGATGGAAATCGCATAACATATGGCGCTGCTATGCTGCATGATTCATGATTATTGCAATAATCTCTATATCAAGAAATAATGCAAAAATTTTCATCAAACTTCAGATTCAGTTAGTCTCTGATATAGTTTAGCGCTGTTTTGTTTTTGTTGTAAATCGCCTAACAGGTGACGCTGCTATGCTGCATTTTCACGATTTCCACAGCAATATTTATCTCAAGTTCAAATGCATAAATTAGGATTCAGTTAGTCTCTGATATAAATTGGTCCGGATTAGTTTTTGTTATAAATTGCTCAAGGGGTGGCGCTGCTATACAGAATTATTTACGCTTATTTAAATAATTTTTGCTTATTTGCTCTCTCATCTTATTTTATAGAAAAAAAATGTAGATTTAGTCAAAATAGTACTATATTCATTATTGGGAAAGTTCAAAACCAAAACATGAATTTGGCTTTGAGTGAGGTTTTGTTATTCCAGTTCAGTTCATACTTTTAATTCAGTTTCGTATTTATCAATAAAAGTAATTTTAAGGAATTATTTCACATAATATTTGTCTAAGATAATAAATTAAGGCATTTTATCTCTGTACCTACACGACAGAACAAGATGACAACATAATGGTGGCTATTTCCGCCATTCTTGTGCTTTCATCATGTTTCACAGAATACAATGCAGATTTCGTGAAAATAGTACTGTCTTCATATTGTGAAAGTTCTAAAGCAAAACATGAGTTTGGCTTTGTTATTCTTTTTTTCACTGAATAAATAGGTTGCAACACTGGTTTCTTATACAAAAATCGATAGCATTCACGCGTATTATTACTCCTGAAAGTCCAGACCGTCAGTTTAGATTCAATTTGTATATTTTTATAACAATATTTTAAGTAAAATAAAGTCCGAGTACGGATGTTTATGGACACAATGTATATTTTATGAGCATTACAATTCTCATATTTCTTATTTTGGGCTTTTGTTGGACTAAAATGCTTGTCTAATTACAGTAAATGCTTCCGGGTATATGTTATAGCTTTAAATATCAAATTTGACAAGGCTATTTGCACTCAATGCATTGAAAATGTTTTTTACTGCCGTTTCCGGGGCAAAATCGCTAAGGTTTCGGGGAATATGGAATTCTTAAGTAACAAACCATTTCTAAGATAAATCCAAATGAGAAAATTATATTTATTGTTCTGATAACGATAACACAGATATTTATTTATAATAAGACAGTCTAAATAATAAATGTAAATGCTTGTCATTGCATTAAAAGAAATCATGGTACACAAAATTCAGGAAAGACAATCTTTTTTACAAATAATCAAATAATATTACTAATTGTCGGGATTTTGCTTCTATCAATAAAACTTCAAAAATTAATTTCTCGGAAAATATATGAATATCGGGACTGATTTTCTTTTTGTGAAAAATTATCCTCCCTCATAACCAGCCTCCTCTTAACCGAACTCTGCTTTAACCGGCCGCCTTCTTCTCCCAACATCACGTAAAATTCAGAAAGGAGAATTTCGGTTTAAAATGGATACGCGTTGACCTTTACAGAAGGAAAAACTACAATGGCAGGATTATCTCAGTCGATGAGGAGATATGTTTGAGGAATATTTCTAGAAGTAGCTATACTTGAGAAGAGGAATAGAATGTTGGCACAATACGTGGCTCGTGTCAAATTTGGGTCGAAAATTTCAGAGAAATTCCAAAAATTTCTAAAACGTGATTAATCAATTTCTTTTCTACTTAATCTAAACATTCATTTCAAAATTAAATCTAGCATCAAAGTGGTTCAGTGTAACTTATTTTTACGAATAATCAACATTCTTTAAGGCACAAAACAAACATTTAATTACAAAACGGAACATAAAAATCTATGAAGTTACATTTCACACATCACATCTAAAGAATTCTAACATCAACAAAAAGATTAATTCGTTTCAGTTCAAAAGTAGACAGTTCAAAGAGAGCATGCGCTAGCTAACTAGCTGTTAGAAAATTAGCCGGAACATCCCGCCCGGCGTTGGACGGTTGTCCAACATCATCATAAAATGGCAAAGGTACTATTATGGTGATATTTCGACGTAACATACCTGTAGAGGTCTTGAGATCAATTACACGGACATGTCCATCATCACCTTTATAACTTTTCACAATCCTAGCTAGTTTCCAGTCGATAAACTTATCATTTCCTTCCTTCAATAACACAAGCTGTCCGACTTTAAGATTTGGCGAGGACTTTTTCCATTTACTGCGGACTTGCAGCTCATTTAAGTATTCTCGGCTCCAGCGGTGCCAAAATTGCATTTTTAATCTTTGAACTAGTGTCCATCTAGAAGAAAAAGGTAAAGAGTCTAAAATGACATTATTTTCAGGAACATTCAAAAGAGGACCTCCAATGAGGAAATGTCCAGGTGTTAGTGGTTGTAGATCATTAATATCTGCAGACAAGGGGGTCAACGGACGTGAATTCATAACTGCTTCAATTTGCGTCACAAGAGTTGACAGCTCTTCAAAATTTAAGATAGATGATTTAGTTATCTTCAAGAGAATTCGCTTCATGGTTTTTATGTTTGATTCCCATAATCCGCCGAAATGTGGGGATGCAGGGGGGATGAAATTCCATTGAATTCGTTCTTCAGCACTAAATCGCTGAATTTCTTCCGAAGAACAGATTTGATAGAAGGATTTCAAAAGAGCACAAGTACCCTTAAAATTTGTGGCATTATCACTCCATATGACACAGGGTTTAGATCTTCGAGCAATGAATCTTCTCAAATAGGCTAAAAATGTTTCTGTGGTCAAGTCCGAAACAAATTCTAGATGAACGGCTTTGGTAGAAAAACAAATTAATAGAGCAATATATGATTTTAGGGGTATCTTTGATCGTTTTAAGTTAGGTTTTGTTATAATAGGACCTGCTAGATCGACGCCTGTTTTCTCAAACGGTCTAGATGGTACAATTCTATCACGGGGCAAGTCACCCATTAATTGTTGAAGAGTTTGGTATTTTGTTCGAAGACAAGTCACACACCTATTTATAATTTTCTTTACTTGGCTTTGACCAGATGATATCCAATAAAATTGTCTTAATAAAGATAGAGTTGTTTGAGTACCTGAATGTAGGAATTTTTTATGGTAATAATCAATTAACAGCTCAGTGAAATAGTGAGACTTAGGTAAAAGTATTTGGTGTTTCTGATATTCTGATAAATTAGAAAATTTTGTCTTCCACCGACCGTTAACAACTCATCTGCATCTAGAAATACTTTTAAGTTCAAAATCTTACTGTTATTTGGAACTGGACGTTTTTCCTTTAAACATCGAATTTCAGTTTGGAATGCAGAATTTTGAACAATCTTTATCAGCTTCTTGGTCGCATTCTGTAACTCAGAAGTACCTAAATAATCATATTTTCTAATTCCTGAGTTCAATTTACAGTTTTCAGAAATCTTAAACACCATGCAGCAATTCTTATTAACTTCATAAAAGAAGAATATCGATTAATCAAATCAATGTTTAACTGATTTTCATTTACAATAGTTGATTTTAAAACAGTGTTTTTCTTTAGCTCTAACTGATCTTTAACTTCAGAACTATCTAATTTACCGAATGTATTATCCAATTTTGGCCAAAGATATATGTCTTGCTGTAACCACTGGGGGCCATCCCACCAAAGATGGTTATTTTTCAACTCTGAAACTTTCAAACCTCTAGTCACTAGTTCGGCAGGATTATCTTTTCCAGGACAGTGGAACCAATTTAATGGATCACTAAGATTTCTGATTGCCTTTATCCGGTTTCTGACAAACATTTTAAATCTTTCTAGCTCACCTCTAATCCAAAAGAAAGTAATAGTAGAGTCGGTCCAAAAGTAGCAAGTTGCAGGAAAAGCTAATTCTTTAGTCATTTTATTACAAAGTCTAGCAGACAAAAGGGCTCCTAAAAGTTCCAGACGAGGTATAGAGACAGATTTTAAAGGGGTGACTCGACTTTTTGCTGCCACAAAACTATTAACAATGTTCTCATTCTTTAACACTGCTCTAAGGTACAGTACCGTACCATATGCCTTCTTTGAAGCATCTGAAAAACTATTTAATTCAAAATAATCAACTTCATCAAGAACAATATCAGCCAAATAATATCTGGGAATGCTAATACAATTTAGTTCTTTTATTTCTTCAAACCATTCATTCCATAAATTGTCTAAATGTTTGGGTAGGTTTTCATCCCAATCAAGTCCTAAACACCAAATTTCTTGAATTAAACATTTAATTCTAATAGTATAAGGACTTATAAATCCAATTGGGTCAAAAATTCGGCCAACTGTTTGCAATAAATAACGTTTAGTACTAAGTTTATTCGAGAGGAAATTTTCTAGATTGAGTCGTAAATGTAAATATCTCACTATTTGGGTCCCAAGCAACCTCTAAAACCTTGGAAAGTATCAAATTCTGATTAGTGAGATTTAAGATATCAGAAATTTCATCAATATGTAAACCATATTCTTTCCATTTCTCACGCAGTTCTTGCGAGTTGGTTTTCAATTTTCTAAAATTCATACTGGCCTCTTGAAATATTTCATAGGCTTCCTTACTAGTTCTAAATGCGTAATCAAGATTTGGTAGACTTGTAATGAAATCATCAACATACAACGATGAATTTAAAATTTCAAAAGATTCAGGAAATGTTTCTACATACCTTTGTAGATGATGCTTGATTGTAGCAGCCAGAAGAAAGGGACTCGATTTCACACCGAAAAGCACTATCTTTCGTCTGAATATTTTAAATTCCTTACCCGGATCATCAATCCATGGTTCATCGTCCCAAAAAAATCGTGTAAAGTCCCTATCTGGTTCATCAATCTCGATCTGAAAAAAAGCTTGTTGAATGTCTGCAGTAATTGCTATGCGAAAGTTTCTGAATTTGATTAAAAGGCTGAACAATTCGGGAATGAGATTTAATCCCGTATGTAAACAATCATTAAGTGACAGTTCACCCTTAGCATGGGCACTTCCGTCAAAGACAATGCGAACCTTAGTGGTGGACTTATCTTCAGGAATTATTGCTCTATGTGGTAAGTAAAATGAGTTTGCATCAGATGTATTGTCAACAGGTTCGATGATATTGTCTGCTAAATAACTATCTAAAATAGCCTTATATTATGAGAATAAACAAGGGTCATTTCTAAAGCTCGTTCTCAATTTCAAAAATCTTCTGTATGCGACTTCGTGATTGTTATTAAGAAACATTTTCAAATTTGCCTTCCATGGAAATTTTACTTTATACCGGCTATCCTTAAAAACAATATTAGACTGAAAATCAGACATAATGTCATCGTCCACATTACTAACATCTTGAGTTTTGGATTCAATTCCTAGACTTTCCAATTGCCAAAATTTTCTGATTTGATCGGATATATCCTTTTCTTCAACGATAATTTTCATACTGAACAATTCATTGGCTGACCCCGTATAACCCTGTAATCACCAGCCAAAAAGGGTTTCGGTAGCTACGAGATTATTCTTTAGTCTTTTGATTCTGCCAGTTACAATATTATAATAATTATCAGTGCCGATTAAAACTGCAATTTGTTTACTAGTACATTCATAACTATCAGCAAGTTGTAAACATTTTAAATTATTATAAGTTTTCCTAATGTATTTATCAGGAGTGGGTAAGCAAGCAGCGGAAATTTTATTTGTTTCCAGAGCTTCAACTTCAATGTGTAAAGAGGGATGTTCTCTATTTACAAGTTTTACCTTTACTGCATTATACAGTTGTGGCCAAAAGTTTAGGACCACCGTGCAGAAACTAGCGTTTTTACAATTGAAACCACTGATAACGTCATAAATCAAATTGATTTTCTCAGATGGTTTCATTTCGTCTGGCAGTGGAGTACTGTATTCACTTTTCGTTTGATCTTTGAGTAATAAATGTCACAGACGCAATGTTGCTTGTTTTACAAGTTTTGAAAAGCTATGAAAATGGGTCGAAAATCGTCAGTTTCTGAAGCTCAGCGTGCACAAATTGTTATTCTTCATAATGAAGGATATTCTGAATGATTAATTAGTGAACTAGTAAGACTTAGTAAGAATGCAGTTCACAATGCGATCAGGAAATTTAAAGAAACAGGGACTTATGTTGATGCCAAAAGGTGTGGCCAACCTCATAAAACCACACCTAGGGATGACCATGTCATGAGGACAATAGCAGTTCGTTCTGCAATGAGTTCCGCAAGCAAGATAAGGTCAGTACTGCTTGCAAAAGGTGCGGATGTCAGTCGTAGAACAGTAAGTCGGCGTTTGTTTGACGACTTTAATTTAAAATTCCATAAACCTGCGAAAAACCCAGGTTAATAGCGGCCATGAGAGATAAGTGCTTGGACTTTGCCAAGAAACATGCCAAATGGACAATTCGTCAGTGGCAACGTTTTTTTCTTCCGGACGAATCTACCATACAGCAGTTCTCTACATGCAAGTACTATGTCCTTAGATCTCCTGGAAAGCGATTCAATGAACGTTACACTTTACAGACTGTTAAACACTCCCCAAGAGTCATGATTTGGGGTAGAATGTCAGTGAACGGAACGACTGCATTGTTCCTCCTATCACCAGGAACGACTATGAATGGCAAAAAATATGTGGATTTGTTGAAGGAGAAATTAGAATTACACATGACCGTTCATAAATACAGGATTTTTATGCATGATGGTGTTCCATGTCATCGCTCTAAAACTGTTACTCAGTTCTTGAAGACGAAGAAAATTCAAATCCTTGACTGGCCTGGAAACAGTCCCGATTTGAATCCAATTGAAAACTTATGGACTCTCTTAAAGCACAAGGTCTCTGAGAAACAGCCAACAAGTGCTAAGGAACCGGAAAAAGCAATTAAGGAAGTTCGGGTGAAAGAGTTATCAGCTGCGTACTACCGCAGTCTGGTAGAGAGCATGCCAAAACGTTTGCAGGCCGTAATAAAAGCTAACGACAGACCAACAAAATATTAATTTTTCTGTAAAATTTATGTTTAATGTATGTGATTTATATGCGTAGAAATGTAATATTTATGTAATAAAGGGAGTTTATAATTTTACTAACGAGTAAGTGTTCAATTTATTGTCTGGATCTTAATTTTCAGTGGTGGTCCTAAACTTATGGCCACGACTGTAAGATTTCTCAGTTGCCCTTTCGGCTCCAAAAGCATAAACAGATAAGGTTTCTTTTCTAATAACCGGCAATTGTAATTTTTGTGAAATGTCGCGAACTATAAATTTTCTCATGCTACCATTATCTAATAAGACACGAACTGGTTCATTATTATCATTTTTAGGATCTTTTATTATAACAGAACAAGTCTGCAAAAACATGTTGCAATGCGTGTTTTCATTCTGTACATTACTATTGGAATTGTTACCACAATGGGAAATAGATACGGCACTTTTATCAACGTTTATTTTGGAATCATTTCCAAATTGAAAACAAATAGCCATATTATGTTTCTTACCGCAAATATCGCCCATTTTGGTATTCTCACAGTCTTTAATTCTGTGTTTGCACTATAAACATAAAAAACATCTTCCCTGCTTTTTTAGTATTTCTTTCTTCTGATCAATGGTTAAAGACTTACACATTTCACTATTATGATCAACACTATTACAAAACAAGCACGAATTCTTATTTACTGAAGCCATTAATTCAGTAGCTGGAACACTATTTTGTTTATATACTTTAGTATTAAATTGATATCGCAGCTTACATTTCAATTGTTTATCTGTAAATTTTGGTCTATATTCAAATTTATTATCATTAGAAAATGATTTCTTACGATCTAAGTCATAGATAGTTGATACCCGTTCTCTACTTTCAACATCATTTTTAAGAAAATGCGTAAGTTTGTCTATATTCCACATTTCTCCGTCTGTTAGATTTCTATTAAATTCTAAGGTCAAATCTGGGGGTATAAACTTCAGTAAAATTGGGCAAAGTAACCGACTGTGTGTATCAGGTTTTACACCCAACGACTCTAAGTTCCGAATTTGCACTAGACATTTATCGTATAAATTTCTTAATCCACCAGTGTCAGAAGAACTTTTCAAACCTTTCATATTTAATAAATTGTTTAAGTGAGCGTGTACGAGCATGCCATGTCTACCATACCTTTGCTTCAAAAGCGATACGGCCGCTGCATAATTATTTTCAGTTAATCCAAAACCATTAATCGTGTTTGCAGCTGCTCCTGCAACCAAACTTTTCAAATACGTAAATTTTTCGATTTCTGTTATATTTGGGTTTTTATCTATCGCTAACTAAAACTGGTTCAAAATTCTAAAAATTTGTCTTGTACCCCAAAAATCGGTTTATTTGTAGCTTTGGTAATTTTACTTTTTTTAGTTCAGTAGCAGCATGACATGTTCGCATTGAATCAATATTATTACTATGTGTAATATCTGCATTAGAAGATAAACTTTTAATTTTAAAGTTTAATTTATTTCTGTAACTTATTATTTTCTGGTCATATTCAAGAATATTCAATATTTCGTTTTCGACATGTTTAGCATTTATTAGGCTTAAAATGTTATTATCATGATCCTTAATAGTCTTATATTTAACGTTTAATTTATCGACTAATTCTTGTAAATTTTCTAAAGAATATTCATTACTAGTAAATACTGTTCAATTTCTTCAAATAACTTATTTAATAAATTTCGATGCGTATCACGCATTTCTCGTTCCTTATTTTCATTCATTTTCAAAAAATAAAATGAAAACAACAATCAACACTCACCAGTTCCAACTCGAAACAAAACAAAAATATTAGGCAGTAATCTTTTCACATCTAGACTTCCCGACCGATGCACCACAAATAATCAATTTCTTTTCTACCTAATCTAAACATTCATTTCAAAATTAAATCTAGCATCAAAGTGGTTCAGTGGAACTTATTTTCCGAATAATCAACATTGTTTAAGGCACAAAACAAATATTTAATTACAAAACGGAACATAAAAATCTATGAAGTTACATTTCACACATCACATCTAAAGAATTCTAACATCAACAAAAAGATTAAATATTTTCAGTTCAAAAGTAGACAGTTCAAAGAGAGCATGCGCTAGCTAACTAGCTGTTAGAAAATTAGCCGGAACATCGATGTAGTTTTGCATCAAAATAAATGCTTTCGCAGCCAAACCTAATTCAGACTATCTTCCTTTAATCTTACCCTTTGTTTCCTTTGAACCATCACCCATACCCATCTTGGCCTTTGGGGAAGAAAACGTAGTAAAAAAAGTAAATAAAGCGAGCCCCATCATATCCCGCGAATAGAATAGTAGGGTCTTACTCCCTTTCAGGGAGCAGAATGTAACCGGCTCTGGTTCACATTTTCTTTCTGTCTCCTCATGAAAAGCCATTTTCCTCACTTTTGGTTTTTTCAATTTTTGTTTGAGATGGACAGTTGCGGGAAAACAAAAGGAAACTTGTTGTTGTGTCGATGCAGAAACGATAGATGACTTAAAAGGCTAACAGAAACGATCGAAAATCTAATACAAAAAAAACGGTTTAAAAGAAGAACAGATTTACTATGTAGATGAAACCGGCCTAAACTACAAAACATTACCATCCAAAACTCCGGCCTCTAAAATTGAAGCTGCTGCAATAGGCTTCAAGAAAGGAAAACATAGAGTAACTGCATCGTTATGTAGCAATGCTACTGAGACCCATAAGCTACATGTCATGCTAATCGATAAATCAGCTAAACCAAGATAATTTAAAAACGTAAATATGAAATCTCTTCCTGTCTACCATTGCTCTTCGAGGACTGCATGGATGAACCAGGAGCTATTTAAAGATTGGTTTCATTCTCAGTTTGTTTCATCTGTCACAAAGCATTTAAAATCAAAAAGTTTGCCGTTAAAGGCACTTTTTCTTCTAAAATATGCACAATCTCATCAAAGAAAAGATGAACTTAAAAATGGAAAAATCAAAACAGTCTTTCTTTCACCAAATATAACGTCACTCATACAGCCTATGGATCAAGGCATTATGACATTATGATCATTAAACTTTCAAAAGAAGACATAGAAGAAAGTTTATTGACTTCTTCGAGCTTGGAATATTATACCAATGATTGCCTCGTAAATTCTCAGAGAGCTATCTCTATAAAAGATGTTGGCTATATGGCAGTTGCATCGTAGACAGATATCACTGAATCAACACTAATAAAGTCTTAGAGAAAACTTCTTATTCAGGAACAATCTGAAATTGAAGGAACTCTAGTGGAACCTGGAAAACTGAATAAATTTTCCTAATCTGTCTGCAAACTGTTTGTACGAACATTTAAAAAACTCAACGAATACGAATAGATAACCATAGAAGATGTAGAAGAGTGGTTTGAGTCTGACAAACATTATTTGAAGAGGATATAGTTTGGACTGTTACTGATGTTGTTTAACAGGAAGTCGATCCTGATAATGATTCATATTAAGCTGACACGGGTAAAATTCCTTATACGGAAGGGGTAAAAGCATTAGAGTTGACGCTACGCTATGTTGAGCAGCAACCAACAACTTCCGCGGTTGAACTTATGATGTTAAAGAGATTTAGAGATCATGCAGCAAAATGTCGGTCATCTTACCTTCAACAGAAGAAGGTCCATGATTACTTTGTGGCTGATTAACTCAAATTTACATAATATAGAATAATTTCAACTTCTTATAAATGTATGTGACACGATTTTCAACAATTTAATTTGTATTAAATATTTTCCATTACTTCTTATGAGAGATAAGTTTTCGTTCAATTCAGTTAATTAAAACTAGTATACATTTCACAAAATAAAGAAATTATGTACTTTTTTAAAACTACACAAAATATAAAACTAAATGTATCCTACGCATTTAATTAATTAAATATGCAGTTACATATTTATTTTTTTTTTACTTTTCCGGTTTAACCTGTTTTTCTCTTAACCGACTAACCCTCGGTCCCGTTTAGGTCGGTTAATCGGGAGGATAATGTGTAACAGTCATTACTTAAACTATACTTATAACGATGTACATAGTTTTCGACATGTTTTCATTTATTACATACCTTTTTATTTACTTTGGAGTTTGAACATTTTAGGAAAATTTTATATATTTTAGAATATTGTTTAAAGTTTTATATACATATTTTTTTTCAACTGCTTTTCTTTTTAAAATTCTACAAGGGCTTAATTCTCAAACTCTAATATTCAAAATTAATACATCCAAAGGAATAAAAAAGGCCTATTAATAATCCGTTTTAGCATTGTTTTTCATGCAATTCTTTAGTAGAGAGTGACCACTAAACAATGTTGTATTGCAGTGTTTTCTTCCCTGCACTTGAAAAAAAAAAAAAAAGATTTGTCTTAAGATGTAAAAAGTACACTTAATCACTTCGGAACACACACGTGATTCGAAGTGATTTTTCCTCATTTCAATGAGATTTCCGCCTTTTGACTAGTAAATTTCAAAACGCTTTGAGCTTATATTTACGATTTTTATGGTTTTGAGAGGAGAAGGACTTAAGTAAAAATCCCGATTCTAATACGAAAAAGTACTGCGCTACAGAGTTGCCGGAACACCCTTATGATTTCACGAAACAGTAAATTTAGATTGGAGGCGTTTATGTAATTGTTTTACACTAGACTCATGACTTAACTAGTTTTTCGTTTGAAATGGACAAAAAAAGCGGATATTTTCGTGTTTACGAAATAAAATCAACGGAAAAATTTGTTCAATTCAAAGATTTTTTTTTGAGTGCAAGTAGAAAGCTGTTCCGTATTCTTAGTTCAGAATTTATCTTTTCCTCCGGGGATCGCTGTTTACAAAAGAGTCAAAGATCATTATCATTCCAGTTTCCGGCTGTAAAACTGAACAAAAATATTCTTTTGCATTTTCGGCAATCTTTTTTAAATAGGTTCTGTGTATCTGAAAATTTAAAATACTCAAACATTAAAAAATAATTTTTTTTATAACTTGTGAAATTTATTTTTAAAGTAGCAGATAATTTAAATAAAACGTGCAAGTTAGACCCTCTCGCTGCGTAACTGTTTTAATAAAATACCTTCAAAGTAATTAAATAACTTCTTTTGCCACCGGTTTTTCTAAACAAACGTTTTTGTCTAATTTAATCGGGAAAATGCTTCGATTAAATAAGGCAAAATTTACAAAAAAAAAATATAAATAACTGGTGGGAATAATCATGGAGGATTAATTAGACGGAAAATGCATGCCCGAGAAAATCTCGGGTTGCGCAGTTAGAGGGTTAATGACAATTAACTATTATATAAAAATGCATATAAATATAAACAAATAAAACAATAAATGGACATAAAAAATAAATAAAAAATAAAACGTAATATTTTATTTTATGTTTGCATTTACAGTATTTACAAACAGGAACATTTTTTGTAAGATGGTACGTAAGATGTACTGTTTCACGAAAGTTTTATTTTAATTCGATGAAATAGATTTTAAAATCATCTTCAACATCTAGTATTCTTTTATGTTCTTTTTTTTCAACTAATCAATCAAAGATGGAAAACCATTTTTAATTCGTTCGTTCAACTGCGTTGTGTCATTTTGTTGTTGTCGACACAGAAATGTCACGTAAGAGTTTCTTCGTGTACTCTTTTTAATACACACTTTAACCTGTATCAAAATAATGTATTAATATACATAACGCAATTTTTTAATTATTAATGTTATGGCATATATGGTTTTTTTATTTTTTTTGTCATGTTATTGCCTCATAAAAAAAGAGAGAAATTGTACGCAATTTGATTTTTACCTATGGATTACAGAATTAAACTATAATTGAAACAAGTTAACCTTTGTTACATAAAAATTTTGGGAACAATTTTTTTTGCAACATCCCTTAGAATAATAATAAAAAAAACTTGCTGAAAATGAATGAGGATACTTTTCACAAAAGCATCTTACTTATTAATTTTTTAGCATTTCTACTTCGTATAGGCTTAAATAGAGCTATCAGTGGCATCGAGAAAATATGGGATATTAGCATCAGCTATTGGGTGATATATATAAAAATCTAAATAGCACAAATTTATGTTACGATAAACGCAATTCCGCAAATAAATTCTGTAGCTTCAACCCCTTTCAAAATAGTCTAACGCACAAAAAGGCACACATCCAGACAGAGAGACATTTATGGGTGTGCATATAATCAAATCGTATTCCAACTACCCGAATTGTGTAAATCCGTGGATGGTTGTTTGGTTGGCGTTTGGTACAATCATTTAACCTGCCCATTGTGTATAGATAAATGGAGGCAGTTTTGTGCAGTGCGAAAATTTCTAAAAGAACCTAACAGCCGTTTGCGCAAGGTTCGAAGAAGATCGTGGAAAACTCTGAACGACTAGGCCGACGAGCCGACATTAGTTTGAATTCAGTCCCTCCCGTTTATAATCTTTAAAAGCAGCCACTTTCAGCCGCTATTTCCAAAGCCAGGCGAACTTTTTTTTAAACTATTCCAATGGTTTATTGTATGTATGTGTATATATACATATATATATATATATATATATAAATATATATATATATATATATATATATATATATATATATATATATATATATATATATAATATATATATATACATATATATATATATATATATATATATATATATATATATATATACATATATATATATATATATATATATATATATATATATATATATATATATATATATATATAATATATATATATATACATATATATATATATATATATATATATATATATATATACATATATATATATATATATATATATATATATATATATATATATATATATATATATATATATATATATACAAAGAAAAAGTAAAGAAA
Source organism: Maratus speciosus (assembly GCA_963932465.1). Lineage (NCBI taxonomy): Eukaryota > Metazoa > Arthropoda > Arachnida > Araneae > Salticidae > Maratus > Maratus speciosus. Next base: position 312,010,507 of record OZ010789.1, read on the forward strand.
TGGAACTAGATTTTTTTTAAATCTAAAATTAATGCGATACTTAGAAATCGAATCCATACAGTGCACATGAAATAAAAAAATAAATCCTTTCAAGTCACATATTGTCTTAATTTTATATAAAAAAAATTAATTGTTCTTATCTTTAAAATACAGAACACACATATTTTATATTATAATGTTTAAAACGTTGCCCTTTGATAAATATCAAATTTTATTTCTGAATGAAATTCGAAAAAATACTCGAATAGTCAATTGATATATTTAAAAAAGTACTTAAAAAAATTATTTTAGGAAAAAAAATATATTAAAAACAAAAACAAAAATATCAGCAACTTTTCCAAGAATTTTCCTAAAGCAGAAAAAAAAGAAGAAAGGAAAAGTAGGAAATAAGCGCTTGCAATCTTCTTTGACGATGTTTGTCTTGAAAACATTTTCTTTCTTTTTTGATTAAAATAATAAAGATATTCCGAATTTTAACGTACAGGATAAAAACGAAAATAAAAAATTATGAAGCCTGAATAGTTCTAAGAAGAAGATTAAAAGTATTTACCGAATTCTACTTATACATTTTATAAGCAATCTGACAATAAAAATATAAGAGCAGAAAACCCTTTGATCTCTCTTATAGTTTAAGATCGTGATTTATTTATTTATTTTACATAGAATGACTTTTTAGAGGTAGGAAGTTGCACAAAAATTTAAAATAAAAAATGTCTTCTAAGAAACACATTAAGATAAAATTTTATAATAGATTTTTTTTTCTTACAAAAAATAATTAATAACTTCCATTAATGGATTTTAAATTTCTAAATAAATGGGGAAAAACATAAATTATTTTTATTTATAGGAAGAAACATTTATAAATTTTCTATAATATTTTGATAAAAAATAATAGAAATATATTTTTGAAAAACACCATTTAGATGGAATATTTTCACTCATAATTTAATAAAAACTTATGAATTAAAAGCTTTAACGAGTTTTAAAACTTGTTTTAAAATAAAATGTACTCACGTGGCAAAAAATATGCAGATGGATTTAATTTTTCATCATTTCAAAAAATGCGTCTATGGACATCAAAAGACTTCGTTTTACAATTTTGATACCTTTAAATCTTTGAAATGAATATATATCTATATATATATATGCTATTAAAGAAAAAATTTCTTTACATTTCTAATAATGTTGAAAATTGAGTATTTTGCTCATATCTTAAAAAGCACCCCTTTTTAAACTACAGTGAAATACGTTTAACATGAAAAATCGGTTAACACGAAATGAGATAGCGGTCTGGTGAGTAAACTATGCAATTTAATACACTTTTTTCTTTTAACACGAAACAAAAATCGTTTAACACGTTTAAAAATTCGCTTTCGATCTAGTTAGTTTGAGTTGAAATTGGTGCATTTTGTGTTAAAACCTCTGCATTTTGGTTGAAAATCAGTAAATTTCGTGGCGTTTTTTTTTTTTTTTTTTTTTTTTTTTTTTTTTTTTTTTTTTCTGTAAATTAGCTTATGTTTTATGATCACAATGGCTGAAAAACCGGCCCGAAAACAAACTGCTATTTCGCTTCAAATGAAGATGCAGTTGATGAAAAAGAGAGACGAAAGCAGAAATCTGCAAAAAGTTTGGCATTGCCAAATATACTTTATCAACGATAATAAAAAACAGGGATCCCGTTACGGTTATTTTTAAGCGCAGTATGTTTAAGCCAGAGAGAAAACATATGAAAATCGCTAAGCATGAAGATTTAGAGACAACTTTGCTTATTTGATACAAACAAGCTAGATCTAAGAAATCTGAAAAAGACACTTCAAAAAAAGATATTTGATCCCCCCCCCCCCCAAAAAAAAAAAAAAAAAACATTTTTTTTTTAATATGCTTTATATGCTAATGGATGCAACCAACAGTTTAACAGATAATCGGAATAAAATTTAACGACGTATAAAATATTTGTGAGTTTTGTTCTTTTTTTTTTACGAATCTTTTAACCCGAAATTCTTTTAACGCGAAAAGAAATTTCGGCCTCCTCAATTTTGTGTTAAACGTATTTCACTGTTTATTTACTTTCAATTCATATTAAATGATTATTTTTAAATTTTTAATACAGAGAAAGTAATATTTTTGTAATTTTTAAGGACAATTATCTACAAATCCTCCGTTTACCGAAAATTAAGAAAAGTTCAATGCACTAAAACCTGTGAAAGCTCAATTTAAATACAGTAGAACCTCTTTTATCCGAAGCTCTTTTAAGCGAAAAAATTTAAAGCTTGTTTTGTTTTTTTACTATCACATTTCCTGTGTGCAAAACCCATTTTTGAAGCTTTTCTTTACTATCACGTTCATCAAAGCGAAGAAGAGGACAACGATATGGGCGAAAAAAACAAACAAATTAGCAATTCTGAAGCTTTTGAATGTTTTGCAAAAGATTTGGCATGGCTGGAGAAGCAGAAAGAATGTGATACTAGAAAACTAATACTATTATGTGGTAGAGCTTCAAAGCAAAGGCATTCGAAACTGCGACAAACAATACTTTTTTTCGAACCCTTTTGAAACATGTAAAAGGAACTTAATTTCAAAATTAAAATTCAGGTAATTTATTCTTGTTTCTATTTTTCTATTGCGTTATTTTTGTTAAGCACTTGTTACCATAATAAGAAATAGCTCATATATTTGTCCTTAATCTTAAAATGGAAGCATTCTCGATTATCCGAAAATTTCAATATTTGCGAAAAATGGTCGGTCCCAATTACTTCGCATAATCGAGGTTCTACTGTACAATGAAACTTTATCTGAAACTGAAAAAGCACATCCTTCTATATACAGGGGAAGGTGGGGCAAAATAGGGTACCATAAATGTTTGTTGTTTTTAAATGCAATCAAATGGAAAAACAAACTCTGAATACCGTTTTTCATTTTAAATGAATCTTTGGCTATATTAAAACATACTCTTTTCAGTAAAAAATGTAATTGATTATATAAAAAAATAGCTTTTTTCAGGCATATGCAAAAATCTGGTTTTACCCCACTGGTTGGGTAAAACCGGGTACCCCTTTGAAACTCGTAGAAAACTCATTTTCTTTTTAAAAAATCTTGTTTAATATAGTAAAAAAATACATTTTTGTTATATTTACAAAAACGAAATAGCACACGTGTTCTTCCCTGTGTCAAAAATAAATCTGTAGCAAATTATCTACATTGCATATGCCTGCTTATTTTACGCTGGAAGTCTGAGAGTTATTTTAACTGCAAAAAATTGCAAAGAAATTTATTATCATATTCTCCTTCATAATACATGCTTCGTGGGCCCATCCGTGGCATTTCACACATTGTATCCAACTTTCTTTGGATTTAGAATTGGAGTAAAGCTCATTTCAAAACGTTCAGGTTTCATTATCTTTTTCATTTTCTGAGGATGCCTCATGAACCTTTTTTGATTTCTTTTCCTGTTGGTGCTTATTTTATTTTTAAGAATCTTCCTTTTTTGTTTTGTAGACTGTTTGGCTTCTTTCTCTTTAATATCTGTTTCGAGCTTTAATTTATAGGGTGAAGTAGTTAAAACAACAGTTTTCACTTCGTTTGCCAGCTCTTCTACCAATCTTAAAGCCTTCCTGGGGAGGGGTAATAACATTTTAATCGAAATTGGAAATGCAGATTGCTGGCCACACAATATCAGATCTCGATAGAAGAGGCTAGATGTTCTCAATTACTGGATGTATGATGTCGACACTTTTAAATGTGGATAGATGAGCTTCATTATCCTGTGATATTGCAGAACTATTTATTGCTGCAGCTATGCCAACCTATGGCTGCGTAGACTTAGGTGTTTTATCATTGACTTTCATGGGTTTCTCTGTCATTTCCGAAGGAGCAAATAGATCCAGGAAAAACATCGTTATTGTAAGGAAAAATCCCTGTTTCCTCAAGCCGTCTGATTGGAGTATTTATAATTACTGCTCTAAAAAACATCAGCTTTGAATGATTTTCTAACTTAGTAAATTGTTAGAGATCGACCAGTATTGGAAGTAGCCACTTCCTCACCTCTTGTTTGTAATATAAGTTTAGAGTTGCTATGAATAACACATCAAAGGGTTAACAGTACTTAACAGCATTAAAGTGCAATTTAAACTCCATGCTAAAGTATTAACTATCCTAAAAAATCATTCCATGAGTGTAGGACAAAAATGGGTATATCCGGTTTTGACCCACCCTTAAGTACCCGGTTTTACCCCAACGTGACACAGATTTTTAAACACGACGTCGCTACTCTCAGTCCTATAGTAAAAGTTCAGTAAAACTGTTAAAATACTTGCACGAAAGCAAATAATTAAATATTGTACTTACCAATATTTAATATTCTGTCAAACAAAGTAATTTTTTAAGGGAAATTCAAAATCATTCCTTCACGCAAAAATAACCGCCCACAATGGTGCTTCGTTCAGATACAAATGCCGTAATGACTTTGGACAAGCAATTCCTGGTTTTGGCTGACAGATAAAAGTTCAAATTAAGGAGGAACCAGCGCTATCCGCTTTTACCCGCCTACCCGGTTTTGTACAACTCTCCTTTATATATAAAGTAACGATTTGGAAATGGACCAATAAAAATCTACGTAGATACCGCGAAATGCATTTTCTTAGTGGGAATTGTGCTTTCTGGAACCCTTGGAAGTAGGGGGATTAAGATAGGAAGGACGGGCAAAGGGAAGACTCTTATGCATTTCGATAGACTTCTGTTGTTTTTTTTTGGGGGGGGGGGTTGAGGGGGGGGGGGTCGATAGCAAAAGTGATTTTTACAGAAAGAGGATAATTTCCTCCTTTAAATGAGAAAGGTGGGGTGTCATCTGCATTTGGAATACAAAAATGTGCATAAAAAATTAGGGATGGCGCAGCGAAACAGAATGAAAAAAACGAAACAATTACGTCTGGGATTGACTGGAAAATAGGGATTGTTTCGCGATATCGAACGGAATCGCCAAGCGATTACGCGGGGTGAGCGCAGAGAGTAGGGGAGCAGAGCCCACCTAGTATATTATGAAGGAAAAATACATTATAACTATAATAGCTTTCTAAAATAGAAACTTGTATAATACGGAAATTTTCAACAGTCCTGCAATTCGGCCGTTCCGCATTTTAATATTTAAAAGATTTAACTTTCATAAAAAAATTAAATTTTAAATGTAATTTCATAATATAAGAAAAAAAAATACGAAAGTAAAAGCAGATTTCAGAAAATACAACAAACAAACGAACTGATTACTGGAACACTATTTAATCTGTTGATGTTTTCAAAATATTGGTAAATGTCAATCAATTAATTTTCCAATCTATCATCATTAAGTTTTAAAAGCTTTTATCAGTTTTCTCTGACTAGACAATTTTATTGAATTGAAGTTAAGCACGATTAATACGTCAAACAAGCTATGAAAAGAAAGACAAATGATATGAATTGCAAAAAGTAAAATCTACTATATTTTAATCTCTTTTTAGTCATTTTTGTTAACCATAAAAAATTACTATTCCAAAATGACGATCACATTTGCAGGTGTTTGTTTTTCTGTCTCAACCACAAAAACGAATTTCTATCTACGTGATCAGAAGTTTTCACATCAGCAAATGGGATATATGGAAAAATCTTACACTCACTCACATGCTGAACTCAGTCAGTTACGAGTTGTGAATGCTAAATATATTTCTAGTAATTTCATGTTTTTTCCAGTTTTGATATAGTATAAAAATAAAAACGAAAATGTCCTATGTGTAAAAAATTAATATTATTATAAAAATGCAACATTATTTCTACTGAATGCGTGTTTCATAACAAAATAAGTATTTTACGACTGTTTACTGATATTTTACTCGATTTTTCTAAAAACTTTCGAAGAATATATGAAAAGCTACAGAAAGTAAATATTAGCTTTTTCTTTGTCAAATTTTCATTCTATAGAAATTTTTATTCACTTAATTTTTTTAGAGGTTTGGAATGGTCTCTGAAATTGTCATTATGAATATTAATTAGGGATAAAATTTCACGCTGTTGAAGAAAATTTGTTATTTCTTCCTTTTTCGGTTCTGGCATAGTGATTTATGTTTCTACTCACACATGCATGCTTAATTACGAATTGACAGAAATGACAGTTAATTTTTTTTAAAACTAACTTCAACTTCGTACAGTGCAAAAAATATCTGCAAAGTTACTAAAAACTTTCTAGGAAACTGGGATGCCTAGAGCATTTTATGTAACGGCAACAGCAAAAATTCATGTACTAGATACACTTTTGGACTGTAAATAAAAAAATCTGTAAGGTTACTAAGATTGTTTTAGGAAACTGAGATTTTCTATGTAACTGCTATCCTGATTAAAGATAAAATTTTAGTGAGATTACTATAATGATAGTAGATTCTTTTGTAAAGCTACAGAAATCTGTAGCTTTACAAAAACTAGTTTTGTAGATTTACATCTTTTTTTGTACAGTGTACAGATAAAATATTCGTAAGTATACAGATTTCTTTATCTTTACATCTGTAGAATTACATTTTTTTTTTTTTTTTTTTTTTTTACAATAATCAACATAATTATTTTTCGTAGTTTACTATTTATAACTGATAACTTTACAAATGTTAAAAGTATAATGATGAATGTTAGTAAATTTTCTTTATCTACGTCTATTGTCTATAAACATAAAATTTCAAATGAAAAGGATAGTTTCTGTTATACATACAGATATTAATTATTTAAATTAATTCTAAATACCCCATAATTTATCTGGATATTCATGTAGATGTAACAATGACAGAGTATCTAATGCTTCAGATCTAAAATATGGAATTTGAGTTGACACATTTAATATATAACTATACAATAATAAACCTCTTCTAACATTTTATGACGCCTTTTTTTATTACAGAGTCTTTCAAGTAATCTAGTGTTAATTGCAACTGAGCTGAACTCATTAAACCAGCTTTTCGTAATTTCTTAAGTAATTAGAAGACTTAAATAATTAGAATAACTGTCTACGTTAAAAGTATTTTTATTTTATTATTATTATATTATTTGTGCTAAGTATTTCATATGTAAGCTAATCTTTTACACACAGGGTAAAAAGAACATCGTATAAAAATTTCGTCTGTATTATTAATCTGAATTTTAATAAGTTTAAAGAATTCATTAGAAGACGTATTAAAATGTGGACGATAAAAATTAAAGCTTTTATAGCAATGATTATTGTTTGTCGTTAATGATAAAAGTGTTTTTAATTCTCAAAGAGGAAAAAAAGGAAATTTTTAGCTTAATTCGGAAAAAATTGCGATTTTCATTCAAAATAAAAGTTTATGTTAAAAGACAAAAATTTTACATAAATTCAGCGATTTTATACTATTTTTGTAAGTGGAATTCTTTGATGCATTCATTGCCTAGGTATATTTTCAGATTTATACATTAGTATCATGTGTGTATATTATCTATTAATCCGGAAGAACGCGCGCACACCCAGGGTATGAATGATTTTTACTTTGTCATACTTTGTCCTTAGATACAAATACCAACCGTCACCTTATTAAGTCGGAGACAATTGTTATAAATACTGCGATAAAATAATTCGAAGATTACTTTTAAAAAATAGTGGTGAGAATTATAAAAATAATACGCACTCTTGGTTTATCAGGCCCGGCGCGAGTCCTCCCGAGTTAAAAGACGTAAATTTCATATAAAATAAACCTTGTTTGGAATATTTTTAAAGTGTAATTCTTCGGTACATTTTTTGCTTAGATGGGTTTTTCAATTTTAGGCACTCGTAAACTCGGTACTATAATGCACAGAATTAATGTAGTATTTCTTACATTTTAACAAAACATGCCCAAACATATGACATTAATAGATATTCTTTCTAACAAAAGCTTACAAAATTTTTATGTAAAGAAAAATTGCACAAATGAAGTGGAAGTATGGATTTACAATACGCTTTTACTGAATGACGTTTACTAACATAAGTACGAATAAACTCGTGATGGGTCAACAATGTGTTAAGGAAAAGCGCACGTAAATATATTTTAGGCAGATGTACTTTTTATGTTTTTAAACTGAATTTTAATTTATTAGCATTTTCCAAAAATTTGGGCATCATTTATTTTAACTCACATATTTGTTTTAAATTGTTTAAGTAAAAATCTTTATTTTTTATTTTAGGATTCCCAAGAGACAGATTCATCAGTATTAGCATTTTTTAAAATATTGATGCAGCAAAGCACTTTTACGAAATCCATGTTCACTTAAAAATAAGCTTGTGGCAGAATGATTAAATGCACTTTTGTAGTAGAAAACACAAAAATTCTATGTTAAAAAAGACGAAAATGCAATTTTAAAAGGGAAATGTTGAGAATTCCGATAAGGCAGTCCATATGCACAGATAAGGTACAGAGATATTCTTTTTTCAAATCAGTTATTTTTAATGGCAGTTATTTTAAAATTTTGGCCGCAAGAGAAGCATTTCTAGTTTAAAAATTAGATAATGGTGAATAAGTTTGAATTCTAACATTTGAATTCTTAACCATTAATCATTTTCATTTTTACTAGAAATAACTCTTGTAATTTATTATTTAAATAATTCCTCTACTGATTTTCATTAGCTCCATAAACTATTAGTTGTCTTTATATCTTTGATAATGCAAAGAAGGAAAAAAAAATAATATCCGCATTAAGTGGACTTTACGAATATGTATCTTCGATTATCCATTTTTAAGAATAGTTGCGCTGTACATATTGAAAATTACACTAATTTTAATTTATCTAATGGTAACACACTTCTTTAACCAACTTATCTGAGTTTCTCTGATCAAATAATCCTGGAAACATAGTTTACATACCCTTTTTTACAATGTACTGAGAGTTTGATAAATTCAAAGTTTGAGGAACATAATGTTAAATCTGTTGATAAACAACATATCTATATCTTCCCAAAAAATCCTCCTACTTCTCTTTTATGCGATGAAAACATATTTCAGGTGACCTAAGCAAATTTCAGGCATTTTTTTACCAATTCAAAAAGTAATTTTTAATTGTAAACATCATTAATTAATTCATATTAAAAATTGTGAACTAAGATTTACATTCATTTTTTCAGAAAACGATCGACAGTCATCAGAAACGTGGGGTATATATTTATAGCTCATTCCAATTGCTATTTTTCGAGCTATAAATTTTACTTCTCTTTGACTAAAGGATAGCATATTTTATTATAAAAAATCTGTTAAAAAGAAAACCTCAGATATATACCGGATTTTTTTTTCAAGTTTGTTGTCATGTAAATTGATTTTTTTTAGATGTTCTAAATAATGCATTTGTTTTTAAGTCCTGTGTACAACTCTTTTTTACCTAACTTTCCCTCAGTTCCTGTTTTGAACTAGAGATTAATATTAATATTTTTTCTCTCTTTACTTCTTAATTATTTTAACTTATTCAATTTTTATTTATCTTTATGTTTAATGTTACTACTATAAAATAATTTTACTCTCGTTTTTTTTCACTATCCTTAAACTCTTTACTGATAGTTACTATAACTACAGCTAAACTTTGTCCCGAAAGTTTAAAGTATTACCTTGGCATTTCATTCTTTGACTGGTCGTACAGTTGACTGTTCAGCCCTTTTGGGCAGATAAAAAAATTCGTAGTTTTTTTTTTCCTTGCACTTATAGCATGTTTTCCCTACTTTCTCTTTTAAGATCTTATTTTCAGAAATTTATTGATAAAAATTTTAGGATGTGGGTAAAAAGACAATTGTTTTGATATCTCCATAAAGATTTCAGAACAAAGTTTTTAAACTATAATTTTTCTGAATTGATTTGATCCGCGCTGATATGGTGTCATTAAAAAAAAAAAATAAATTCAAAGTCCATCCAAATTTTAAAATGTAGACGATTACTATTTCAAACTGCGTTCGTATTCGAAAATAAGTCCACGGTTCTGAATAGAATCATATTTTCTTCCATCGTTCATCTTTCTCAGTCGTAGTTCAAACTCAGGGACTACAAAAAGGATGAAATTTTAACTAAATCACCTATTTATCAATATGAAGTATGCAGCTAATAACTCTCTGTGTTTCAACTCTCTGTGTGAACACTTCCATTAAGTGAGCACCTCCCTGTACGACCATTTTTTCATGCAACTAAATTCATTTCCATAGGCTCAATACTAAATTTTCTTCTATTCAGAGACCACCCCAGTTGAACTCCCTCCATGAGCGACCAATTTCTTTGAAGAAAATGTGACAAACTCCGTTTTTTCCTGGTCGGTTGAAGAAGGATTTATTAGAATAATAATTCCGGAGACCGCATTATTCATTAAACTTCTAAGACCCGTATAGATTTTTTATTTATTCCAGTAACGTTTAAGTGTTTAAGCACATTTGTACCTTTTCAGGCAAGAAATTTAACACTATTGACAAAGTAAGGATGAGGGCCAATAAACTCCCGTGCCATATTCTGTCAGGAAAATCTGAAAGAAATAGATAAATTAATGAAATCTTCATAATTGTTCCCGTCCAAAAAAAATGCTTTTATTTACTGAACTCCGAAAAGGACTTGGAAATAAAAGTTATAGAAGATAAAACCGTAAAATGAAAGCAAACGTCAATGTATTCATTTTTTTAACTCTGCAATTATTAACTAATGTAGTTATCTTTTGTTTTGATACTTAAATTTTCATACTTTTTCCTAATGTGAAAAATAAATTTTAGTCACTTAGTAATTAAATTTTAATTGTTACCTTTTCAACAAAATAAAATCTAGATTTAAACATGACCTCCATTAAAAGACCACCTGTCGGAGCGACCAATTTTTACTGGAACGAAACATGATCGCTTTAGGGAGGTTTTACTGTACATACGTTTTTTCTTCTTTAAACGACCGCATATATACTTTAAATCCTCAGTAAAATTAAATCAATAATCTGTGTGTATATATGGAAGAAAATGTATCGTGAAAATTGATACTTAATCAAATGCGTTCCCTATTTTATGCTTTTTGTGTGCACTGCTTTTATAAAATAATTACATTTTCCGAGTTTGGTGATTTTAGTAGGATTGAAGGATAAATAAAACAAGAAAAAATAGGATATATTTGGTCTCAATAAGACCATCTCTTTAAATTCATAAATTTATGCTTTCATTATGCGATTATTTTAAAAAGAACTAGAGGCAGTGACAAATCTAAACAACTTTCATAACCTAGTTTTTATGGCATCACGATATATATTTAGAGTGACATGTGTATTTATCCAAAAGAATGTGTATGTAAAGTATCTAAATTCCGGCTAATTAGAAACAGTAAAATAAACAAGGTTGCAAATAATACAATTCGTTATTTATTTATTTATTATTTTTTTGTGGATTCATAACTACCAAGATTCCATTTTATTTTCCTTTTCTTGAAACAAAATGAAACATAATAATCATATTTTCAAACAGTCTTTTTTTATTAGTAAAATGCGTATTGTTTTTGTGTCGTACGTATTTGATTTTACTTATTAAGTAGAATTTCTAGTTCAAAATATGCCTAATTTTCTTGAAAAAACCCCGGTAGACTAGCAGTTGTGCATATTTATTTAAAGATTCATCCTATTTAAGAATTTTTTCTACATAATATCCGCTAATAATATATAATTGCATAACAGCATTGTTTTCTGTAAGCTCCATATTCTTCTACAAATATTCACTTTATTTAATGACATATATTCTGAGATAAGATGAAGACTACTATTCTAAGATAGACGTACTTAAAATATGGGAGGGTTAGCAACAAGGAAATTGTCTTATCAACCGGAACATGTAATTTATCTACAATAATATGAAAATTTAATATATATTCCAAATCTTCAATTTTATTCGAAACATATGAAAAAAATGTCGTAAATTATACGTCAAACGTGGAAAATTAGGTGCGTTTGTGCTATAACTAGTTTTATAAGTATTTAGATCGTGGTGCAATAGCTGTTGCACTCTTAAAAAAATATGCATGAATACAAAATTTATTACGACTATATATATTAAATTCTATAATATTGAAATGATGTGACTCCATTTTAAGTAGGACGTAATTACCACCCTCATAGCATGCATGGTCACGGTGGCGTCGTTGTGACGTCACTGTAAATCACTGTGGTCACGTCACATCTGTGACCAAAATACCACCACTCAGTGATGTCACATTGTGACTCAGATGTGAACTTCTTAGAAAACTTTAAAAAATTACGAAAATTCTTCAAAATATGTTATTTACTGTAAAAGTATATTTTTCTGGCAATTAAAGAAAATTGTGACGTCACTGTTATGTCACTGCTATGTAACGTACGTCACGTCACATATGTGACAAAAAAACCACTGTGACAAAAAACCACTGTCACAGTGTGACAAAAATAAGAACTTCAAAAATCTTTGAAAATGAAGAGAAATATTTTAAACAGTCACGAGTTACAGCGGCATAAGGAATGAAATTATATTAGTGGATAGCAAATGATAAATTCCGTCACTAAAGGGGAGGGGGGGGGGGCATAATAAATAAAAAGCACGATACAAGCATTAATAAACAAAATTTTCAGGCTATATTTTATCAATTTGATATCTAAGACAGTGAATGTATACTTTTTCATGATTTCAATATTATCTAGCATTTGGATAATATATTTAGAATTAGGAATATTAAATTTATACACTTTACATATTTAGTTTGCTGGGAGGAAATTTCTTTCTTTTTTTACAGACCATGATTATTCGAAACACTTCTGTGGTTTCAAACTAAAAATTTTCTATTACAGTTAAATCTGCACCTTTTAATGAGCACGCAGAAAGAGTCTTCAGGGTTTAGTCATTTATGCATTTCTTGCTTTAGAATATTTTTATAATTTGTATTCAAGTCATAAATTCTACTTCTTTCAGACCTTTTAAATGAAATTAGCATTTTCCGAAAATAAAAGAAATATACAAAATTTCTGCAAAACAAACTTTACTTGAAAAAAAAAAAAAAAGAAAAAAAAGGGGGTGGGGGGTCGTTATTACCATTAAATTTATTTTTACACCTTTTAAAAATTTAAACAATGTTTTATATAATAAACTCTAATTATGAATATTATTATTACAATTATTTAGAAAAAAAGGAACTTTACAGTACATTTTAGCTTGAATTATTTGGTACGGATAAAAAGAAAAGGTTAAATACATTGGACATTTCTTCAAATACAAAATTTTAATTAACGATACTTTCAGAAAATTACTGCGCATTCAAGTTCTATATTTCTTGTATACAAAAACAAATAATCTGTAACAGACCATCTGCTTGAAAATCGTCTGCCCACAGAAAAATAAATATGAGAAGACGCGGGAAATAGTTCACTGTTTTGAGAACATAACCACGTCTACAACACTTTAAGATAAGGAAATGACCATTTTAGGATACACTGATATTAATGGAACGTATATGTAAGTGTTATATAATTTAAATATTTTGCTCCTGATTTGTATATTATGAGTTAAATAGTTTTATGTTATATTTGTAAGAGACTGATCTTTAACTGTCAGAAGCGATATTTTCCAATTCGATAACTGTAAAGAAAAATATCTTAATCTGTCATCGCTTGAAAAAAAAACTGCGCAGAGACTGATTCATGCCTACATTCATACTGGAATTAATATAAACATTAATTTACTCTTACTTGAGATTGAAAATGTATGGAAAGACAATGATTTGGAATTATTTTATCGGCTTCTTACTATTTTTTGATTACTAACGCTTATAGTTATTATTATTTTGGGGTTAAATATGATGTTCGATTATCATGAGATTACGCAACTGTTTCAGATTAGAAATTAACATTATACTGGGAAAATGTATTTTTACATATTACAGTAGTGAAACATTTGAAAGAATTTTCTTTTAGTGTTAATAATATTTTAAATTATCTTTTAAAATCCTAAATCTTCAAACCAATGTTTTCAAATTTAACATTTGCCAAAATTATAAAATAATAGGAATTCCTTATACCATATGGAAATATTTTTAAGATATTGTTAAATCTAATAATGCATTTAATTTATCTATTGTAGTTTGCTGTTGTTTAATAGTACAATTATAAATACTAATTATTATCTTTAGTGTTTTTCAAATTGGTATATTTATTTTTTTAAATTGTATGTAAGCATTTTTTCTGCTTGTGATTTTAATCAAACATTTAATTATAGACATTTTGAATCGGTTATTAAATTTTCTTCTATTGTAAATACATTTTCTACGTTTATGATACGCGTAATTATCGGCACTAAAAAGTAAAATATGATATTTAAGCATTGAAATAAAGAGTTTTTCATGCCTGATAGGAAGTTATAGATTAAACTACTTTAGTATATATTTTTTAAAAGTTCATATAATACAGGATACATAATATAGGACACAAGTTGAAAAGTGCTCATGACTTAGGTTTGTCTCTCCGTCTGTCCGTCAAGCAGTCTGTCCGCACTCTAACTCTCGAAAATATACTCGGATTGCCCTGAAATTTTTGGATGTTATTGACGTTTACCATAGCACGGTTCCTATTTGTAATGAAGTTTGTAGCATGCTTTGTTCATTTACAGGGCTAGCCAAAAGTTTTCCGTTACATTACGGCCTATGGGAAAATTCGTTTCAAATGATTTTTAATGATTTTACGCACGCTTTCAAACATAATAAAATTTATATGCATTTATGAAGTGCACTAAAATATGCATTCTGTTGACTATGCGATGCAAAGAATAATTATTGTTCATTTACAGGGCTAAAAAAGGAATTCAAATACATAATGATATAGGGGTGGAGGGAATTGTTTGCGGCATACTTTAATTATGTTAATCTATTTCATATATAAAGAAATTGATATATGTCTCTGAGGTTTACATTCTATAAATTATTTCATGTATAATACGAGTTATACGTATATAGCATTTACAGGGACACACAAAATATTTCAGATACTATATTGTATCCGAAGTACTGTTCATTAGCGATGATTGCTGGAAATGTATTTTTAATTATGATATGCGCTTTTATGATTTACTATAATTATGCATAGTATATGATGTATATAAATGCCATAATTCCTATACAAGGCTACACAAAAGTATTCGTAAGGATTACTGGGTATGGGCGCAAATTGCTTAAAGGTGGTTTTTAAATGAGTTATGCTTTTTTTCGCTGAACTGCATTTAATTTACCAAGAAATGTTTGCAGAATATAGATAAAATGATATATAAGGTCACGTAAAGAATTGGATACATGGCCGTCTATATATTTTAATTTCTGTAAATGTGATTTCAGCAGTTTTAAGAGTGTCTTAGTTTGAATTAAATTTTAACTAAATAGTGGCGTGTAATAAAGATTCTAGGTAAACTACAGGGTTGTACAAAAGTATTCAAGTATGTTTCCATACATTAGTAAAAATTGCTGAAAAAGAATTTCAACCTGTTAGGCGTTTTCTTGCTAAACTAAATTTTCCCATTATATAGTTTATATACACTTAAAAAAATGGGTACTCAAAATTGAGTAAAAAGTACTCAATTTTAAATGCGTCACATACTCAAAATAGCTCCGATCCAAATGTACTCAAAGTTGAGAAACACATGTACTCATTTTTTATTCCATGGTTGTGATAAAATATGAATCGTTATGTACTGCCCCCCCCCAAAACTCCCCCCCTAAAGTTTAAAGTAAAAATGTACTGAAATTTATTTTCCGTTCAAAGTTCTTAACAAGAAATGTTTAATTGAATATTTATTAAGAAAAATAGCAAAATTCTTCACAAGATACTCAAATCGAATATTTTTATGACAAGAGCATTATTTCCAAGAACTTTTAAATTATTTTTAAAATGCTGTGCATAATTTAATATTTACATTAATAAACACCATTTATGCTGCTATAAATGAAATGAACCATTACAGGGTACAAAACTGTTCGTTTGTTTGGGTTTGATAACATGTGATGTTTCAAAATAGAGAAAACATAGGTTCATTTTTGATCCAAAAATATTCAATTCGATATGAGTACGTCGGTTTACTCATTTTTGAGTACTTCATTTTTTTCAGTGTATCAATCTACAGATCAAATACAGGGCTGTTGAAAAGAATTGGAAAACATATTTGGCTATGGACGGTAACTGCTGAAATCAGTTTTTCAAATGTTTTATGCGTTTTCTAAAATGTTTACTTAGTTATCTTATTTACGTCATTTCCCTAAATTACGATGGCCCGGGTTCAAGTCCCAGCATGGAATCTTTTTCACTATTTGCGCAATTAATTTGAAGCAATTTATTATATTTTAAGCAATTAATTTGAAATTTGATTTTCATTTGAAATCACAGTGTTTATGGCAAGTTCGTCACAAATGGCACAGATTCACAAATTGGTCACAGTGTGACTTCAAAGCATTGTCGCTTTCGTCACAGGTTCGTCACAAAGTTAATGCCAAAATAGTCACAAATGACACACTTTTCACAAATTTGTCACACCGTGACTTCACAGAGTGGTCACAATGTGACATCACAAACGACCTCGCATTCTAGTCACTATGACGTCACATCGACGGTCACAAAATCACAGTGTGACTTCACAACGACATCGCCCTGACGTCACCATGCCTTACGGGCATGGCAACCTTGAATCATTGTCTATCATGGGATATTATTGAATTAATTATGATAGGATTTAAAAGAATGAATAATACGTTTTTAATAACTTTTTAAGTTTTGATTCGATTTCTATAAAAATTGGAAAAACGTGCCAAAATTCTGCAAAGATTATATAAATTAAATTCTATAAATTTTGTGCTGTTATACGCGAGCAAACAGACAGACAGACTGGCCGACCAGACGACGACTAAAGGTACAATGTACTATTTACGTAATTACGAATGCCCCTAAACCAAGCACACTAAAATACAGAGAAAGTGAAAAATATCAACAAATATTCATTTCCTGATTCTTAATTTTATATTCTAATTATGTTTATTTTTAAATTGAAAAACTATTTTAACACACAAAAATAACTATGTTTTTAAAAATGTGAATTTTCGAATACATTTAACTATAAAGAATAAAAATCGTTTTTATACAAAGAAAAGCTTTTCGCTGCTATTACAAATATATACTGAAAATAATTTTTCCCATCGTAGGCTCATAAAATCATATAAATCGTTTTCTTCCCAAATAGCTTGAACTACATATTTCAGGCATCTGAGAATATAAGTATATAGTGGACATACATTTCAGTAACTTGAAACAAGGCCAACTAAAGATCTGTGTCAGAATTATCAACTTATTTTTTTCCCGTCTGTTTCTTGTATTTTTATCCTTTCTGTGCATATATTTTTAAGATGACGTGATTCCGGATGTCTTACGAAAAAAGAAAAAAAGGATTTTAACAGGTGTATCACACAAATCATTCATAAAAACACATTGTGTTAAGTTTCTGATTTACGTCAAAAATCTCTTTTACTTTAATGAGTGTTTCTGTAAATGATGTTTTTTATTATAGTGGGGTGAGATAGCTAAAAAAAACTTCACATCTGGCAACCAATGCGTCAACCCAAATGCCAACCTCATCTGCCAAAAGATGGTACAGTGTTTAAAAACAGCTCCTGCTCTGAATTTTAATTTGTTGGATCAGCTGAATATGACGTCATATTGACAAATCTTACTAAAACAATTTAGTTTTATATAAACTCTAAAGCTCATGACGTCATTGGGATTTGCTAAAAAACGTTCCTGTGCATTTTCTGGCTTTTACTGTGCTATTTCCCAGGAAGTAACTCCTTCATATTATCGAAATCTTTCCCAAAAATCGGCTGTTTGTTTGAAACAATTGTACCGTGTGCCATGATACAGGGCTCGCACCGTTCCTAAAATTTTCGCACTTTGCTACCAGTATTTTAAATAAGAATTATTCGTGGTAAATTCCTTTAACATCTATAATAGATTCATACGAAAAAGTTTATCATTTTAATTTACTGGTAGCAAAGAGCTAAAATTTTAGGAACGCTGCGAGCCCTGATGATACTTTTGAAGTCCAACTGAGAATTAATCCTTTCTTTCAAATATGACATCATTTTTACCATCAGAACTCTTCATCCCTTCAGAGATTAGAGCGTCATTTAAATAATCCCTTATATAATCATTAAATCAAAAATCAATTATCCCTTTATAAATAGTTCCCTTAAATAATCATTTTATTAATTAGAAGTTATGCAATTTTCAGAAATATCTTATTTTGTGTACACCCACAATCTTTAAATAAATAGCAAGAGTCCAGTCTATTTATGTGCAGGAATAAGGATCAGGAATATGAAATCATCACTTACAAAGTTATAGTAAAATATTTTAATTCATGGACGAAATTGCATCTTGTGTTTTCCGAATGATGTCATTATATTCATCGGAAACATTTCGTTTTACATGTTGATTACTATGAAAGGTTATTTATTCACTGTCATTTTATTTACACAGATTACTTAAAATTATTTCTTAATATTAATCTGTGTTTTGCTCTTACGCGATTAGTGCATAAATAAACGGAATTGTTGTAATAATATCTTTACATTTTATGAAAACCATTGTTTTTTTTAAAATATGATGCGAATTTCAGTGGTGAAATCACGCTTCTGATTGGTGGAATGTAATAAGGGAAATTTATTGTGTTACTACGGTTGTTGCCAAACGTCAAGCAACAAATTCAATCTTATTTTAGATCTACGTAAGAGAAATATACATTATAAGATATATTATATTTTTATGCGAGATAATATATATATATTGTAGAATCGATTTTTTTTTCTATTTAATATTTTAATTAAAATATCTATTATAATGTGTTCATTTAAAATATATTTTGAATACAATATTTTTTTATAACTTTAAAAATAAATTGAGAATACTTTTAAATAAATGCGAAAATTAATTTTTATATATTTTTAAATTCGAAAACATTTCTTTTCTTTTTTTTTTTCGTTTTTTTTTTTTTTTTAACAATTAAATTAGAAATCTTAATTTATAGAATTGTCGTTTTTTGTTTTTAAAATAAATTCGGATATTTGTACTAATGCAGCCAATACGCATGAGTGCTACGAATGAACGGAATTTCTCCCTCTTTCCCAGGCTTTCGGGAAGAATTCACGGGTAAAACGAATTTTCTGGGATTACGGAAATTGTTTGTTAAAAAATGAGGAATCATTCAGCGTATATAGACGAGTTTTCCTGACGAGGTACCTATACTTATAGGTATAATATTGAATTTATTTTGTGAAATTTAGACATCTATAAATAATTATATACAAGTACATTTTCATTTCTGTAGCTGCTTTAAACTTTTAAAAAATTCATTTATATTCAATCCACCTTGTATTTATGAAATTCTACATACTTCTTATAACATAAAATTTTCTAACATATATATTTTTTTACCTTTAAAAATGTTCACTATAATATTCCATATTGTTACAAAAACTACGTTTTAAAAAGTACATGTTGAAACTACGTATGCTGAACAAAAACAATTATGTGGTTCAATATAAATGGTTTTCCTTGATAACTATGCAAAAGCTTGAAAGAAGCTATACAAGCTATACGAGCTGTAAAAAAATTTCTTACTTTAAAATATTTTATTCGATCTTTAAAGATAACTTAAAAAGTATTTATATAAAACATTTTGAGCTGTGAAAGTAGGGAAAGATCTTAAATTAAGGATTAAACATGCAAATAAAGATTACTTGCAAGAAAGTATGCTTCTCCGAAAGTTTGTTTCACTAAGAAAAAAAAAACTGAATCATTTATAAACTACAGTAATATGTGATTTTCTAAATTTCTTTAATTAAGTTCTGTGAAGATATGTTTTAAATTGAGTTACAGAAGTTGATAAGATTTCAATATGCACGAATCATTTGAGACATTTAATCAGAAGTAGTTCTTAAAGTGTAGCTAATTTATAATGGCAAAAAGAAAAAGAACGGTTTAATTATTTTTAAGCAGCTGTGAGTTAAAAAATAATAATTAAATATCTCAAGAATATTAATTTTCTGATAAAAAAGAACATTAATTTCCTCAATTCAGATTAAGATGGTTTCCATTGATAAGCACGGTTGGACAAACATTCTTTAGTACGAATATTAGAACAAATATTCTTATACGTACGGGAAAAAAATAGTATTTACATGTTGCGTATTTTATAGACTTTTTTTTCTCAGAACACCTCCATTTCGATGTATCTAACATGCATAATAAATTGCTACTTCGAAATATCAAATGTTATTTATTAAAATTATTTTTAGATATTTTTGAATATCAATACTTTTTTTATTCATTAGTACCAAGAAATGAAAATAAAATTGGTTTATGTTTTAATTTATTTTTAATAGGTAAATGTTCAGATTTTGTGAATGTTAAAATATAGCATAATTCAGTTTAATGTAATACAGACATACAGGGAAAATATATAAAAAAACGTTTAGTTAAATTAACGCGACAGCTATAATATTTTTTTCGGAACATGTTTTTCGTTCTTCTCTAAAAGTATTTACCTTAGTGGATACTCTTGGTGAAAATTCTGATTGCTATTACTGACATATATTAGTAAAAATATGTATATAGACCTATATTTGCCTTAAATTGTGGAATATCTTAAATTCTAAATATTTCTCACAATATAAAATTTTTAAACATATTTGTTTTCTTATCTTTAACAATGTTCACTTTAACCCTTTATCTACTGACGGTATTTTTAAGTACCATTGAAATAACTTGTTATAAAATTAATTTAATACATGTACTAGTTGTAATACAGTTTAGAATAAGTTATTGATACATTATTTTATCTTTTTCCACAAACACACACACAAAGCAAAAATATTTTTAAAAGGATGATTTATTTGTATCTTTTCAGCTTTCTTGGCGTTGGGGGAGAGGGATATTTCAATTGGGAAATATTTCTATATTTCTACTGTAAGACATTGTGTTCTATTGTATTGTTTGTATATTTCCCAATTTTACAAAAGAGCAAGAAAAATATTTAAAATACAAGATTTGAGTGGAATTATAAATATTGCATAAAATCGCTATAAATTCAAATTTAATTAATCCTTCTAAATCCTTCAACTTTCTAAAACCCTTCTAAAATTTATGAAATGGCTATGTAAATCTTATAATGTAGTTTAAACAATTGAGGAAAAATGCTTTTGGAGATAAAATTTCAATGAATTCATAATTCTGTAGATAAAGGTTTAATATGCTATACTGTCAGAAGAACTACATCCATATAAGAACTATAAAAAAAAATTCTACCATAAAATATTTTATTCAGTCTTTAAAGATAATTTAAAAAGTGTTTTCATAAAGTATTTTGAGCTATAAATGTAGGCAAAAATGTTAAAGTAAAGATTAATAACGCAAATAAAGATTACTTACAAGAAAGTATGCTTCTCCTAAAGTTCGGTTTCACTTTTCAAGAAACTGGATCACTTATAAACTAAGGTCATATGTGATTTTCTAAACTTCTTTAATTAAGTTCTGCGATGATAAGTTTTAATTTCAGTTGCAGAAATTGATAAGATTTCAATATGCACGCATCACTTGAGACATTTAATCAGAAGCAGTTTTAAGAGTGAAGCTAAATTATAATGGATAAAAGAAAAAGAACGGATTAATTCTTTTTAAAAAGCCACAAATTTCAAATTTTTAACTAAGCATTACTAGAATATTAATTTTCTCTTAACAAGAATATTAAATTTCTCAAAACAGATTAAGATGGTTTTCATAGATATGCAAGGTTCGATAAATATTCTTTAGAAAAACGTACCAAAAAAATAATATTTAGATGTTGGGTAATAAATATTGTCTCTTTATGGACTTTGTTTTTTGCTCTGAACGCCACCGCCTCTGTTTTGATGTATCTAACATGCATTCTAAAATAGTATTTCGAAATATCTTATGTTATTTACCAAAATTATTTTTAGATATTTTTGAATATCAATATAATTTTCCTATCAATCAGTATCAAGAAATGAATTCAAAATTGTATTTTCTGTAATTTATTTTTAATAGATAAATTTTTAAAGTTTGCAAATGTTAAAAGATATCGTAATCCAGTACATTAGTTGCATTAAAGCGCATAAAAATTAGTTGCATTAAAGCGACAAATATAATAATTTTTCAGAATTTTTTTTTATTCATCAGTAAAAGAGATTTCCTTAGTGGAAATTCTAGACAATAATTTTTACTGCTATTGTTGATACATATAGTAAGAAAATGTACATAGACCCATATTCGTCTTAAATTATGACTGAAAATTTTACGTTTTGATTCTTCCATTTTCTCAGAATTCACGAAAAAAATCTACATCCTAAGGTAAAGGTCATTTGGAAATCTGGAAAGTAAGATGTGTTTCTGTGAGATCACGTGGAGTATACAAAAATTGTTGTGCCAGTATTTTTAATTTTTTTTTCTGAATTTCTGAATGTTTATTTCCTCTTACAAAAAATGCCTCAAATATGAGCTAAAATTGCCTAAAAATTCTCTTTTCAGTGTTTGCTAGGTCATGAAATTACGCCCGATTTCTCCGCAAGGCCGGCTGTAGTACTTAATTATTATTACTATTATTATTTTGATGAAAATATTTTCTACTGTGTGTGGAATATTTATAACATCCGTTGTTGTCATAATGCGTCAGTAACATAAAACACAGTGAATTTGACTTTTAAAAATAAAATGTGTTATTCATACAAGAAGTCTATTTTAAAAAGTTAAATGTCACCGAATCTGCAAGTTTCGCTATTATATATGTTCAACTTTAAAATCATTTAAAACATCTTTCACTGTATTTTTCGTAAATGAAGTGCTTCAAGAATTTTATAAGCAATTGCACGAAAGAATATTTATTTATTTTATTTTTTTATTTGTTAGAAACTGTTCCTAAAAAAAGCTAATGCTTTTAATAAATAAAAAAAAAACAATATTTTTTGAATATAATTAGATAAATATTAATAATATTTATATAATCGTTAATGTAAACGAATTTGAATCACAGAAACAAATTTGAATTAAATCAACAAATCAACATAGACAACTATGTTTCAGAAGCTTTTTTTTAATTATTTTGATGGCTATTCAAAAACATAATACATTTTTTTATAAATGGTAATAAAATATCTGTTAAATTATTTAACAAATAAACATCAATTCAAAACTATAAAAGAAAGAATTTACGAAGAAAATAAATAAAATAACTTTAAAATAGTTTTATAGAGAAAATTTTAAATTCATTCAAACTTTATTAAAAACGTAATTTAAAATAAGACTCTTTTGCATATTCAATTTTAGGCATTGAAGTTTCAACTCATCTTCTAAAATTCGATAAAGACAAAGTACGTGCACATCACTCGAAATGTATATTCAGATATCTCAACTATTAAATGTGTTTAACAACTTTGTTATAACAGAATTATCCAAAAAATTACTGATTAAAATCTGTCATTTTTATTTATGTTCTTCCTGTGTAGAAATCCACCAACATTCTTTAATTCATAATTAATTTTCTCAAATTTAATTTTTTATTTAATTTTCTAAACAAAATGCCGAGATAATATCAGTGCATTACAGAATATTTTACAAAAACAAATTTTCAAATATTAAAATGAAATAAATTTTCATGAAAAATATCATGCACTGTAAAATATCCTGAAATAATTCCGATTCAATGCATTTTTTTCAGCTGAAATAAAAATGAATTTTCATCGTTATAAATTGTTTTGTGGCATTTTTAAAATGTTCTTCCATTATTGAAATCTTTTACATAGGGTAATTTTTTAGAAGCTATTAAGAAAAATACGTTTATACTGAATTCTTTGTTTTCCATAAAAAGCTGAAAAATAATATGAATTTAAGTACTTTATATGCTTCAAATATTTTAAAAGATAATAACGATTTATTTTAATGAATATCAAAGAAATAAAAATGTTTTAAATGTAACGTTCTGAAGAAATTTTACTTTGATTTTCATTTAAAACTGCCATCAAAGTATAATAAAACAAGTCAGGCATGAGGCACAGTTTATTATACTTAAATAATAAAGCTTCGTAAAAATCCCCATAAATATAAAAATATATTTTTATGGTGATTTTTACAAAGTTTTATTCATTAATTTTGTTTTATCTCTAGTTTTTCGGTGCTGTTTCATCTAACTGTTCATCACATTTTCTTACGTAGAACTTATTAGTATTCCGTTTGACTTTTAAAAATAATCTTTAATATTTCAATTTAGTATATTTAGCTATCACATGCTTGAAAAAATTAGTATAAAAAACAACTTATTTTATTTTTTACATTTACACAAACGATTGTTTATGCAATTGTTTTCAGCAGCAAATTTGTTGTAATAAGGCACTATTACCATGTTTGTGCCATGAAAATTACTTCTAAGAAACAAGAAATAGAAGTTTCAAGTATCTTTTAGCACAAATTACGAGGTCTACTACGATACTAAAATCAACCGGACGATTCTTAATAAATAATTGTGCTTTACTTACTTCGGAAATAATTTCACTTTCACCAATGCATTAAGGGAAGCCAATCTATGAAATATATGTTACACAATGCTTTTTTCTTTTTTTTTCTTATTAATTGTGCTGTTTGAACTGTAATAGATTTTTTTTTTACATTTACATGTAAGCTTTGCGACAGTTCTAATTACAGTATTTTACGAATTTTATTGTATTTTTTTATTATTACATTATATTTTTTCAACATTGTATACATTTACCATTATTAAATCACATAAAAGCAGATTACATTTATTAGCTGTGCATACGAGAGCTACGTCAATATTTAATAATTATTTCACAATATTTTATTTCTATAGGCAAAATGTTAAGATGCCATTTTTTTTCACATACTTAGTGATGTATATCCTAGTTTTCGATGCACTTTTATTAAAATGATACAGTTAAAAAATTCATATGATTTATATACCATATTTTCTTTTTTGTTAAGTAATCATTACTCCAATCTCTCTCCTGTCTAGAAGTTATTTCAGTATTTACCTTTTAAATATTTACAGTTCGAAGGTGCACGATTAATTTCCAAAAGATAAAAATCGCATTCGATAATTCATTTGAGATATTAAAAAGTCTGAAAATTCGTGCATCATGTTTTACGAATTTACAGCGAATTCTGGTAAACTATTTTTTTTATACAATGCAAATAACATTAATCAATAATGCTTTTTAGCATAGATAATTTTTTTTCGCGTCGATATTAATTATCACAGATCATTATAGCATAAATTATTAATTAAGAAGTGTATCTCATGAAAGTAGAAAGAGAAATTAAATTTAAAATAATCATTTCGACTCTTGCTCAGCAACGCCATTAAGTGTCAAATATTTTCGAATGTATGCCGTTAATATAAAAACAGATGAGTAAGCATGATAGAGGGCAAAGTCTAAATTCAATTGGTGTCTAAGCTTATTTGATTACACATGTTAAAGTTTAAGACTAATGTCACAAAAAAAAAAAAATAATAATAATAATAATCCTTGAGATAAAAATATTGCGATGTCGGGATGAAAGTGTGTGAGCTAACATTTTGCATTTATAAGGCGTGTTTTTCCCCCAAATGTAACTAATTGTTTTTGAAAAGTTTTCTATCCTAAAGGGTCTCTAAATTTATGATTTCGAGTGAATATAACGGTGAAATAAATTTGGCAAAGAAGCTTTCAAATTTGCAGGTGTAATTTTAGCAGGTGGTCGATTTGATGGAATTTCAGATGTACAGTTTGAGTCGCATTGCATAAAAAAGTTAAGCATCACACGGCCACCAGTTTCAGTTTGGCCAATTAGTTTATACTTGCACTGTTTCAAGGATGCTCTACTTATTTGGGTTATTTTTTCCCCCTTTTTAGGTATATTTCGTATGAAATACTACCTATTACGTTCTCCCCTATGTTGGAATTTCTGAAAACTTTTTGCAGATCTGCACCGATCATGACCCCCAGAACACAAAACCACCCTCAGTAAAAAACTTTATCTATCTATCTATATATATATATCGCTTTTTTTCTGGACACGATAACTTCCACACTTCTACACAAATTTTTCCAAACTGATACATAAAATCAAGGGGCATAAAATCTCGGTCAAGTTCGTTAATGGGCAAAATCGGCCCCAGGGGATGGGAAACCCCATAACTTCTTAATTTTTATACACATCAAATCAGTTTAAAGTTTTTATTACTCCTAAAAATAGGGCCAAAAATTTATGTATGATAGATTTTTGATAAAATTAAAAATGGGCTCAAGAGGCGAAAAAATAGGATTTTGGGGAGAAAAAAATCCACAACTTCGTCAATTCTCCAGATATCAAATCCAATTAATTTTGTTATTAATTTCCTTAATATTATCTACAACTTTTATATTCACAAGTTTTTGATATGTCCAATTCGTACCGCAAAAAAATAAATAAATAAAAACGAAAACAAAAAGGTGTGGTTGAAGAACAAAAAAAATTCATATCTCCGTCAATTCACAAGATATAAAATCCCCATGAATTTATCATATATCTTCTTAATATTGTCTACAACATTTATACAAACAACGTTTTGATAGGACCAATTCTTACAGCAAAAACAAATTAAAAATACATAGCGGTTGAAGAAAAAAACCATCTTATTAAAAGTGTATTCAAATCCAAACTGCTCATTTTCTTACTTATTTTTTAAATCATTTTTGCTCTCAGACGCATCCTATTAGTAGATTCTCTTCTTCAGAAACTATATAATGTACCGTAATGATCGATTTTTTTGATAGAGGCAGAATATATTTCAAAAAATAATATCAAAGTGGGCATTTTGAACAGAATTTTCCGAAGCGATTGTGTTAGAAACGAAAAATATTGTCATACTGAGAAAATAATTGTTTATAAATCAAGTTTTAACTATTGAAAATAAAAGCACAGGTCTCTTATAAATCTCTTCAAAAATCACGTCAGGAAGTTTCATACTTTTTCTATTAAAAATGAATCTGAAAATGTGCCAGAAAATTTCGAGTTCTTGAGCATGGAAAAGTATTTTTTTTAATACCGCCTTAACATGATTCTGATAAAACCAGCTATTATATAAAAATGAAATAAAAAATCATCAAAACCGACCTGATAAAATTGCTAAAGTGGATTTATCTTTAATCATGATTTAGTTTTTGTTGGTGAAATTAGTATACTTAACTTCGAAATCTACCTCCGCCTGTAGGCTGGCCGGCAGGGATTTTTTTTTATCCCTCAAGTGTGTCAAATGCTGTTCTAAAGTGGTTTCATAATATTCAAATTCGTATTTTTTTTTTTTTTTTTTTGCTCATTGAACTTAAGGCCTCTCGTACAACCTAACGCTTTTGTAAAAATTATTATTATTTTTTTCTTGAAACCCTTCTTCATAAATTGTCTGACCACTTTTCTCGAGAACTAGTAGAGCGATTTTCTTCATAAAAAAATAGAAACTCGTTTTTGTTGGAGATTATAACCACCGAAGAGTATAATTTCCATTGATTAATTATTTTTCGAGCTCGCAAAACGTAAAAAGGCGACAAAACGCTTTTTTTTTGTTCAAATGACCATCATTTTGTGAGAAATGAGCTTTTCTACATCTATATCTATACTAATAATATAAAGAGGTAAAAATTGTTTATTTGTAGGAGATAAGCTCATGAGCTGCCGAACCGATTACAAAAGTAATGGTATCAAAATGATGGTGTTTGTTCAACTTAGAACATAGGATATATCGTATGTCCGAGCCACTTTCCAAAAGGGAGTGCAGGAGCAAAAAACGTTCTAAAAATGCAATTTCTGTGTTACTGAAGGGCCTAGAAACATGAAATTTGGAATGGTAGTTACTTATAAGATACTAATGATACCTACCCAGCAAACACAGAGCTATCGGTAAACAATCGGCCGACAGCCGCTTTGCCGTTACCGACGGTATCGGCATAATACCGGCTGCCGCACCGGTTCCATATCTGTTTCGACACGCCGGGCGAGTGACGCCCGACAGATAGGCGCACAGCCGGTCCAGTATCAGCAAAACACTATGCCGGCAGAACACCGATAGCTATCCATACGAATGCCGGTCGCAGCCCGACACCAGCATCAATTGAAAAAAAATCGCTTTTGATGGCGCCATCTATGAGCCATCGCGGAATGCATATTTGAAAAGAACGTGTTTATGCGCTGGCTGAGGTTGGGTTTGACTCAGCGAACCCAAGGATAGAAAGTACACTCCTTAACCACTTGACCACTCAGACTTGATCAGGTGAGGATTGTATGAGGTAATAAGGGGAAGTCTTATAGATACGTAATGGTTTGTCATTCAAAGTAAATGGTAGATGGGAAAATTAGAAATTTGAACTATTTTTATTTTATTTTTTATTTATTTATTTATAATTGTCTTACGCGCGTTTATTCAAAAGTTAATTTAATATTTAAATGAATGAAACAAATATCTTAGCGAATTCGTTAAAGCAAAGGTATTTAAGAATAATTTTAAGTTTAATTAAGATATAGATATAATTAAGAATAATTAAGAATAGATATAAATTTAAGAATAATTAAGTATTAAAAAATATTTTTAGAGGTCTTGTTCAGTTAATCAAATTTACTTATTGGGATTATAATGTAATTACATGCGTTTCGTTAATTTATAAAATATACATTTTTAACATGGAAAAATGTATTTTAATAAATAAAAAGTTAGTAATTATTAACTTTTAATTAGAATAAGAATTCATTTTATGTCGTTTTGATGATTTAAAGTAGAACATATATTTAATGAGTATGTTGCAATATTAATTTGTTACTTATCAATATTTTTAATTAAAAAATAAAATAAAAATATTAATTTACATTTTTTTTTCTTTTGGAAGATAATTTTTTAAATGAGGATATTTCTGAATCTTTCTTATAAATTTAAGAATGCTTATTAAATAAAATAAGTGACTTTCAGAGATTTTTCTCTTAATAAAATTTTCTCTTTAGGAATTATAATTAATTAAATGCGTTAATTCAAGAAATATATACTTGTAACATAGAAAAGCTAATTTTAATAAAAAAAGAGGTTAGTAATTAATCACTTTTAATTAGAATAAGAGATCACTTTTATCATTTGATGATTTAATGTAGAATATATTTTTAGTGATTACGTAGCAAACATGATTATTTTACTTATCAACATTTTTTAATCATCAAATAAAATAGAAATATTAGTTTATCTTTTTTTTTCTTTTTTTTTTTTTTTTTTTTTTTTTTTGGTAAATAATTTTTTAGAAGTGGAAGATTTCTGAATCTTTCTTTTAAATTTTAATGCTTATGTTGGGTAGTTTTTGTATATTTTTATAGCTTGTAAAATAATTTTAACCCCTTTTTTAATAATTTGATTTTTAAATAAAATAAGAAACATAGCTATTGGTTTTAAAATGAATATATAGTTAGAAAATAATTTATGAATTTTTTTTTCTACGATTAACTTTTCAACAAATAATAATTTTAAGGGACGATTTAAGAAACTCTTTTGATGATTCAAATAATTGTAAGTCTTTTAAAAAGTGAATTCAATAACAGCTTTAAATATATTATGTTTCAGTTGCCAACATGCTGCCGACACTTCACCGAAGTTGCTGTGCCCATGCCGACACTTAACCGACAATGCCGGCTGCGGGCCGATCATGTGCCGCAAGGTATGTGTTTGCTGGGTAAGGACATTTCTTAAAAAAAATCGAAATTAAAAAGGGTGAAAATACACGAAAAGCGTTCTAAAAAACGTTCTAAATGGCGATTTTTACGCAATTTCAGGAAGTACCAAACCTATTTCAAAAATAATGGTGTCAAAATGATGGTGACAACCGTTGCTTCAACATATGCTACATTTTATTTCGGTCCCACTATCCCTAAAGGGGGTGCAGGAGCAAAAAACGTTCTAAATTGCGATTTTTTTGTGTTACTGAAGGGTCCAGATACATGGAGTTTGGCATGGTAGTGAGTTATTAGATATAAATGATCTCTAGGTACATTTCTTAGAAAATTCGAAATTTAAAAGGGGTGAAATGCACGATAAGCGTTCTAAAAAACGTTCTAAATGGCGATTTGTACGCAATCTCAAAAAGTACCAATCTGATTTAAAAAATAATGGTATCAAAATGATGGTGACAACAATTGCTCCAATATAGGCTACATTTAATGCCGGTGCCACTACCCCTGAAGGGGGTGCAGGAGCAAAAAAACGTTCGAAATTGCGATTTTTATGTTACTGAAGGGCCCAGATACATAGAATTTTGAATGGTAGTTACTTATAATATATAAATGATGTCTAAGAACATTTCTTTAAAAAATCGAAATTTAAAAGGGGTTAAAATGCGCGAAAAGAGTTCTAAAAAACGTTCTAAATGGCGATTTCTACGAAATCTCAGAAAGTACCCAACCTATTTCAAAAGCAATGGTTGGAAATTGATGATGACAGTACTTGCTCCAACATAGGCTCTATTTCATGTCGGTGTCACTACCACCTAGGGGTTGCAAAAGCAAAAAACGATCTAAATTGCGTTATTTGTAATACTGCAGGAGCTAGCAAGTTCAAACTAGGAATGGTAGTTATTTATAAGATATAAATGAACTCTAACAAAATTTCCTAAATAATTCTTAATTTAAAAGTGGTAAAAATGGACGAAAAACGTTCTGAAAAACGTTCTAAATTGCGGTTGCATTCTAAATTGCAGTTGCATTTAAAAAAAGTTCTAAATTGTGATTTTTTGTGATACTGAAGTGGTTAGCAACTTGAAATTTAGCATGGAAAATTACTTATGAGATGTAAATACTCTCTGAGAAGAGTTCCTTAAAAATTTGAAATTTAAAATGGGTGAAAAGGAACGAAAAGCGTTCTAAAAACTTTTTAAATAGCAATTTCTACTCAATCTCAGGAAATATAAACCGATTTCAGAAGTAATGTTTTCAAATTGATGGTGACAGTCCCCGCTCCAACATATCCTATATTTTACTTTGTTGTCACAATCACCTGAGTGTTACAAGAAAAAAAAATGTTCTAAATTGCGTTTTTTTTGTGTTACTGAGGGGGTTTAACATTTTAAATTTGGAATGGTAATTACCTCAAAGATTCAAATGCTTTCTAAGAATTGTCGAAAGAAAATTCCAAATTTAAAAAGAGCTAGTGAGTGAAAAGCGTTCTAAAGTAGGATTTTTTTGCAATCGTATGACATACGAAACGGATTTCAAACATAATGGTTGCAAATTGATGGTGATAGAACCTGCTCAGACATAAGCTATATTCTATGTCGAGGGTTGCAGGAGAAAAAAACTTTCTAAATTGCGATTTCTGCTGTATTGAAGAGGCTAGAAACTTTAAATATAGCACAGTAGTTATAAAATATAAATGTCCTCTAAGAACAGTCGAAAATACATTCGAAATGAAAACGTGGTGAAGCGAAGGGAAAGAGCGAAAAGCATTCTAAAAGAGTCCTAAATTACTATTTTTATGGAATCTCAGGAAATAATAAATCGATTTCAGAAGTTATTGGTTGCGAATCAAGAGTGATAATCCCTGATCCTATACGGTCTCTATTTTCTGCCGCTGTCTCTACCACCTGGTTGGCAGAAGCAACAAGAAAGCCATTAAAAGCATCTAAATTCCGTTTTCTATAGAATATTAGGAAGTGCCAACCGATTTCAAGGTTAATCTTAGCAAATTAATGGTGACAGTCTCTGTTTCAACATTTTTCGAGACATTCTATTTCAACTATGTTTCGACATTTTATGTTGGTGCCACTAACACCAGAGAGGTGGAAGACTGTTAGACAAGAAACTTGGAATTTGACATGATGGTTAATTTTAAGATGTAAATGTGTTAAGATGGTTTCTAAAAAATTCAAACCGTCAAATGAATACATGAAATGAGCGTATGAAATGAGCAAAAACGTCTCAAAATACTTTCTAAATTATCATTTAATTGGAATTAGTTTTAGTTCTTCTTATTAATTAAAATCTCATTTCTGTCAATTGCACTTTTATAATGAAGTTTAGTCAAACTATGGCTTGATTTGTAATTTTTGAATTATTTCAAAATGTGTCCTTCTAATAAAAAAAATTGTCATGCAAATATCACTTGGAATATTTCAACTATTACGCGAGCAAAGCCGCGGGGTTCGCTAGTCTACTATATTGTAGTGTAAGCGAAAGTGAATTTATTACCCTTTCACAATTTGTTGACTATTTTCAGAGGAAAGCGTGTGAGCGGAGAAAACCGGTCTCCCGACTGGAAGTTCACGACGCGTACCTGCAGGTATTCCCCCCACCTCCCACTGCACAAGACATATTAGTCATTTTTTTACGCACATCAATTAAATATATGAGTAAAATTTCATTAATATAATGCAAAACAATTCGAAGGTGGTGTCTTTTTTTTTCTTTTTCAAACAGAAAAGAAAGTCATAAAAATTACAGAAATTTTAGAGGAAGCAGAATATCTCCTTAAAGCAACTCCCAAACGACAGGTAATTTATGAAAATGAGTTTGTTCATTTAATAGCTATGACAGAATATTTAAAATTTGGACGTCTTGTAGTCGTCAATTTGTATTTTCTAAAGCCCTTCGGATTGTCAATCTCTCTGTTTATGAGAAATACAGTGATATCCCATTTCCTATATCAATTCGAATCAAATAGGCTTTACACTGTAAAAATTTATGTAACGATGCTCCATAAAATCGATGGCAACATGCTGCCTCCAATTTTATGGAGCAATATAATTTATATAATAGTGTAATTTAAACTGATATAAGAGGTGTAATATTACGAATTAGTGTAACGTAATACCAAATATCAGGCAAATGTAGGCATGAATGGAGGCAATAATTTTATTTAGTAACGTTACATAATTAGGTAGCTTTTATTACAAAAAGTAAAAAGCTACCTTCTGCAGCTGTTCGGAGGAAAGCACTTCCGGAAAATTTTGATATATTTTCATCTATCACGACCCCAAGAACCACATAACCACACTCCGTTCAAATGTGACTTATATCTATATCTATATCTATATCTATATATATATACTTGATTTCTTCATTTGATTTTACTCTTTTCTATGGGTATAGATAGCAGCTCTATAAAACATTTTTGTTAAAAATCTAGTTACAATATAGTTTTCCTTTTTCACACGAGATGGCAGCAGTGTTTTTGTTTTCATTAATTTGCTTGTTTAGTGGACACTTTCATCCATGCCACGTGTTTTAATAGTCTTAAAACTGATTGTATACTTACATGTTATAATTTTGTGGGTCAAAATTATGGAGTTTTGGATTATTGCCTATAATTGAGGTATTGTACTCTAACCATTTTTCAATTTTTAATATTTTGTGTGAGGTGTACCTTTCTTTAGATCTCTTAGTTTTTTAATCATTTATTTTGCTTTTTGATGCGCTATAGAGCTAAATTTTGACATTTCAGTCATAATGCAGACACAATTGGATGAAATATCGTATCTGCCCTATGAATTAAACCTGCAAGCTCCTCTGATGATTCTGTAGGTTCTTCATCCTTTCTTATTTCACAAACTGGTTTCCAATGTTCATATCTCGTTCATCTTGGAATTTTAACAATTTGTTCCTATATTTGGGATTTCATATTTATATATATATATTAGGGTGGTGCGAAAAAAGTCAAGTTGATATTTCCGAGTTGCTATAGTGCGGAAAAGTTGCGATTGGTAAATACAAGAAAAACAAAAAAAAAATTATTTAAATCGGTCTTTATCTTCCGATCCCGCAAACCGCCTAAAAATTTTAAAAAATTGAAAATTTCCGATTTTTCCAGAATTTTTTTCTTTTTCTACGTATATATATATATTATCGCTATAGTGAAAAATATTTGCAGATTGTAATGTTTAATAATAATAAAAATAAACAGTTGCGTTTAAAGAATAGCTTCCGATCACGCAAGCTCAATAAAAATCGGCAAAAATTCAATTTTCAGTGATTTTGATGAATAAAGAAAATAATCACCTGAGATCAGTTTGCGTTCCAAAATTAACATTTGCAAATAAATTGTACAACGTACAACTCTTTGCTTTTTTAGATATTTGATAATGTTTAAACAAACCAGAACTCACCATGGGAAGGTAGCTGCACTTCGAGTTCAAACCACACCCTATCTTCCATCCAACCAATGAGGGTGTTTGCTATTTACATTACTTCAATACATAATTTGTTATAATAGAATCAAAACACTGTATTAAAAAACTAGTGTCGTGACAGTATAAGATATACAATTTGTTATGTCATCTGTTTAAGTCTGACTTTTAGACGCAACTTTGTACTGCGATTTGGTGGTAATGTCTGGTATTATGGACATTGATATCAGTGTGGCCCTGATGCTCTCTTGATTGGAGCCCACATACCTTAAATGATGTCTTTTTAAATGATGTCTCTCCTTTTTATCATCCTAGACTGAGATATGACCTGATTGAACGAAGAAATGTATTTCTTCATGGGTTAATCTCCGAAAAAGCGGTGGAAATGTTAATTTTGCTACATTACAATCAATTAATTTTGGATTGTAGGAGTGATAAAGATTCAGATGCCTTTACCCTTTGAAACATTCTGCCTGGCTTTTAACAGCCCTAGCTTTCTTATGTGCCTCCTTTTATAAAAGACCATTGCCATCAGTAGGTTTTCCGGGTGAGCAAAGAACGAGTTTCATTCAGTTTCAAAGACTACACTTTCTTCAGGTTGTCACGAAAGTATCGAGATGTTTCAATTGCTCTGTACAGATGAATAAGCCCGTCTGTAATGTACTTACAGCATTTTATTTCAAAACAAACTGGCAAGTAAGATTTTAAAATAAATGTCAATATATGGCTTTAAGGCATCCGATGGGTTTTCCACGCTCGCGTAAAGTCGAAGGGCTCTATTTGCACAAGTGAGCAATCTGGCATGTGAAATTGGACCGGAGTCACACTTTAATAAGTCATTTGGAAAGTTGTAACTGTTAATTGCTTGACTTACGCCAAGAAGATATCTTTGGTGCTTGCTCAACAGTTGCCTGTCCACTTCTGGAATTTCACAATCAGTCAATTGAAAATTTATCACCGAGAGCTTTACACAACAATGATATTGTGTCCAAATGATGTATTAAATGATCTTGAGCCAGTAGTTTCAACATTCAAATGTTGAAAAAGATGGCGGGAAGGTAATTCAACAAAATGGAATATATTACAAACATCCCACTGCAGTGGTCGTCAGAGATAAACTTCAAGCTTTCTGATAGCACCACCTTCTATCCAGTATTGGTATTTGTACCATCACAGCCTACCAAATCTAAGTATTCTAGTGAAACCCCTTGTTCAGTAAGACATGATACTATGAAAGCTACATTGTCCTTAGCAGGCCCGGAGTTTGGAGGCACATGGCCTAAATAAACTGATTCACGTTCTGTTATGACAGGAAAGTGTTCCTTTTTAATAGTTCGTCGAACCTGTTTAGATGCAATTCTTTCTTTAACTGGGGTATCGTCCTTTCTTCCGTCAAAATAGTATATGCCATGTAGTTCATCTGAATCCAGTTGAGTTTTCTGTAAATTTTATGGAGTTAGGTGAGACTAGGTGGGAGCGCGTACGCTGACTTCAGCGCTGTTTTCCAACGTGGCTAACGGCAGTTGGGTGCACTACTAAACTTTTCAGACCTGAAACGAACTCTTCGTGGTAAGTTCTAGGTTGTTTAAAAATAACTTAATATGCTCAATAGTATCAATTAACATTTAAATCTTAACCTGAGACTGCAAACTGACCTCAGTTGATTATATTCTTAATGCATGAAAATCACTCAAAATTGAATTTTTGCCAATTTTTATTGAGCTTGCGCGATCGGAAGATATTCTCTAAACACAATTATTATTATTATTAAACAGTACAAACTGCAAATATTTCTTCCTATAGCGGTAAAAAATATATAAACGTAAAAAAAAAAGAAAAATTTTGAAAAAATCGGAAATTTTCAATTTTTTGGAATTTTTAGGCGGTTTGCGGGATCGGAAGATAAAGTCCGATTTGAAGAATTTTTTTTTGTCTTTCTTGTATTTACCAATCGCAACTTTTCCGCACTATAGCGGCTCGGAAATATCAACTTGACTTTTTTCGCATCACCCTAATATATATATATATACAATCGAGTCTCTCTATAACGAAACTCCATACATCGAATTTCTCTATATAACGATTTTTTAGTAGGAACGGTCCCCTTTTCCCATGATCTAATTATAAACAGTCTCCATATAATGAAATATCTATCTCCATATAACGAATTTTTTCATAAAAGGCTCTTAATTTATTCAGTTTTAAAAAAAGCTTCCAAATCGCATGGAATCAATTTTCCATCACTGATTCCTGATTTATCGTTCAGTGATGAGTTTTCTATCTTATTTTTCTACCTTGAATCTCCTTGTTCTTTATGTCCAAGGAATTCATCTCACCCTCCCTCCCACGTACCTTCCAATATCCTTCTTAAAACACTGTCAGTTGGATTGTAACACATATAAGAGCGGGATCAGGGAAGTAATTGAAGGTGAATGAGATCGAAGATCATTCAGAAGGTCAAATTACAAAAATAAACTCTTTTCTAATCAAGCGCAGCAAATTGATATTCGTAATATTCCCTGCCAGAAAGCTCCCGAGATTCACTGGCATGACATGTGACCTGATGCACACACACAAAAAAGCGGACGGGAAAGAAGACCCAAGCCGCTATTGGTCAAATGGAAATTCTCCCTCTATAACTCCAGCCGCGAGAGCAGATCACTGTCATCATTTAGAACACGTTCTCATCTATCCCAACTAGAGCTCTCAACCGTTACAGTTAAAGTTGATGCTTATTGTTTCTAGCTTTCTTTAGTGTGGAAAATTCACAAAACTCAATCTGTTTGAGTGCGTTTTTTTTCTGCTTTTGCAAAAAATGTCTCTTAGGAACTGCATAACTATCTGTGATAAAGTGAAGATTTTGAAAGAAATCGATAAGGGATAGTAAAAAAAAAAGATGTGGCAAATAAATTTGGAATTCCGTCAAGCACATTGTCAACAATCATAAAAAATAGAGAGTCAATACCGAGCAGAATTTGGATCTTGGTTCGGCTCGAAAAAAGAAAGAGGACCTGCCAATAGGAGGACTCTCACGAAGCAATGTTTAAGTGGACTAAAGGTATAAGGGACCGGAATCTACCACTTTCGGGAACAATGATTTTAGAAAAGGCTCTAAAATATGCTTCATCTCTTGGGCACTCTGCCTTCCAAGCCAGCATTGGTTGGCTAGAAAAGTTCAAGAAGAGACATGGATTATTCCAGAAAAGTATCTGCGGTGAAAGTGCGGATGCTCCGGTGACAGCATGTGAGAACTGGAGTCTTAAAGTAGCAGAAATTCTAAAAGAATTCGCTCCTGAGAACATTTTCAATGCTGACGAAACAGGCCTCTTTTACAAGTGTCTCCCAAAGAAGACTCTGGCGTTTAAAAAAGATAAATGTTTTCGCGGTAAACAAAGCAAACAAAGGGTTGTGTACTAACTCAATTCTATTGTGCACTAACATGACAGGGAAAGAAAAATTAAAGATGCTAGTCAGTGGGAAAAGCAAATCTCCTCAGTGTTTTAAAGGCGTGGTGTCCTTAGAAGTGGACTGTGATTTTAATAAAAAGTCCTGGATGACCACTGAAATTTTTGACAAATGGTTAAAAGCACTTGACAATTAAATGAGAAAACAACGCCAAAAAACTGCTTTGCTTATTGATAATTGTCCAGCTCACTTACAAAACTGTGGCGAAAAACTGCAAAATGTTGAAGTTATTTTCTTACCATCCAATCGCACATCAAAACTGCAGCCCTTGGACCTGGGAATAATAAAAAATCTAAAGGTGCATTATAAGAAAAGAATTTTTAAAGAACTGATCATAGCTACTGAAAAAAGTATTCCAGCCAAGACAACACTAGTCTTAGAAAATGTATTGCGGAACTTTAGAAAGCTTGGAGATTTGAAGTAACTGAAAAAACAATTTACAATTGCTTGAAAAAAGGCCGTCTTTTCTAAAGTGTAGAATAATGCGGATTCTGAGAACGAAGAAGATGGGGCTTTAACAGACTTAAAAGAGAAATGGAAATTAATTAAGGAACGCGGGAATGTCGAAGAAAATGTTACTCTCTCTGATTTTTTGAAAGTAGATGACAATCTCACTATTGCACGGTATCCTACTGATAGTGGTATTTTAAGCAGTGTTATGAGCACTGATGGTGAGAGTGACAATGAGCGTGAAAACGAAAACGTACAACAAGAGAAAAAACCCTCACGCAGTGAAATGATGAGTTCTTTTGAGCTTATAAGGAGAGAACTTCAAATGGAGGAAAATGTACCCTATACAATTTTTCATTCCTTGCTAAAATGTGAACATTTTTTTCGAGAGTGTAACAATTTTGAAATCGAAACAGTGAAAAATTAGATTTCTTCGTCTAAAACTAATGCAAGTTTTCCTTATGTTATTTTTATTATGCTTTTAAATAAATGTCTGTTCTCTTTTTTGAAACTGTTTAAATAATTAAGAAATACAATATTAGGTTAATATTTATAGTTAAACATTTCAAATTCTTTATTAAACACCTCAAAAATAATTTTTGTTCAAAATTTACACATTAAATAGGAATTTTTACCCATTCTCTATGTAACGAATTTCTCTATATAGCGAATTTTTTACTGGGACAATGGATTTCGTTATATAGAGACTCGACTGTATATATATATATATATATCTGATTTTTGTCATGCTATAACTCTCGTATTTATAAACCGATTTGGGTAAAATATATTGTATATGTTGTACATACCAATGCCTTGACCGAATTCATTCGCCATCTTCATCCGCCATCTTGTTTAACCCTTAAATTCCGGGTGTTGCCTTTCGGCAACATACCCAATTTAGGCTTATAAATACTATTAGAATAATATTGAAGCTATAATGCCTAATGTTGCCAACAAAATACATTCTGAAAATATTATTAAATCGATTTTCAACATTTAAATGCCAACACTTGTGCTGTTTAAGAATAAAGATAGATTTATTTTTTCAATTGTTGATACATGTTCTTTTTGGTTTGTTTGGAAGCTTGGGAAATACCATATTTAGTTCTGCTGTGAGCAAGTAAAATTTATTTCTTATCATAGTTCTCAAAATTCTTGTGTGTTTAATATTATAGAATTTTATCAAGGGAAATTATTTTTTCAATTAAACACCAGTATTGCCGATTAGTAACAAACAGTGTTTTAGCCGTAAACCATACTTAAAACAAAAATATGATTTTTTAAAGTACTTTTCCCATGATTTATTTAAAAAAAGAAAGTCGAAAAACATTTTTTAAATGATTTTTGAAAACTCAGGCATTTAAGGGTTTAAAATGGCGGCCATTTACACCGTGCACTGCCGCGCGCATATTCACAATACCTACTTTGTTCAGATTCAAGACTGGTATTTCCCAGTATATTTTTCCGGTATGAAATTTTGAATGTTTTGAAACATTTAATTTTGTTATTATCTCTATGTAATATTGATTGTATACTAATTAGAATAATATTATAAATGTAAAAGTGTGAAAATGTTTAATTGAACTCAGCGTCAAAACAGATAATTAAATGTCTTTGTATTCATTATGCATTATATTATTTTTTTCCCAATGTTTAAATTTTCCTTTAAGTTAATAAAATTTGCATAGTTTATTTGTTTGTACTACATAAAATAGAAGTTATAAAAATAAAACAAACTTTCAATTGAATCTAGCTGAAGAATATTCTTTTGAGTTTGTAATATAGTAGCAATTCAAAGAAAAACTAGTATGTTGTGGCCATCACAAAACTTTCTTCTGTATAAATCACGTCAATTAAATCCTTTAAATAGTACAAGAAATAACAACGATTTAGCACCAATTCATATCAAAGTATATCTGAATTTGAAGTTGGATGAAAATCCGTGCATCAGTTCTTGAGATAGAGCTATAGCGGAAATTCTGTAAAAATGTAACATAGCCGCGCCACCTGTTGAGCGATTTACACCAAAAGTAAAGAGCACTAAACGATATGAAGGTATACCTGAATCTGAAGTTTGTTGAAAATCCAAGCATTATTCTTGAGATAAAGCTTTTGCGGAAATCGCAAAAAATACAGCATAACAGCGCCACCTGTTGATCGATTTACACCAAAAATTAAACAGCACTAATTTATACGTCAATTCATGTCAAGGACAAACTAAATCTGAAGTTTGATGAAAATCCGTGCAATAGTTCTTGAGACACAGCTCTTGTGGAAATCGTGAAAACTGCAGCACAGCAGCGCTGTGATTGTGTTTCTGCACTTTTTATAGCCACTATTTCTTTCTAATAGTAATATTCGCCTTATAAATTACGAGATTAACCCCTTAATCGTCGCGCCCGCGACTGTCACGGGCAGTGTAGGCTTCTTTTATTTTATTCAGATTGTTTTATCCCCACCAGTTTTTTTTAAAGAATGCAGTTGGCTTTATTCTCTCGACATTTTATCTGCCATTAAATGAAAGAAATATTTCATGACGTGAAGAAAGTGGTGACATACATGAAGAACGTGGATAACATGAAGAAAGTGGTGGCAATCAAACAATCTGAATTTAAAAAAAGTATTCAACACTTCTCAGGTGCGACGATTAAGGGGTTAAAATATGTGACGATTACTATTAGAAATAGCCATATAAAAAATCCGAAAACACAATTACCCTGAAAACCAGTGTTATGTTGGTTATATTGTGCTAATATCTGCATTTGTCGCTAACAGTGTGGACAATTTAGCGTAATTCTGAATTCAAAATTTCTATCAGTCGTTTTAAAAAGTTTTTTTTCACTTTATTTTATTGACGAATTCAGACTTTTCACTTTATTCATTCGACGAAAATTAAGTAAAGCGAAAATTAGTATTAAAAATTTCTTTGTCTATACGTAGTCCAGTGGGAGTGTACACTTTACCTTGCAAAAGATCGGGTAGAAGATTTTTTTTCTCACTTGCTTATAATGATGCCAACATGGAAAACCCCAGTTTTCTAACACCATTTCTTAGGGCTAAATTTTCTGTGGCCAAAAAACAACAAAATTTTGGGTCTTTTTTGGATTTTTTTATATATCTCGAGATCCGTTGCCGTAGCATATTATTTGTTAAATGCAATATTAAAGAGGATAAAATTCTCTACAGCTTTCATATTTACAACTTTATTATACACTCAATAGCAAGTGTAGTACGCCATTTCAAAAATAAGACAATTTTTTCAATTTTGTTAAAAACCGTGAAAAACATTGTTTTATCCCAATTATTTAAATTGTTCCCCGCGGATTTAATCGCGCATGTCGACTTCTAAAAATCGGTAGCAGTAAATTATCTATTATTTGCACACTCACGTCCTTATTTACATCTCAACAGACATTTTATGTTCAATAAATTTATATAATCTTAAAATTAGGGCAGAGTGTAGATGAATGAGACAATTCTCATATTTAAGACAGTAATTTTAAGTGTATACAGTGTTATCTTCAAAGCATTATTTAAAAGAATACTTCAATATTTAGTAACTTATTTGCACGATAGTTTCAATTAAGA
Source organism: Maratus speciosus (assembly GCA_963932465.1). NCBI lineage: Eukaryota > Metazoa > Arthropoda > Arachnida > Araneae > Salticidae > Maratus > Maratus speciosus. Next base: position 312,052,233 of record OZ010789.1, read on the forward strand.
AAGAACTCTTCTTTAATTTTATTAATTTTAATAAGTTTCTAATTTTTCTAATTTTTATAATGCATGCAAATTTTTGTAGACATGAATGGGATAGGTAAGAAAATTTGCGAAAAACATATTCTATTCTAGACTTCAATGGTATATTTTATTTACCAGTTTTTGATAACTTATGTTTTAATGTTTTACTGTTTTAAAGATGGAAAATATTTTAGATAGATTTTCCAAGGTTACTTCCTTTTTTCGGTACATTTCCCTGGACTAGTATTTTGAATACAAAAATACGTTTAATTTTAAGCAATGATCGGTATCACTGATACTTGAAATATAATACCAATATTGAAAAATATTGGATTTACATTGGAAATATTTGTAAGCTGCTTCGAACAAAATGTCAATATTGCGAAAATATTTACTTTATGTTAGTAATATTAATAGTGAAATTACAAAATATTTTTTGCCAATTTATATACATGTGCATTATTGAAAAAAAATATTTTGCAATTTCACCATTAATATTTCTATTATAAAGTAAATATTTTTTTTTATTTGCTTGTAACTTTTATTTGATGTATTGCAAACAAATAAAATATCTAAATTTTACTAAATTAAGTGAAATTTTTAAACATTGGGAAAAAAATTAATATGATGCATAATGAATACAAAGGCATTTAATTATCTGTTTTGACACTGAATTCAGTCAAACATTTTCACATTTTCATATTTATAACATTATTAGAATTAAGATAGTATCATTATTACACTGAGATAATACCAAAACTAAGTGTTTCAAAATATTCAAAATTTCATACCAGAAAAATATACTTAAAAATACCAGTGTCGAATCTGAACTGAGTAGGTATTGTGAACATGCCTGCCGCGCAATGCTTAATTATTATTAATATCCGTTAGTTTCAAATTCTCGCCAAGTTTGCCGACACTTGGCGATATATCTCCAAATTTGGTGACCAAAAATCGGTAACCATAAATGATACCAACTTTGCTATAGCTTACTAATGGGCGCAATTATCATTCAAATTCAGTATTGGCGAATATTCTCTTATCAGGTTCGTCGCAATGTAGATTCTTAAAATTTGAGTAAAATTAGCTTCGAATAAAACTAGTAAAAATTTAAAACCAAGAAATATGAAAGCTACCTCTTCTTCCCGCAATGGCCGAAAGGACTTTTTTTTTTGTTTTACAGTGCAGGATATAATTAATAAAATGCAATATATATGTGCATGCAATCAAGAGATAAAATTTATACTTGGATTTTTGACTTAATATTAACTTACTTACTTATTTACTTAATATTAACTATCCGTATTATTTTACGATAACGCAATATAGAATTTCATATAATACTAAATTAGAAGATAACAGAAAGATAAAGGCACAAAATATTGAATTCGTTCTATACATTACGCAGCGAATTAAATTGCAAATACGAAAGAATGGTTAGACAGGTCTGCAACAAAAAAACTGCATAAGATTTATCGACTGTTTTTTATAGATTTTAACTCACTGAAATTTAAAAAAAAAAAATATTTAAAAAATTACACCGCGTCAGGTTTTTTTGCAAAACTCATGTTTTCTGTTTAATTAAGCGTAAAATTTCTCTTTTTGACATGAAATCTGGTATCCTATTTTTGAGTGAAAAACGATATACAATAATATACTAATTTTTTATGTCTACGAGTGACACTCCAGAGAAACACAGCTAGAAAATGCGAGAAATTGAGGAACAAACTAAAGCAGTTACACACAGACATAAGCTTCTACTAGGATTCAGACAACATATGCAGAAATTCTAGGTATAAGCAAGGGGACAGGAATAATTTGGAACTTGTAGTATAATTTGGAACATAGTTACTTGTAATAAAATGATTGATTTTTTTGCATGGCAGTTGTGCTTTCTAACTCGCCATACTTTGCAGCAATACAGTCTGTACTATACGTGGAAGCAACTGGAGGTCATTTTTGGATTCAGCACCCAAAAAAACCTATAATTAAACAAAAATATTCCATGTAGCTGAAAAAAAAATTATTTTTTTGCAGCCCTGTGTCACCGACAAATGAGTAAATAAAATTAAGCAATCATAATGGCATATTCTAAATAATGTAACATAGATACTATAAACAATTTAATAAAATATTAATGTTTCGTTTTAAGTAAAATATATTTAATATGTTAAAACATAAACCATTAAAAATATATTAAAAATACGAAATTTCCCAAAACTAAAAAACTGTCGTAAAAATCCTTTTAACAATTAATTTTGAAGACAAAAAATATAAAACCGATTTCAAGGATTATTTCTTACATTATTTAGCTAATCTATACCTATTTTTATGGCAAGCTTTTATTATTTGCTCATTTATTTTAATTCTTATTGTTGGCAATACCGCTCATTTTGACGAGGAATTTACGCTGATGCATAAAGTTTTGTAAGTGGCCCTGTAAAAAAGTGCACACAAAACGGCGATTTTTTTTAAAGTAATGCAATTGGGTGTGCGTTAATCCGTATTCGAAATTCCCGACGATTGGTCAAATTTTTACGAATGCATACGACTTTTTTTTTTTTTTTTTTTTTTTTTTTTTTTTTAAAGACAAAGAACCAGACTGACAAAAACATGGTACTTTTTATTTTCTTCTATCTTTACAAGAAGAAAGTATTGTATTTGTAAAAATTTTAGACTTCCGGTTTTCGACGGATTTATACTTTTTAGAATATCCCGAAGACGATTTGACTGTTTTTAGAAAATGTTTGCGAAAATGTCTGTGAGCCTGTGAAAATAATGTGCGCGCGCTTTCTCAAGAACTGACCCACGGAATTTAATAAAACTTTAAATTTAGTTAGACTTTCTTATAAATTGGCGATCATTTGATTTCGGGGTAAATCGGCATACAGGTGGCCTGCTAGGCTGCATTTTTTTACCATTTTTTCTGCATTAGCTCTACCTCAAGAACTATTGCACGGGTTTCCATTAATCTTCAGATTCAGTTAGACTTTGACATAAGTTAATGCTGATTAAGTTATCGCATAAATCGCCGAAAAGTTGGCGCTACAATCTGCATTTTTCAAGATTTTCGCGATAGCTATAACTCAAAAACTAACTCATTGAATTTAACGAAATTTCATATTCTGTCACACTTTCACAAAAATACATCTTTATTAGGCTTGGGTGCACACTAACCAACATGTGGCACTTTTATTCTCTTTGGATTGGGAATTTTGGTTACAGACATCTAAGAGAATGGATGACGAAATTCAATGATTAATTTGAAAAAATTGTTGCTTACATCTCCTTTTTAAATGCACGCGATTCAACGAACTTCCATTCCTTTACAATGACAATGATGGACGTAGGTTTTTATTTAATATTGGCAGTGTGGTAGCGAATTTTGAAGTATTAAAATGCATGAGACAAAAGAAAGTTTTGGGATTCGCAGATACGACTAAAAAAATTGCAAAAATAACACTACTAGAACAAGCTTGTTCAAAAAAAAAAAAAAAAAAAAAAAAAAAAAAAAAAAGAAAGAAAAATCCCACCACCCATTCAATAGTTATAGCTGTACATGCAAAAAACTTATATAAAAATGTATAATTGTAAATGGAAAGAAGTTTTTTTAACGTGACCTCTTTAAAATACTTTTAGGTGTAGCTACGTTCATTATCTCACTCCAAGTTCTTCGGGAGGAATTAAACTGAAATGTTGCTTACACTTACCGATTTTTGTCGTTTCTGTTTTCTGCATTTTTTCTGATTATTTTCATAAGTTTCTGTTTTTTTTTCTTTTTTTTTGTGTGTGTGTGTGTTTAAAGATGTATAGAAAGCGTTTTTTAGGGATGTGATATGTGACTTATTTCAAACGGATATTTTAAAATTTGAAGTATGAAATCGACAAATTTGGCCTGAGTGTATTTATTTATTTATTTTTAGCATGAAAACTTACTTTTAAAAAACTCTGAATTTTTAAATGACCATAAAGATCTGAGTCTTGTATATAATTAATAACAAAAACAATTTTCAAAATATCAATAAAACTGTCTTACAAATAAAAAAAAAAAAAGACTTCAAATTAAGAAAAAAAATAATATAATAATAATAATAATAATAATTTGCAGTATATATACATTTAACGTCTGAATTTAAAAACCATTAAAACACGAAATAAAATAAATTAAGACAGACTTGAGCACAGTTAAAAAATAAATTGTATTTGGTGTTTTAATAATAATAATAATGTTAATAAATTCGGAAGTTTTATTATATTTCCGTTTTCCATACAATGGATAAATTATCAATATAGCATTCAAAATAATTGTGTTATAACAAGTTTTATTAATAATAATAATAAAAAATCAGCATTTTTTTACCCGACTGAAAAGAAGGATTATGTGTTTCACGCGTATCTGTGTAAGTGGATTTCTTTATACTCTCGAAACATCCCAACGGCTGGATGGATTTTAATGAATGAGGTCTCTATCAATTCGTCTTAACGGCTCGATGGATTTTAATGAATGAGGTCTCTATCAATTCGTCTTAACGGCTCGATGGTTATAGGCTAGGTTTTGTTTTTAAAAATTCAAAATGACTGCCGTAAAATACAAAATGGCGGTAGAGACGAAAAAAAAAAAATTACGCACCCTATTGAGTGGCATATCATTGGATAGGTCTTTCAAAATGAAGACGATGTTTCATTGACTATGTTACAGTCAGAAGCTCCGTTAAAATAGTATACAACCTGTAAGTTGTGTATGTAGGATCTATAGCTTTACTGCAACTCTAAACATCATATACATCTATAGATCTCATCAAAACAGTGTTTATAGATAGGAACTAACAATTAAACACAACTTAAAAGTCATCAGTACAAGTAAATAAAAAAATAAGTAATATAAAAGTAATGTAAGTAAGTAATGTAAACAAGTAATTAAAAAAAAAAAAAAAAAAAAAAAAAAAAAGTCAATTCGTACTTAGATCAATAAGAGAATTTTCTTTTTCTCCCATTCCTCTTTTCTCTTGAATGGCGCTTATAATGCTTTGATCAAGAAGAGGTCTCTCTCGGTCTTGAAATACCTTGATCAAGAAGAGGTCTTTCTTGATTATTGAAAATTAATTAATTTAATTTAATTAATGAATTAATATTTGAAAAAAAAACAGTATTACCATGAAATGTAATCCACTATAAGTTTTATAAAATTTATTTGAGCTTGATTGGATGAATAATAAGTATTTTAATAACGACTGAAAATTTGAATAAGATATATATAGCGAGAGTGTGAGCTGGAGCTAATAGTAGGAATTGAAAAAAAAAAATAGTTTCATATTGATGAGAAATAATTACTTAGTTCGCTTTTTACGCAGTCGGATTTTTTTATTTTTAAAACTTAATTGTTTATTTAAAGAATAGTTAGTAAATCTGCGTTTTTCAAATATTTTAATATTTATATCCTATACCACAGAATGAGTAAACATGAAACAAAAATGAGTGTCATAATCTAGTTAATGCAAGTATCATGGCGCTTATTCGTGGAGAGAATTTAAAATAATTTTGCCCCGAATAATCAGAAGAATGCATTTACATATTTAACAACTTTACGCATGATGAATTAATTAACGGATGTTATGCGCCAGTCATTGACTAATCCATATTTATTTTTTTTAAATACTGTGGAAGAACTAACGAACCGGTAACATGCTTTTAAAATGAAAAAGAGGCCCTATATATGTCAAAATTTGTCTCCTTAATTTAAGAAATCACTTGCAATGTTTGCATAAGTTTTCTTTTTTATCGACTATGTAATGCAGAATACACACTTTAGTGAAATGAGATATTTCATTTACAAATGACTTAAAGCATTCGCAATTGACAAATTACTCAATTAAATTTGTTTGCATTCACATTAATAGACTAGTAAACAATGATCCCATTAAATTCAGAAAGAAGACATATTTATTAATTGTAGCAAGATTATATGAGATATTCATTGAATTTGAGCTCTTTGAATTGAATAAACAAAACGTAGCAAATATTTCGAAAATGTACTGTAAATATTTACATATTTCAACATAGATCCAATTTTAATATTTTATGTCTTAACTCATTAGTTTATCTATTTTCATTATCGTGAAGCTAAAAAGCATTCGAATTACTTTATAAATAATAAAAATGTTGCAACATTTTACTTATTACATTGGCGTTATTTTAAAAATTTCTTCTTTTCTCCTGTAGCAATTATTGCTGATCAGTTTCCTAAACACAAAATATGCACTTTTTATTTTATAACTGAACTCTCTAATAGTATTTCAAAATTAACTAGAATGTTACATCACAAAACTTTCTTCTATATAAATCACGCCAATTAAATCATTTAAATAATACAAGGAATTACATCAATATAGCGCCGATTCATATCAAACCATATCTGAATTTGAAGTTTGATGAAAATCCATGCATAAGTTATTTAGATAGAGCTATTAGCGGAAATTCTAAATAATGTAGCATAGCAGTGCCACCTATTGAGCGATTTGCACATAAACATAAACAGCACTAACTGATATCAAGGTATACCTGAATCTGAAGTTTGATGAAAATTCGTGCGTTATTTATTGAGATAGAGCTATAGTGCAAATTCTGAAAAATGCAGCATCGCAGCGCCACCTGTTGAGCTATTTGCAGCAAAACATAAACAGCAGTAATTCATATCAAAGTATGCATGAATATGAAGTTCGTTAAAAATCCAAGCATTAGTTCTTGAGATAGAGCTATTGCGGAAATCGCAAAAAATGCAGCATAACAGTGCCACCTTTTGGACGATTTACGACTAAATGTATGAAACCTAAATTCCCGTCAAGGACTAGCTGAATCAGAAGTTTGATGAAAATCCGTGCATTATTTCTGGAGGTTGAGCTATTGTGGAAATCGTGAAAAATGCTGCATAGCAGCGCCACCTGTTACGAGATCTAGACCAAGAACTAATCAGCACCAATTTATATCAGAGACTAACTGAATATAAATTTTTATTAAATTCCGTTTATTAGTTCTTGAGATAGCGTGCACACAAAGTTTGTGTCACACACAAACAGACAGACTCACAGACTTACCTTTTGTAAAAACATATTTTTCGAGTTCTCTCACCCCTAAAACGTGTAAATCCGTCAAAAACTGGAATTCGAAATATTTCATGAATCCAATACATTCTTCTTGTACAGATAGAAGAAAGTAAAAATTTGCTTTATAAATATATAAGATAAATGCAGGTGGAAATTAACTTTTATATATTTCACTTTTTGTGAGAAAATAAATAGACAAAACATCAAATGTTAAAAATATCAGTTACATATATATTTGACATTTTTTTTTTTTTTTTAGAAATGATTTTTTTTCAGCAAATGTTTGCATAATATAAAAATTTAGAATGAATTAATAAACCATACATATCACAGAGATACAAATCAATCAGTCAAAACGAATTACTGCACAATTTCATATTTTCTCTTATAATTACGTATTAAGAGTACATTTATTTATATTATAGTTAATTTCCATTAAGTTTAATTAATCAATTATGTAATTAATTAAGTTTATGGATATGTGAAATAATACAACATACATATCTCATGCAGGGAATTGTAGCAACTGCCTATGAAATCAAAAGAAATTATGGAGGAAATAATCTGTTTTATGAGTTTTTGACAGGCTACAGAAAATTTAATGAATATCATGGATGAAATTTAATGAAGCATTGTGCAATATATTTAAGTTAAATCGTTTCATCACAGGATTAATTATCTAGATACATGTGACTTAAGGTTTCTGTGCATGTTTGGAGTACTTTTTTTAAAAACATGCACAATATTGAATAAATACAAATATCTTTAGTTCAATCGTTATACAGAATAATGAAAAAATATAAAATCATACAAATTTCAAAAATCTTTATATCATTAAAAAAGTGTTTTACAATATCTTCAAAATTAACTGAAATATTTCAAAATATGTCAACAAATACATTTTTTTTTTTACAACAAATTACCATTTTTTACATTCGAGTACCTATAAAATACATTATCTCATAGAGCTTAGATTCTAGTTTAGAACCTAGTGACTAATATGGAAAGCATTTAGAGAAAATTTCAATGAAATATGCTTAAAACATTCTTTTTAATGATTTTTTAATGATCTATTTAATGATTAATATCGAACATGGAAATAACCGAAGAAATTATTTTCCAGAAATCGTATTCAATGATTTCTTATCTATATTATTTCTTGGCTATTAAGTTAACTTAGGTTTCAATTAATGTTTATTAGTGATTTAATATAAAAAAGAAAGAAAATCATGCTTAGAAATATTTTTTACATTTCTCAAAATCCTCTTACGCCCAGCTCTGGGTTTTGACTTATTACTTCCTGTTTATTAAATTGGCCATAACTCCAGTTTTAGTAATCGTAAGAATAAAATTAAAACAGATTTGTAATCATAGAAGATTTCTCTTTGAAATGAAATGTTAAACAATTCAAAAATTTTCACCAAAACAGTTATTTTATTGTGGACAAATACCTTAAAAGCAAAAACATTTCAAAATACGAAAAAAAAAATAATTACGAAAGTTACGAAAAAAAAATTAAATGCCATTGTTGATACTGTCAGAATTAAAATAAGAAACATAAATATTTATAATTTTTCAATATTACAAAAATAATATTGCACCGAAATTAAAATTTTGTCGATAGAATTCTGAAAATATAAATGTGAAATAAACATTGTTAGTAATCCCCTAATTAAGTGTTTTGCATAATATTTTGTAAAGCTAAGAATCTGCAACAAACATACGTTTTTAAAATAAACGAGACGATGAATTTCAATTTCAAATAATAAATTATTAGCATTTACATTTTGTAAAGCTAAGAATGTGCAACAAACATACGTTTTTGAAATAAACGAGACTATGAATTTCAGTTTCAAATAATAAATGTAGTTTATTAATTCCGCTTGTTATTTATAATTACTCCTCCTATAACTAAAGAAATGTTTGGAAAACTTTTGTTATTATCCCTGGAAGTCACAAAACAGCACAGATTTGTACGAAACAATAAACTGGTTTAGAACAATCAATTACAGATAATGTACATATAAGTATTCGAAGTTAACGCTTGCATAAGACAATAATGTTTTCCCGAATTATCTCTCCATCTTTCAGAAGCTCTCCAACCTCTTATAATGGCACAACCTGCTGAGCAACTGCATAAATGTAGCATTGAGGGGACAACTAATTTGCTTAGGCCTTATATAACAAATCTCGAATGTGTTGTGAAGCATTATTTGTCACCGTAGCGATCTTGTACTATCTTCGAGTTATTAGAAGGGATTTAATGTTGTAATATAATGAAGAAGTGTAATAATAGCGCATGATAATTACGCATATTTATTGCGTTCTGAAAAGCATTTGCTTGGCAACTTATTGCATAATTACTCACCGTCTACTCAATATAATTAAAAGATATATTAGGTAAGGTAATAATATAACAAAACAGTTTTGTTGCTGTCGTTGCTTTGCTGCAAAGCGCTATGGTGATGAAGGATTAGTGTTTTGTTCGTTTATTTAAGCTTTAGCTTGTATGAAAATTGAATGAAAAAAGTATAAGAATATTAAAAAAGGTTAATTGATGCTTTTAACAAAACTTATAACAAGTGAAACTTAAATTTAAAAAATCAAAAAAATCGACTGCTTAAAAAGCGAACTAATTAATTATTTCTCATCAATGTGAAATTATTTTTTATATTACTTACCTATTTTTTTATTTACTTGTATTGGTGACTTTTAAATTGTGTATAATTTTTAGTTACTATCTATAAACACTGTTTTGATGAGGCCTATAGATGTCTATGATGGTTAGAGTTGCAGTAAAGCTTGAGGTCCTACCTATAGGACTTCTAGGTTGTGTAATATTTAAACGAGTAAAATAGTGAATGAAACATCGTCTTCATTTTGAAAGACTTATCCAATGACATGTCACTCAATAGGGTGCGTAAAATGTTTTTCGTCTCTAGCGCCATTTTGTATTTTACGACTGCCATTTTGAATTTATAAAAACAAAACCTAGCCTATAACCATCGGACGGTTAAGACAAATCGATAGAGACCTCATTCATTAAAATCCATCCAGACGTTGGGATGATTCGAGGGTATAAAGAAACTCACATACCCAGATACGAGTCAAACACATAACTCTTCTTGACAGTCGGGTAAAAAGTTCTATATTAGGAATCAAAAGTCATTGCAATTTCAAATATTAAATCCCTATAAAACTGCTTCCCTACAGTTATGTCCTTGTCCATCTATATTGAAATCTATACTGATATCCGTCTATATTGATTAATATATTTATATTAAGTTTGTAGCGATTCCTATCCCATATAAAATCCATTAGCACTAAAGCAACAATATTTTCATTTATATCCACATGTATAACACAAAAATATGATAAAATATCACTATCTGAGGTAATAGGGGAGACCGGGGATAGTAGGCGCAGTTTTTAGTTATTAATTTTTATTTATTTTTTGTTTAATTTTTTTATGAAACTTTAACTGTACTTTTAAAAAACAGCCATTGGGCTATAAATAACCGGAGTTTTGCGTTTGTAGCTTTTGTAGTTTATGTTTAGCGGAATCCTAAAGTAAAAGGAAAATTGTTCACCAAACTACCCCTTCACGGGGCAAGTTGCCTATACCTATGGGGTAAGTTGGCACACGCTTTTTAAAAATTTAAATGAAGCTCAAATAAGGCATGCAGTTAAGCGAAATCAATTTCATTATTACCAGTAAGTTTAAACAAAGGCGTTATAGCCGTACAATGTACAATTTAAATTATACAGACATAAAAATAATGAATAAAACATTAACATTGAGAAACTTCTATCCTATCATCATCAGGGTTACAGTTGTCACAAATAAAAAATCGAGTGTTTCCGTTTGGGCAAGCCTCGTGTGCCCAAAATCTTGCATTGCAACCACTTTTCTCGGTGTTTGCTGTTTTTCAAGCTACCAGCATACACCAGACACCGAACCAACTTGCCCGTGTTCAATGCTCCTACTAGTCCCATAATAAATTTCTTCACAAAAGGGGCACGTAATCCTCTAAGCATAAATAATCCAAGGAAATCACATATGGGGTAGGTACAGTTAATCATACACTAAGAAAACTGCACAAGTTAAATCGCAATTATTAAGATAAGTATTAGAAATTAGAAAAAGAATGAAGCAACAAAAAATTACTCATGAGTGCAAAAAACAGAAAAATCGTAATAAATGTCCACTGCACATGGGTAACGCTGCAAAACTACAACGGGCATTGTAAAAAGTAATAAGAAAGGTACTCTGTGAGTGGTTGCGCAATCTACCCACAAACAGGCGATTTATGAGGACTGCGCCTACTTACCCCTGTAGCCAACTAGCTCCGGTCTCCCCTATGTATGCACAGATGAAATACAGGGTGTTTATAAAGTCCCGAACCCATTTTGATGTTTAATAACTCATAAAATAATAAAGATAGATTAAAATTAATAACATAAATGGCTAGATAGAATCAAAAAGTTTCATGACCCTTATTAATGAACTTCCACGTGTGCCCCCTTCGTCGCACGGAGAATATCAAGTCGATAGTCAATTTCACGCCAGGTAGCAGCAAGCATGTCGGCATCCACAGAGGCTATTGCGGTTGTAATTCTGGCTTTTAAGTCATCAATGTTCGACACTCTCCTCCTGTAAACATTGTCCTTTACAAATCCCCAAAGAAAAAAGTCCAGCGGCGTTATATCAGGTGATCTGGGTGGCCAAGTAATTGGACCTCCTCGCCCAATCCATCTCCCTGGAAAATGGTCATTCAAAGAAGTACAAACGATGGTACCCCAATGATGTGGTGCACCATCTTGTTGCAAAATGACATGTGGCTGAAGATCTTCTAGTTGTGGAAATACGAAGTTTTCCAACATGTCTAATTGATGACTTAAAAGACAGAATTACAACCGCAATAGCCTCTGTGGATGCTGACATGCTTGCCGCTACCTGGCGTGAAATTGACTATCGACTTGATACTCTCCGTGCGACGAAGGGGGCACACGTGGAAGTTCATTGACAAGGGTCGTGAAACTTTTTGAGTCTATCTAACCATTTATGTTATTAATTTTAATCTATCTTTATTATTTTATGAGTTATTAAACATCAAAATGGGTCCTGGACTTTATAAACACCCTGTATAATTCTGAAATTTTGTAAGCGTTATGCGAAGTTATATTTAATTTTCTCACTTATAAAATTCATATTGTAAAGCTTCACACACTGTAGTTGATGTTCTTTTCCTATTTACTTCCTTTAAATGAAATTAAATTCACGTAAAATGGAGAATTATTTAAAATATCCAAACCACAAAACATAATTTGAAAAATAAGTGCACGCAATCCATAGTGGATTTTAAAGTTTCAATAACGGCCTATCTAAATTTTTTGGAACTTCATATGTAGATTCCTCTTAAATATTAATCTCATAATTCTGAATGATATATTAAATGAAAGCCTAATAAATGATATAATAAATTATATTATAATGAAGGGCAATTACAATGAATTCCTCACTCGATAATATATTTCACTTCATTCTACAGTGTTATACTACAATATTGCGTTGAAAGTTACTTTCATCTATTCCATTGATATTTATAGATTTAAACAATATCACCACATTGTAAATGTCAAATACGATAAAGAAATACTCGAAATCTATAACAAAATCTGCAGTTTATATATATAAACGTTCGTTATATTGGCTATAATGTAACCCTATATTCTTTCAGTATTGCATGTATCGGAAATATTTGAAATTAAAATAAATATTAAATAATTTCAAATCATATAAAAATATTTGATAAACATTTGCTTTTCATTAGGAATAGCAGTGTTTTTCATCAAAAACACTGCAGAAATACATTGAAAATTTAAACAACGAAATGGCAAAATAATTATTTCCAATACTGGGCAGGATTTGTAAATTATAAATTATCCAATGTTGGGGAAATATTTCATGCCAAGATTTCAAATACTCATCGAGATATAACCTATATTGACCAATTCTTATGAATGTAATCAGTACACTCAATAATATTATCTCAATCTTGCTTTTCTATGAGAAATTTTTCAGTATTGTTCAATACAATATGTATAATTTCATCAATGCAAATTATAACTATTAATTCATTATAAAGTCTTTTAATTTTAAATTCCATTCTATATATTTTTTAATCATCAACTGAAAATTCTTTTCAGTATAATTTTAAAATTTTAACTAGATTTCATTTTTTAATTTGGACAAAGGATAATGAAAGTGGAAAAAATTGCTACTACGTAGACGAATAACAACATTTGTTCTTACTTTTTCAATAAAATCCAATGCCAATTGAAAAAGAACGATGCTAGTAATTAAAAAAAAACAATGCTATAAAAATTTCATTATCTTCTAATAAAGGGGTTCTAAATTAGATTTCCTAGTAACCTTAATTTCAGATTTTTTTTTTTTTTTCTGTCGAATTCAATTATCAAAATTAGAAAAGTTGGTATTTTATTTAACGAAAATTAGGTTGCTTAAAAAATCGAAAAAGTAAAAAAAAAAAAAAAAAAAAAAAAAAAAAAAAAAAAAGTGCCATTTTTGACTTTTATATCTTTAAAAGTATACATTACAAAAACACAAATTTTAAAGACAGTAATAAATACATGTTGTTTCATTTCATATTTTTTCAGATCATAAAAGGGAATATAATTTTTAAAGGGATTTTTAATTAGTCGAGTCGAAAATTGGAATTAGAGGTTGCACGCAAAATTACAAAATATTTTCTGCATGTAAAATAACATTACTATTATCTAATTATGCTTACTATTTATACAGATGCAGTGTTTTGTGATTACTATGAATATAAAAATTTGTTTATTCATAGCATTTATTTTTGTTTAAAAAAAATGTACCTTGCTTATAAACATTTTTAAAAGTTTTGACAATGTAACACCAAAAAAAAAAATCTTTTTTGAACAAAAAAGTAGAAAATTTTCGCGTTATAGAACCTACCATAAACTATATATCCCAATGTCCCGATATCAGATTTGGAGAAAAATTTCGTTGTTCTGACTTTGAAAATATTCCTATTTAATAAGTATTAACCAGCAAAAGATTATATTTAGCCTGAACTAGCACAATCCCCTTACAGAACAAGAAAAAATATAACTGTTTTTAAAAAGTTAAAAATTTAAAAAGAAAATACAGAAAAAACCTAGGAAAATCAGGCTGCGGCCTCCTGAAAGTGGGTTATTTTTCAAAAGCATTAAAAAAAATATATATAAAATATGTATTATAATATATGTATTAGTGGCAGTGGGTTTCGGCTGGAACAGTGAGTAGCAAAATCGAATGCTTTAACATTTGAATTGAAACAATACTGCTCTATTTATGAAAAATGTCAGAATTTTTAAGATATGAAAAACTTTAAATCATAAAAACAAAAGAAATTTGAAAAATAGATAATTTGTATTAGAATAAAATATATCTAAAAACTTTGAAGACCAATATGAACCGTTTAGCATAAATTGCATTTTGAATATGGCGTGTGCTTAAAAAAATACTTTATACAAAAGGAATGGTTACAAACTGCGTTCAAGCAAATCATCAATTCAAGATTTGCAGTAAGAATTTTCGATTTACATGCAAATTTGAATCGAAAATCTCCAGCTGCATTACTTGTATTCTAAAAGAATTTAAAATCAAGAAAGCTGAATTTTCACTGACAGCAAAATTACGACCAGCACTTTTTCTGCCACATCTTTTCGCATGTTGTAATTTTTTTAAAGAAAAATTTCAGTTATCTTCACATGTGCGAGAGTCTCCAGAAACGATGTGTGACATGCATCAATAAATTGATTTTTTTTCCCTTAAATATAAAATGTTTCGTATGATAAAAATGTGATACGGCAAATTTAACATGATGTCTATTTTTATACACATATATACATACTGCGAAAAGGTAAGTTTATCGATGAAGTATAGAAATAACTTTCAAAGAGAAAAAAATACACTTTAATGTTCAGATTAAAATAAAATATGCTAGAGTATTTACAAGAAATAGATAAGACGTGAATGTTTTAATTCCTATGTATGATTGCTACGAATATTTTTTTTTAAACATTTAAAATAATTAAAATTAATATTCTTATTTACGAATAGTTACATGAGGCAAAATATATAATTTTCTTCCAAAGATTTTCAAAAATAATTTTTGAATTTTTAATTTCATTGAATTTATAAAGTATAAACTCATGTGAATTGTTTATGAGAATCTTTAAAGCTTTATATTTGGAAGAATATTTTTAAAGCTATTTTAAATGCAAGGAAGTATTTTTAACCAGTTACAAAACCATAACTTAAGAGACTATTTACGTTCTCAAATTTCAAAAAAAAATTTCAATTTTTTTTTCAAAATAGCGCAATTTTCTTATTTTTCAAAAATTCGAAAATTTGAGCCGATGACTCTTAACTACAACATTATTTTACAAGCAAAAGTTGAAATTTTATTTTATTTTTTTATTTCTGCAGGAAGTTAGGATGCTGGCCATCGAGTCCGGATATTTTGGTACAGTTTAACAGGGCTACAGGTTTCCGACATAACACACTGCCAAATTTAACAAAAGAAATATTTTTAAATACTTGAAGCAATGAAACACTATGTGGAATTATTAGTTTTTCAATTCAATTTACTCCCTTCTTTGAATTTTTTTTTCCAAATATGCTATTTTACATACATATATGCACATTTTTGTCACCGAAACGTATGTAACCGAATAATTATTTGATTCTAGTGCGTTGAATCATATTTTAACGCGATATTTCTTTTGCATTTAAAATATTTAAAAAAAATGTAAAAAAAAAAAAAACTAATTAAACATTTTTTTTTACTATTATTTAGTTATTTGTATGCTATCATTTATTCAAAAGAATATATTTGATTTAGAAAGGCGACTTTTCAATAAAAATTTCCCCATTAACAAATGCTCCGATATAACTCTTTTTAATTCTTTAAATTTACATATAAAAACAGAAATGGTAAGTAAAATAGTGATATATTTACATAGCTTTCAACTTTTACGACTTTTTTTTTACCCCCAAACTTTAACAGACACTTTTGCTATATTTAATGCTATATTTAATGACATACAACGGGGATTAAATAGGGAAAACTTTACTGTTAAAGTAAGCGAAAAAGTTCGCAGCTATAGTAATTAATTTAACTACTGTAAAAGCACTTATTTTCGCGAGCCGTAATTTTCGCGAAAATGAAGATATCGGGGATTTCGCGAGCTTAAAATTTCGCAAATTTTACATGAACAGAACCGAAAGTTGAAAAATCCCGAAACTACATAAATAGAATCCCTTTTGCATAAGGCATTTAAAGAAACTTCCTATTGTCCGAAAAGTTCGTTCTATTAATTGTATTATTGTTTTTATTCAAGAAATAGTTGTATGATATTCGGTTGTATTGTATTCAAGAAATTTTTGTACTTATTTCTTATTTATGTAACTGTAACCATCAAATTTTAATTGAAAAATATCTGAATTTTTATTATTATTTGAGGCGAAAAAATATTTAGCGGGGCTTAAATTTTCGCGATTACGACAGGTTCGCGAAAATCGCGAAAATTAAAGCCTCGCGAAAATAAGTGCTTTTACAGTATATTGTCTAATGTACAAAAAAGAAATTATATTGGAAAGGCTATTAGGATATTTTATCACGTGTGTGTTATTATAAAGGTACATTATTTGTAGTTACATAATCAGACATGGGACATATTTGTCAATTAATCAATTAATGTGATTAGTTTAGATACACGTGTTCATTCTTATATACATCATTTAGTGGTGAAATTAAGAATAAATCATTAAAAGGAGGAACACTACGATTTTACTTTTAACAATAGCTTAATAAACATATTACCCTTTAGTATTACTAGAAACGTAGCCCGTCAAAAATGACGGAAACTTAGATATACAGATATATACAGATATATAGATATACAGATATATACAAGTCATGTGCAAGAACATGAGTTTTCGTCGCTTCTTCCGCAGTGATAGATGAAAATAACACATTTTAAGAACGAAACATATTTATGAAAATCTGTGTACGGTAGAAGACCACTGATCAGCACAGTTTGGTTCACACAAGTGTTGTGTGGATTTGGGGTCTTTTGCTATTATGTCTATTCAATCTCTGATTACATTTTTTAAATTTATATAATGGACAATTTAGATTGTTAATTCTTATAAATAAATAAATTACAAACTTGAAGTAAAGTAAAAACTTTTAAACTATCGTATACGATTTAATCAAATGGTATTATATGGTATTATACGTGTGTGCTTCACGATCCTGGTTACGACGTTTGCGAAATTGGCTGCAACTTGTCATTATCATAATTGTGTGGGTCGGTAGAACAAAGAAGTAACCAGTTTGTAATAAAATTTTTGATATAAAGTAGTTTTCAAAAACTTGTGTAAAATTCCTGGACGTTCTGATGCTATGTCCTAGGAATAATATTTGTAGCACTGAAGAGTTTCCATTTATATGTGGAATTTAGAAAAGCTTTTCCAAAACAAAGGTCCTGAAATGACTGCTAACTTCAAAGTTTAATCGAGCCCTGATGTTGTTTACTGAAATCTAATAAATACAGTTATTTTGAATATTGCAACAGAATTAACAGTTAAACTTATTTCACTTAATCCCGCTATTACTTCAATGTTACTTTTTAGTATTAAGAAAGAAAATTATACAGGGTGATTCAGCTCGTCGGTGACAAACTTTAAGGATCGATAGAGCACACCTAGACGAACATTTTTGAATAGGGAATGTAGGGTCCCTGACGCGATGGTAAGGCGCTAGGCGCTTTCGAAAATTTGGGTGCCGAAATTCGAAACGTCATAAAAACTAGGGAAATGGTTAGATTTTCTTGCTTGTTGCGTCGAAATGATTCTGTTTGTTTAGACTTTCTTCAGTACCAATTTGATAAGCGTATCTCTTAAAACATGGATAGGGGGCGCTGCAGACTTTGGAGAGCTAGACAACAACTTTAAGCCCGTTATTTTGATAATTTAACACATGCTCGCCAAAGTTTATACTCTAACTTAAAGTTTGAACCCAAAAGTAGAGCCCTGCAAAAAGCGTAAGAGCCGGAATAAAATGTCAAAGTACAGGGTGGTCGAAACTCGAAGGCTCCTAAGAGATAAACAAACAGATTTCTTGACTTATGGCATGCATTTTCATGATTCTGTTTGCTGGGGCTCTCTGAAACTCAGTTGAACGGTACAAAAAGAAACATCGATAGGGGGCGCTTTGGGCAAAAAACATAATTCGTTGACATTTCGGACGCTAACTGGAAACGGGGCGCTACGATCAGTTAGAAACAAAACAAGAGAGTAATTTACTTATCATAAGAAGCTATTAAAACTGCAGTTTGTTTGTTTTTTTTAACAAACATAGCTGGTTTCAATCATGCACAATGCGCGCAATAAAATTTACATAAGGTGCTTTTTGCTGATTTATGCAAAAGATATCGTACCATATCGATATGCAAAAGATACGTAATGCGTAGACGACAACGCGAGATGACGTAGTTGTATGCGCAGACACGTCTTTTGAACGTGCGGTACCTACTTAAGCTTCGGGTTACTTGTCTGCAGATCGGTAGTAGGATGGAACGGTACACAAACTCTGAATTGGCTGACATGCATTTGGCGTATGGCGCTGCTGGTTGTAATGGACGAGCCGCTCAGCGGTTGTACGCCGAGCGTTACCCCAACAGGCAAATCCCCTGCCATGCCTTCTTCGCTCGAGTACACCAGAGGTTGTCCACAACGGGATCTTTCGACGGAGGCAGGCCTGAACGGGAGCGATCAGTGAGCACCCCCGACAACGAAGAGGCTGTGCTTAACCTGGTTGAGGACAACCCAGGTCTTAGCACGAGAGATATCGCCAGACATGTTGGCATTTCGCAAGCAACTGCGTGGCGCATCTTACGTTCCCGGAATCTGCACCCCTACCACATCCAGCGGGTGCAGTTGCTCAGAGAGCAGGATTTTGGCCCTCGAGTGGAATTCTCAAGATGGTACTTGGCGATGAGATCCAGGGATCCCCGTTTTGTAAACAGCATTTTGTTTACGGACGAGTCCACCTTCAGCCGGGAGGGAATGTGGAATGCCCACAACAGTCATGTGTGGTGTGATGCAAATCCACATGAAACCAGAAGCCGAGCAGCCCAGGAGCGTTTCTCAGTAAATGTGTGGGCCGGCATTCTGGGGGATTGCCTCATTGGCCCTTATTTGTTACCTGAACGGCTGACAGGTGGAAATTACCTGATTTTCCTGGATCAAGTGCTGCCGCAGCTTCTGGATGAGGCGCACGTACCCGAAGGTTCGCGTCGCCAGATGTGGTTCCAGCACGATGGAGCTCCGGCCCATTACACGAACGACGTGCGTCTCCATCTAAACGCAAGGTATGGCCAGCGGTGGATCGGGCGTGGGGGTCCAGTTCACTGGCCTGCCCGATCACCAGACCTCACCTGCTTGGATTTCTTCCTTTGGGGTTACCTGAAGGCCGAGGTATACCATACACCTGTCAGCAGTGCTGAAGAACTTGTGGCGCGCATTGTGGCAGCTGCAGGGCAGATCAGAGATACTCCTGGCATTGTTGGAAACACACACTCCTCAATGCGACGGAGGTGCGAAGCCTGCATCATGGCCCAAGGTCGAAATTTCGAGCATCTTCTGTAGTGTTATTTTTTGTAAATAAATTTCCAGTATCATTGATGTTTTTGATCTAAATTTATTCAGAAGTGTTGAGCAGAGGTAGAAAATGTGTTTTCATTATTACTAACTGATCGTAGCGCCCCGTTTCCAGTTAGCGTCCGAAATGTCAACGAATTATGTTTTTTGCCCAAAGCGCCCCCTATCGATGTTTCTTTTTGTACCGTTCAACTGAGTTTCAGAGAGCCCCAGCAAACAGAATCATGAAAATGCATGCCATAAGTCAAGAAATCTGTTTGTTTATCTCTTAGGAGCCTTCGAGTTTCGACCACCCTGTACTTTGACATTTTATTCCGGCTCTTACGCTTTTTGCAGGGCTCTACTTTTGGGTTCAAACTTTAAGTTAGAGTATAAACTTTGGCGAGCATGTGTTAAATTATCAAAATAACGGGCTTAAAGTTGTTGTCTAGCTCTCCAAAGTCTGCAGCGCCCCCTATCCATGTTTTAAGAGATACGCTTATCAAATTGGTACTAAAGAAAGTCTAAACAAACAGAATCATTTCGACGCAACAAGCAAGAAAATCTAACCATTTCCCTAGTTTTTATGACGTTTCGAATTTCGGCACCCAAATTTTCGAAAGCGCCTAGCGCCTTACCATCGCGTCAGGGACCCTACATTCCCTATTCAAAAATGTTCGTCTAGGTGTGCTCTATCGATCCTTAAAGTTTGTCACCGACGAGCTGAATCACCCTGTATACTTTTTTCAAATCATGCATTTATAATTTTTTTCATTATTTAATAACTAAATAATGAAAAAATGTGTTTTTTGTTCTCATAAATATGACATAAATATGCTCATGAATATGACAATAAAGTAATGTAAATAAAGTAATGTAAATAGACATTGCAAAGTAAAATATTTTTGAATTCATAAACGAACGATACCGCCACCATTTTACCTACTATGACGTCATAAAAATATTGTCCATTGATTGTTGGAGAATTTACTTTGTGAATGATTATCTCACTGATTTAAGATTTTTTTCGGTTCACGGTGAATGAATCCCTTGTGTTTGCTCAGGTTTAGGGAATGAGATTATCCTAGGATATATGTACTTTTTAATCGAAATTAAAAACAATGCTTTGATCTCGGAATAAAACATTTTATTTTATATGATTGGTTATTTCTATTAATCATTTATTTAGGTACTTTTTCATTATAACACATTTTTTAAAAAATGCTTGGCACAATTCGAGCTTCAGAAAGTGAGATACGTTACCAAAATATATAAACAGCTATGAAAACAAACCTGATAAATTTTTAGTTTTGTTTATACATATATTTGTTATTATTAATTATTTATTTAGGTACTTTTCCAATATAGGGCACTTTGCATTTTTAAAAAAAGCTTGGCGCAATTCGGGAGTCAGAAAGTGAGATATGTTGCCAAACTATATAGTAAAGTGGGAACACATTCCGCAACTTTTCTTTTCTTCTTGTAAAATGTACAATAACGCAAAAATCAACAAACGAAGTACCAGAAATCATTGATCAAACCCTTCAGAATCTAATTTCTATATTAAACAAGTTTAAACCCTCTTAATAAAGTAGGCATAATTGTTTTCCCATAGGTCCATTTTTTAATATAATTTTTTATGTGCTGGATAAGATGCCGCATGGGGTGTGGGACAGATGCCGCATGGAGAAAATGATAGGCTGTTTTTTTCTATTCAAGCAAATCACATTTTTATTTTCGAAAACTACTTAAAACGAAAATAAATAACAGTAAAACTACAAAAATTATATATATCACTAAATTGTGAAAGTTTAACGAAAATGCAAAAGTGTAATCTCTATAAACAAAACTTAAGACAAAAAGTGAAAATGAAAAGAAAATGATTTGAATTTACATCAATGGATAGCATAATTACTGGAAACAATAGACAGCATAATTCCAAAAAAGATATAACTCACTGGTTTGCATCCAGGCGAACATTGCAGTTTGCTCTTTATGTGAATATTAGTTCTATTCTATTTAGGTCGTAGTCTGTTTATTTTTGGCCTTTCTTCTCATTCTTTGATTTTGTATTTCTATTCGCCCACAATCACACCACACTACCTGTTACAAAAGTAAAGTAAGAGTTTTTCATGCAGCAATCGATTGAATTTGATGCACTGAATCCTGTTCGATTTAGACTTTGCCCCTTGATAAAACTCCAGCCACTCAACATATGCAGAGTCATCAAATTCCAATCCAGTTCTGCCATCAGAATCCATAAGAGGAACAATTTACCCATTGTCGGAAGATGACTCATATTTTAGTTATTTCCTCAAGTAAGGCGCTTTCAAGTTGATCTTCCCTTCCTTTTTTACACATTTTACTTCCGCCAAGTTGTCGTTCTTTGACGCTTTCTAGTTTCTTTTGTTTTTCATTTCCTTCTTCTTTTTTATTGTTTATAAACTCTGTGCTTGTAATATTTGCATCCTTTTTCTTTTTTTTTACATGGCTATATAGGTCTTTTGACCATTGTGGTAGGAAATATTTTGTTTAACAGTTTAGATTGTGAGAATTGTAAACGCCTACGTTTTCCTTATTCACACATGATGAACCAACATTGTTGCTGAAAATATTTTGGTAAGTAGCAGAATGCGCTAATATACATTCATTTAAATGCAATTCTACTTAAATCGCAGTGATGAATTTATTGAACAGTAAAACAAAAAAATATTTTGCGGCATCTGTCCCTCAAACTCGATGCGGCATCTGTCCCATAGTGGCGGGTACGATGCCGCGCCGCCATTTTGTGTCATGTGAGAGACGCGAGAGAAAGGCAAGCACATGTGAGTATTTTACGAGGGTCTAGACCAGTGGTTCCCAACGTGGGGCGTACGCCCCACAGGGGGGCAATGTGACTTTTCAGGGGGGACAATTTCAGATTTCTTATTAACAAATTTTCTGTCATTTTTTTCGAATGAAAATAGTGTCTTAGTCTAAAAATAGAAATAATAGATGAAAAAAAAAATAAAAAATAACTGAATAAGAATTAATTTTCGAAACGGTCCCATTTAAAAGTTCAGAAGTACACTTACACGGGAATAATTATATGAATTTCTCTGGATAATTTGACACTTTTTATATATTAAAATATCCCTTTAATTTTTCTGGTTTTAATATTATTTTAGTAAATTGCACCTCTTTTTTTTTACTATTTATTAAAAAAAAAAAAAAAAAAAAAAAAAAAAAAAAAAAAAAAAAAAAAACTTGTACATCTATTCATAGTGTAATATGCCCCATGAGGGAAATGTTACGCATGAAAGTTTGTAGAGTGTATCTAAAATTGTCTATTTGGACATGTTCAATCTAAAAAAATGTTTTGCATGATTTAAATGAGGTGCTACATTTATGAAATTAATAAAACCCAATGCGCATCACGGAAGGAAAGGGTTGAAAGTAAACTTCTTATGGCTCTTCTGCAGACCGCATGCAGAATATGACACTTATGACATATGCATTTTAAAATTTAAAATTGTAGAAAACATGGGGCCAAATAATAATAATGGGCAAAAAAGCCCGCTATCAAAGAAGTATGTTATGAGAAGAAAAAAAATAGTAACTTAAACTGGATAATAGCGCGAATCAGGAAATGTTACTTGTGAATTATGTTATCCATGCAGTCTTGCGCGATAAACAAATATCACTTATTCTTAATGAAGCACTAAAATCCATTATAAAATGTATAAATTCTATCAGATGTTATACAAAATATGAGATAGTTTTCAAAAAATTTTGCGAAAATAAAAATGCAGACTATTTATCATTTTTAAATTTGAGGTAAGTTGCCAAAAAAACAATAAAACCATGTAAATGCGAAGATCCATGGCATCACTGCATTCATGGGGTTAGGTTAAAATCATGTTTGTAATTTTAAAAATATATATGATTTTGATAAATTAAAGAATGTGAAATCACTTATCATGGAGTTAATGCTATTTTCGGATCCATCTCGGAAAATGCAAGTTTATTTTTATGTCACAATATTTATATGATATAGAAGGGAGGAGGGGGGACATCATGATTTTAGAGAGGCTTAGGTGGGGCATGGCCAAAAAAAAGGTTGGGAACCACTAGTCTAGACTATAGTTGCAATTGATTTTGGGATGAAATCTATGTTTATTTTTCTTAAAATATGTAATAAAACTTCATTAGAGTAATTTTAGTAACTTACCACGCAGATTCGAGCCATAAAAACTGGCATAAATATGTAAATACTGACAATTAAGAGTGGAAAAGCATGCAATATATCACACAGCGCGAGGAACACTATGAACTTCTAAAATTGGTCTAAGGAACGCGAGTGTCGCCTGCACAATCCCTGCACAATCTGTCCCCATTTTACTATATAAACAGCTATGAATACAAACCTAATGAACTTTTATTTTTGTTTATATGTGTATTTATATACATAAAAAATCATTTCTATATATATATATATATATATATATATATATATATATATATATATTATACAAATCACTGCACAGATATCATATATGCACACCGTGGTGCCTAAGTGGAGCCAAAATTGTGTTATTTTGCCTGATATGGTAACCCGGCTATTGTATAAATTGTTTATTTACTTTACTTTTCATTTTTTCATTTATATATAAACCGTTTTGTTCTATAGTTACTCATTAAAATTTTATTTATTTATTGTTATTTCTTTTTTTAAATGATAGCAAATAATTAAAAAATATATATGTAACCGGTATTAAAAAACGAGATTTTTGCCAAATTGGCGTCAGAAAAAAAATCACGCCCAACCCGATGCGTATATGACAAAATTACTTCTGTTTCTTTATAAAAATAGGTAAATAGTTTTTTTTAATAATAAATAAGCTGTATACATATGAAAAAAATTCCTTGTGAGTATGAAACATTAAATAAGTTGTTAGAAAATACGTTGGCAAACTTCTTTCTCGCCAAGAAAATTTTTTCCGAAGTACTGTGCATAAGGGATAATTTCTGGAAATGCATTTTTAATTATGATATCCGCTTTTATGTTTCACTATATTTACGCATACTTTACTATGTGTACAAATGCTATAGTTCATATAGAGGGCTACACAAAAGTTTTCGCAAGAGTTACTGAGTATGAAAGTAAATTGTTTAAAGGTGGTTTTTAAAGGAGTTACGCATTTTTACGCTGAACTGCATTTAGTTTACTATGCTTGTAGAATATAGATAAAATGATATACAGGTTCACGCAAATAATTGGATACATAACCATCTATGGATGATAATATCTGAAAATATGATTTCAGTAGTTTTAAGAGTGTTTTAGTTTAAATTACATTTTAGCTAAATAGTGGCATATAACAATGGTACTATTGGCTATGGACAGTAACTGCTGAAATCATTTTTTTACATTTTTTATGAGTTTGCTAAAATGTTTACTTAGTTATCTTATTTACCTTATTTCCCTAAATAACGAAGTTTTGTTAATCGATTCAGGAAGTGTTGGAAAGTTTTTATATTCTATGCTTAACGCATGATTTTTCTTTCTTGTTTAGTCACACTTTACATTTATTTTATTCTTAATTATTTAGTCTTAAACTGCTTTATAGAACTTTAATATTTAATGTTTAAACTTTTCGCCCCCCCCCCTCCTACCTTGCACATAGTAAAAACTATAACGCAGTTAGCGCAAAACAATAGACAGTTTGGTACTTTTCCACTGTAGGGTCTTTGGCTTTAAAAAAAAAAAAAAAAAAAAAAAAAGCTTGGTGTAATTCGGTATCAGAAGGTGAGATTTGTGTCAAATCATATAAACAGCTATGAAAATAAAATTGATGAGCTTTTTTTTTTTGTTGTTGTATACCTTTATTTTATATGTATATTACTGATGTTTTTTTATGTAAAATTACTTCTGTTTCTGTATAAAATTAGATAAACGTTTTTTTTTATGTTAAATAAATCGTATAAATATCGAAAAAAATGCGTGTGTATATAAAATGAAACAGTGGATAGATTCCCGGAAAATATGCTGCCAAATTTCCTTTTTCGCCAAGGCACCTACACTGTAAAAGTACCTGAAGCACATTAAAATCGCGCAGTTGGGACCTCAGGCAGCACATCGTCGTCTGTTGGCGGTTATTGTATTAGCAGCATAGGGAAAAAATTAAAGATGTACATTTTAGTACATTACACTTTAAAATCTCACCCATGGATTTTGAAAAAAATCGTAAAAGAGCGGTGTTTAAATTAAATTGCGGTGACTTCCTTTACGAAAGACTAATTGTTTTAAATGGGAATTTTGCCAAATTAGCCAGCTATCGCCAAGTTGGCTCCATATATAACAACTTAATTTTATCGACAAATTTGGTGATATTTCGCCAACTTGGCTAACATTTGGCGCTACTGTGGTAACCCTGCATTAGTATTTTTCAACAATTACGCCTTTCAATATGGCGGTCCTACCGGAATTGTGAGGGACACACAGAGACTTGGATTTTATATAAATAGATATTTAAGGATTATTATGTTTAGTGTTCAAAAAGTAATAATCTTTATATAAAATATATTAAGTGCATCTTAAAATTTTATGAAATGCCTTTTTTTTTAAATGCATGAAATATAAATTTTTATGTTGAACAGAAGCATAAATGTGCCACATATTCTTTAAACAGTAAAAAATATTGCATATTCTGTTCAATAATCATTGTATTGTTAAATTTACGGATACCGCATGTAAATTTTGTCGTATGTGATATATATGTTAAACATTCATATAAAATGCAAAAAAGTATTTTACAATATTTTATGTATTGTGTTTTTTCCCGTTAGTATTCGTTTATCGTCTTTAAATAACTGGGTGAAAAGAAAAGTAGCTGTAAATTTACTTAAACTTTAAGAGTAGAATAAATAATATTTACATAAATATTTATCTGTATTATATTTATCCAATTATAGATTTATTTTTCTTGAGGAAAGAAAACATAACCAAATACAGGAACGTATTTAATGGAATTTTTAAATAATTTTCAGAAAACATTTTAATAACACGTCTTTCGTAAAAAAATTTATTTAATCTTCGAGTTATTGTAATGGCATTAGAGAAATTTCAAGAAAAATATAACATTGCATGGATGTTACAAAAAAATATGATATTACATGGTTTGATGTAATACACTAAGATTTTCATTACGAACATAAAAATATTTTGCCTTTTTAATTAGCACAGATGAGTTTAGGTCCATTACACAGATTCTGTGTGCGTTATAAGCTCATTCCCGAAATAATAAGTATCATAAAAGGCGGATTTATATTCATAATGATGTTGCTATGTAAATTACAAATTATGTAACACAGCAGATGAATAGAATTCTGGGAAAGTGGATGACATGTCTTTATAATTAAAATGAAAAACAAAGAAAACATATTTTCAATATATTCAGTTAATGTATATACTAACATAGAGCTATATTAACAAAAGAAAGACATATGTCTGTCCGTCTGTGTGTGTGTTTTGGCGATGGCTAGGAAAATATGTAGCATGTAGAGGTCTGACAGTTTCGGTGAAAACATTCCAAGAAAGGTCCTAATATGCTCCAGACTCAGACTTTTCTTATTTTGTTAGTTAACCGTGATATTATTTAAAAACCGTAATGAACATTGCAAAGTGGTGTGAAAAGCAGCAGCACAGCATCCGAAAGCCCGTTCTGGGTTTCCCTGTCCTAAAGTCAGAAATTCAATATTTTTTTGTGTGTGTTTTGAAATACGTATAGGCTTAACAATTAAAAATACACGATAGCACAAAATATATGCGCTTAAATTTTGTGTCTTATCCTTTCCAACATTTTAATAAGATAAAAAAATATTTTGGTATTAAACCTTTAAAAAATTATCTTTTCAAACGTGTTTTTCGCGTTTTTGGAATATGACATCGGGTTAACTATTCAATATAAGCTAAAACTAAAAATAATATGTTATATATACGTAACTGTATCTTTCTAACGATGCAATCTCTTCAAAAATATCAATATTAACACTTTCAAATGTATCTCGATGCCGTTTCAACCAATTTTATGTATTTTTTTTTATAATCTGCATCCGTTTCTCAGAAAAAAAACACTTATGGATAGTACCTTCTTTTTCTAATGATATCTTTGGTTTTAAAAAATATTAATATTTACTCTTTCGAGAAAATCCATTTCTGAAAGTCACTTCTGGTTCTCCTGTCACGCAATCACCAGATTTATTTTCATTCTATCTCTCCGTTCTACGATATTTTCGGGGAAGTGGTGTTAGTTTCTGTGCATGCTCTTGGAAACTTACATCTTCAAAAAAAAGATATTGTATTTTGTGTTTTAAGGATGAGTAGAGGGACGCGTTTTATATAATTTAGGTTTTCTTTGAAACCTTTGGTCAGGATTCCGATTTTATTACAGCTAAATGTGAGAAATTAAAAAGGCATGTACTATAAGGAGGAAACTTTTGTTCATTTGGATAGCACACTTTACTATCTTATGGCTAGAGCAGAGGTTTCTAGACAAAAAGTGCCGAGCTTAAATTACGACACACGCATAGATGTGTTTAGTGGTTCGAATTCTACTTTAAACGACGGTCCCTGTAAGTTTGGTCCTCGTGTGCACAAAATGATAAACGTGCAGAAGGTATTATATACTATTTATTTGCATATACATATGCATGCATATAAGTACAGCAAAAAATGTTTCTTTAAATTTTATAACTTTTAAACGTAGTTAAAAATTGTTCAGAATGCAGTTTTTATTGCAGTAACCTAATAAAAGTAATTGTAGAATATAAATATTTTGTTTAATTATTAATATTAAAAACAGAAACGATAAAACTTTGAAATTAAAAACACGTGAAAAGCAAGCATTGCACATTCGTTAATCACTTTTAGATAGTTTATAGTTTGCGGAAAACAAATTACAATAACTTGTAGGATTCCACCAGCTTTTCAAGCGTCAGAGGGAACATAAAAGTTATAGGTCGTACATAAATTTAAAGTCGTCATTAATCAATTTTTCTTGATTATAATAAATAATGAGCGAGTGACAGGTATATATTATTTTAACTTCGAAACAACATATTAAGCATCTGAATTAAATATGTACGGACTTTGAACATTGGCTGCACAGAAATTTTTAAAATTTGTAACACTAATTATTAAGTTTATTATTTATTAAATATTGCAGAGTTATTAAGGAATTATTTAAGAGTATTAATTATTTCTAAAAATCCTGACTTTAGCATCTATTATTATCGATACCATTACCACCAGGGTCCTCGCTGCTGATTGCCGCCGGACCAAATCAGAAGAAAATTATTTATTTGGCGAGGAAATGAGCCATCGAAATCTCCATATTGCGAGAGCTGATTTTTTGTCATGTGCAGTAATCACACAGTCTTTCGAAATGTTGAACAATTGGTGCTGCTTATTGCGGTCATTTGTGCCGTAACATTAACATCACTATATTTTTGGCGGGAATATTTGTATTTTGACCAATTTTCGATTTTTTTAATGAAATTCACTCTGTTTCTCCTCCGCCTGAAACTCTGTTTTTGCCCAAATGCAGCACATAGAGTCAAAAATCTTTCTTTTCTTTTCAATATCTTAAGCTTCTCTGCTCTATATTTTACTTTATTGTAGCAATAAATGATAAATCAAATGCATCGTCTCACTCTTAAATTACCAATTTACACAACAAACAAAGGTTTAAAAATTTTTAAACTCTTTAATGTTTAATTTTTCTGCCTTGTTACCCCATAGTAACAAAAATAGTCAGTCATATAAAAAATTCCCTCGATCCAAAATTACGAATTCTCCCCGTTTTCCCCCATAGTTCTAAAATTTTAAAATATTCAAAACTGTTAATATTTTATTTATTCTGCTATATTTGTTCCTTTGTTGTAACAATAAATAACTGATTATCTGAATGTCCTGTTCTCACCCTTAAGCTTTCTGCATCCCTTCCTTTTGTTCCGCCTGAGTACGCAAAGTTTTAATCACTAAAGTTCATCATTTTTTAAAAGATTTTGCTTTAATTTTTTCTCACGTTCAGACAACAATAAATAGCCAAGATCTAAATAACTTCTTAGAATAAAGGACGATGATTTCCATGGATAGGGGGCAAAGCCAAAATTCTTCTATTTTTTGCAGTGTATTATTCCTTTATAGAGATGCATTGCTCAACACCACATCATTTTAGCATTAGTCAAAGCCGCAGTACTATTTGTGCTGTAGTTCCACTAGGTGCCACGGCTGAAACAAATAGGGATTTAAGAACTGGAAATTAAAGAAGAATTTTTGATTTAATGCTACAGGATGAATATTTTTTGCTAATATTTTTCCATTTAGCTATAATTTCCTTTCGCTGAAGAGGCAAATTGCTAAGGTTTGCCAAAACTCAGCGAGAAGCCCTGATTATCACACTGTTAAAAATTTGCAACAAACTGACCAGTCATTCGACCACGTCTGTAGAAAATTTGTTACCTTGTCGTAATTTATTTCTAATTTGACTATAATATGGTCAATAATCGGGCAGCTACACTTCACATGATCATACAACCGTTATATTTCAAAACGATCGAATGATAGCGTAGTTTTCAGCAGATTTTTAACAATGCTGGAAACAAAAATTACATTATAAACACGATTTTATAAAGGAGCTAAAATGTTTTATGAGGTATAAATATACAATTTTAAATATTATGTTAGTTAGAGTATTAAAAATAGCAATAGCTTTATAAAGAACGCTCTAACCAGGGTTAGAAATTAGGAAGTAAAGCGTCAAATGACGCCTACATTTTTTTCTATGTTCCAAACTGCATTTCACGGTTGCAATTTTATGCTATGTTAAATCATTTCTTTTCGCAATAATTTTGATTCTATGCGTTTGTTTTTTATAGGTTAAGAACAGGTGAGGGGGGTGCATATTAAACACTTTATGTCTGTGTTAATAACTAAAACAAAATAAAAATTGGCTATCTATAAAACTGTAAAACCTGATTAAACAACAATATTTGGATTTTAGGAAAATGTTTAAGAACATATAAAGAAGGAGCAATATTGCGTAGTAAAAAAAAGTAATATGAAAATAGAATTTTATCATTCACTATTTATTCTGGACAATCTTACAATAATTTTTTTTAAAAATTGAAACCAAGATATTTAGTTTTTAAAATCGAGCACTCTGGTTAAAATTAAGTGAACTTAGATGTTATTGACAAGTGCAAGGGAGTCTAAGAAACGTTCCGCTGATGGTTTTTTATCAAAAACAATTGCTCTTAGAAGTGGATGCGGCGAGAAGAACTTATGCTAAAGTACAAATGAAAGCATTTGTTAAACAAAAATTTAAATGAAAGAAAGCTAGGCGTCAAGTTTGACGACTAGGCAAAATTTTGTGGTCGTGAAATGCAATAATTTAGTTGCATTTGACGACTAATGACCGCTAATTTCTAACCCTTGCTTTAAGTGTACTTTTGCATGCTTATGAGTAAAAGGAATTCTGTAATACGTCGTCCGTAATCAGAGGATTTGTTAATATTTTCATATTTTAAAATTTTAATGCTCTTAGAGTATACGCAGTCACGCTGTCAACTAAAGCTGCCTCAAATCGTAAATTAAACGACCCGACAAACATATTTGAAACGACGAATCTTGATATCTAATTTGCAATGTCATCAGTTCTCATAAAAATCAGAGGGGACGTTAATATTTTCATCTTCTAAAATTTTAATGCTCTTAGAGGACACACAACCACACTTTCAACTAAAGCTGTCTCAAATCGTAAATTAAACGACCAGACAAGCATATTTGGAACGACGAATCTTGTTAACTAATTTGTAATGCCATCAATTCTCATAAAAATCAGAGGAGACGTTAATATTTTCATCTCCTAAAATTTTAATGCTCTTAGAGTACACACAGCCACGCTTTCAACTAAAGTTGCCTCAGATCGTAAATTAAACGACCCGACAAACATATTTGAAACTACGAATCTTGCCTTATTTAACTAATTTACAATGTCATCAGTTCTCATAAAAATCAATAAATCATAATATTTTTCTCTCTTATTTAAAAACAAGAAAATAAAATTATCAGCATCTGAATTTTCCATAACTACATTCTATTTATTAATTAATACGTTAAAATTGGCAATGTAAGTTTAAAAACTTCATGTGTTTGATTAAAATGAAGAAAAAGGAAAAACAATGTCAACAGATTAATTTTCTAAATATTCATCACCTATTCATTTTAATAACGAAACTGTCAAAGAACTAGGGATGTATAAAAAGTCATTTTAAATATAAATTCTAAAATTACATTTGTAATTTGAGTTTCTGAAAACCTTCAAATCTGTCACGTCCAAAGAAGGTAACAAAAAAGATTCGTTTTAATAATATTTCAGTTTACTAAAAATAAATTACTAAAAATAAATTGTAATAAAAACATAGTATAAGAACAAAGAAAAAATAATATTCTTCGACATGTTTGATAGAAAAATTGCTCATAGCTAAATTAAAAAAAAATTAACAGCTGCTTCATATCAATTTTGAAACTTTCCTTATGAAATGAAGCTATTTTAAACTTTATAGACAGCGTTTTTATTTCGTTACATAAACTGTCTTAAAGTTTCTAAATTCTCTTTTTCTGTAGGAAACGATAGCAACTTTATTTGATAAATAAAAAGAAACTTAACATAAAACACACGTAATAATATAAAAATAAAAAGCAAGTAAAACTATCAGACGTTTAACTTTACACGATTGAAATAGAAGTTTCTCAAAAATTGTTAAACGATTAATAAACAAAAAAAAACTACTTCAACAAAATAATTCCCCAATAAACTATTGAATTTTATGCGTTTTTCAGTGTAACGTGTGTCATGTCTCATTTTTTAAAACTGGTCTAAACTGTTATTCGAGAAAAGAAGGTTCTTATTTTGCTTTCCTGTAATGTAAACTAGATGTTACCATAGTTAATAAATACCTTAACTGTCTTACTCTTAAGAATATCATATTACTTTGGTCCATTAATAACGCAATACTTCTGCTTTTAATCATGATGTAAATAAAGTAGTTTTAATTGATATTTTTTGTTTATGTTTAAGATTAAAAAATATATATATGATTTTTTTAATGGTGTACATGTTACAAGTTTGACTAATGTTGAATTAATTGCTGAAAATAATAGAAAAGAACTGAAGATTTCAGAAAAATTTAAATCATTCTTAATAAAATTTTCAAAACATGTTTTTTAATGGTGTGTAATTTCGGTTCACAAAATTTAAAAAAAATAGTGTTCATGTATTAATTTTGTCTCAAAGACTTCTAAAAAAATTTACAAATTGATAATTTCAATTACGTGCATATTAATTCATTTTCACGATTTAATTAAAAACGAAATCCATGTATGTATATATATTTTTTTAATGTTACTTACTACATCAGAAATCAAATGCTAAAAATAATAAAATATCATATTTAAAAATGAAGTAAGAAAAAAAATAAATGCATCTTTAATCAAATGAAAGCCTTATGTAATATAGTATATATTTACAGAAAATATCAAACATATAGAAACTCAAACTTAGTTTAGCTCACCTTAGTTCAAGATCTTGCAATCACATATCTTGTTTAAGGATAGATTTGGTAAAACAAAAGAAATATTTACAAACATGTAAAAAAAAGAATAATTTATTTTAGGCTAAAAATCGCATTTTGAAATGGAAATAAATTATTTAATATGATATACTAGTACAACAAGTTTAAATAGATCGTATTTCAGAACTAATACTTATGATACGCTTTTTAATCTATGCAACAAAAATGAATATACGAAAAAAAGGCCTTGGACCATTTAGAACTACGCGGCACATTTCAGCCTAGTTCTTGGTCATAAGATGAACATTGCTTACCAACTATTCCTGGTTGGGGGAGTTTTGTCAATCCTACCTGTTATTATCGCTCTTAGACTATTGGTCTATTCAGGTTAAGGTAAATGCAATGCACATATCGCGGGCCACTAATTTTTAAAGTTTAAAAACAAACTCAAAATGCATTTCTGTAAAACGACTGAAAGAAATCGGACTGAGTAACATCCTTAAGGCTAATGTCAGACGAACGTCCTTTTGCACACTTTTTTCCTTACGTATTATGCCGACACAATGCTAGCGGCATTGTGTAGGGATAATACGTAACGTAAAAAGCGTGCAAAAAGGACGTCCGTCTGACATTAGCCTAATAGTTAACTTTCCATAAACTGTTTGAAATAATTTTTTTTTTCTGGTGCATTTTTTTAATTTCTAGAGTGTATTCACAAACAGAATTTTTTTGGCAATTTCTTATAGATTTAATTACGAGATAAGTTTTTATTAAAAGCATTTATTTTTTTCTTTAATATTATGTTTTACTAGGGGCTCTGCCCGCTGCAAGCTGTGCTCGCCAACCCCCGTTCAGAAACCGCAGAATCTAAAAACAAGGTAATCTAACGGGTTTTAAAAATATTACAGAAGATTGAATTATACTGAAAAAATCTGTGCAGATCTCCCTGTAAACGGGTTTCCATTCAATTCCCTTTGATTGGAAAAATTTAAAGCCGAATCAGTTGATGTTAAGACATCCAATGGTGGTTTTCGTTTTTGGTTAAAGAGGGCATTTGAAAGACATTGTTAGACATAGAAAGAGGACATTGTTAGACATTTGAAAAGAAGCTAAAATAAAATGAATTAAACGAACAGAATCTTTATCTCCCGTTTTTTTTTTTAAACAATCTATATAACAATAGCCTAAGTCATGTTACTATCATCAACAGTTCCGGGCGGACCACTTCGCTTTTTACACACTAG
Organism: Maratus speciosus; assembly: GCA_963932465.1. Taxonomy (NCBI): domain Eukaryota; kingdom Metazoa; phylum Arthropoda; class Arachnida; order Araneae; family Salticidae; genus Maratus; species Maratus speciosus. The sequence goes on from OZ010789.1 coordinate 312,086,951, forward strand.
GTGCCATTTTGGTACTTTAATATTAGCCAGGCACAGGTGATAAATCGCCAAATATTATTATATCACCATCATTTCATCTATATTATAATAGTTCAAATCATCAACTGCCATAAACAAATACGGTCTGATCCGTTCGCTTTTTATATGAAAGTTTGGCACAGATGTCAATTTGGGGAAAGCATCAACAGCACAAACAACAACATCCCGCTTACCATATCAAGCAAAATAACGGTACTTTGACACCAGTTAAGTACCCGTTGCGTATATGACATTGGCGTCAGAAAAAAATCGCGCCAATATTTGGCAGTATATGACATCTGTGCCAAAAGTTTTCCATTTTGATTAAAAAATCAAAAAAAAAATTTTTTTTCGAATAAATCTACATAAAAGTTGCCATGGTCGCAAAGAATTCTTGGTACTGTTACGCTAGCCGGGTGCAAATCTCGCCAATAGCTGTTTTTTTTTTTCAACTCTCGAATTAGCATTTTTTTTCGAGTGGTAAATTAAAACATTTATTTGAAGTTAAAATTAAATATCATGGTTTGTTGCATTATTTAATATTTGGCTAGATGTCATATACTCATTGCAGGTTTGGCGTGATTTTTTTTAACGAAAATTTGGCGAAAACCTCGTTTTCGAATACCAGTTACATATGTATTTCTGGTACTGCTTAGCTATCTCTTCGACCAAAAATCTATCGCCAAACTATAAGATTAAATGCAAATAATGGTTCATCGTAAATGCCACATTCACATGACTTTAAGAAAGTTACACATGCTTACTTCATCAAGTGATTTTTATTTTGACATTTTATTTGTATATATATTAATGTTATACTAATTTATTTGTTCTTTCGTTATTTAAATACAAATTATGTCAATTTGTATAATTTGGCGAGTGGTTTGTCGATTTATATAATTTGGCGAAATTGGTCAACAGAATAACTAAGTAGTACCGTACTTTTTAATTATTTTCTATTATTTTCAAAAGGAAATACCAAAAAAAATTGATAACTATAGAACAAAATAATTTATATAATTTTAAAAAAGAAATAAAAGTTTTAAAAAAAATGTAATTTAATAGATTAAAATGACCATTTGGAATTTTTTTAATAATCGAATAAATAAAAATTGAAAGCAGTTCCACCGAATCATCCATAGATCGCGACAAATCACCTTCGTAACAAAATTTAACCGAAAAATCTAAATTTCGTCGCATCTTCTTCAACAACAGATCGCAAAGATCAAACTTCAGACGACCAAAACATTCATCGATAAACTCTTCAAACCCCGTTTCGATAAGAAAAACAGTTTACAAATCAAAAGCAGTTCCATCGAATCATCCACAGATTGCGACAAATTACCTACGTTGAGCTCAATTTTTCCCGGTCAGAATCGACTGATTGTAAAACGCCGTGGCTAGTGGATTGGAGCCCTTCGAGACATGGCCTTTTACTATCAATCTATTAAACATTAAATTGTTTCCTTTTTCGCGTTCGCCTTTTATTCTGTAATCGATTTTCATGGGCTACATAATCAGTTGAAGACCTCAATTTTCATGGGCTACATAATCATTTGAAGACCTCGATTTTCATGGCCTATATAATGAGTTGAAGACCTCGGTTTTTGCTTTGCAAGACGGTTTTCATTTCGGCGTCGCTCTTTGGCTTTGGATTTTTCCATATCTGATAATTTGCGCCTACCAATTTTGTAACTTTTTCAATTTTTAACGATTTAATGCCTTTCGATTACCTATTCAAACAATTTTTAACGATTTTAGGCCTTTCTATTACCTATTCAAATACAAATTCTTCTAAAAGTAAATAACATCGTTGAATTTCGTTAAAAAAATAAAATGCGAGCATCATTTGGCCCCATCCTCGACCGAAAACAACAACCATTTCCAAATGGTTAATAAACATTTATTATTAGACAAACAACAACAGCCGGGTTAGCATGTCAATCAAAATAATGCCATTTTGGCACCAATTAGGTACCCCGGTGCGTATATGACATTCGTACCTAATATTTTTTTTTTCGTTTTGTTTAAAAAAAAAAAAAAAGAATATAAGTGAAAGCCATCAATTTTAAATGTTTCAGTTTTAAATGAAAGTTTTGAATTTAAATAAAATGAATGGAAAGATTATATTTTAAATGAAGTTAATGAAATATAAGAAAATGCGACGGAAAAAATGTTTGACGATATATCACTTGCGTCTCGCTAGCATAAAAATACCGAGTTCTTGATTTCTCTATCAGAATCTTTAGATTTGGCGAAAGATTGTTGAAGTAAATTGAATTATGAATAAAAGTAACACGATACATTTCTTAGCATACATTTAAGGGAGGCCAAAATTGTCGCCAAATTAGTTTAAAATAATAACCTTTTCAGAAATATGAAAAAAAAATGTGTTATGATTAAAATTTGAGTTGCTATAATTAAAACAAAGTATTTAAAATAAAAAAAAATAATATTTCGAAAATTAATTCGAATTTAAAGATTCTAATACCTGTTTTTTTATCTGTGGATCAATACTGATTTTTGGTGTTAATTTCATCGCAAAGTGTTCCATATTTTACGAGAAATCGCCGTGAAACATAATCAGTTATTTAATCAGTCGTTTCAAAGAATCGTTTCATAAATTCGTTTCATTTCAGTCGTTTTATATATCCGTTTCATAAATTCGTTTCATTAGGATTTTTTATATATAGGGTAGATTCGAAATTAAACTACACTGTTAATATATTCTATTACATTGTGAATAATTTTTTGGATAAGCCGAAAACTTAAAGATTTATGCATCAGAAATTTACTAGGCCCACTACTGGCGCATAGAGAAAGGTAATATTTTTTATTTTTCATTTTTTATTTCGAAGAATATATTTTGAAACTTTGAATGTTTATTCTGATACGTAAAGGCTAGTACTAGACTACATAATACATATATATTTTGGAAATCACTAATGTTTTAATAATAATTAGAAAAATGTCGTTAAGTGGCCCACTACAAGTGAATTTACCTTACTTGTGGTTGGAAAACAAGACTGATATTCGGCTATTGCTGATATAGACAAAAGTATTGCATGCTTTGTCTAATTCTAAATATGATCAAATGGTCTAAGGATAGAGATCGCTTGCTTCTATAGTAGTTTGTTTGCTGAGTATTATTCAACAGCAACAGGCTCAATATCTCGATTGCAGTGTGAAGCGTTTCAATTCAAACAGAGGTCTGGCCTTTTATCCATCGTGTGCAAAACATGACCGTAGCACACAAAGCTGACCATGCTTTGAGTAAAATATTCTTTGAAATGAATTGAAAAACTAAGAAACTACTCATTATATTTTCCAAATATTACAATAATAATATTATAAAAATGCATCTAATGTTTTATAAAAACTAAACTGATACGTTTGTGGAGATTCTTCCCTACGTATTGAAATTTACAAAAAAGTTTACCAAACATTACGTATGGTTATGATTACTTCAATCTAACTCTCAAAATGAAAAATGTGTAAATCTTAATGAAATGTTTGCTACGAACACACATTAATGGATGATTATAAGCTTTTTTTAAGCATGCTATAATTTTCGTCAGTGACTTGAAATAATTCAATTACATTATTATTTTATTTTTATTCATGCATGATTTTGAAGTATAGTGTTTTTATAATACTTCCGTTTTAATGTAACCCAGTAATTGTGATTAAGTGACTATAAAATAAAACAGGAATATTTATCAATATGATTTACGGGGAAAAGTAATTGCCTCGCCAATTTTATTGTTCAGAAACTTATAAAGCATAGTTTTATTTATTTAATGGAGTTCTAATGGATATGTTTATCTACCAATAAAAACATTCCATAAAGTTTACTATGGAGTTTACGTATGCTTTCATAATTTATTATGATTTTGAAGTCGTAATAAGAAGCGGTTAAAATATTTTGTTGAGAAGTTATAAATGAAAATAATAATTCTGAAACAATGCCTTTTGATTTCTTATAACTGTGAGCAAAAAAATATTCTAAATATCTTTTCTTTTTAAAGTGAAGTACGGATTGTCATTATGTTGGAAAATAAACTGCCAAATATGCTAAATATCCTTTTATTAAGTGAAGTACGGATTTCAATTATGTCGGAAAATAAGCTGCCAATGTACGCATCCATTTTTTTTAATTTGGTGAATAATTGAGATATATGAAAATATCATACCACTTATGAAGTTATGAAAAAGTTGAAAAAAAATTCCAAAAACGCTGATGATGAATACATTCCATGAATGTTTACTCTCATATGATTTCATAATTAACTATGCTTTTGAACTCGTAATTACAAGCAGTTAAAATATTTTATTGAAAAATTATAAATGAAAATAATAATTATGAAACAATGTTATTTGATTTCTTCTAACTCCGAACAAAAATGTATTCTAAATATCCTTTAGTCCTTTAGTACCGATTGTCATTATGTAGAAAAATAAGCTGCCACCTTATGCACCAATTTTTTTTTTAATTTGATGAATAACTGAGATATATGAAAAGATTATTCAACTTATGAAATTATGAAAAAGAGAAAAAAATCTAAAATCATTTTTTTAACGAACTAAATACAGGATGAAATATTTCAGTAAATAAACCAAACTACTATACTCACACCAGAATTTTTATTTTATTTCTTAAATGTCAAGAAAATCTACAACATCTTTACATATATATATATTTTTTTTTCTAATTAAGAACATGAATTTTCAAAATGGGAATAAAACGGCATATAAAGGGGGATAAAATTCCATTATCTAAATCAACATTAAGACAAAGAATGTACATTTCTTTTCTCAACCGTTCATATTACATCAAAGCATTAAATTATCCTTTCCCTGGAAAATTTCCCGGAATCAATTATTTTTATTGGTGTAACTTGATCTCTAATACATAAAATATCTCCTTTCGGAAACGAAGCTCTGAAAAAGTTTTCGAAACTCGTAAAGTTCTTTCTTTGCTAAATTATTATTCACGCTGCTCAACTGTCAGGATATTGCTTTTCGATTATAGGTATGACGAAAAGGGAAAGCCAAAGCTTCCATCGATCACCATCAATATCATTTTGTTTTCCAGTTGAATTGTTACTGAGCGGCTAAAGTGTATTTATAACATTTATCTAATATCATCCAATATAAATATGATTTTTTATTCTAATAATAAGAGTGTAATTCAATAAATATATTTAATAACATGCTATTTCTCGAAATTAACCCTCCGCATAACAGAAAGATCCAATGGACCCGACAGGTACAGTCGTGGAAAAAAAAAGAAAACACCCCCTACTAACTACTCAACAAATTATTGTAGAAGAAAGTTACTGGTATCGAACGATTGGAAATAAAGTCTACTTTTAAATGATGTATAGAAAATTTGCCTAGAGGGCCACCTACATATTAAAATGGACCATAACTTTGTTTTTTTCAATAGCAGTACCCAATTCTGACAGCATAAATGAACTCTACACCCTTCAATTAGCCTAAAAACGAATTTTTATGCAATTCGTACCACAAGTTTCTGAGAAATTAATTATTTTAAAACGAGCGTATTTTAAGGGCTGTATCCAAACTGAAGTTCCGTATACCGAGAGAGCCCCTTCCTTGATCAAGGCACCTTAAGCGCCACTCAAGGAGTCAATGAAGCGTGTTAGATTACAGTACAGCAGATTAAATTTCAAAATGTCTACTCACTTCTATCATAGACGGCCCCTTAAACTATCATTTTGCCGTTTTTTAAGCATAATTTGAAAACTACTTGGAAGAAAAATGTGAAATTTTTGAATTTCCATAAAGCAGGACTTAATAAATCTAAATCCATCAAAAAAATTGTACGTTGCAATTCATAATTTTTTCGAATATTAATTTCATAATTCATAATTCATATCATAAAATTATGAAAATTGCAAATTCAGCTTATTTATGTTTGGGTATATTAGTATTATTACTACAAAAAAAAATTAGCACATTAGGAGCATAATTTCGGGAGATATAAATAAAAATATGAAAATGTAATTTAACATTATAAGCACTAAATTTTGAATGTTTATAATTCAAAAACTTATCATTCAAATGACTTGAAATTTGGTGTCTAGGGATAGTTTGAACCGAAGATTTGAAATATATCGTTAAAATTGGGTATTGCCATTGAAAAAAATGAAGTTTGGATTCGTTTTAATATGTAGATGACCCCCTAAGAAAATTTTATATACATCATTTAAAAGTAGACTTTATTTCCAATCGTTCGGTACGAGTAACTTTCTTCTACGATGATTTGTTGAGGAGTTAGTAGGGGGTGTTTACTTTTTTTTTCCACGACTGTACATTCAAAATGATTTTTCTCATGAAAAAAAAAAAAAAAAAAAAAAAAAAAACTGAAAATTTTGTCAATATGAGACTTTTCTGGAATGTTCTACTTTATATATATATATATATATATATATATATAAAGCGTGGAACATTCTAGAAAAAAAGACATATTTACAGAAATTTCAGTAAAAGAGTAGAACTTCATAAAAGATCACATAGTTACAGAATTTATTCTTTTTTTTTATGAGAAAAACCATTTTGAATGCACTTGTTGGGTCCATTGGAACCGTATGGTAGGTGGAGGGTTAAGAAAATACAGTTGAGTCTAGATATCCAGGACATTTTTTATTTCCAGCGGCTGTTTAACTGGTAAAAAAAATGTCAAGAATAAAATCTGAAAATGTAAATATTTTTTTCTGTTTCCCTTTAACTAACGAATGCTACATTATTCACTACAATAAATTTTTATTGGGGTTTCATTCATTTAACGAAACCCTATTCGTTTCACTCCTCTGTGTGTTAGGAAGTTTGTATTAGAGACTTGAAATTTTGCATACTTACAACTGAATAACTCCGATCACACGACAATTCATAAAATTTTGAAGAAGTCTGATATTATTTTAATTAAATGTATAAATTTAAGGACATCCGACTATTTTGCGGTTTAGATTCAAAACCCAACATTAATTTTAATCTTTTTCGCGCCTGATAGATAGCTCCGTGGTAAAGTATTTGCCTGCTAATCAAAAGGTTTTCGGTTCGGAGCTCGGATTAGGAATTTGTAAGGAATATGAAACGAAATCCTCTGTACTATTTTTGTTCGCACTTACCCACTTCTTTTGCAAATGTGTTGTCCAATTATTATTGTTTTGGTATTATTTTGTCTGACAATTTTTCTTTGCATTATTTAATTTTTTTTTAATTTTGACATTAGATTAGTCGAAATTTTCTGTGTAAAAATACTACTGACCAACGTAAAATAAGACTTTTGGACAGTTAAAATTGCAAATCGGCGTTCGTTATCTAAGGATTAAATTTGGCAGCAGCTTTTGCTTGAGAACTTTTTCTGCAATCGGTGTGTAGAAATCAACTGGAATCAAATCAACTCTATGTATGCACAAAACTGATATCACTCTTTCACTAAAAGGAAAATATTTTACTGTTGAAAATACGATAAATATTTCTTGAGGGTAAATTAATAATGCATTTAAAAATAATATAAATATTAAAAAAGATTGTTTTATTGCTACTGCTGCTGCTTGTTTGTTTGTATTTTTGTGCTTGTTTAAATAAACTAAACCTTAAATGTAACATATATGTAATTTAATTCACTAAAAAGAACATAACATAAATTTTAATATACAGGTTTGTCCAAATTAAACCTTTCCATCTCAGAAGACTATATTTGGAACTTCGTGAGTCATAATGACATGTAATTTTCAACAGATGGTACTTCGTATTGTCAAACTTTATCATTAGAATTATACAGGGAATCGCTATCAGAAATTCTTATATTTAGTGAAATGTTACTTGCATAAATGAAGCCTCTGCATAATCTATGCAGATGCCAAATTCAATAAAATAAAAAGACAGATTCTATATCCCTTTAAGAATGGAAGATTTGGCACAGATGTCATATTCACCCCATACTGGCGCGATTTTTTCCTAACGCCAATGTCATATACGCAGCGGGTACATAACTGGCGCCAAAGTGTGGTTATTTTGCTTGATGTGGTAACCCGGATTATGTTGTTTATGCTGTTGATGTTTTCGCCAAATTAGCAACCGAAAAAAAATCGCGCCAATATGGGGCGAATATGACATCTGAGCCGAAGATTTTTGATAGAAATGAAAAATTTTGGTATTTTCCCCTAATGAATAGGATCATACTTGAGTGAAAAAAAATATTTAAAAAAATACCCGAGAACGAGTTATGGTAAAAAGGATCCACGCAATTCTGTGGATAAAAGCTCGACTTTAAATCGCACACAAAGAGGAATGTGCTTTCTCTTTTTCTTTAGTGTTACACACACAGTTGTGTGAATCAGGTCTTAAAGAGTGTGAAGTTCACTAATGTTGAGTAACAAGGTTTTAATTAATAAAGCTTTTCTCGCTGAATAACCAGAGGAGTTTAACCCCTAGTACCTGACACCTTAAGGATTCTTTCTTGTTAAAACCACTATTACAAAAATTTAAAACCATTTTATTTTCATCTTCTTGTTTGAATAATTGTAGATATTGTCGCCTCAGACCAACAGTATGCTAAAAGGTAGTTGAGTTGAATGGATAGCGCAGTTGCAAATTTTCATTCAGAACTTTTGTGCAGCACTGTATATGATCTATAGAATTTATACATGACAAAAAATAAGCGAAAAAATAATTTCACTTTAAACATGCGTACTGTAATTGAAAACGCACTTCCAGCAATTATTGTTCATAGTCATTAAAGTAGCCAAATTCTTTTGTGTGTGACTGTAAATGAATGATCAATTATCGTTGCCTCAGAGAAACAACAGGGCATCTAGAATAATCAAAAATGAGATGTTTTACTTACTGGTATGAAAAACTATGGAACAGTAGGGAATTTTTATAAAACACATCTGAGATATAGTATTAAACATAACTTTGTGTTTCAGATGTTGTTACACTCGATGCAAGCACACTTATTCATAGCAGTAAGCCAGACATCTCATTTTTTATTATTACAGTAAACCCTTGATTTAACGGACCTCGGTTCAACGGACTTCGGATTCAACGGGCTAATTAAAAAAAATTAAAAATTAAAAATTAAACAAAAATTAAAGTAAAACAAGTGGGTAAGAGTGATCGCAGATCGCACAGAGGGTTTCGTTTAATATCCCATTTAAAACACTTTATCCTTAAATTAACAAATCAAAATCGTTAATTTAAAATTATTCCCCTCTCCCTAGCCTTCAGGTTCAGATCCCGAAGTGTTTGCGTATAATGAACACTTTAGACAATTTCGAGCTCTTATAATAAAAAAAAAACAGCATTCAAGTGGGAAACAACTAAAACTAGACGCCTTTTTACAATCCAGCAGTATGGAGCAACCTTAATGTGATGTAAATAACATAAAATGATGCCTGTTGTTTTGGGGGCATTGTAATTTTTTTCCATTTGTTTATTGCTTGTTTATTAATTATAATTTCTGTGTAAAAAGTGTTTCATTCCCATTAAAGTTGCATATGTGTTAATTCGTTTGTATTTCATTACCAATATTGTATTATTAAAAGTAATGTATCGTGTTTATATATATATATATATACAGTAGTATATATGTATATACAATATATATTTATGTATATACATATAGTGTATAAATACAAATACAATACATGTATATACACTGTATTGTATATATTGTATATATATATGTAATTTGCACTGTAATCATATATGCAATACAAGTACGTAATAATATATATATGTACTATAATTATAACAAAATAATATTATAAATAGTACTTTGCGATTTAACGGACTTTCGATTTAACGGACGCATCTTAGTCCCAATTAGTCCGTTAAATCGATGGTTTACTGTACTAGATGTTCTGCTGTTGCTCTGGGGCGACGGTATACATTACAAAATTATTCTTGACAAAATTTTGAAAAAATATTACATTGCATTATTAAAAGGCCATAGGTGTGCAAGAAACTTTTTATGTCCCTAAATTATTCAAATGTCTAAAAAATTACGTTTTATAATGCGCCCTCTATAACCGCAGGAGATAAGGGGAACAGAAAGTATTTTACCACACAAATATCAACCACCCCATTTTGCTAAGACAGTTTTCTTTCAGTGAATTCAAATTAATTCATTTTATTTGTAAGACCAAATAAAATTTTTTAGTAAATTCAGTAATAACGCAGGAACAAACAAGAATTAGAATGTTTTAAGTAAGTGGTGTAGATAAAAATGTTCTTCTAATGATGGTGTTATCAGAGAGAGAGAGAGGTGTCAAACATTTTTAAATAATTAAAGGACCAAAATAATTGGATGTAATTACATGTCCACTCTGATAATCATTCGCACTAATTACCTTAGCTCTAGAATCCTCTCGAGAAAGTGATAAGAAAAAAGGCAATTAAGCTTTCTATGGCAAGAATAATTTCGATTTCTCCTGTACCATGTTATCGTGCATTAAATAATACTTAAAAAGGTTTTAATGTACTAAAACTTTAACGAAGAAAGTGTATTTAGGAAAATTATCGTATCAGGTATAAAAAGAAACTGTCTACGCTTAAAAGACCTTATTCCTTTATTACGGTTACAGAAATCTTAAAACATTTTAATAAGAAATATTTCTTAAAAATGTAAATAAAAAAATTTTGTTTTAATAAGATTCCGAAATCAGAAGAAATATTTAGCAAATAATAGTTCTTTAACAAGGAAAAAACATCGCTGAAATGAGTGCAGAAGAGATATATGTGATACTTTTGATATTAATGTAGATTGTGATGATAAACACATGCTATGCTGTTGCTAACCAGTAATTATTATGTAGAATATTTAATTTGCAGTCGTAAGTGGCTAACGGTGGAAGACAGGAATGCAGTCATCGTGAAGAATTTTCCATTCATTCAAAATAGGCGGAATTATCAGAAATGTTTATTGGAATTCACATATCAACAACAATTTCCACTAGTTATCCAGTTGAAAATCGCATCTGGGCTACACTACGTCATAGCAAAGATGAAGATGTTAAAACGCATTAGAACTACACTATGGTAAAAATAACTCCGCTAAGTGACAGGCGTTTGTTAGCAGATTAAAAAACAGTTTCTCAGTTCCTAGCCATTACACTCTTGTCTTATAATCGCAATTCGCTCATTGATATATTGACGCTGCATTCGAAACTCCAATGAAATTCAAGATACTGCGAGAGTCGAGGCGCACCTAGCTATTGGATGAAGACGAGAAGCAAGGCGGTAGATTTCTGACGTAATGTCAGAACTCTTTAATTATAGCGGACATTTTAAAAAGTGAATCGATTAGAGGTAAATATTTGCAAGGAATTCTGGGATATCGAATTATAATTTTAATAAAATATACAAAATGGTATTAATAAGCATTCGAAAGAAATAAGAATTTCATTTCTCAAACTATGAAAGAATAAATTAAATTAGGGCGTTTTTACAAAGAGTGTTGCTTTAACACATTAAGGTTTTTAGAATAAGAAATAATAATAATAAAAAAAAACGTGCTGATTTAAAGGCATGGGATTAAAATATAATTGGTATTTAAGATAGTATTAAAAGACAGGTAAAAGGGTACATATTATAAGAATTTGGAATACATTAACTAAGGTAAAATGGAGAAAAAAAATTATTATTACATATATATATATATATTAGAATGATACCCCAAGTAACTGACATATTTAAGATTCGTTCTTGTTAAAACCACTATTACAAAATTTCAAATGTATATTATACTTATCTTTCTGTATGAAAGGTTAGTAGAGATACTTTAAAAGATCATTCTTGACAATATTTTGAAAAATCATATTTTCTATTATTAAAAAATATTGTATGTTTAATAAATATGGCCAATAACTTTTGAAATTGACACCAACACTATTTTAAAAAAACCAATAACTGACACAAAGTGAACCAGTGTCTTATATTTTATTTGCAAAGATTTAAAAAAAAATTACATTTCATGGATTTGGTGCTTTAAAAAGGCTTTAATCTTTATTATAAAAACATTATACTTAAGCCTTATTTGTACATGATACCATACTACAGACTCATTTTATCATTAGGGATGAGTTCCATATCCTGTGCTGCTTGGCGAAAAAAATAGATTCTTCCATCATTTAAATTATTAGAAATACAGGTATCCAATAACTGACATTTGTGAACCAGTAACTGTCAAGTGGTATCAGACCATGGTAGACCAATTTATTTTAATGGGATTTAATACAAGGTAAAATTAATTTATTATCATGTTTTTAAATGTCTTCGAAGAATAAATTTCACCTTCCATTGTTACAACTGACACCTCTGTCGGAGATTAGTGAAATATAATTCCTGAAATGTGTGACTAGCAAACCCACCCCTCCATTAAGCTTAATTAAATAACTATAAACTATAAATAATGGCCTTAACGTATCATAAGCACCTATTAACTAATTTCTACAAATATAACTTTCAGAAAAAGTTTAGAATGGTGCGCATTACAAATTGATTAAAAGAAATACTACCGTAATTTTTGATAAAAGTCGGTTGCCTCAAAAGGCCCTTTTGTGTTCTCAAGATTTCCTTCGTCATTGAATGTGTACTTGGTCTACTAGGGGTGAATAAATTGATTTCAAAATAAAAATAAGTGAAGTTATTACCTGATGACATTACTTTGTTAAATTACATAAGAAAATATTTATTGAAGTTATATTATAGAGATATACGTATAAATACACAATATATACCTAAAAATAAATACCATTCTATATATTTACATATATTTTTACAATTTGATATGTTTGATATTCTATATATTTATTATATATGTAAAATTAAATTATAACATTATATTATTCACGTTAATGTTATATGCATCTTAAAACATATAAAAATGTACATAAATATATTAACTCAATATTACATCTACAGAAAAGTAATGTCTAAAAAAACGAAAAGTTAGGAGTTTTTCCGAAAAATATGCCATAACCCAAAAATTATACAAAATTGCATATAAAGTCCATTCCACTAATAAAAAAAAAACAACCCCAAAGGTTGAAGATCAGACAACCACATCGAAACATCAGACAACCACATCGAAACCGCCAAAAAAAAAAAAAAAAAAAAAAAAAAAAGGTCGCAAAAAAAAAAAAAAAAAAAAAAAAAAAAAAAAAAAAAAAAAACGGAACAGGATATGGAAATATCTCTTCCCATTTGGACTATTAGAAGTACCTTATACGAGAAAGTGCAACAAAAATTGTGTTGAAATATTGACATTTTGTTAAAATACAGACGCTTTGACGACAGGAGATGCCAAGTGACTTCCAGACATTATATTTTATTATTATTATTATTCATATTTTTCGAAACGTAAGATTCATATTTACGAAACGATTTTTCGTTGTAAAGAATAAGTTATCCGCCTTAGGTGGGAGTTTTGCCTTTTTCAGTATCTTAAAAATTCGGGCGCATGCATAGTTTCCCAAAAAGAGAAAAAAAAACGAGATCGATTTTTCTAAAACATTTTTTTTTGAAACAGTTAAAAATATTATTTGTTTGAACTGATTACGGCATTCAAAAGGTAAAATGTACAAAATTTAAAAATAGTTTTTCAGTTTATCAGTGTTTCAGTTTGCCGTGGTGCACTTTGAAAGACGACCGAAAAAAAGAGCTTTCAATTTGCCTCTGCTTCAGAAATTTGGAACGGGGTTCTAGAATGCATCCTTTTGATTATTATTAATTTTTTTGTGGGGTTCAATTAATATAATGGTAAATTATCAAAACATAAAAAGTCTGAGTAATAGGTGAATGAGTGCAGCCTGATTTTGATACCACTACGTGTGGTAGAGTCATCGCAAACACACACACGGACCGAGAAACTCTCAAATTTTTATTTTTTTTTTACTAGTATAGATATGCGCTTAGAAGAAAACCTTTTAAAAAATTGCCATTTGGTGCTGAAGGTAATTTAAGTTTTCCCTTGAAACCGATTGTTCTTTTACAAAAATTATAATTACATTAAGTATTTCTGTTTCATTAATTCTTTTGATTTATCAAAAGTCTAATACGATTCCTATACATTTCTAAATAATGCTTTATGTGGACAGCATAATACTTTTTTTTTTACATTAAATTTCAGAAAGAATACTAGAAAAAAATCTCTCTTATAATCTAATGTTAATTTCTTCTTTCTATCCATCCACTTTTAGAATATTCTCTGTAAATTTTTTAAAAAAGACACATTTTTTCTTATGATTTTAAATCAGATTTCTTTTTTTATTTCTTTTTTTTTCATATATCCAACGAACAAAGCCTTCTTTTAAAGAACTTTATGAGATGCATTTAAGAATTTCGTTTCAGTAACGACTGAACCTTTAAAATAGCATTTGTCTTTAACCCTATAAGACGATCTCTCAAAGCTTGTATAGGTATCATACATCCGCCCCCAAAACAACATATACTGACAACGAAGTTAATAAAGAAGCAGTTCCTTGGTTTCTTCAAATACAACCTGCTCTGTTTACATCAAACAGATGCAGGGGATTGTTGTATTTGAAAGAAAAAGTGAGGCAGCAAGTCAATAGAAAAGTTTGTGTTTGAAATGGAAATGCGGCGATAGATGCCTTTTTTTTTTTTTTTTTTTTTTTTTTTTTTTCATCGAAGTCTTTTCAGAATTATTGAACAAGATCCTTGTGATTGGATATCGCCTGAATTTCGAAGCAATGAGATATATATATGTAAAAAGTCAAATAAATGAAAATTCTCGCCTTCAAAATGAAATGTTTATAGTTTAAAAATGAAGTATTTAAAAAGTATTATTTCTAAATTTACATTTCATAAGTATATAATTTTTGTTTATTGGAAAGTAATATAGTTTTATATATACATTAATTAAACCGTCGGCTTTTCTTTAAACTGAACTTATTATTATGACTTTGAAAATAAATATAAAATAACCACTGAGCGAATGTATATGGAGATTTATTCAAACATTTAAACTTATAAAAAGTTTTATAAAAGATAACAATGGACATATAACAAATATTAATATCAAAATGAGCATTATTTGAAATTAATATTCGTAAAAAATGTTAATTTTATTCTATGGGTATTTTAACAAAACTCTATTTCCAGAAGCTTCAAATATGAGAATTCAAAATTTCAACTTATTCCAATAAGTAGTGAAACCGTTTTAAGTAAATGACTCTGTCATTATTAATTTCAATTAAATGTGGAATAATAATGTTATATTTGAATGTAAATAAAACAATCTATCAAGAAGTATATATATCTTTTCTGATTACTCTACCAGGACGAGTAACTGATTAATTTTCAGAGCAGACTTTTCACATTTGCTTTCAGGTGTTACTCTACTAAATGTTACTATTTTTTGAATATTTATCTAGAAGTTCATCTTTGAAAAAATGCCTAGTGGCACACATGCAAAAAATAGAGATATATAAAATAAAAGTCAGCAGATTACACATTTTAGATTATTCTCCTGCTACAAGAAAAAGAAAAAAAAAAGATTCATAAATTAATTTTTAAATAACAATTACTCTGTCTGTATAATTTAATATAAACTCACATTTTCAGAATTTTATGGTATGGATGTGGATGTTCGTGCATGTGTGACTTTCACGAAAAAAGTTGGTTAATTTTTAATTTAGTTTAATGCCTTCTTTTTCTACTTTTCTTTTTAATTCTATTTTGAGCGTTACCCTCATTGCATTAAGGAAAATTTAATTGTGATTCCTAGTTGAGTTTTTTCTTATTTAATGGTTATAATGTCTTCACTGGTCGCCGGGTGGCGTGGTCAGTAACCGGAGACTGCTGTGACGCTGAGGGTCCGGGTTCGAGTCCCTGGGTAAGACATGGATGTAATTGTGATTATGTTTTCAAATATATATATATATATGTAATGAAGATAAATAAAATTGTTATGTATGGTTTGTGTTACGATTTCTGTGTATAAATAAGGATCATTCGAGGCGACAGCCATTGTTGCTATAGGCCTCAAAACAATTTCCAATACAGTAGATTTCAAATCAAAATCAAAATGAAAAATCAAATGTCTTCACTGAAAATTCACCCGTTAAATTTCCTAAATTTGTCAAATTCTTTTTAACCCCTTGAGGGGCAAGTGATTGTGCTCCTGTAATGTTGAACTCATACCGGAATCTTTGAAAAATTCTATTTCAAAATACGTAAAAGCAATTTTACGGATTTTTTTCACCAAAGTTAGATAAGTAAAATGTAATAAAAAATTTCTGGTGTAAAGCTTCATTAATCGTAGGTGCCCAGCAAACACAGAGCTATCGGTAAGCAATCGGGCGACAGCCGCTTGCCACTACCGACGGTATTGGTACGATACCGGTTGCCGCTACCGGTTCCGTATCTTTTTTGATACGCCGCGCGAATGCGGCCCGATTCATGAGGCACGCAGCCGGTCCGGTATCAGCAGAAAACTATGCCGATAGCACGCCGATAGCTATCCATATGAATGCCGGCCGCAGCCCGACACCAGCATAAATTGAAAAAAAAATCTGTTTTGATGGCGCCATCTATGATGCACCGTGGAATGTATATTTGGAAGGAACGTGTTTCAGCGTTGGGAGAGGCGGGGTTTGATCCATGGTACCCAGGGACAGGAAGTAGACGCCTTTACCACTCAGCCACGGAGACTTGATCAGGGGCGGATTATATGAGGTCATAAGGGGAAGACATATCGATAAGTATTGGTTGTCGTTGAAGGAAAGTGGTAGATGGGAAAATTTGAATTTTTAAGTGTTTTTATTTTATTTTTAATTTATTTATTTGTAATTGTCTTACGCGCGTGTATTTAAAAGTTAATTTAATATTTAAGTGAATGAAATAAATACCTTAGTGAATTCGTTAAAGCAAACGAATTTAAGAATAATTAAGATATATATATATAATTAAGAATAAATAAGATATAGATATAATTAAGAATAATTAAGAATATATATATATTTAAGAATAATTAACTATTAAAAAAAATTTTTTAGAGGTTTTGTTCAGTTAATCAATTTTTTTTTTTTAAGGATTTATGATATAATTACATGCGTTGCGTTAATTTACAAAATACATATTTGTAACATGGAAAAATTTATTTTAATAAGTAAAAAGTTGGTAATTAATAACTTTTAATTAGAATTAGAATTCATTTTATGTCTTTTTGATGATTTAAAGTAGAACACATATTTAATGAGTATGTTGCAATATTAAGTTGTTACTTATCAATAGTTTTAATTAAAAAATAAAATAAAAATATTAATTTATATATAATTTTTTTTGGAAGACAACTTTAAATGGGGGATATTTCTGAATCTTTCTTATAAATTTAAGAATGCTTATTAAATAAAATAAGTGAATTTTAGAGGTTTTTCTCTTAATACAATTTTTTCTTTAGGAATTATAATGTAATTAAATGTGTTAATTCAAGAAATATATGTTTGTAACATAGAAAAACTAATTTTAATAAAAAAATAAGTTGGTTATTTACATTTAATTAGAATAAGAGTTCATTTTTTGTAATTTGATAATTTAATGTAGAATATATTTTTAGTAATTATGTAACAATAATGATCAACATTTCTTAATCATCAAATAAAATAGAAATATTATTATTATTATTATTATTTTTTTTTTTTGATGTGTGAGATTTCTGAATCTTTCTTTTAAATTTTAATGATAAAAAGTTGGGTAGTTTATTTTATATTTTTATAGCTTGTAAAATAATTTTAAACACTTTTTTAATAATTTGATTTTTAGATAAAATTATAACCCTATTGCTTTTAAAATGAATGTAACAGCTAGAAAATAATTTCAATTAATTTATGAATATTTTTTTTCTACGATTAAGTTTATAATGAATAATAATTTTAAGGAGCAATTTAAAAAACTCTTTTGATGATTCAAATAATTGTAAGTCCTTTTTAAAATGAATTCAACAAAAACTTTTTTTAAATAAATAAATATAGGCTATTTTTGACATTTATTTTGTTCATAACTGTTAGAATTTTATATGAAATACATGAAATATACATATCTTATCAAAACTGAAACTCAAACCAAACTAAGAAAAAGAAAAAAAAAGTGTCGGCTAAGACTAAAAATTCCGAATTCGGACCGATGTTGGCAAATCTGATCGGGCCACTATCAGAAATCACATATCGGTCCTGCGTCACTTGCCGGCGTAAGTCACTTGCAGATATATAACCACAAGAGGACCGATTACGGTAACCGGCAGTCGAAAAAGCAGATTCTTATATTTCAATTGCCGACATGCTGCCGACGCTTCGCCGAAACCACTGTGCCTATGCCGACACTTAACCGACAATGCCACCTGCGGTCCGATCGTGTGCCGAAAGGTACGTGTTTGCTGGGTGGTATATAATATATACCGGCGCCCCTCAAGGGGTTAACAGGTGATAAATTATACAACTTCAAACTTGTATAACAATATTCATGATTTTCCCTCTTTATAAAACTTCATTACTTAAAAGTATAATACTTATTTTGGCATTGTTATTGGTATACACTCTGATGGCTGTACGCCTTTTAAGCAATTCAAATTTGAAATATTACTGAATGCAAGGTGTGAGAAATTTTCTACAGAAAAATGTCCAAGAATTATATAGATTTATTCAATTTTATCGATGCGGGATTCTCGTTAGTTTCGTGTTTGCCCTAGAGTCGGTGGCTCACGGAAAAATATTCCATCTTGTGCTGCGGTTGTAACCGTGCCAACATATCGCTCACACGCAAGAAAAATGACGCATCTCGCAAAATTTCATTTAGCGTTTTATTTCACTAATAGCTGCTACACAAACTTTTTTATAGTTTTTTATGTGTAGTTATACGGAAAATTACTTTATTATGCTATATGTCAATCTGTGACCACAGAAGATGGGTGGATTTTGTAGGGAGGTAAAATTAACCAACCCTCCAAACCTCATCCTATGTCTTCATCACTGTGAAAAAAAACGGACTAAAAAACGGAAAAAGTCCTTCCGGCCAGTGCCTGGAGGAAGAGGTAGCTTTCATAATCCTTATTTAAAAAAAGCCAACTTATATCATGCAAACACACGAAGCTCAATTTAGTGGAAACCGAATATAGGAGATTCAATACTAATTTTTATCAATATAATGAATGAGAATTTCGCGAAATTAGTCAGCTTTATCCAAGCTGCTTTTCTTTAAACTTATATTTGGCTGCCAAATTCGGCAATTTCCTAAAGTGCCTGTCATTTTAAGACAACATGGTGGATGAGGCTAAGCAGTCAACTTGGTCGAGACCTTAGTAATTGCTGTGCACATGCTCACTCACATCGGAATCGGTTAATATATAGGAGTGCTGTCGCATGCAAAAAATCAGATTTTTCAAAATGTCACTCACAATAGAAATTGAAACTGCTATATCTGAGCCATTTTTTAAGGTAAAGACAAACAAAAAATGCTCCTGAATCCTTATATCAAGATCAAATACTTAAGAAAGAAACCTTTTTAAATTTCTAATTTTTTTTGCACCTCACTTTAAATATATATATATTTTTTAATTTAATGGCCGCCATTTTGAAACAAGATGGCTAATGAATCTGGCCAGCGAACTTGGTCGAGGTGTTGATGTATACTATCCACATGCCTTCTTACATCGAAATAGGCGAATACGTGTGTTATCGCGTGACAAATACAAGATCGTTTCAAAATGTTAGCCATGCTAGAAATTCAAAGTGCTATAAATCAACCATTTTTTAAGATATCAACAAAAGAACAAATTTTCAGAAACAAAAACTGCTCCGGAATCTTTGTATCAAGGCCAAACACATAAAAAAATCTTTTTCATTTTCCAATTTTTTAATACCTCATTTTGAATTTTAAATTTAATTTTTTTTAAATGGCAACCCTTTTGGAACAAGATGGCGAATGAAGCTGGCCAACGAACTCGGTCGAGACATTGGTATGTACTATGTACACCCAAGTTACATCCAAATAGGTTCATAAATACGCCTGTTATCGCATGACAAAAATCAGGTCGTTTTAAAATGTCAGCCACACGAGAAATTCAAAATGCTATTACTCAGCCATTTTTTTTAGATATAGACGAAAGAAAAACTGTTCCGGAATCTTTGTATTAAGGTCAAACACATACAAAAAAAATCTTTTTCATTTTCCAATTTTTTGGTATCTCATTTAATTTTTTTTATTTTTTTATTTTTTTAAGTGGCCGCCATTTTGAAACAAGATGGCGGATGAAGCTGGCCAACGAACTCGGTCGAGATATTTGTATGTACTATGTACACACCAAGGTACATCCAAGTCGGTTCATAAATACGCCTGTCATTACGTGAGAAAAATCAGGACGTTTCAAAATGTCAGCCACGCTAGAAATTCAAAATGCTACCACTCAGCCATTTCTTAAGATATAGACGAAACAAAAACTGCTCCCGAATCTTTTTATCAAGGTCAAACACACAAGAAGAAAATATTTTTTTAATTTTTGGTACCACATTTCAAATTTAAATTTTTCTTAAAAATTTAAATGGCTGCCATTTTAAAACAACATGGCGGGTGAAGCTGGCCAACGAACCCGGTCGAGACATTGGTATGTACTATGTATAAACGAAGTTACATCCAAATCGGTTCATAAATACGCCTTTTATCGCGTGACAAATTTCAGGACGTTTCAAAATGTCAGCCACGCTAGAAATTCAAAATGCTATAACTCAGCCATTTTTTAAGATATAGACGAAACAAAAACTGCCCCGGAATCTTTGTATAAAGGTCAAATACATAAGAAAAAAATATTTTTCCATTTTTAATTTTTTGGTACCACATTTCAAGTTTTAAATTTTTTTAAAAATTTTAAATGGCCGCCATTTTGAAACAAAACGGCGGATGGAGCTGGCCAACGAACTCGGTCGAGACATTGGTATGTACTATGTACACACCGAATTACATCGAAATCGGTTCATAATTACGGGAGTTACAGTGTGACATAGGTCAGATATATATATATATATATATATATATATATATATATATATATATATATATATCAATTTTGAACGGAGGGTGGTTTCGGGGTCTGGGGAACGCTCTAAAACAGGGTTGCCAGTTTGGCCTCCAATTTTAATCCGAAATTTCAAACACAGACCGGAACAGGGTATAGCAACGCTCTAAAACAGGGTTGCCAGTTTGGCCTCCAATTTTAATCCGAAATTTCAAACACAGACCGGAACAGGGTATAGCAACGCTCTAAAACAGGGTTGCCAGTTTGGCCTCCAATTTTAATCCGAAATTTCAAACGCAGACCGGAACAGGGTATAGCAACGCTCTAAAACAGGGTTGCCAGTTTGACCTCCAATTTTAATCCGAAATTTCAAACACAGACCGGAACAGGGTATAGCAACGCTCTACATGATCGATGAAAATATACCAAAATTTTTTGAAATCGCTTTCCTCCGAACGGCTGCAATAGGTAGCTTTTTTGTAAAGAAAGCTACCTAATACTACTGGCAATCTAGACGCCAGTACTATTTCCGTTTTCTACGGGAATTTTTACCCATAAATTACAAAAATTTTTCTGTAATTTAAGGGTAAAAATTCCCGTAAAAAAAAAAACGGAAATAGTACTGGCGTCTAGATTCCCAGTAGTTTTTTCGTTTTTTAGTCCGTTTTTTTTACAGTGATTCTTAATGGTTTTATGCTTTTATGCATATTTTTATTCCTGCATGCATAGCTAAGTGCTACAATTTCATGCTACAGTAAAATCATGCAATTTTTTTTTTGTTGTCTCTCATGTGAAATTCCCTTTTGTCGAGATGTGTCACTTTTCTTGGGGGTGAATGATATGATAGTGATAAGTGGTAGGCTGGTTATCCTTCCAAGTGGTTCAATTGGTAGAACATCGGTGCACTATACCCATAACCCGGGTTCGAGTCCCGACTTGGACTCTGTTGGCAGTAAACCTTTTAAGCAATGAAAATTTGAAATATTATTGAATGTAAGGCGTGATAAATTTTCTACAGAAAATTATCTAAGAATTATATGTATATGTCGTAGGCTAATTGAGAAATCCGGCCCTTTGCAAACAGCCTAGGCTCTTTACAAAGAGCCGGGCTAATTGGAGAATCCATCTCCTTTTTCCAATTAGCCTGGTATTTTTCAGGCTTATTGCAAAGAGCCTAGAAAGCGTTAGGCTAATTGAAAAATGACCACTTATTATCCGATCAGGGTGATATTTTTAGCTCACAGGCTATCAAAGCCTGAGAGCTTATGTGCCTGCCGATTCTGTATGTACGTGTGTACGTACGTATGTACGTAACACGATAACTCTTGATAGAAATATCCGATTTGCTTCAAATTTTTTTTCTATGTTCATTCTGATAAGGTGCTTCCCTGATTAGTTTTTGTGGTTCATTGGTTAAGGATAAAGGGGGGAAAAGGGGGACTACCCCCCCCTTAATTTATATAAATGGGTTTTTCATGCAGTAATATTCGATTTGCTCCAAATTTGGTATACCGGTTTATTGTGTTAAGGAGCTTCCCTGATTAGATTTGGAAGCTCATTATTTAAGTATAAAGGGGGGGAAGGGAGGCTACCCCCCTTAATTTAGATAAATCGGTTTTTCATGATGAATTATTCGATTTGCTCCAAATTTGGTATACCGGTTTATTAAGTTAAGGAGCTGCCTTGATTAGATTTGGAGGTTCATTAGTTACACATAAAGGGAGGAATGGGGGGGGCTGTCCCCCCCCCGTAATTTAGGTAAATGAGTTTTTCCTGCAGAAATATGCTATTTGCAATAAATTTGGTATACCGGTTAATTATGTTAAGCAGCTCCCCTGATTACATTTGGAAGATCATTATTATGTATAAAGGGGGGAAAAGGGGCAATTGCCTCTCCCCTTAATTTAGATAAATGCGTTTTTCATGTAGAATTATTTGATTAGCTCAAATTTGGTATACTGCTTTATTATGTTAAGGAAGCCATATCGTAACAAACTGGTATATCAAATTTGAAGCAAATCGAATAATTCTGTATGAATAACCCATTTATCTAAATTAAGGGGACACTAGCCCCTGTACCTCCTTTATACTTAACCAATAAATCTCCAAATCTAATCAAGGCAGCTCCTTAACATAATAAACCGGTATACGAAATTTGGAGCAAATCGAATTACTCTGCATGAAAAACCCATTTATCTAAATTAAGGGGGAGGGGTCTAGCCCCCCTTTCCTCCCTTTATACTTAACTAATGAACCTCCAAATCTAATCAGGGAAGCTCCTTAACATAATAAACCGGTATACCAAATTTGGAGCAAATCGAATAATTTTGCATTAAAAACCCATTTACCTAAATTAAGGGGGGGGGGGGGCTACCCCACCCCTTTCCTCCCTTTATACTTAACTAATGAACCTCCAAATCTAATCAAGCCATCTCCTTAACATAATAAGCCAGTATACCAAATTTGAGCTAATCGAATAATTCTACATGAAAAACGCATTTATCTAAATTAAGGGGAGAGGCAATTGCCCCACTTTCCCCCCTTTATACATAATAATGATCTTCCAAATGTAATCAGGGAAGCTGCTTAACATAATTAACCGGTATACCAAATTTATAGCAAATTGCATATGAAAAACCCATTTATCTAAATTACGGGGGGAGATAGCCCCCCCCCTTTCCTCCCTTTGTATGTAACTAATGAACCTCCAAATCTAATCAAGGCAGCTCCTTAACTTAATAAACCGGTATACCAAATTTGGAGCAAATTGAATAATTAATCAAGAAAATCCTATTTTTCTAAATTAAGGGGGTAGCCCCCCTTTCCCCCTTTATACTTAAATAATGAGCTTCCAAATCTAATCAGGGAAGCTCCTTAACACAATAAACCGGTATACCAAATTTGGAGCAAATCGAATATTTCTGCATGAAAAACTCATTTATATAAATAAAGGGGGGGGGCGACTAGCCCCCCTTTTCCCCTTTATCCTTAACCAATGAACCCCAAAAAATAATCAGGGAAGCACCTTATCAGAATGAACCTAGAAAATTTTTTTTGAAGCAAATCGGATATTTCTATCAAGAGTTATTGCATTACGTACATACGTACGTAACGCAATAACTCTTGTGACACGTACATACGAACGTAAACACGTACATACAGAATCGGCGGGCACATAAGCTCTCAGGCTTTGATAGCCTGTGAGCTAAAAATATCACCCTGATCGGATAATAAATGGTCATTTTTCAATTAGCCTAACGCTTTCTAGGCTCTTTGCAATAAGCCTGTAAAATATCAGGCTAATTGGAAAAAGGGAGATGGATTCTCCAATTAGCCTGGCTCTTTGCAAAGAGCCTAGACTGTTTGCAAAGAGTCGGATTTCTCAATTAGCCTACGACATATATAATGTCATTTGATTTCTTATAAATCTGATGAAAAAAAGTATTATAGTATAATATTAATATATATTAAGTGGAGTATGGATTAAAAATATGTAGGAAAATAAGCTGCCAACGTACACATCAATTATTTTTATTATTTGGTGAACAACTGAAATATGTGAAAAGATCATAGCACTAATTTAGTTATGAAAAAGGGTAAAAAAATCCAATATCATTTTTGTTAACAAACTAAATACAAAATGGAATATTCCGATAAATTTTAAATAATCCAAACTATTTTAATCACACCAGAATTTTATTTTATTCCTTAAAAATAATAGCTACACCATCTTTACACAGTGTTCTTTTATTGAGAACATGAATTTTCAAAATGGGTATAAAACAGCATAAAAGGACGATAAAATTCCATTCTCTAAATCAACATTAAGACAAAGAGAGTACTTTCCTTTTCGCAAACATTTATATTAGCTCAAAAGACTATTATTCTTTCCCTGGAAAATTTCTTGGAATCAATTATATTTATTGGTGAGACTTGATCTCTAATTCATAAAATATCCCCTTTCGGAAACGAATCTCTGAAAAAGTTCTCCAAACTCGTCAAGTTGTTTCTTTGCTAAATTATTTTTCGGGATGCTGAACTGTCAGATGTTGTTTTTCGATTATAGGTATGACGAAACGGAAAACCAAAGCTCTCATTGATCATCATCAATATCATTTTGTTTAGCAGTTGAATTGTAACTCAACGGCTAAAGAGTATTTACAACAGTTATCTAATATCATCCAATATAAATTGATTTTTTTATCCTAATATTAAAAATTTAATTGAAAAAATTATTCAATAGCATGTTTTTTTTTTCTTGAAATAAATCATCCGCCGACCGTACATTCAAAGTGATTTTTCTCTTTGGAAATGAAAATATTGACAATTTTGTAAATATGTGGCTTTTAATATAAATACTTTTATATAAAAAGTGTAGAACGTTCCAGAAAAAAGTCACAATTTTCAGTCTTTTTTTTCATCAGAAAAATTCTTTTGAATGTACCTGTCGGGTCCATTGGACCCGTCTGGTATACGGATATTTAAGCGAATACGGTAGATTCCAGATATCCAGGCGATCTTTTAATTTAAGAAGCTGTTTAACTGGTACAAAATGTCAAGAATAAAATCTGAAAATACAGGGTGAACCAAAAGTCTTTCCTTGATTATAATAATTCATTACAAATTAACCGTTTGTATAATAATGTAAATTGTTCTATCATTGGAGAGGTCAGTTTTAGTAGTTTATTTTATGCAATAGAACGAAACATTTCCGGATCGGTGTATTGGAAGGGATGGACCAATACCTCAGCCTCCGCGCTCTCCAGATATTAATAATCTGGATTTTTTCTTTGTGGGCTATATCAAGTCATTGCCACACCAATTGCTGACGTCAAAGAACTGATGACTAGGATACAAGCTGCTGCGTGCACTGAACAGAAGACATTATAAAAAAACACATTGTGGGAACTAGAATAACGCTTAGACATTCTCCAAGCTACCAAGGGGGCACACATTGAAATTTAATGAGGTAAACACCTCTTACTAACTCCTCAACAAATCATCGTCGATGAAAGTTACTGGTACTGAACGATTGGAAATAAAGTCTACTTTTAAATGATGTATATAAAATTTGCTTAGGGGGCCATCTACATATTAAAACGAATCCAAACTTCATGTGTTTCAATGGAAATACCCAATTTTAACGAGATATTTCAAATCTTTGGTTCAAACTATGCCTAGACACCAAATTTCAAGTCATTTGAATGATAAGTTTTTGAATTATAAACATTCAAAATTTAATGCTTCTAATGTTAAATTACATTTTCATATTTTTATTTATAACTTCTGAAATTATGCTCCTAATGTGCTAATTTTTTTGTGTAGCAATAATACTAATATGCCCAAACATAAATACATTGAATTTGCAATTTTTCTAATTTTATGATATGAATTATGAATTATGAAATTAATATTCGAAAAAAATTATGAATTGCAACCTATAATTTTTTTGATGGATTCAGATTTATTAAGTCCTGCTTTATGGTAATCCCAAATTTCACATTTTTCTTCCAAGTAGTTTTCAAATTATGCTTAAAAAATGATGGTTTAAGGACCGTCTATGATAGAAGTGACAAGGTATTTTGAAATTTCTTATGCTATCCTATAATCTAGATGGCTTTATTGACTGCTTGAGTGGTGCTTAAGGTGCCTTGATCAAGAAGGGGGCTCTCTCTGTTAACAATCGAGTACCGAACTTCAATTTGAATACAGCCCTTAAAATACGCTCGCTTTAAAATTATTAATTTCTCCGAAACTTATGGTACGAATTGCATAAAAATTTGTTTTGAGACTAATTGAAGGATGTAGAGTTCATTTATGCTGTCAGAATTGTGTACTGCTATTGAAAAAAATAAAGTTGTGGTTCGTTTTAATATTTAGATGGCCCCCTAAGCAGATTTTATATACATCAATTTTATATACATATGTACATTTAAAAGTGTACTTTATTTCCAATCGTTCAGTACCAGTAACTTTCTTCTACGATAATTTGTTGAGGAGTTAGTAAGGGGTGTTTACTTTTTTTTTCCCCCACGACTGTACGTTGTCTTGTAAATAAATTCATGAAGTACTTACAATGTATTCAAACAAACGTATGTCTAATTATAATAGTTTGAGAACAATAAATATTTATAATCTGGGCAAGACTTTTGGTTCACCCTATATAATTTTTCTTCAATTAATCTTTAGCTGACGAATGCTAACATATTCGCGACGACTAATTTTTTATTAGGGATTTGTTCATCTGATTAAACCCTTATTTGTCAGACGAAAGGGTATAGGAGGACAGGGGAGCCCTTCTCTCCTCTCTCTGTCTGTCTAGCAGAGTTTGTTCTCGGAAACTGTATAAGTGATAGACTTGAAATTTTGCATACTTATAGCTGAATACCTCCAATCGCACGACAAATAATAAAATGTAAAAAGATTCTCTTATCATTTTAATTAAATGAATTATTATAATGACATCCGACCATTTTGCGATTTAGATTTTAAAACAGAAACTTAATTTCAGTCCTTTCCGAGTCTGATACATAGGTCCATGGTAACATATTTGCCTTGTAATCAATAAGTTATCGGTTCGAAGATCGGGGTCGGAGTTGGGAGTTTTTTCCCGGAATAGATTTCATTAGCTAATATATTCAATTTTACAGATTTGTAATTTTTTTTTCTTTTTGCCAAAAGTTGTTGCAAAACACTTTATTAATTATTTTTTTAATTCAAAAATTCTGTTTTTGAGAAATTTCAAAATTTTAATTAACTATTTTTCATTGTCCAATGGATTTAATTCAAAGAACTTTCGTATTTTTGCCATTTTAAGGGTTTCTTTTTCTTTTCTTATCTTTTTTTTTAGCTAAAATTAAATCATGTAATTAAATATGCTTTTCAAATATGCAAGATTGCTACAATTGTCTGAAAAAACCGTTGTTTAATATTTTTAATTTCATTTAAAAAAAATTCTAAGTGTTAGAATTTTATAATTCCATTTAGTGGTGCTTCCATCTATGTTCTTATTAAAAGGTTAAATATTTAATAATTCTAAATCAACGGTTTGTGATTATTAATTGAAGGATAAAGTGTTTTGAAATTATTATTAAACGAAACTCTATGTTAGATCTTCGATCACACTTACCCACTTGTTCTGCAAATGTGTTGTTTCCAATTAGTATTGTTTTGGAGTCATTTTGTCTGATAACTTTTGTTTGCCTTATTTAATTGCTGAAAGTTAGGCATTAGATAAGTCGAAATTTTATGTGCAAAAATACTGCTGCTCGATTTAACAACACATTTCAACACAAATTTGAAGCAACACATTTGAACACTTAAAGTTACCAATCAGAATTCGTTGGCTAAGGGTTAAATTTGGAATCTGCTTTTTCTTGAAAACTTGTTCTAGAATCGATCTGTAGAAATCAACTGGAATCAAATCTACTGTATATATGCATAAAAATGATATCACTATTTCACTAAAGCAAAATATTTTACTGTTCAAATTACGATAAGTAGTTCTTGAGAGAAAATTTATAATGAAGTTAAAAATAATTTAAATGCTAAAAAAAAAAAAATATTGTTGTTGTAGTTGTTGTTGCGGTTTATCTGTTTGTTTGTGTTTGTTTAAATAAAGTAAATCTTCAATGTAACATGTGTAATTTATTTCACTGAAAAGAACATAATTTTTTTTTTAACATAAAGGGTCGTCAAAATTAAACCTTTCCATCTCAGAGGCTGTGTTTGTCATTGAATGAGTCATAATGACATGCAATTTCCAACAGCTGGTACTTCATATCGTGTGCTCAAACTATACCACAATTATAGAAATTATATTTTTAGAACTATACAAGAAGTCGCTAGCAGAATGTCGATCAGTTATTGAAATGTTATTTGCGAAAACGAAGCCTCTGCCTAATCCATGCAGATAACGAATTCAATAAAGTATAAATACAGGTACTATATAAGAATGAGTGTGAAGTTTAATAATGTTGAGTAAGAAAGTAGTTGTAATTACTAAAGCATATCTCCCTGAGTGACCAGATTGGTTTATCCCGTAGTGTTAAAACAACTATTACAAAATTTAAATCCATTTTGTAGTTATCTTTCTGTTTGAAAAAAATAGTAGAGATACATTAAAAAATTATTCTTGACAAAATTTTGAAAAGTTATACATTGCCTTTAAAATGCCTTGCATGCAAGAAACTTCTTTATCGCCATAAAGATTTCAAACAAAAAAGAAAATTGCATTTTATTATAGAACATGTTAACCCATTTGTGCCTGAATTTTTATTTTTTCAAATTTATTGATAAAATCACTTTAAAATGTTACAAAATGAACTGGAAAAATACTGAAAAAAATTACGCTATAAAATGCTTATATTTATTTCATAAAATGTAAACGCACTAATTATGGGAATATGCATAGCATTTGTAATTATATAATATGCATAATTATATGTTTTGCCTATATTTATATAAAATAAACTTTTAAATTGTATATTATGTACTATAACTTGTATTTTTATGAATTAATGAAAAAATAGATATTTCTTTACAGAAACTAATAACATTATAAGTGTTAGTAATAGTAAACTAAGAATAATTTTATTTGAGACTTAAAAACAATTTGTTTCATAATCATCTTGAAATGGACCTTATACAAATAACTGTCCCATAAATGGCTAATAAAAATATGTATCCATTCGTGCCTAGCGCTCTATATTTTGTACGTTACAAAAATGAATACTGAATAAGCTTACAAAAAATAAACTTACTTTTTACATTTCGCCATCTTGAAAATGAAAAATCTATAAACTCCGAAAAAAGCTCTCATTTTAAGCAAATAAATATCCGTCTTATGCTATTCTCTTTCGGTAACAGATAAAGACATTTATCGACAGTCCTTTCATACGATTTTAATGCTATAAAGAAGAAGAAAATTCTACAAATTTATTAAAATTCTAAGCGTCCCAAAAATGGAACACTAGGCATAAATGGATTAAGTGTAAGTGCAGGGGATAACTGCAAGAAAAAAGGTTTTGTAGAGAAACGGGGGGAGAGGGGCTACAAATATCCACCACCTCGTTTTACTGTGTCAGTTTTTTTCAGCAAATTCAAATTAATTGCATTTTATTTGTTTGTAAAGACCAAAAATATTTTTTTATTAAATACATTAACAACACAGGAAGAAACAAGAATTAGAATGTTTAAGTGAAATAAATTACAACAGTAACTGATGAATATAAAAATGCTCTTCTAATGGTGGTATTATTAGAGAGAGGGGGGGGGGGTCGAAATTTTAATTAAAGAACCAAAATAATTGGATGTAATTACACGTCCACGCTGATAATCATTCGCACTAATTACTTCAGCTCTTGAATCCTCTCAAGAAAGTGATAAGAAAAAAAGTCTTTAAGCCTTCTTTGACAAGAAAAATTTCGATTTATCCTGTAGCATGTTACCGCGCATTAAATAATACTTAAAAATGATGTATGGCACTAAAGCTTTTACGAAGAAACTATTTTTATGAAAATTATCGCATCAAATATCAAAAGAAACTGTCTAAGCTTAAAAGATTGAGTTCGTTTATTACGCTTACGGAAATCTCCAAACATTATAATGACAAATATTTCTCAAAAAATGTTTTTAAAATGACAACGAAATCAGAAAAATATAACAGTAAATAATAGTTTTTTCAACAAGGAATTGGTATTTGGCTAAATAACAAAATTGACCCCTAGATGCATGATGGACTTGCACTATCCTCACCCAAATTTTCATACATCTACGTGCGGTAAAATCATTGCAAACACACACACATACACGGGCAGACAAACTCTCTTAATTTATCAGTATAAATATGCGTTTAGAGGAAAGCCTTTTAATAAACTTGGATTTGGTGCCGATGATAATTTAAATTTCCCCTTGAAACCGAAGCAAAATTGACATGTTATATTCTAAAATTTAAAATCCAACACTATTTACATATAAATATTTGTGTTTCATTGTTTCGTTTTAATTATGAAATGTCTATTATGATTCCTACATCTTTCTAAATAATGCTTTATGTGGATAGCGTAATTGTTTTATACTTTTAATTTCTTAAATACTACTAGGAAAAAAAGATACTCTCTTATAATCTAAGGTTAGATTCTTCTTTCTATCCATCCACTTTCAGAAAATACTCTGTATATTTGAAAATACATTATTTTTTTCTTACGATTTTAAATCAAATTCCTTTTTTTATTTAAATTTTATTCATATATTCAACGATTAAATCCCACTTTTAAAGAACTTCTTGAAATAAATTTAAGAATTTCATTTCAATAACGACCGAACCTTTAAAATGGCATTTGCCATTAATTTCTACTTCAACCCTATGAGAAGATTCTCAAAACTTTTATAGATATCATATACATCCGCCTCCAAAAAAATCATATAACGGCAACGGAGTTAATAAAGATGTTCTTCGGTTTTTTTTTTTTAAATACCACACGTTCTGTTTTCGTGAAGCAGGTACAGGGGATTGTTGTATTTGAAAGCCGCAAGTCAATAGAAAAGTTTTTTCTATAAAATGGAAATGCGGCGATATATATTTTTTTTCCATCGAAGTCTTTTTAGAATTATTGAACAAGATCCTTGTGATTGGATATCGCCTGAATTTCGATGTAATGAAAATGTCACATAGAAAAAGTCAAATAAATGAAAATTCTCGCTTTCAAAATGAAATGTTTATATAGGTTAAACCTGAAGTATTTTAAAAGTATTATTTCAAAATTTACATTCATAAGTATATACTGGAAAATAACATATTTTTATGTTTGTAGTAATTAAACCTTCGGTGTTTAGTTAAACTAAACTAATTATAATGAGTAATTTGAAAATAAAAATAAAATAACGATTGAGCGAATACATCTGTCAAATATATTCAAACATTTAAACTTATCAAAAATTTCTATAAAATAATAATGATGTACTTATAACAAATAATAATATCACAATGGGCATTATTTGAAATTAATGTTCGTAAAAAATATTAATTTCAACGTATGAATGTTTTTACAGAATTCTTATTTCCATAAGCTTCAAATATGCGAATCCAAAATTATAGCTCATTCCAATAAGTAGTGAAACCGCTTTAAGTAGATGACACTGTCATTTACACTGGTTTACAAATTTAAACGTTTTTTATATACTTTTGAGGAAAATGAATTTGTATTCCTCTTTTAGTTAATTTTTTATTTAATGCTTATAACATCTACACGGCAAAATTCGCCCGTTACATTTTCATAATTTGTCAAATTGTTTCAAACAAATGATAAATTATACTTCGAATTTGCGTAATAATGTTCTTGATTTCCCCTGGTTATAAAACTAACATAAGAGTATGATACTTATTTCTGGGCAGCATATCCCTGAAGGGATTTTGCGCCATAAAACTTCATACAACCAACCATAAGTGTGTGAAATAAGAACGACTACTGGATACAAAGAGGGTCACAGTTGTGATTATTTAAATCATCAGAAGAATCATCTATGAGTTTGGATTTCAACTGGGTAGGATATCTTAAAGCAAAGCACCCGTTGCACGACTGCATTTAGAAACTACATTTTTATGAATATATTATTTTTTATTCGAATACAGGGCTCGTACGGTTCATATTTTTGAATGCCACTAATTGCGGTTAATGATCTGATTTTATCGCAAAATTGTTGTCATTAAATAAGACAACGATTATTATTTGGAAAAACTGGTACTCAGAAAAAGGAACTGTTCAAGCTCTCGTCTAATTTCTTCCTCATGCATTTTTCTGTCACATAGTATTTTTATAGTGCTGTCATGCATCCATAAATCTACCTTATTAAAATCCATGCGCGTATCTATGTAACATCAAAAACTCGGAAACCACAGGGCGCAGGGCTACAAAATTAGGCACATGGGTTGTTACTAGGGGGGCCATGAACGATTGGGTCAAAAGATTTTAAAATTTTAAATAGATTTTTTTAATGTTTTTGACTAATTTTTGCCTTTTTTATGTTCAACCCGTAATCGCGCGAGTTCTAACCAGTTCCAAATATTTACTCCAATGTGAAATATATATATTAAGTACGCCAGGCTGCAATACTAAGAAGCTGTAGCGGGTATTACGATACTTCTTTTACCTCGCATGCAAATAATTAGAGATTATTTAATTGCGCTTAATTATTGCCTTTTTTAAAAAAGAGAAACATTTTATCACAAACATCAACAAAACTTTTTTTCTATTTAGTCCTTTATTCCAAAGATATCGTTTTATCGTCTGCTGCCATAGCAAAATGATAAATTATATTGCACTAAAAGAAATGCACAGTAGTAGACAAATATTTTTCTAAATCGAGTAATTATTGTACTGATTTTCATTTTTAATTTTGGTTTTAGAATTAAATTCATGAACTCCCGTGCGCAGAACGGGTTAAAAAGCTAGTCTATAAGTAAAATCTATTAAATGTGTTATTTTAACTATTACATAGTTAAGCTTACTCATAGTTCACTTATGTTGATTTTGTCCTTAAGCAAAGTTTTTAAAAATCAATAACGTTTTCAAGAAATCAGCGGATTCTTTTTCCCGGGAGTAATATAAAAGAAGGTGTATCTGTTACGACAGAATATCTTCGATTTTTTTATCTAACTTATGAATTCAAAATTTCTAAGAAAATAAATAAATAAAAACAGAGAATTGCTATCAAAATATGCAATAAATTCTCTTCGGAATAAGCCTCAATTCACATGTTTACGTCAATAACTTAAATTCAAGTATTTAAACCCTGACGAGAAAAGATATCAAGGTAAAAATATTTAGAATTTCTCTTTCGGCCCTCGCAGAAAAAGCAATATATAAGTATTAAAGAAAAATGGCAGAAATCTATTGTACTATATAAGTTTCTGTCATCATTTGCGGTGAAGCAATAAAGGTAAAGTTACAAATGCAAAGGAAGTGTATCGGTTTTTATTTCCGTTTTCCTAAAATATAAATAAGGTTTCTTCAATATTAATAAATGTATGTCACTGTGAGATATTAAATATAAGAATATGAAAAAAATGCTGGTGTAACTTATTGATATTTGCCACTTCACCAAAGCGTTTGCTCGTGATGTTTCTAAAATAAATATAAACATGTATTTTATATGTGGTATGTTCATTCCATAAAAACTTCAAAAGTATCAATCTGCTATGTAAGAAATAACGAGATAATAATAAGAAAAATATATGTTTTTTATTTATAATAATAAAATGATAAGTAGTTCGCTAAAATAATGTAAAACAAAATATTGAGTAAATCATTTATTTTAACTCGGTTCTTAGACTTTTAAAACCATATCCTATATTTTCATATTTTATTTTCCCAAATGCAATTAGCATAACTCATTTGTTTAATACCAAAATAAATGAAATTTTAGAATTTAGGGGTACGTATATAACTATTTTAAAATCTTGAAAGAAACTGATGTGAAATTTTAAATATACATTCGCTTTCAAAATAATATAAGATAGATTAAAATAGAATTTATTTTAGAAATTTATATATATATATATATATACACATTGGAAATTTAATCTATTTTACAGTACAAAATATTTGAGTAAATATTTATTTAATATATTGTGGCATCAAATTTAAATTTGGATTTTCCTTTGAGCAGGTACGATTGCAGTTCACAGAATTTAATTATCTGTTTACATTAGTCCATACAACAATATTCATGTTATCTGTTAACATGTATACTATATAACACATCTGATAACATATATCATATGTCTATTTTCTTGAAACGTAAAATGCATTCTTTTCTTGTTGACCTATGATCTGGTTGACAGTCAATTCAGAGATTTTTCAAGGAAAACAACAAAATCACTGTTTTGTCAACCTCAATCTCAACAAAAACTTTTTTAACACTAGAACTACCAAGACCGTCATTTTGACGGTTTTCAAATTTCATACTTAAAAATTTGATATAATTTATGTATTTTTCTAGAATTTTATGATACGACTTTTAATTAAGGCCCTACTTCAGTCACACGAAAAGACCCATTCGCTAATGCTATTCCTATGGAAGAAATTTATAAAGATATCTCGGTCGCATTTCAATATTTTTAAATGATTTCTTTTGCATTAAATAGTTGAGATCGATCTGTATGCAGGCCGTTGTTTACTTTTTCAATTTTGATTGTAGATATTTTTATGAGGATGCTTTTCCTTTCAAAACCGGTTCCGAAAATGAAAGTGTCCTCATAAGAAATACCTGTAAACAAAATCGAAAAAGTACAAAACGGCCTGCATACAGATCGATCTCAACTATTCAATGCAAAAGAAATCATTTAAAAATATTGAAATGCGACCGAGATATCTTTATAAATTTCTTCCATAGGATTAACATTAGCGAACGGGTCTTTCCATTTGACTGAAGTAGCCTCTTAAATATAAGAATAGTTAAATATTCCTATTCAATTTCAACTCACCCACTTTAATTTCTATAATCAGTATGACCTATACATATTTCTACCAAGACCCGTCAAAATGACGGCTTTGGCAATTTCAAAGTTGAATGATCCAAAGTGTTTGCCAGCCGTTATAACGGGATCTATTTTGCACCGAAAACGACTCAGTTTACTCGAGGCCGAAAATGTTTTACAGAAGGACTATTTGAAAATTACTATTGAAGAAATATTTGTGCTTGTAGCTATTTTGTATGCTCGAGGAGCCTGCTAAGCGAGAAATTTGAAATTATCCTATTTGTGGTCAGAAAAATGGGGACCTTCTTTCTTTCACGAAACTTTGAGTAGAAACCGATTTTCAGAAATTATGAGATTCATTCGTTTCGACAAAAAAAGGAGTGTTCGCTTACGAACTGACAAATTTGGATTAGCTTCCGAAATGTGGAAGTTCTTTATTGACAAGAGCCAAGCTTGTAACAATCCAGATCAGAATATAAGCGTAAATTAACAACTGTTTCCCCAAAAGGCCAGATGCAGATTTCTGCAATATATGTTTCATAAACCGGAAAAATTCGGAATTAAGTTTTGGCCAACTGTAGACGTGCGAAGTAAATATCTTATAAATGGCTTTCCCTATTTAGGCAAAATGAACTTAGGTCATCAGGAGTACCTTTGAATGAATTTGTAGTTTTGAATCCTGTAATAAACTATGTAAACTGTGGGAGAAATATAACAACGGATAATTTTTTTACAAGTACACAACTCGCAAAAAAGCTATTGGCCAAGGGAAAAAAAAAACAAATCTTGTTGGAACTATGCGAGCAAATAAAAGAGAATTGCCGAAAATAGCTAAAGTTAGAAAAGATAACATGACTCTTTTCTCCACAAAACTCTACAAATCAAATTATATTGTTCTAACAATTTACAAAAGTAAGCCTCGTACAAAAAGTACTACTTCTTAGCTCAAAACATAAATCCGTAAAAATTGCTTCTAAAAAAAAAAAAAAAATTCCTGCAACTGTGTCGTTTTACAATGAGACTAAGTTTGGAGTAGATGTAGTTGACGAAATATCCAGCAAATATAGCATAAAAGCAGGGTCACACGTAGATGGCCTTTGCAGGTATTTTATAATATTTTGGACTTGGCAGTAATCAATGCTTGGATTTTATATAAAGAGACTTCTGATGAAAATATAACTATAAAACCATTTTTATTTCAATTATCCAAAGAACTCTCCAGTGAATATAGGTGCTGCAGAAAAGAAGCCTCCTCCCCAAAACAAGAACGGAAAGCAATGGATTGTACTCCAGAAAACTCAAAAAAAGTCCTTATTAACGCAAATCTTACAAAATTTGATTGTGTAACAAAAACAGAGCGATTTAAACCTGCAATGTATGCAACAAATATGTTTGTGGCAAGTGTTCATCTAAGATAACATATACTTGTAAAATATGTGCCTCATAGTTACTTCATACATATCTAATGGGCTCTAGGCTCTACTATAAATGCAAATAGAAGCTGTTTTTGTTTCTTTTTTTATTAATAATTAATGAATTATTATATTAAATGTTGTTTTTGTTAAATTATATTCTTTTTTTGTACATTAACTAAGTGGCAAGTGTTAATCTAAGGTAACATGTACTTGTAAAATATGTGCTTCATAGTTATTTCATACATATCAAATGTGCTATACAATACATGCAAATAGAAACTGATTTTTTTATTAATAATTAATGAATTATTATATTAAATGTTGCTTTTGTTAAATTATATTCTTTTATTTACATTAAGTAAGTGGCAAGTGTTAATCTAAGGTAACATGTACTTGTAAAATATGTGCATCATAGTTATTTCATACATATCAAATGTGCTATACTATAAATGCAAATAGAAACTGTTTTTTTATTAATAATTAATGAATTATTTTATTAAATGTTATTTTTCTTAAATTACATTCTTTTACTTACATTAACTAAGTCAAAAGTTACAATGAAAGCCATCATCAAAAATCCGTCAATTTGACGGGTGCGGTAAAACTAGGTATATATTTAACATCGGTAGTTCTAGTGTTAAAATAATAAAGAAAATTTACTTCTTATTTTCCATTTTGAAAAATATAGGATTCAAGAATGTAAATTATTAAAATTTAACAAATATGTTTTCGCAGTTCCAGACGAATGCCACTGACTAAAACACAATTTTTTTTATTATTTTTTTTTTCAAACAACGTAGAAATATTGAACGGTTCTAAAATTGAATTTAATACCTCTTTAGATTAAAAACCGAGAAGTAAACGAAATTATGACTTTTTAAAATCTCAATTAATAAAATATATTTCTATGTTATTATCATGATGTCCAGTCTCAACATTTTAGTTTCTCAAGATTATACTGAAGTGAAGTCATTTTAGTTATTGTGTATAATTTATTCTTTTAATAATTTACTAATGTTGAGCTTTCAAAGTATATCTGTTTTTAATTAATTTCAAAACGAATCATACAATTCAAGATTTTCTTTTTTTTTCAGGAACTCCGAATGTATGCCAGAAATTCCGAATACTAATTTTTGCAATCTATTGGATTCGTGAAAATTTTCGACTATGTCTGCTTTGTGATAAATTGGCACGTTCAGGATGTCCTGCGTAGGATTTGACTATATTTTAGAACGATGTCTGTGTTACACAATATTTGCCTGTGTGTTACACAAAACTTTCTTGACTCAAAAGTAATTCACGATTTTTTCAGGAACTCCGAATGTATGCCAGAAATTCCGAATACTAATTTTTGCTTAAAATCTATTGGATTCGTGAAAATTTTCGACTATGTCTGCTTTGTGATAAATTGGCACGTTCAGGATGTCCTGCGTAGGATTTGACTATATTTTAGAACGATGTTTGTGTTACACAATATTTGCCTGTGTGTTACACAAAACTTTCTTGACTCAAAAGTAATTCACGATAATTTATTAAACTTCTTATTTAGTTAGAATTTACATACATTGGTACTGATTAGATTTTGTTGTGTAACGTTGAACAAGTAAAGCTGCTATGCTATGTATTTCACGATATTTGTGACAGCTAATGTGTGGGACAGGTTTCCCCTTTCATGGAGGAAAAAATCGATTTTTTTCTTTTTAAAATTTTTCTGAATGCTTATACTATAGAGAATAAAAACCTAAAAACAGTTAAGTGAAATTCCAAATATTTAAGAAATTACAGTCTATTGACACAGACCGCGGACGGGCTGGAAATGAGGAATATACTGGACACGATAGGACACAGCTATACCCATGCTGAATTTTTTGCTTAGTAGGTAAAAATTTAGGAATGGTGGACTAACTATCAAGCAACAAATTATAATTATTAACTAAAATATTTTATACTCTTTTTTTTTTTTAGTAAACCCTTAATCGCATTTATTTTTCAAACGGCATTTTACAGCGCGGCGTTGAAAGTAGAGTTTAAATTTATCAATCAAAGAACTTTTTTTTATAAATAAAAAATTATTTTCTTTCTAAGGTCATGAACCTTTCAAATGTAAATATTTTTAAGAAATATTTTAAGCCACGTTGAAGTTAGAGAAAAATGACAAAAATATAACATTTTTTTTTTTTTTTCAAATGACAACCATTCAACAGAATTTCGTTCAATTTCTCTAAAAAAAGTCCATGTCGCCCTAAATTTAATATGTTTTCTGATAAATTTTATTTTGTTTGTTTTATATGAATTTTACAAGCTGTGCACTACACGGCGCAGAGTAATACACGCAGTGCATACGTATTTGCAACTGGTAATATCTCCATTAATTTTAATAATTATTCTATAATCAAATGTATTTCAATTAAAATATTTAAATAAAAAGTTGTTAAATCCAGTTTTTGGTATTACTTTATTCTTTCTATAAAACAAATTTCCCGAAGTAGATCTACTTTTCAGGGCAATGAACTTCACCCCCCCCCCTCCCCCACACACACGCACAAAACAAAAACACATTTGTATTGCCCACTTGTGGTTTTCCTTCTTTATTTTGAGATGAAAAACCGGCATTAAGCACATTTAGAAAAATATGTCTTTTTGAGGGGGTTGGGGGTAATGGTGTGGTGTGTAGGTTACATGTCTTCAGCATATGATGGTCAGTTTCCCAGTTTTTAATTAAAGCTTCAAAATTATATGTCACTACAAAAAATGGAATTGCCTTAAAAAAGTATTACTTTCCTTTAAGACCAAGGGTTTATTATTATTATTATTATTATTATTATTATTATTATTATTATTATTTATCGTGAAGTTTACACACAACGATGGAGAAACGATTTGAACTAAAAGCTACGCAACAATAAGAAAAATAATTTTCAAAAACTTCCCATGGCGGGAGAAATAAATTTCTCATGAAAGCTTGTTTAATGAAGCTACAACTTTGTAACTTTGCAGATAAGATAATTGTTTTGCGGTCGTTTAAAACCTTTTAAGGAAATTACTGTGGTAATGAAGACGAAATTTTCAAGTAGGCCCTTTAATAAGAATTATGCACTTGATTTAAGAATCTAACTTATGGGTTTATTAAGTAAATCATATCACACAGCACACATTTGTTATTTTTTTTTTTTTTTTTTTTTTTTTTTAAATGTTATATTCTTTGTGATGAAAAATTTAAAGATGATTTTATGTCCAGTTTTGAAGAAGCTAAAAGTTAGGAGTTGTAAACCAAAATAAAAAATTACGAAGAAATTTTACAAATTACAATAATTATTTTTAAAAAGTTTATATACCTATATATTTTTAAATCATACTGTCGTATGATAATATACAATTTTTACATCATAAAATTTTAAACTTCAATTTCTAAGAAAATACTTGGAAAAAATTCAAAAACATCTTTTCCGTTATATAGTAGACTTTCAATGTTAAATAAATTGTGAAATTTAAATTTTCTAAACAAGTGGTATATTTAACAAAAGGATTGTAATGCAAAAGTTATTTTCACAGAAATATGAATGTATATAGATAATTTTTCTAGCCCACGTGCTTTCCTACTAGTTATGGGTACTGCCTACTAGACATAAAATACTTTGTTCGAATTCCGGCTTATACGTGGATGTTTGTTAAGGGTAAAATTTTTAAATAGAGGTTCCGTCCGTTTAGACCAACACTGTAAAAGCAAACAGATGATTCTTAATTTACGAAAATGTACTATAATCACGAACGAAAATACACAATAACCTCTCTTGAGTCACCCAAGATTCTGAAAAGCGTTCCTTTATCTTTAGAGATCTCACAAAAGAATTCATCTCTCAAATTTAAACAATAATTTATAAAAGTAAATTTTTATTAGC
The DNA here is from genome assembly GCA_963932465.1 of Maratus speciosus. NCBI lineage: Eukaryota > Metazoa > Arthropoda > Arachnida > Araneae > Salticidae > Maratus > Maratus speciosus. Next base: position 312,127,823 of record OZ010789.1, read on the forward strand.
TACCCGCAGTTTTCGAAAACGTTTCCGAGTAGTTTTTACATTCCATTAATCAGCTCTCTCTACCCAGAAAACCGGTTTTTCTGATGCTATGAGATCTCATGTACATATTTTCCTGTTCACCAAACATGTTTAACTGAAAAACGTATAGAATTAACAGCGTTAACTTTAGCATTAAAATTTATATTTTTCTGTTACAATTATACGCACAATTTCAGTTATGCAGCTGAAAATGAATAGTCAAAGTCTGATAGCATCAGACTTCGATATTTTCGGGGTAGAAAGAACTAATTAATGCATTGGAAAACGCTACTCGAAAACGTTCCCGAAAATCGCGAGCAGATAATAAAAAATTATTTTATAAATTCTTCTTTAATTTTCAAAAATAAATTGTTTTCTGAGGTTACTAAAGGTAAAGGAACGATTTTCGAAATATTGAATGACTTGGAGGCGGTTATCGAATTTTTTCCTTCGTGATTATAGTAAATTTTCGTAGTTTAAGAAACATCTGTCTTTTTTTTAGAGTGTAGTATTCAAACGATGACGGTAGTGTCCACAAACAATCAAACAAACTAGATTATTTCTCTAAATCCAAGGTTTCTGGAGCAAAAGAATAAAAATAGAAAGTGCATCCTTTCCCATAACCCCTTCTACACATGCATACAAATTAAAATTTAAATTTGAACCACAAATATCAAAAAGCGATTTTAATTAAATCCGTTAGAGCACATTCCCATTTATATTTATACATTATGCCTAGCTTAAAAAATATACATTTTATTATATAAATTTTTACTTAAAATTTCTCTGGGATTTTTAAGTCATGGAATGTAAATTTAAACATTTGATAAAACGGATAATCCCCTGAAAAATATTCTGCTTTTGGCAGTCTTTTATTATTCATTAAAATGCACTTATCAGAGTGCTTAGGATACAAAAACATATGAACTAAATGTCTGTAATCCCAATTTAAACTGCTTCAACTTCTCGGCATTAAAACATTTTCACCAAGGGTAAATATGTTTCGAGGCATCTGTCTAAGCTGAGTCAATGCAAACATTATCAAATATAGAGGGCACCCAGACTGTAAATTCTTAGCATTCTCAATGACTTTGCAAACAGTTTGGAGCTGATTGAAATGGATATTTTGTAAACTGATATTAAATTCAATGGCGAAAACGCGAAGTGAATACGGTAGACTTTGACGATTTATGAATCGATCTAAGGCACCTATGCATGGAAATTATACAGAAATTTTTTACACTGAAATACCTGTGTGTCAATTTGTTTAAATATAATGCATAAATAATGTTTTCGATTTATTTCAGTTTATATAGTTATAGTTAATTAAATATTTTAAAGTTAAAATAAATAGTTTAAAAAAACACTAATTGCATAAACATTTTTAAATGAATAGTAATACAAAAATTATATTAATGAAATCAAGAATGCTTATGGATTACTAAAATTTCGTATTTGAAAATAATTTTTCGCATTTCAAATTTTCAATTTCATTCGTAAAACTTCAAAGACACCAAAGGAAAATAATACTGCCAATTCTCCTTATTCAACTACATAACACAACAACTGATTGCAAATAAATATGTTTAAACATTTAAAACTATTTTGAAGTATTATGATACACTTGAAACTATATAGGATGATTGCATCAATATTTGATCAATAAATAATTTTTTATGTTTCCTGCACTTCTCTCGTCTACCACGGCACTTCTCACCGTAAAATTGTGTTCAAGTGATGATTTTCTTCATTTTGTATGCTGAGTAAAACATTGTACAGAACATAAGTCTACGTTGTGTTGTTGGATCTCGATTATAGTGGTCTAAGTGTAAAAAATCGAGTTTTGCTTGTAGATGATCATCTACTATAAGTAATTAATAGCAATGTTACAAAAGTTAGTCATACGTTTTAACTAGTGCATAGTAACTACCACAAAGTGAGCTAAAAAAACCTTAAGTGCAAGATTTTATTAGAAACGATATGATACAACCTTATCAACTATTCAGTGTTGCACCCACATCAGTGCAGTCACATTATTTTACCTCTAAATATTTCGACAATATTTTTAATGAATTGAAATTAAATGTAAATGCTCAATCAAATGCAAATTAACTTATTTAGGTTGTTTTCAGATCCAAAATGGCAATTTTTCTGATACATTTTTTAATTCATTTTTTTCGCCAGCTCATGCAATTAACGGGTGTTCTTATTCGAAAACTATGCAACAGAACAATTTTTCCATTATTCAGTAACAGCAGAAAAACTTTCAGAAAAAGTTGCCACAGCCTGCGTTTTGTACCAAAATTCCGAATGCAATATGTAAAAAAAGTCATCATGAGAGTATAATCGCTTATGACTCAATATATAATTTATCAAAAAATACACTGTAAAAAATTAGCATAATGTTACTTCATAAAATCGGTGGCAGCATTGCTGCCTCTAATTTATGGAGTAATTTAAGCGATATTTAGCCGTTACATTATACCGTAATAATGTGGATATAGAGTCAGCATGCTGCCACCAAATTTATGGACTAACGTTACTCGAATTTTGTAGTGTGTAGAAAAGAACTATTCAATCATAAATTACTTCAATAAGCATACCTGCGGATGTCATACATTTAAAGTCATGAGGCAGAATATACCGGGTGTCCCAAAAAGGACTAACTGATTTCAAAATTCAATAACTTCCAAACGGTGACAGATATTTAAAAAAATCTTGCAGGAGTGTTATGCATGAAGTCAAAAGTTTTTTGACAGTGATTTTCGATTTTAGTTCGAATTACAAACAATAGATGGCGCTGCGATCAATATAGGCTAAATTCAGGCTCGATTTTCGGTACTTCGTGGCCCGGATAATACATTTCCATCTCCTTTTTCTGCATGGAACAACAAAAAGGACCAAAAATCGAGTCTGTATTTAGCGACTATTGCTTACAGTGCCATCTATTGTTTGTAATTCGAACTAAAATCGAAAATCACTGTAATAAAACTTTTGACTTTATGCATAACCCTCCTGCAAGAATTTTTTAATTATCTGTCACCGTTTGGAAGTTATTGAATTTTAAAATCAGTCAGTCCTTTTTGGGACACCCGGTATATGAGAAAGATTGTAGAGGGTTTAATCGAATTGTTAAACGAGGAATTTGTATTTGATGAACCGCTTTAAAATAATTTTCTGTTAGCAATGATTTAGCTTTCTTTAGAATCTAGTTATTTCAGTATTTACGGATCGAAAATAAATGAACAAGAACTGCGCCTTTACAAAGTAAATTACTGGAACTATCCGTCAATATAAACATTTTAACCAAGGTAAATATTTTTCGAAGCATCTGTCTGCGCTGAGCAATGACAACATGTGAAAATATAGAGACCACTGAAATTTAAATGTTGAGGGGTCTTGTTGTCTTCAAAAAGTATTTTATTCTACTTATTTTATAAGCTGATACTAAAGCCTGAAGTGAAATAGAAAATAAATGCTGCAGAATTTCTGGATGTACAAATCTGTATAAAGGAATGATGGTTAATTAGTGGTGTCTAGAGATTAAGTATATCGATAAAAAAAATCACAACCGGTTCGGTTTACAGGCGGATATAGATTTCGAAATTAGTACTAATTTCATCAACAAAAACTAAATAAAGATTAGAGATAAACCCAGTTAAAAAAAATTATTCGACCCCTTTTCAGAGTTTATTTTTCTGTAAGTGCTTATTTTATCAGAATCATGTTAATACAATAATTTTTCTTCAACCCCTATTTTTGTTTTAATTTGTTTTTGCTATAAGAATTGGTTCTATCAAAAACTTGTCAATACAAAATATATAGATAGCATTTAGAAGATTTATAATAAGTTAAAATGAATCTGATATCACGAGAATTGACGAAGTTATGTATATTTTTCTCGCTAAAACCCTATTTTTTCGTTCCTTGAGCGCATTTTAAATTTTATCAAAATTCTGTGATACATAAATATTTAACCATTTTCCCATAAGTAATAATAACGTTAAACAGATTTGATATGTATTATAATTAAGGACACTCTAAATTAAAATGTCTGAAATTCAGACACTTAAGTGTCTGAAAGGGAGTGTTCAATTTTCAGACATTTTAAAATGTCTGAATTTTTTCAGACACTTTTTGCGTCTGAATTTCAGACACTTCAAACGTCTGAATCGCATCCATTTTTTTGTAAGCATCATACGTAGCCATGTTTGACCACGTTGAATCCTGGAAAAATATTTGGCTGTGGTCCTGCCCCTCCCCCCCCCCCAATACAGCCTGATTTTTTTGGTGCTCTCAGTTTTGGTATACAATTTTCGTTACGTTGATAATTTAAATCTTTTACGACATTGTACTGATTATAATCAATATCTTGAACTTCAGGAGTAGAACAAGATTAAAAAACAAAAAATATTTATCTAAATATTAGATTTTTTAAAATTTATTTTGTTTTTAACCTTATTTTACTTTAAATGTTCAAAATATTGATTATAATCAGTACAATTTCGAAACAGATTTAAAATATAAGCTTTACAAATATTGTACATCAAATTTGGGGGCACTACAGTCGTAGGGGGACGGGGCACTTCCCAGTTTGCCCTTCCTTTAATCAAGAAGTACTTTTACAAAAACGCAACCCTGCATTATAGTTGTCTAAATTGAGATGTCCGATATTCGGGAGTATCCGTTGTGGAGGATCCGTCGGGAGTATCCGTTGTTGTTCGACATTCTCGAATAGTGAACACCTCTATTTAACGAATACTTTTTTAATCAGCAGACATACATATTTGTATATTTTTACCTCAAAAAAGTAGACATCTCCAATTATCGGACAAATTCCGCGGTCCCGAAGTGTTCGCTATTAAGGGCTTTTAAGGTACATAGATAAATATATATATATATATTTTATAATCTTGTCCTACTCTAAAAGTTCAAAATATTTATTATACTCGGTTGAATGTGGAAAAAGATTTAAAATATCAGATGTACGAAAATTGCAAAAATCCCCCCCCCCCCCCAAAAAAAAATGAAAATATAAAAAAATATATTGCCACATAGGCAATTTTACATATACATCACTTGATAATCACAACAGCCATTTAACTATGAATAATGAAAATAAATAAATAAATATTCTACTTTAATAACATTGGGGAAAAAATGACTTTGGTATTTTGTTAAATATATTTGCGTTTTTAAACTTGTCCTACTCTAAAAGTTCAAAACTTTCATTATAATCAGTGCAAGATTTAAGATATCAGCTTTACAAAAATTCATGCAAAATCCCCCCCTCCCCCCCCCCAAAAAAAAATGAAAATACTTATTTAAAAATTATGTTTTTAAAAAATTTATATTTCCACATGGGCAAGTTTTTATGTAGATCAGAGGGTACTCACAAAAGCTATTCAACTATCAATAAAAACAAATAAGTACATATTCTATATTAAAAACATGAGGAAAAAATAACTTATGATTTCCAAACTTCTTTCGTCTTAAATATATACAGTAACATCTGTCATTTTTGTATTTTTCGTATAAGTGCATATAAATAAAGTTACCACAATTTTAACCCTAGAACTACCGGAAATTTTACTCAAGTTTTATAAAAGCATTCTACACCAGAATTTTTACTTAAAACTATTTAATTTGTTTATTTAACTTATTATTGTCTGATTTATACATTTAGTTTGTTTTGAAGAAATTTTCTGGTTTGAATAGATATTTTGAATATACATGTCGGGTCCATTGGACCCTTCTGGTAGACAGAGGGTTAAATACGAAATCTAGTTAGAGGTTTTTACTTTTTCTCATTATAAATTTCAAATTACTTTTTTATTAAAAATAATCAAAAAATCAGTATTAGAGTTGATTGCAAATCAAATACATATGTATATTTTTACAGGCAGCTTCATATAATAGACGAGTCTCATTTACTTTATTTATCTTTTTTTAATCTGCGGTTTTATGCCAGGAAGTAAGAAAGCATTAGGTCATCTTTCAAAGTTTTTTTTTTCTTTACTTCCTTGTGGCCGTCATTTACTGCGAGATAAAAATTATCCATTGAAACTAAGAACTGACATTGAATATATAATTCGTAATAAAAAAGAACGTCATAAGTTTAAAAATATATACTTCTAGAATTAGTGGGGTTTTTTGCGAACAGATTCAAAACTAATTAAATTTCATGCAGGATTTTGTTTAGTACAATAAATAAAATCATAAAATACACTAATTTTACTACTATAAAGAAACTTACTTGAGTTGCTGAAAGAGGTAAGAAATATTCCTCGATTTGAAATTTTAAAAACTACCACAACCACAGTGAGGGAGAAAGACTTTCATCAGTTTAAAAGGTAATCCCATAATACATCCGACTAGCCATATTTAAAGAATGAGATGTTTCATCCTAAAAACAGGACCCGCCAGACAAAAGTTTCTTTTTTTTTTGCCAGCTTCGACAGGACGAAGATGAATAACACAATATTATTGATATAAATTGATACGAGTTAACACTAAGCCCATTGCACACGCTTTGTAGAATTTCCGGGTGTAATCTTCAACCGTCGTCTACTTCTGTTCTGTGTCTATCCCGCCCTTGTATCGACGACAGCTTCTAAGAGACATTTGATGTCGAGCACACACGTCAGATGTATGTATTCAATAAATAAATAATCCAAGTTAATACGAATTAAAATCACAGTACTTCACATTTCGCAAAAAACGAATTAAAATACACGCGTACATAAAAACAAACTTTGTTTGAATTACAACGTATACCACTTCGAACGAAGACATCTAAAACGCATGCGCAACTGGGAGTGCTAGTGCCCCCTGGTGGTTATTGCGTCGGAAGAATCAAAACGTCTTAAATTAAGACACGTTTAAAGCAATGAAGTGTCTTAAAATAAGACGTTTGCGGATATTTTAGACATTATTCTCAGTTCGTTTACACCATGGTCATAGTAAGACGCTTATGTATCTTAAATTAAGACATCTATAGTGTCTTAATTTTCAGATTAAGACACTTAAGTGTCTAAAATTCTTTTTCAGTCACATATGTGTCTAAATTTAAGACGCTTCTATTTGCAGTGGAATTATGGGGTTTTTCGGTTTTCACAAAACCCCTCCCTATTTCTGGACCCTTGGTCAGATTTCGTCCATTAACGAACTTGACCGATATTTTCTACCCCTTAATTTTATGTATATGTTTCGTAGAGATTTGCGTAGAATTATGGAAGTTATTGTGTCCATGAAAAAGTGATGTATATATATAGATAGATAGAGAGACAGATAAAGTTTTGAACTGGTAGCGGTTTTGAGTTCTAGGGGTCATTATAGGCCTGCAAAATATTTTCAGAAATTCCAGCACAGGGGCGAACGTAATAGGTAGTATTTCTTACGAAATTGACCTAAAAAGTGTAGTGCAAATATTTTTGAGGCAAAAAAAGTTATGTAAGGTAATTCGGGGAAAGACGCAAGTTTGTTGCTAGTACTTTTATGTGTCAACAGATGGCAATAATGACCAGCTTATGTGAGGAGTCTTGTCTTATTGTGCACTTGCTTTGTGAATTTGTCTTAATTTGTCGTCTTTAATCGCCTTTATTTTCGGATCTCATGAGCATTTATCCGGTTGAGTAAAGTCCTTATAATATTCTATTGCTCATATTTAAAGTTTATAAACGAATGTTTTATTTTAAAGGAGATATTAGCAATAAAGTGAGTTCCACATTCTGCTACACACACAAGGCAAGCCGAAGCGTCATAATCTTGCAGCAATACGGGAATAAGTGTTTGTGGCATCTTCCCCCTATACTTGGGGGAAGACGCAACATGGTTCAGTAATAAACTAAAATGAAGACAAAAAATAATTAATTCTTTTCTTTCTTAATTAATTCTTAAGTCTTCCAAATCACATTACCCAGTACTTACAGACCACTGATCACTCATTTTTCAAACCATTTAAAACATATTGCCGCAAGCGCTGAATGCCTGGATTCACAGCAAGCTATATCGTAAACATGCAAGACTTCAGTTTTGATCTCTTTTGAATAGAGCTTGGAGCAAGGCAGCCACAGTAGGAAATGGCACTTCTGGGTTTTCAGTTACTGGGATTTTTCCCTATAACCCACAGTGATCCCAGAACAGGTGTTCAATGAGAGTCAATGAGAGTTCCATTAATGATAGAGCTGTTGCTTCCACAAGCGGAGCATGTGAGAATAGGCCTACACCAGCAGTTGCTTCCACCAACAGATTCTGTGGGCCTACACCAGTAGTTGCTTCCAACGGCAGATCTAGTGACAGTGGATTGTCACGAGCAGTTGTCTACACCTGCACAGAAAAAAGAATTCCCTGTCTAGAAGCAAGCATCATTCCTATTCCTCAGGTCAGTAAACCTAAACCATCTGAGTGTAAAAAACAAGCAGCAGAGATCTTAACTGCATCCGAGAGAAGAAAAAATATGCGAGAAAAGGTTAGAGAAAACCGGGAAAAGGTAAAATAAATAAAAAGAAACCTTCGAAAGACAGAAATAAAAGAGACGTGAAAGCGCGTTTTCCTCAAATGATGAAATCCATCTGGTACCAGTGGTGATAGTTTTGATTAAGATAGTTTTGTGTTGTATGTGAAGGATACTTTTACGCTAAAAAAAAGGTCCCAAGTGTTTTTGGATTGAGGGCATCAAATGCAAGAAATGGTTGCATGAAGATTGCAATGGTGATCATTTGCGCTAAATGAAATGTTGTGCAGGTTTGTGCCATTATTAGTTTTAGCAAAGTAAATTTGAAAAAATAAATGATTTCAGTTTACAGATTTGTTTGTTTGAGTATAGTTATTGTTAACTCGCAGGTAATGTTCCAATATTAGTCTTATTTTCTAATTTTCTCTGGTGTGGCATCTTCCCACATAACAGGTGGCACTTCCCCGTATATATAGGGGAACATGCCACAATTACACGAGTTTATTTAACATTAAATTTGTCAATCATTTAAATACTAAGAAATGAATTAATGAGTGTACATAACCAATTAAATAATAAAGATCATGGTGGTATATTTATTCTTTATATTATCATTTCAATTTTGGCTGTAATAAGCAAAACATCCTTACACGCGTCCTCCCCCGAATTACCTTATATAAATAGGAATATAATTTTTTGTGACCCCATACAGTTTTGACAATAACGGGTTTTTTAATATTTATATACATAATTTTAAAAATAATATTTAAATTTTAATATTTCTTTAAGTAGTCTACTGAACAGTGTCACAGAATTTTAATCTTTTGATATCATGATAAAAGATGAGTAGAAGTTGAAATTTTACATTATTATTAATCCGTATTTAAACACATATGTATACGAATGTTTACTATTTACAGTGAGTTATTTACTGTCCAGTTGTAATTAAATAGACTACAGTTTCAGCGACAACATTTGTAAATACACATAAATTCAAACGGTAGATTAAGTTATTATAATTTAAGTAAAGATAAAAATGAAATTCTAAAAGCACTATACCAATTTTTTTTTTTTACTTAATGCTCAAAAAAGACAGTCGAAAACAAGTAATAATGCTGTGTTATATTTTTATCTATTTCTTTTAGTGTAGCTTATGCCAGCTGTGCCTCAAAACGAAATATATTAAATCCTTCTGTCTGCAAAATACGTGAAATTTTCTTGGAGTTTCAGAATCTGCAAAAAAAAAAAAAAAAAAAAAAAAAAAAAAAAAAAAAAACGAAATATGTCGCACCTTTGTAGTAATGTCTTCACTGGAATATATAACTCCACTTTGAGTAAAAAGATAAAATGAACGGTCAACAATAACTTTATAGCACAGAATATTTTCTCTTTGTGCTGCTCACAAAAGTTATTGCAAAAGAAGAAATAAAAATAATGTTTACCTTAAATATTTTATTCATTTAGAATTTATTTTAATTTGGATACTTCATTTTAACACTGTACATAAGGAAAATTTCACATTTAAGGTTTTGGGCAGTATGATTTAAATCATAACAATTATACGCCCCACCAGTGGCTGAGAGGTTCTGCTCTCGAAGCTGGTAGACGGGAGGTGCTGGGTTGGAACCCAATCGCGCCCGTCTGCCTAATCGTTTGGAGTTTTCGTGGTTTTCTTCGAGCCATGGATTTCCATGCGTAAATACAGGTTAAGTTCCCTTAGAAAGACTCCCACGAAGGGCACCCCCCCCCTCCCCTGGGCCTATATCCCTCGTGCAGATAATTGGCCGTCAAAATCAACCAACCAACCATAACAATTATACACTTTTTTCTAAAAGTCGGAAAATTTTTGAGCTTATTTAAATACAAAAGTATCAAATGCATAATGATTATCTATTTTTAACCCTTTTCGGTCGGAATTTTTTTTTTTTTTTTTTTTTTTTTTTTTTTTTTTTTTTTTTATTCTATCAAAAAAAAAAAAAAAAAAAAAAAAAAATGTGTTGCGATAATGATATTAAAGTGTAGTTATACAAATAAAAAGTGTTAATATTGGGGAGCACCCGTAGGTCAATAGCCATGTAGCCAGCAAGTAGCCATGAGACAGTTTTTAATATAAAGCACAAGCTTAATTAATAAAACTATTTAAGCGGACGAGGGAAATTTCAAATCAATCTTTTTATTTTTTGTAAATTTCACTTTAAATATTATTCAAGGGGACATTATATGCATTATGGTATACATTTATCACAAAAAAATAAAAAAATAAATATTTTTTTTTTTTTTTTTTTTTGAGAAAAAAGAGGAAATTTCCGTAATATTTTAGAACTTTTCAAAATGCCCCATGCGAACTCAATATCAATGAAAATCCCCAATATTTTTTTAGATAAGTTTGATTTATATATATAAACAAAACTGTGCATTGAATTTTATATATTCGAATATAAAGGTAAGAAAGGAAATATTTTCTAATAAATACATGTTTTCTCATTTAATGATGTAGTGTTTAGAGATGATATATTTCAAGGATGTATATTTTATGCGTAGGATAAACCTTTATGGAAGAAAGTGTCTGTTAACATCATAAACAGTGTCTGATAAATGGAACTGAGATGATGGGGATTGAGGTGATATTTTTGTCTTAACAGCTGCATAGCCATTTTGTTGAACCATTTTGCACACATGTGAACTATTAAATATGCCATGTGACATTTTTATGTTGCATAAATAAAGTTCCAATAAGCTTTTTTTAATAAATAAAAAGTTACATATGGGGACATAATGATGCTATAAAAAATACTCATCCCTATTCAGAATAAAAACTAAAAATTTCGAAACAAAGTGAACAACAACTTACCTTCATCCATGGTGGCTAGTTGAACTTTAGTTACTGTTGCAACGGAAATGATTCTTCCATCGCCACCTAGTATCTGTTAACCTAAATGAGTGTATGTCAGATGATGGTCAACCTCAGGGACAAATATATTTACTACAGTATTTTGCTGTACAATCTATACTACTAAAGAATAATTATATTTTCCCAACTGTATATATATAGGTATAAATATATAACAGCAAATGTTAATAATATTTATAGAAAGTTTTACAACATACATTTAATATTGGATGTTTGTACCCAGGGACAGGGCTGAAATAATGATTTTGTTTGTTTAATGATTAAAATTAATTATTTTTTCATCAGTGTCTGTCCATTTATTATTAGTAATTGTTATAACAAATGTTATAATATATTACATTTTTCAGTTTTTGGATTTAGTATAATTAATGAAACGTTATTGGCAGTGGATACAAATTGTCCAATTTTCAGATATTGACCCATAATTACTTTGCGTATTATTTATATGACAATATGCTAAGGACTAGTTTTTTAAAACATTTGAAGATTTTTTATGTTACAACAGGATTAAACAGATATAATAACTTTCTAGTACTTTTTATTTTTTATCGTAAATTATTCTTTCTGAAATGTAGTCCTTATTGTTTTCTAATTCAAACGGTAAAATATATGTTTGAAATAAAAGAATTGCTAATAACGCAAAGAGATTTAAGCAAACTTTTATTATTTCTATTATAAACACTTAACTCTGAAGCATAGATAAAGTTATAATAATAGAAGTATATACATATAAAGTAAAACTTCCCTAAAGGGACCACGGTATAATAAAAAATTAAAAACAGGAAAAAACTCTCAAGTTATTTTAAAATATATTAAATGAAACTCTACGTACTATGCTAAATGTATCACAACTTTTTCTTGCACAAAAAAATAAAAATAAGTGATAAATGTAACTACGATATTTTCGTGACGTCTCAGTAAATATGAATATGTATTGTTATTGGGTTATAAAAACAAATAATCCGTGTTTAAATATGTTTACTGCAATTTAACATAAGAATTAGATAAATAAATCCAATAGGTCGTATGTTTGAATAAAGTTTATACATTTTTACCCAGATTTTTTCTTCCCGCTGTAGCAACATAAAAGGAAAATTGCAATTGTGAATAAATAAATATAAAAGATTTGTATAAAGAAACGTTATAACAGGTGGCTGAAAAAGAGTGGTAAGGTGTGGTCTCGAAAGTTATTAACACTAGAACTACTGTTAGCCATCATCATTTTGACGGCTATCATATGAATATGTTTCGGTTCAAAACAGAAATTTCATTATGAAATAAGTTTAAATGATACAAAGAAGAAAAACGTTAAACTGGTTTAAATCAAAATTGTTGTGTGAAATATTTTTGTAAAACTAGTCTCAAATTTCCGGTAGTTCTAGTGTTAAAATAGCTAATAATTTTTATTTATTTATTTATTTATTTATTTTATTTATTTATTTATTTATTTATTTATTTATTTATTTATTTATTTTTTTTTTTTGGGGGGGGGGGGGTACTAAAACTTTTGTATGCCACGTTTCGTGTAAAGTTTTCAAAAGTTGTAGATTATTTTATAAGGAACATACGCACAAACTTTGACTTGACCTTTTTGGAGAGAGAGATTATTTTCTTTTGTTTTGTTACGGCGTTATATCAAACATTACATATTTGGATCAATATTAATTGCAAGTTCACAGTAAAATGTGTAAATAAATTAAAAATAGATTGGACTCAACGAAAGCAGTTGTTTATACTGTAAATATTTTAAAAACTATCCCAGCTTTAAAAATGTCACCAAAATTTAATTAATTTAACTAGAATGCAGAAAATTCATGATAATCACTTGTCAAGCAATATTAGTTATGGCCATTCTACCGAAATTTTATGTCATATGTAAAAAAACGTGTTTTTATCACCAATGGCATAGTTAAAGGATTTATAAAATATCACTCTAAATAACTATTCAAACTCAATATTATGGAAAAAATATTTTTTCATCGAAAACCAGAAATTAAAAATTCATAAGCGAATATATGTAAAAATGCTCACACGAGATATCGCTTTTGTTTAAATGTATTAGCTACAAAGACTTCAAAGCATTTTTTTTTAACATTATTCGATTAAAATGTAATTGTATTATATACATGATGAAAACTTAAATTTAAAACTATATTTTTTAATAGATAGATGCTTATTAAAAATTTTTGTTTGAAAGTAGACATGTGAAAATCATTCAAAATGACTTATGTAATATTTACTTTAGTTAAATAAATTAAAATTTTTCATAATACTTTTTTATTCTAAGACATTCTTATTTGCATTTCAAAAATCGGATTCTATTCTACAATTTTAATGATAAATGTACTAAACAATTCATTTTTTAATATTCTTAATTAATATTTTTAGGCATTTGCTTTGTAGAAAACGAATATAATATCAAATGAATATATAACGAATTATTTTTTCACAGAATGATGATAAGTAAATTTGGCTATGTATGATTCCTCTTTATAATAATTTTTATTTTAATCAAAAATCTGTTCTTCGTTTACTCATATCTATCTATATTATAAAGGACAAACATATCTGTGCGTAACGCATACGTCATTTTGCGAATGGCAACACTTTGAAATTTGAAATAAAATTTTGGCTTTGAAATTTTCTCTACTGTAAAATTTTAAACTTTTAAACATCGCACATTTTAAATTTTTACACCGTCGTATAAGGAAAAAAATGCTCTTTTAAATGCAATTTGTTTAAAAACTGTATCTCAATTTATTTTTGAGATATTAATTTTTTTGTAGTTTTTAATACCATTTTTCTTATCGTGGCAACAAAAGTACCTCATTTCATTGAAAGTCATTGAAAGTAAACGGAAAATAGTCAAAAATAGGAGATACTGTATCTTTTTATTGCCATTTTCTCATAAAAGCTCAATAATAAAAAAAAAAGTTGAAATTAAAATATGGGCTATGCCAAGAATATTGTCTGTTATTCTGTGATAATGACGTCATATGCACACTTTTCTATAGACGAAGTTTAAAACTGGATTGTAAAAGTGGATTGCAAGTGACGTCATTTTATAAAAAAGCGTGTATTTTATTTCTTAAACCTGAATTACGTTTTATAGAAGTGCGTCATTTTCACAGCCCAGCTGCTTTAAAATTCTTCACAGGTAAAAATGCTTCACATTTAAAAATAATGTAATCGAAATCACACACTGATAAAACACAATGTTTTACAAAAATTTAGAGTATCTTTATAAAGTATATTTTTCAATCTTCTGACCATTGTTACATTTTCAATTTTCGTCGCATAGAGAAAAAATTTACTTTTAAATGCAATTTGTTTAAAAACGTTATCTTAATTGACTGATGCATTATATTTTCTAAAATAATTTTTAAGCATGATTTTTTAAAAGTTTATCTTATCACGTGCCGGTTTCAATACATAATAATAATAAACATTTTGCACATAAAGCAACAAACATTTTTCAGCATTTGTTTCTGACTATTTTTGCATAACGAAATTAATACTTTCTTTATAAACAAATAAAAGAATAGTATTAAAAAACCACCAATCTAACATATTTGTGAAAGACAAATTAACGAAATTAATACTTCTTTTTATAAACAAATAAAAGAATAATATTGAAAAAGCACAAATCTAACATATTTATAATCGTACAATTAAAATTTTAGATCACCAAATAGGATTTTTTTTTTTTAATGGAATAACTTTGCAAAGTCCATCTCAGTTTACTGATTGTCTATGATTTTAAAAACAGTTTTTAAGCATGAAATATTTTTTAATTTATCTATATCGCGCGGAGCTCAATTACGAAAGATTAATCCGTTTACCCTTAAAACAAAATACATAATTCATCATTTTCTTACGGCTAATATCCATTAAAAAAATTCCCTATGAATAAATAAATAAAATAATATAAATAAAACACAAATTTGCCAGACATGTATAAGCTCTGAAATTATCAGAATTTAAAAGAATGCCGTAAGTAGCAAAATCTTGGCAAATAACTCTTAGCATGCGGCTAATAAGAAAATATCGCTTTTGATAAATTTCAAAAATTTATTTGATTGTATAATTCATATTTTCCATATGAAAAATGCTTTTTTAATGTAAGTAGGCAATCTAAAAAATTTATTGCATATAAAAAAATTATTAATTTTGAATTAAAAAAAAAATGATTTCACCTATACTCTTTAACCCGGGAAGCCCGGATACGATCCCCTAGTATATATAAAAGCCGTTCTTTGTGTGTATGTCCTTTATACAAATCTTCAATTTTTGACGGATTTGCTCGAAACTTCATTTACATAGGCTTTAGAACGTGGAAAAGAGCACTACTTTAAAAAATCATCAAAACACTATTTATCCCTTTTTTCTACCATGTTCCGTAATTTAACATTATAGAAATATATCTTTTTAATTTTCTAATTAAATCGTTTCTTGCCCGTTGCCACAATCTAAAAAAAGGCACAATAATGTGAAAAAAGTAATGATAACGCGTTGCTATATTTTTGCATTTTTGAAATTGACGTCATTCTAAACAGAAAACGCACATTATTTATATATAAAATAAAAACTTCAACTATAAGAGCGGTAAAATGACGTAGCACCTTAATTTAATTGTTTTTTAAAATTAAAATATCTACTTTAATACAAACAGTCAAATTTCATGAAAACAACTTAGGAAGAAGAAAAAAAAGGCTAGATATGTCCTCACATTCCATCAAATCTTTTCAACGTGTAGTCAACTCACCGTAAATAAATGGCTCATATATTTTGTTTACTTCTTCGACTGTATACTACAGCCATAATCTGTTAAGTTCGTGTTTTATTTTATGTTATTTTTGGCTTTTTAATTTCGTTTGCCAATTTAGTTATTGAATATTACACGAAAACTAACAAATTCTAAATTAGTTACAATGTTTTTGAACAATTGAGTTAATATTTTGTAATTGGGTTGCAAGCATATTTAAAAAATATGAATGCTTGAAAATTACTTTAGAATCCATAAAAAAATCTGTAAATTGAGATAAACATTACAAACAAATCTTACTGAAAGTACTTTTGTTTTCTATAAGACTTTGAAATAATCGAATGTGCAAGGTTTAGAGGTTAAATTGCTGTAAAAGGGAAATTAATTATTGTGTTATTTTATTGCCACAGAAAATATGATACCAGGTTACTCATAGACATGTCTTTTCTTTATACTATTGCATTAAGAGTAAACGGGTTCATTTTTCGTAATCGGGTTGCACGTACCTTTAAAAATAATCATGCTTGAAAATTACTTTAAAATCCATTAAAATGAGAAAATTGAGATACAATTTTGAAACAAATTTCATTTGAAAGAACTTTTTTCTATTCGACATTGTAAAAAATGAAATTGTGTGATGTTTAGAAGTTAGAAAATTTGCAGTAAAGGCGCAATTTATGGGTTACAATTTATAGGGCACAATTTATGGGCACTGACTTAGTGTTTGTAATTTATATATATACCATGCAAACGAGAATTTCAATAAATGCAGCGCGATTTGGTGGAATTTCTTTTTTTTTCGTATTGTGAGGAAAATCACAAATTTACTCTGACATCCGGCAAAGATAACGCGCATTCTGTTATTAAAGATTAGGGATTTTACTATGGTTGCGAGACAATAACGCATGTTTTCTGATTGCCTTTTTAGCGTTTTGTGGATGGGAATGAATGCACAAGTTTCAGTTATTGTGATTGCCGTATTATTTCGTTTTAATTTATTTTACATGGAAGGCTCCTTAAAATTGACACGGGCAAAACCGGGTAGTTCTGCTAGTTAAAACATAATTTCCACGCACATGAGATGTCAACGTATCTTTATTATACATTTAATATTTGAATTTAAAAATTTCTACATACTTCTAGGAATTTTTCGAAAGAATGTTGATATAAAATAAGACTGCTTATTATTACTTTCCTTAAACTTTAAATATTAAAAATTCTTCATTTCATTAAAATCGCTCTCGAAACCTATTTCTGAAATGAGAATCCGGTGTTGGTTTTATTTCTTGTCTTTTAATCTACAAGGCGACTCAAAAAACATTTACAAAATGACATTGCAAATAAAGCATACAACAAGGATGAAAAATCACATAGGAGCATAGGATCGCAAACCAATTATTTAGTCACAAATACAGTGTGTTTCATCCTAATTCAATTTGGGTTTACGATAATAACTTTCAGAAAAATTAAGTATATTACAATAAAACATTTAACAGACATTCTCACCGTTGTTGTAGATGTGATAACACCAAACAAAAGTGGTATAAGTTTCCATTATACGCGCCAGCAATATGTACTTGACGCCCCACATTTTGGACTGTGATTATCAATCCGTACGATATCATCGATTGCTTGAGCAACATGTTTTTATTTTTCAATGTTTCTCAATCCTTACAATATTTTTATTTTTCTCAAAATTATTACCTTCAACGCGGCTTCAGTTAGGATGAAACACCATGTATTTGTAACTAAATAAATCGTTTGCGACCTTATGTTCGTATTTGATTTTTTATCCTTGCTTTATGCACGTTTTACCATGTCATTTTGTGAACGTTTCTTTAACCACCCTGTATAGTAAACATATGCGACGATAATGCATTTTCTTATACAAATTTTATTTAACCGACTTCAAAAAGAAGTAGGTTATCAATTCGACCTGTATGTATGTTTTGTTCATGTTCACGCATAACTTTCTTAAATATGAACCGATTTTGATAATTTTTTTTGTTTGAAAGTGTAAGTCACCCATTTGGTACCATTGCAATTTCATAAAAATCTGATGATTAGAACATAAAAAAATAAAAAATTTAAAATTCAAATCCTTTTCCAAGCGATTGCCCAATTATAAGCACTCATCTTTCATACTGTTACTCTTACAGAGATACGAGATCTTTCAAAGTGCGGAAACTTAGCTGGACAAAGGCCGAGATCCAGATAGATTTTTCGCTGGTAGTGAAACGAGATTGACCAATCAGAAGCCTGCATTTTTGCAAACTTTTCGCTGTTTGCAAAAATGCAGCCTTTTGGTTGGTCGATCTTGTTTCGCTAAGAACGAAAAATCTATCTGGATCTCGGCCATTCTGTCATCTACCAAACCGGAAGGCCCACAAAGACACAAACCGATATCGAAAGTCAGTGTGGAAAAGTTGAAAATCAACCTTTAAAGTTTCTCATGTATCAGAGCACAAGTACAACGCCTAGAATAAATAGTGTGGAAATCTGCTATCCAAACAGCTTTAAACAAATGTATCCCTTAAATGTGCAATGATGCTGTAATCCAATGAGCCGATCGCAGCGACATTTGCGTTATATTTTCAAATTGTAAACATTGTATTATAACAGCGTCTAGACCAAATGGTCTTGGAGTTTTAGAAAATATCCTCAGATGTCGCTCCGATCGACTCTTTGGATTTCACCATCGTTTTACATTTAAGAGATACAATATTTTAGTACTTTCTAAGTATTACTGCTGCAGAGTCTAGAATATATAGTGTGGAAATCGACTATCCCAGCAATACTTAGAAAAGTGCTAAAATATTGGATCCTTTAAATGTCAAACTATGCTGAAATCCAATGAGTCGATCACAGCGACATCTTCAGGATATTTTCTATAACTCCAAGACCATTTGGTTACAGCGCCTAGAAGATACAGTGTAAAAAACGGCTACAAAATAGTGCTAAAAAATCCCATAAATGTACAACGATGCTAAATAACAAGATGTCGATCGTAGCGCCATTGTAGTGATTTAAAAACGATAGTCATTCTAAAAGAGACTCTTTAACCTATTTCACGTCATTACTTAACTAAATTAGCTTATAACAGACTAAAATATCTTATATTTATAGTTTCCGATATTTAACATTCTATAATTTTTGGGTTTATATTGAAAAGAGTTACGAGATGGCGCTCGTATCAGCATATTGACGCTGAGCATTGTTGGAGATTTATGGATACAAGTTTTTAGCACTTTTTAAAGCATTATAGGAATAGCCGTTTTCCACACTGTAACTTCTAGGCGCTGTAATTTGGTCTAGACGTTGTAATATTACGATGATGTTTACTTTGAAATTTGAAAATATATCGCAGATGTAGCTGCGATCGGCTCCCTGGATTTCAGCATCATTGCACATTTAAGGGATACAACTTTTAGCACTGTTTGAATAGCAGCTTTCCACACTATGTATTCTAGACGCTGTACTACTGCGAATTATGTTTCGGATATCTGAATCTGAGGAACCAATGAGAACGGCTCAGGATCGGAACCAAGTAGGTATTGTGAACATGCTTACAGTATCTAGAGCTAGACCAAATTACTTCGTCTAGAATGCATAGCGTAGAAATCTGCTGTCCAAACAACGCTAAAAAGTTGCATTCGTTAAATGTGCAATGACGCTAAAATCATGTGTGCCGATCGCAGCGACATCTGCGATATATTTTCAGATATCAAAGTAAACATATCGTATTATTACTGTGTCTAGACCAAATCGTCTTGGAATTTTAGAAAATATCCTGCAGTTGTCGATGTCATCGATTCATTGGGTTTCAGCATCGTTTGACATTTAAGGGATCCAATATTTCAGCACTTTTTTAAGTATTACGGAGATAGCCGATTTCCACACTATATATTCTAGACGCTGTAGCCATAGAGAAGAGATAGGGGTGGAGTGTGCTTTCCGTAGAGAATTCCGTTGAAAAGCGGCATCAACATGACCGGCCCTACTCATGTAAACGTTTCCAGATTTCACTCGTTATCGCTTGCTTGGCAATTTGAAAATTGTTACCGGTCGTGAAAAAAAAAAATATATATATATAAAAATACTCAGCATCCACATTATGCATGTGAAGTAGTGCAAAAATATAAACGAAGTAAAACAAAACAACTTAAAATCTGTTTTAAATTAGTAAAAGAAGATTCTCACTTTAATTTAACGATACGGTAATTTGTTTATTTTCCTTTCGCAAACATATGCTAGCTTTTGGCAGTAAAAGTCACGTGACTATTATGTTGGTTCCACTTTAGGATTACCAAAGCACTCTCCACTCCTATCTCTTCTCTATGACTGTAACCAAATCGTCTTGCAGTTTTAAAAAAATATCCTGCAGATGTCGCTGTGATCGACTCATTGGATTTCAGCATCATTTGACATTTAAGCGATCCGATATTTTAGCACTTTTTTAAGTATCACTGTGATAGCCGATTTCCACACTATATATTCTACACTGTTAAAACTTTGCAGCATTTGCTGCATAGTCACTCCACCGCTTTTATAGAATATCTCTATTGTAAACAATGAAAATGCTCATAATATGTCAAGTAACCATTTCCTATAAAAGAGATGGAGTGACTATGCAGCAAATGCTGTAGATTTTTAACAGTGTAGATGCTGTAGTTATGTAATAGAAAATGCCTAGGTTTGCTATAGTTTGGACATAAGTTTCTCTTAAAGCACTTTGCCGCGCTCTGACTTTAAAACTTGACTGGGTAAACTTTATTGATGGATTGTCAGCTTTTCCACATCCAATTTCGATGTCCGTAGTTATCGGTGTGGATCTTATAGTTTACTGGATGCGGTAACTTTCCGAAGTGCAAGATCTTGTCTAGAAAAGATGCCGCATTCAGAAAAACCCAAATGTCTAAAACGATGCTAACCTACATCGGAAGTGGGTATCAAAAAGCTTACAATTCAATAGCAAAGTGGCCTTATACATCACAGTTCAGCTACAGTGTCTAGAATGCCTAGTGTGGAAATATGCTATCCAAACAGTGCTAAAAATTTGTATCCCTAAAATGTGCGACGATACTGCTAAAATCCGAAGTGTCGATCACAGCGACATCTGCGGGATTTTCGTATTACTAGTATTACATTGTATAGACAAGTAATATCTTGCAGTTGTAGAAAATATCCTGCAGATGTCGCTTCGATCTTCATATTTCAGCAGCATCGTTGCACATTTAAGGGATACAATATTTTAGCGCTCTTTTAATTATTACAGGGATAGCCGATTTCCACACTATATATTCTAGGCGCTATAGTTCAGCAAAGTGTCCATATACAGTATACATAAAAGTGCCTTCTTATGTGTAGCAGCACTGTCTTCGGTTATCAGATTCAGACTAAACACCTAATCATTGACCCTCATTTCTGATGTCTTTACTAGTGATGGGCGATTCTCGAGAATTCGACAATCGAGAAAAATCGTCATCGTAAAAAATCACAATCGATACAGCCATCGATTAATTCATAGAATCTACAATCGAGATGTTTTACTATCGATTATAACGAGAAAAGCTAAAAACAGTTATTGGAAAACTTAGCTATTATTCTGGCCGACAATTTCATAGTAGTGATAGGGCTTAGTGATGGGCGATTCTCGAAAATTTACCAATCGAAAAAAATCGTTATCGTAAAATACACAATCGATACAGTCATCGATTACTTTCGAGAATCTACAAAGGAGATGTTCTAGAATCGATTATTGAAATCATTGTTTTTACATATATATAAGGCAGATTTTATTAAATATAGGGTAACTGAAAACAGATGGAATAAAAAAACAACAAACCAAAGGGAAACTATAAAGGAGCCATAAGACTGGAAAAGTCTTGTAAGGGTGCCCCCTGGTTGAAAAAAGCTGAAAAAACGCGAGTAGCTATGAAGCGGTAAGGGGAGTTTAAGTATCAAAAATTAGAATTTTTCGGCAATTAGCACCAAAATGGCCAAAGAAATAAGAATCGAAAGCACCCCCTAGTGGCAGAAACATGAACTAAAGGATGATAAAAGGGATCAAAATTTTTTATTGATTTTTCTACGTCATTTGAGATTGGATCTTTAATTTCCCCATTTTTATAAAGTCTTCGACTGGAATACAATAAACGAACTCCCGCGGGGAGCAAAGTAGGAGGGAGGGGCAAGGAAAGTGCATAATATGAATAAGTGGTCACAGGACTTTCCAACGATATGGCACATGAGGGGTGTCGGCTAAATTTAGTAAAGTGCCCCCGCTCGGGGGCAAAGTAAGGGGAGGGGCGCGGGTGATATATAAAATGAAATAGTAGTCACAGAGCTTTCCAATGATATATCACATGAGGGGTGTCAGCAAAAGATAGAAAAGAGTCCCAACTCCCAGGATTCCAATTATCGTGCACCTCCCTCCCCCCCCCCCCGAAATATACCCTGCCCATCATTCTCTTTGAAATTTTCATATATTAAAAATTACTTATGGGAGGGCTCCGTAAAAAAAATCCGATCTAAAATGTTTAAAAACGCTACGATTTCAAAAAAGTTCGAAAAGTGCCTCTCTCGGGTCGCCAAACTAAGGAAGGAAGAAGAAAGGTTCATAATATGAAAGAGTAACTTTGCGATGATAACCGAAAACTTTCCGATGACAGATCAAATGACTGGTCCAAAAAAAGTTTGAAATCTACCCCTCCCACGTGGGTTCCCTCTTTTATCCTAGAATATACCTGGAAATCACGCAGCCCCACTTTTAAAATTTTATATTTAATAAATAATATTTATCGGTTAGCTCCATTAAAAAATCTCATTTAATGATATTTATTGTAGAAATCTCTACAATTAAAAAAAAAGTCACCGCCGCACCGCTTCCCCCCCCCCCTCCCCGAACCCCTTCCGGAATTCAACTCTTTGAGGAGAAAAGTTCATAATATGAAAGAGTGGTGAAAGGACTTTCCGATAATATATGTCAAGGAGAGGTTTGGTAAAAGTTTGAAAATTACCCCCCCCCCCTTTGTGCACTCTCGCGCACCCCAAAATTCACTCATCTACCTCTTTGAACTTTTTGTAGTTAATAAATAGTATTTATCTGAGTCTCCAGGTATGGGGCAGCTTGGCAGAGCTAAAATAAGAGAAACATTGAAAATTCGGGGCAAAATGACACTAAATTTAACAGTAAATTTTGAAACTAGGACTATACAGAACTGAATACATAAACCACTATGCTTCATAACCCACATCGGTTAATAGCAATAAAATGATAAGTGCCAGTTAAACTGATGGCATTGAGCTCACAGGTTATTAACACTAACTGTATATTATACTCTTATTTCAAAGAATAATGTCCCTCAAAAAATAAATGAAGGGAAATATCCCTCGTTTGCCCCTTTTATACTTAACCACTGAACCTCCAAATCTAATCAGGGAAACTCCTTAACTATAATAAATCAGTATATCAAATTTGAAGCAAATCAGATAATTCTGCATGAAAAAAAGAAACATATCGCTAAATTAAGGGTGGTCTAACCCCTTTAACCCTTTTATACTTAACTAATGAACCTTCAAATCTAATCAGGAAAGCTCCTTATCAGAACAAACATAGAAAAAAAAATTAAAGTAAATTGAATTATTCTCCATGAAAATCCATTTATCCAAATTAAGGGGAGGGGACTTGCCCCCTTTTCGCCCTTGTATACTTAACCAATGAACCTCCAAATCTAATGAAGGATGCGCCATATCGGAATAAATCGGTATATTAAATTTGAAGCAAATCCAATAATTCTGCATGAAAAACCCTTTTATCTAAATTAAGGGGAGACTAGCCCCTCCCCTTTATACTTAACACATAAACCTCCAAATCTAATCAAGGCAGCTTCTTAACATAATAAACCGGTATCCCAAATTTGGAGCAAATCGAATAATTCTGCATGAAAAACCCATTTATCTAAATTAAGGACGGGTGTCTACCCCCTTTCCCCCCTTTATACTTAACTAATGAACCTCCAAGTTTAATCAGGGAAGTTCCTTAACATAATAAACCGGTAAACCAAATTTGGAACAAATCGAGTAATTCTGCAGGAAAAACCAATTTATCTAAATTAAGTGGGCGACCAGTCCCCTTCTCCCCCTTTATCCTTAACCAATGAACTTTCAAGTTTAATCAGGGAAGCTCCTTAACATAATAAACTGGTATACCAAATTTGGAGCAAATCAAATAATTCTGCATGAAAAGCCCATTTATCTAAATTAAGGGGGGGGGACCAGCCCCCCTTCCCCCCTTTATACTTAACCCGTAAAACTCCAAATCTAATCAAGGCAACTTCTTAACGTAATAAACCGGTATACCAAATTTGGAACAAATAGAATAATTCTGCATGAAAAACCCATTTATCTAAATTAAGGGGGTGGCGGACTAGCCCCCCCCCCTTCTCCCCCTTTATCCTTAACCAATGAACTTCCAAGTTTAATCAGGGAAGCTCCTTAACATAATAAACCGGTATACCAAATTATGAGCAAATCAAATAATTCTGCATGAAAAGCCCATTTATCTAAATTAAGGCGGGGGGGGGGGTCTAGCCCCTTTCTCCCCCTTTATACTTAACCCGTAAACCTCCAAATCTAATCAAGGCAACTTCTTAACATAATGAACCCGTATACCAAATTTGGAGCAAATCGAATAATTCTGCATGAAAAACCCATTTATCTAAATTAAGGAGGGGGTCTACCCCCCTTTCCCCCCTTCATACTTAACTAATGAACCTCCAAGTTTAATCAGGGAAGCTCCTTAACATAATAAACCGGTATACGAAATTTGGAGCAAATCGAAGAATTCTGCATGAAAAACCTATTTATCTAATTTAAGGAGGGGGGGGGGACCAGCCCCCCTTCTCTCCCTTTATCCTTAACCAATAAACCGTCAAAACTAAACAGCGGAACGCCTTATCAGAATGAACATAAAAAAAATTGAAGCAAATCGTACATTTTAATCAAGAGTTATCGCGTTACGTACATACATACGTACGTACAGTACATGCATACACACAGAACCGACGGGTACATTAGCTCTCAGGCTTAGATAGCCTGTGAGCTAAAAAGAGATTGGATAAGCAGATGGACTCCTTTGAGAAATTATGACTTAAACCAGAAATGCGGTACTCTGAAAGCTTCATTTCCATCTCGCATTTCGGCAAATCTCATCTCGATGATTTTTCCAGCATTTCGACGCTTCCAGATGGGAATCTGCTCGATGGTTGGTTTTCTCGCGGTTTTAAACCTTTCGGGATGGGAAGTCTCTCGAGAGTTTCCTCTCGCCCTTTTCAACCTTTCCCGATGGGAAGCCTCTCGCTTGTTACTCTCGTCCTTTTCGAAATCTCCCAATGAAAAGCCTTTCGAGGATTTCTCTCGCGCTTTTCAACATTTCGCTATGAGAAGCTTTTCGAGGATTTCTCTCGTCCTCGGCAGAGAAGAAAAGTAAGAAAATTTATCGAGAGTACCAGGGGACGAGATAGAGAAAAAGGCATGACAATGAGCTGTGAAATGAAGCCCTAGTTTTCAAAGTTTCTCTTATTTTAGCCCTACCAAGATGTCACATACCTGGAACCCTCCGATAAAAAATATTTATTAAATATAAAATTTTCAAAGATAAAGGTGGGTCGGGTGATTTCGAGGGAGGAGGACGTGAGAGTGGACTCATGGGGTGCAATTTTAAAAATTTTACCGAACCCTTCCTGTGGCATATAATCGAAAAGCCCTTTGACCACTCTTTCATACTATGAACCTTTCTTCGCCCAAAGGGGGGTGGGAAGGGGCGAACAAATTTTTAAAACCGTAGTCGATTTCTATAATAAATTTAAATATCACTTTAAATATGGGTTTTTTATGCAGTCTTCCGGTAAATATTATTTATTGAACATAAAAATTTTAAAGTGGCGGCTGTGTGAATTCCGGGGTGAAAGAGTGGGCCCACGGGGGAAGAGAGGGGGAGCAATTTTCAAACTTTTTTTGGACCAGTCATGTGATATGTCATCGGTAAGCTCTCGGATGACTCTTTCATACTATGAGACTTTCTTCCTCCCCTCCCCAATTTGGCCCCCACTGCGAGGGTAGTTTTTTCCGCTTTTATCATTTTAGATCGGATTTTTTTATGGAGCCCTCCGCAAAATATTATTTATAATATATGAAATTTCAGGACACTTTTCCAAATTTAGCCAAGACCCCTCATGTGACATATCGTTAGAAAGGTTTGTGACTACTTATTAGTGCTATGCACTTCCGGTGGCCGCCCCCCCCCACTTTGGCCCCCCGGAGGACACTTTTCCAAATTTAGTCAGTACCCCCCTTATGAGATATCGTTGAAAAGGTCTGTGACTACTTATTGATGTTATGCACTTCCGGTGACAGTCCCCCCACTCTTTGCCCCCCCCCCCTGGGGGACACTTTTTCAAATTTAGTTAAGACCCCTCGTGTGAGATATCGTTGGAAAGGTCTGTGACTACTTATTGATGTTATGTACCTACGGTGTCCCCACCACCACTTTGCCCCTCCCCCCCGGGGGCACTTTTCCAAATTTAGCCAAGACCCCTCATGTGAGATATCGTTGGAAAGGTCTGTGACTATTTATTGATGTTATGCACCTCCGATGACAGTCTCCCCCAATTTGCCCCTCCCGGGGGACACTTTTTCAAATTTAGCCAAGACCCCTCATGTGAGATATCGTTGGAAAGGTCTGTGACTACTTATTGATGTTATGCTCCTCCGGTGTCCATCCCCCCCATTTTGACCCCCCCCCGGGGGACACTTTTCCAAATTTAGCCAAGACCCCACATGTGAGATATCGTTGGAAAGGTCTGTGACTACTTATTGATGTAATGCACCTCCTATGACCGCCCCCCACACTTTTCCCCCACGTGGATGTTTTTCTAAATTTAGCCGAGACCCCTCATGTCACATATTGTTGGAAAGGCTTATGACTACTTACTCATGTTATCCACCTCCCGCACCCCTCCCCCCCTTTCCCCCCGGGGGAGGGCATTTTTATAAATTCAGATCCAGACTTCTCATGTGACATATGGTTGGAAAGGCCTAAAGACCTGCGACGACTTAATCATATTATGCGGCTGCTGTGCCCCTCCGCTCGCTTCAACCCCTCCCCCAAGAGATCTGGTGCGACGTTCATTCGTTTCGATATTATATTTTTTACAAGATTTTGTAGTGCGTGCACACCACACCCGCCTGCTATCATATATCAGTGCCGTATATAGCGAGTAACCTGTTCGTGATTTCGTATTACAAGATTACGTATAAATTAGGGACCCCAAACAAAGGAGGGGCCCGCTAGCGGTCGAAGTCACCTAGTCTTTATTAACATCGACTCATTCCAGTTCACCCGCAGACTATTCTTGATAAATGTATGACGTATATAATACATAATATATGATTTATAAAAGAAATTTGCAAACTGTAGTCATCGAGAAAAAATTTATACAATCGAAAAATATCGAGTTGTCCATACAATCGAGAAAATCGAGAAAAACATCTCGTTATCGCCCATCACTAGTAACTACCATTCTAAGTTTCACGATTCTAGGCCCTTCCATAACACAAAAATTGCATTTTTAGAACGTTTTTTTCTCCTGTACCCCCTTTGAGGTAGTGGCACCGACATAAAATATAGCATATGTTCTAAGTTGGACAACACCATCATTTTGACACCATTATTTTTTAAATTGGTATGGTATTTCCTGAGATTGTGTAGAAACCCCCAGTTAGAACGTTTTTACAACGCTTTTCGCGCATTTTCACCCCTTTTAAATTTCGAATTTTTTAAGAACTGTTCTTAGAAATCCTTTATATCTTATAAGTAACTACCATTCCAAGTTTCATGATTCTAGGCCCTTCCATAACACAAAAATTGAATTTTTAGAACGTTTTGTTCTCCTGTACCCACTTTGGGGTAGTGGCACCGACGTAAAATATAGCCTATCTTGGAGAAAGGGTTGCCACCATCATTTTGACACCATTATGTTTTAAATCGGTTTTATATTTCCTGACATTGTGTAGAAATAACCATTTCGAACGTTTTTTAGAACACTTTTTGTGAATTTTCACCCGTTTTAAATTTCGAATTGTTTCGAAACTGTTCTTAGATATTATTTATATCTTATAAGTAACTACCATTCCAAATTTCATGATTCTATGCCCTTCCATAACACAAAAATTGCATTTTTAGAACGTTTTATGCTCCTGCACCCCCTTTTGGCCAGTGGCACCGACATAAAATATAGCTTATGTTCAAAGTTGGACTGACACCATCATTTTGATACCATTACTTTTGGAATCGGTACGGTAGTTCCAGAGCTTACCTCCTACGAATAAACAATTTTTACCTCTTTATAATATGAGTATAGACAAGTACTGGTATAGACTAGTATAGACTAGTATAGATATAGACTATAATGCGAGCAAAAATTGTGTGTGTATGTGTGTAAATTTTACCTTGAAAATGGCTCAAACGATTTTGATTAAATTTTGCACCCTACCGTCTTCGGGCACGAAAAGCCCATTGGGATGGGTCTCAGCATAAAAGTGCAATATACAGAAATGAGATTTTAATTAATAAGAAGAAATAAAACTAATTCCAATTAAATTATAATTTAGAAAGTATTTTGAGACTTTTATGCTCATTTCATATGCTTATTTCAGTATTCATTTGCAATTTTGAATTTTTTAGAAACCATCTTGACACATTTACATCTTAAAATTAACCATCATGAGAAAGCTTCTTGTCTAACAGTCTACCTCCTCTCTTGTGTTAGAGGCACCAACATAAAATGCCGAAACAGAGTTAAAATAGAATTACTCGAAAAATGTTGAAACAGAGACTGTCACCATTAATTTGCCAACATTAACCTTGAAATCTGTTGGTATTTCCTAATATTCTATAGAAAACGGAATTTAGATGTTTTTAAAGGCTTTCTTGTTGTTTCTGCCAACCAAGTGCTAGTGACACCGGCATAAATTATAGCCCGTATAGGATCAGGGACTATCACTCTTGATTCGCATCCAATAACTTCTGTATTCGGTTTATTATTTCCAGAAATTCTATGGAAAACGTAATTTAGGACTCTTTTAGAATGCTTTTCGCTCCTTCCCTTCGCTTCACCACTTTTTAATTTCGAATTTATTTTCGACTGTTCTTAGAGGACATTTATACTTTATAAATAAATATCGTGCTATATTTAAAGTTTCTAGCCTCTTTAGTTCCGCAGAAATCGCAATTTAGAAAGTTTTTTGCTCCTGCAACCCTCGACATAAAATATAGCTTATGTTTGAGCAGGTTCTATCACCATCAATTTGCAACCATTATGTTTGAAATCGGTTTCGTATTTCATACGATTGCATAAAAATCGTAATTAAGAACGCTTATAGAACGCTTTTCGCTCACTTCATCCTTTTAAATTTGGAATTTTCTTTCGGCAATTCTTAGAAAGCATTTGCATCTCGAAGTAATTACCATTTCAAATTTAAAATGTTGACCCCCTCAGTAACACAAAAAACGCAATTTTGAACATTTTTTGCTCCTGTAACCCCCCAGTGGTAGTGACAACAACGTAAAATATAGGCTATGTTAGAGGGAGGACTGTCACCATCAATTTGAAACCATTACTTTTGAAATCGGTTTATATTTCCTGAGATTGCATAGAAATTGCTATTTACAACGTTTTTAGAAACGCTTTTCGTTAATTTTAACCCCTTTTAAATTTCAAATTTTTAAGGAACTCTTCTCAGAGAGTATTTACATCTCATAAGTAATTACCATGCCAAACGTCAAGTTGCTAGCCCCTTCAATATCACAAAAATCACAATTTAGAAAGTTTTTTAAAATGCAAATGGTAGTGACGCCGACGTGAAATACACTGCTCAAAACAATTAAAGGATATTGCAGTTTTAGGTGGATTTTGTATTTGGTAAATTGTTTAGCTGATTGATACATGGTCGACAGACATAGTAGGTTATATGAGAATAAATTACACATGTTTGGCAGAAAAAAATGCATTTTATTGCGCATTTGTGTACTAAAGGAAAAAAACACAATTTGTGCATATGAGAAAAAAAGAATAAGAAAAGGTGTTTTCTTCAAAGAAAATCATTTTCAGTAGGGGGTATGGTTTCCACGGGCGGCCAGCAACGTTGAACACCTTTGAGTCATGGACTCAATGAGGCTATTAATGACGAGTTGGGGTATTCTGCCCCACTCTTCCAGAAGAGCCCTTTCCAGTTCTTGGAGAGTTTGTGTGGGTTGTTGGCGGCCAGAAACTCGTCTTCCTAGAGCGTCCCAAACGTGCTCGATTGGATTCATGTCTGGAGAACACGCTGGCCATTCCATTCGAACGATTCCTTCCTCGAAAAGGAAATCCTCCACCAGGTTTGCACGATGTGGCCTGCAGTTATCGTCCATTAAAATGAAGTTATCTCCGATTGCTGCAGCGTAAGGGACTACAATAGGTCTGAGGATCTCATCCCTATATCGGCGACCAGTCAGAGCTCCATCTCGAATGATGTAGAGGTCAGTGCGCCCGTCAATGGAGATGCCACCATACACCAACACTCCTCCACCGCCAAATCTGACACTTTCGTGCACGAACGCAGGATTATTCCTACTGCCACGGTCCCTCCAGATGAAAATACGCCTATTATCCGGATGCACAGAAAAACGGGACTCGTCAGAAAACAGAATATTGCTCCATTCATTTCTCCTCCAGTTGACATGCTCGGTTGCCCACTCCCTGCGGTCGCGACGATGCCTTGATGTTAATCTAACACATATAATCTGTCGGCGAGCATACAGACCTACAGAATGGAGCCGGTTTCGGACAGTCTGAGTTGAAATCGTGGTGCCTGTAGCCGAGCGAAGGTGTTGTTGGAGAAGAGTAGCGTTCATGGTTCGGTGTCTCCAAGCTGTTAACGCTAAATACCGATCTTCATTGGGCGTTGTTGCCCGTCTACGACCTTGCCCTGGTCTTCGGCCTGCACATCCACTCTCCAAAAAACGGTTCCAGATCCAGGAAATGACACTTTGTGACACTCCAATGGCTTGCGCTACTTCGGCTTGAGTTTGTCCCCTTCTAACCTACCAACAATTCTCAAAGCTTCTGAATCTGTCAAATGACTTCGCTGAGACATCGTACTCATCGAAACAAAGCAATCACTGAATGCCGATCATCCTTGTCTTCATTCTCTTTTATCCAGTTGAAAGTCAAATTTCATTCGCTGCCGCTGAAGCGACGTTTTTGACGTCGAACTCAAAAGTTGCATACTCCACAGTTTGAAAACCAGAAAAATTTGCATTTGTGATTCTCTTCTTCTATTTTCGGCAAACAAAAATCGTTTATATCTTTATTTTATATAAAACTTCAAATATCCTTTAAGTGTTTTGAGCAGTGTAGATCCTATTTTGGAGCAAGGGCTGTCATAATTAATTTCCAACCATTACTTTTGAAATCGGTTGGGTACTTTCTGAGATTGCGTAGAAATCGCAAAACGTTTTTTGTCCATTTTCACCCCTTTTAAATATCGAATTATTTAGGAAATGTTCTTAGAGATCATCTTATAAGTAACTACCATGCCTAGTTTCAAGTTGCTAGCCCCAGCAGTATTACAAAATACGCAATTTACATCGCTTTTTGCTCCTTCAACCCTTTTGGGTAGTGGCACCGACATGAAATACAGCCTATGTTGGAGTGAGGGCTGTCACTATCGTTTTCACACCATTATTTTTTAAATCGGTTCGGTACTTCCTGAGATTGCGTAGAAATCGCAATTTAGAAAACTTTTCGCTCATTTTCACCCCTTTTAAATTTCAATTTTTTAGGAAATGTTCTTAGAGATCATTTGCATCTTATAAATAACTGCCTTGCCAAATTTCAGGATTCTGGGGCCTTCAGTAATACAAAAATCGATATTTAGAAAATTTTTTGCTTTTGAAACCCCTAGGTGGTAGTGACACTGACATGAAATAGAGCCTATGTTGGAGCAAGGGCTATCATCATCAATTTCCAACCATTACTTTTGAAATAGGTTTGGTACTTTCTGGATTGCGTAGAAATCGCCATTTAGAATGTTTTTTACAACTCTTTTCGAGCATTTTCACCCCTTTTAAATTTCGAATTTTTTAAGAACTGTTCTTAGAGATCATTTATATCTTATAAGTAACTACCATTCCAAATTCCATTTATTTGGGACCTTCAGTATCACAAAAATCGCAATTTCGAACTATTTTTGCTCCTGCACCTCCTTTAGGGGTAGTGGCACCGACATACAATGTAGACTATATTGGAGCAAGGGTTGTCACCATCATTTTGACACCATTGCTTTTGAAATGGGTTTAGTACTTCTTGAGATTGCGTAAAAATCGCCATTTAGAAGGTTTTTTAGAACGCTTTTTGCGAATTTTCACCCCTTTTAAATTTCGAATTTTTTAAGAAATGTCCATAGAGATAGGTCATTTATATCTAATAAGTAACTATTATACTAAATTCCTATATCTGGACTCTTCAGTAGCACAAAAATAGCAATTTTGAACGTTTTTTTTTAATCCTGCACCCCCTTTAGGGGTAGTGGCACCGACATAAAATGTAGCCTATGTTGGAGCAATGGTTGTTACCATCATTTTGACACCCTTATTTTTGAAATCGCTTTGGTACTTCCTGAAATTGCGTAAAAATCGTCATTTAGAACGTTTTTTAGAACGCTTTTCGCGCATTTTCACCCTTTTTTTATGTCGATTTTTTTAAGAAAAGTCCTTAGGGATCATTAGTATCTTATAAGTAACTACCATTCCAAATTTCATGTTTCTAGACCCTTCGGTAACACAAAAATCGCATTTTTAGAACGTTTTTTCTCCTGCACCCCCTTTTGGCTAGTGGCACGGACGTAAGATATAGCCTAAGTTCTAAGTTGGACTAACACCATCATTTTGATACCATTACTTTTGGAATCGGTTCGGTAGTTCCAGAGCTTACCTCCTACAAATAAACAATTTTTACCTCTTTATAATATGAGTACAGATAGACTAGTACTAGTATAGACTAGTATAGACTAGTATAGATATAGATATAGACTATAATGCGAGCAAAAATTGTGTGTGTATGTGTGTAAATTTTATCTTGAAAACGGCTCAAACGATTTTGATTAAATTTTGCATCCTACAGTCTTCGGGCATGAAAAGCCCATTGGGATGGGTCCCGTGTTCGAGAAAATTAGATTAGTGGGTCATTTTGAGTCATAATGGGTCAGAGTCAAGCTAATTATATCTAAAGAACGGCTCAATCGATTTTGACTAAATTTTGTTTCTGACCATTTTCGGGCACGAAAAGATCATTGGGATGGGTCACGTGTTCGAGAAAATTCGATTAGTGGGTCATTTTTGAGTCACTGTGGGACAAGGTATTTTTATCTAAAAAACGGCCCTAACGATTTTCATTAACTTTATATTCTACAGTTTTGGATTACGAGAAGACCATTGAGCTAAGTCACATCTTCGAGAAAATTCGATTAGTGGGTCATTATTGGGTCACCGTGGGTGAGGCTAAGTTTTCTAGATAACGGCTCTAACGATTTTGACGAAATTTTGCACCCTACACTTTACGGGCCCGAAAAGAACACTGGGATGAGTCTCGTGTTCGAGAAAATTCGATTAGTGGGTCATTTTGGGTCATAATTGGTCAGGGTCAAGCTAATTATATCTAGAGAACGGCTCAATCGATTTTGACTAAATTTTGTATCTAACCATTTTCGGGCACGAAAAGACCATTAGGATGGGTCTCGTGTTCGAGAAAATTTGATTAGTGGGTGGTCATTTTCGGTCATAATGGGTCTGGGTCAAGCTAATTATATCTAGAGAACGGCTCAATCGATTTTGACTAAATTTTGTATCTAACCATTTTCGGGCACGAAAAGACCATTAGGATGGGTCTCGTGTTCGAGAAAATTCAATTAGTGGGTCATTTTGGGTCATAATGGGTCAGGGTCAAGCTAATTTTATCTAGAGGACGGCTCAATCGATTTTGACTAATTTTTGTATCTAACCATTTTTGGGCACGAAAAGACAGTTCGAATGCGTCACGTGTTCGAAAAAATTCGATTAATGGGTCATTCTGGGTCATTCTGGGTCATGATCAAGCTAATTATATTTTAAAAAGGCTCAAGACATTTTCAAAAATTTTTTTAATATACGGCCGTTTCTGGTCATGAGATGACCATTGGTCTGTCACATGTTCGAGAAAATTCTATTAGTGGGTCATTTTGGGTCACAATGGGCCAGGGTCAAGCTATTTGAATCTAAAAACATGCTCAAAACATTTTGACCAAATTTTATATTATACCGTTTCTGGGCATGAGAAGAGAATTGGGCTAAGTCACATGTTCGAGAAAACTCGATTAGTGGGTCATTTTAGGTCACAATGTTTCAGGTCCAGCTAATTGCATCTAAAAATTGGCTTAAAAGATTTTGACTAAATTTTGTATGCTATCGCTTTCGGGCTCGAGAAGACCATTGGGCTAGGTCGCATGTTCAAGAAAATTCAATTAGTGGGTTATTTTGGGTGACAATGGGTCAGCGTCAAGCTAATTGTATTTAAAAAGCGCTTCAAAACATTTTGACAAAATTTTGTATAATACCGTTTACGGGCATGATAAGACCATTGAGCAGGGTTGCATGTTCAATAAAATTCAATGAATGGGCCATTTTGGGTCCTAATGGATCAGGATCAAGCTAACTATATCTGAAAAACGGCTGAAAATATTTTGACAAATCTTTGTACTACACCATTTCTGGGCAAGATAAAACCATTTGGTTGGGTCGCATGCTCAAGAAAATTCTATTAGTGGGTCATTTTGGTGATAATGTGTTGGGATCAAGCTAACGGCATCTTAAAAAGGTTCAAACAATTTTGACAATTTTTTTTGTTATACCGTTTCACAGTACAAAAAGACCATTAAAATAGCTCACATGTTCGATAAATTCCGGTTAGTGGGTTTTGAATCAACGTGGGTCAAGCTTATTTTATCTAGAAAACGACTAACGATTTTCACTAAATTTTGTATACCATCGTTTTGAGGTTCGAGAAGAGCATTGTGTTAGGTCGCATGTTCGAAAAAATTCTATTAGTGGGTCATTTTTGGTCACTATGTCTCTGGATAAAGCTAATTGCATCTAAAACAGCAAGAATGATTCTGTGGGAATAATATATCGATATAAACACAAAGCTAATTTTTGACCGAGCTTAGCTCGGTCATTCCTGCTAGTAAAGATTTAAATGATTATTCTTCAACAATGTCCAAGTCAAAAACGAGTTTTTTCGGAAACAATTAGGTAACTAATTATAGTACTAATTTTAAAAACGCGTAATACGTAAAATGATAGGCAGTTTTCAAACAAATTTTATTTGGAAGTACATCTTCCTTGGTATTTGACGGTGTAAAGTTTGAAATTTTTGCGATTACATATATGTTAAATTTTTGTTTTATTTATTTTATTTCATTGTTTATATTATAAATTTGTTACAGAATATTAGCTGGAGACAATTTTATTATTAAAACTATTTATATTGCTTTAAGTGGTAATGAATCATTACTCTTCCATAATAGAGCCTGCATGCAATAGGGATACATTTAAAAGAAATCGTGCTTAAAAATCACCCGAACTTCGAAAGGCACATCGCTAAATTAAGAGCTTTCCAACAATCCATTATTCATCACTGAATGTTTTCTGATATGGATTGTAATTGAGTTGTTATCTTTTCATCATGTTTCAAAACGTACAAGATGCGGTTGAGCTCTATTATACAGCACTATCGTGCTGTATGATAAAGGGGTTTTTTCCTTTTTTTTTATCTATGGATCTTACTTTCAAGGAAAAGTATAAGAAGGGGAAAAAAATTCCTAAATTACAATTTATTTGAACTTATCGGGGATAAAAACTCGAAACATGAATATTCATATGCACATTGAATAAAAAAATGAAAAAAGAATTTAGAAACATAAAAATTATTCTAATTAATCAGAAAGTAATAAAAAAGTTTTTCAATAGTGCTGAAACGTGATTTAGAAATTGATTGTGAATTATCAATTTCAATTTCATACGATAAGTAATAATCATAGTATAGTATGATACATGCTTGAACCTAAATTACTCAAATTTTACAGAAATGTATTTGATAAATATTGAAACATGATTTATACATTGAGAATGAAACTTGAATCTATAGGGTAATTAATACCCACAGATTATTATAATAAACTTTTGAACATTAAAAGGAAAAATTATGTGTATTTTTTATGAAAGAATAATTTTATATTCATACATTTCGTATGTTATTCCAAAAGAAATTATTTATACATTTAAAAGATTAATATGTTAAATAAACCTACAAAACAAAATTCAAAATCAGCATTATGCATATTAGTATTTGGAAATTTTTTCCAGAGAGAAACATTCGCCTTGAATACAATATTTCAAATGAAAATCAAATTTCAAATTATTTTTGCTTAAAAGGTGCAAAGACCAACTTAGTGAAAAAGATTCCATGCCGGGAATCGAACCCGGGCCATCAGTATAGCGCACTGACGTTCTACCGCTAAACCACATGGAACGATACCCAGCCTGGAACTTCTCACTATTACAAGTTAGATTGTTGACAAGTTGTATTACAAGTGTTTCTCTCTGGAAAAATTTCCAAATATTAATATAGATTCATTCGATGCTGGATTTAATTAAGTGTCTGTGTTTGCCCCATGTTGGTGGCTCACGGAAAAATATTCCATCTTGTGCTGCGTTTGTAGCCTTGCCAACTTGTAATAGTGAGAAGTTCCAGGCTGGGTATCGTTCCATGTGGTTTAGCGGTAGAACGTCAGTGCGCTATACTGATGGCCCGGGTTCGATTCCCGGCATGGAATCTTTTTCACTAAGTTGGTTTTTGCGCCTTTTAAGCAAAAATAATTTGAAATTTGATTTTCATTTGAAATACAGCATTATGCATATTTAATAAATATAAGAATCGTATGTGTATAATTAGATAAGAATTTTAAATAGATACCGTTTCAACTAATTAATAAACGGTCAAATGCGAGTGTTACTCGCCATCAGAGGGTTCCGTATAATAAATACATGAGTTACTAGCTGTTACTCGTGATTTCGTTCACTTAACACTTAATGAAGAATAAATGCATTATTTAAGCGACAAATTTCAATAATTAAAAGCAAATACAATTAACCATTTATCACATTTTATAGTAGAAAAACTTCTGAAACTCCCAATTTGCCTATTTTTAGGGTTCCGTACTGAAAAAGTAAAAACGGAACCATTATAAGATCACTCCGGTGTCTGTCTGTCACACCCATTTTACTCGTAAACTATCGAACGTGGAAAGTTCAAATTGGGGGATGTAATAAAGACTATTGACCCACATATTTTCTGATTATTAAATATTCATAAATATATTTAGTAAAAACGTAGAGGGGCTAATTAAGCTACTTGAAAAAAAAATCTTTTCTTTGTATATCGTGTAAAAGCTTTCATAACGCTGAATTCAAAAATACATTACTTTTAATTTTAGGTATTATATTTTCAAAGATATTGCCGAAAATGTAGCGTAAAATTATGCCCCCCCCCCATCTAATTCCGAATCTACTGAAACAAAAATTATGAAAAATATTAGAGGTAGTAGATGTTCATTTAAACCTTGATGGAAAATTATAGCGCTTACCCTAGGTCACATAGTTTTTGAGAAAATCTCATTTTCCCGTTACACAGAAATTTCTATTTACGGGCATTCAGCAAATGTGTTAAGCAGCGCTGGAGGTACCTATCGTAGCAGATGTATAAAAGCATTGTTGATAATGATTTTCGAAAAAAATCGTCAGTAATTAGCCCAGATATTAACCCTTAATGATACTGACGGTTTGGACATAAGGTTAGTTGGGGCAACTGGACCATGATTTTACAATGTGACTCTGGAGCTTCTGACAATTCAGATTCAAATAACTAATGTTCATTTGAATTAAAGTCTGAGCTTTTATAAATGTGTTCAGTTAGGCGCCCTCTATCAGACAGAAACGCTCAAATATACATTTTAATATTTAAAAATATAAAAATAGGCATACTTCATCTTTCTTTCCTCATGGGTCCAGTTGCCCCCAAAAATGGGGTAACTGGACCAGGGGGGTCTATGTTCCACACGCGTTTATTTTTTTCATATTGGATATCAGGTCCTGTTTGAAAAAGTGTAAACAACTTAAAAAAAAATTAAAGCAGGCAGATCATGTAAATTAGCACTAAAAGTGAAAATATTAGATTTATTTATACCAAAAACATAAAACTTGTACTTTAGTGTAGATAATAAGTATAAAAGTCACATGGGTATTTTAAGGAAAAAAATAGCAATGTAAATCTATGAACAAACGGCTACGTAAGTACTTTATCTTTATGCAGGTGTCGCATTGTATAGGGAAAATTTTATTGTTCCTACCAGAACCCTTAATGGGTTCCCTTCATGATCATTTTATTTAACATATTTTAAAGAAAGGTGAGATGAACATATTATTTTCAAAATAGTGGTAAGAACGAATAAAGTTTCCCTGTCGAATGCGACCCCTGTGTATAGTACAATTTCAAGGCCTGGCTATCTCGCTTTCAGGGACAAGGTACTTCCATTCGTAAAATATTGAAATAAGTTAATGACACCAATATTTACAAGAGAATCTATCTGAAAACAAGTAAAAGTATATTTTCGCGTACTTAATAAAGGTGAAATTTTCATTATAAAATTCAGGTGCCAATGTGGCAATTAGGAACGAAAATTAAGTGATGCCATAACGGCATCACCGCCTCTCAAGGGGTCAAGAAATTTGGTTTGATACCACTCAATAAGCTATTTTTAATTTCATTACGTAATTTTAATAAGGTATTCCATCATTTTCTTTATTGTGAGCAAAAAAGAAAATTTGTTTGAAAATTGTTTAATAAAAGTACTTACAGTACTTTAATATAAAGCCGAGGAAGTTCAACCATATTGACGTTGTTTTAAAAAAAAGAAACGTAAATTTTTGACAACCTATCACAGCAAAGTGAGAGTTATGATGGAGTTGATACACGTTGCTTATAGGAAGTAGAGATTAAGGGGCATTGTTCACAAAAGCTAAAAACACCAACAGTTTTTTTTTTTTTTTTTTTTTTTTTTTTTTTTTTTTTATAAAATATAGCCTATGGGCCAGTTACCTCGTGGGTCCAGTTACCCCTACTAACCTTACATAATGACAGGGGCTGCGTATTTTACGTACAATCGTCTTTTAAAGCCTAGTTAAGAACTTTTAATCATATATATGTGTAATGCAATATCCAGTAGCAGTATAAAAGCAATAAACGTCAAATTGTTAAAAACAAACTAATTTAAAGGGTCTCAAGACTCTTAAAATTTGAAAAAAAGAAGAAAAAAAGACCATTTTCAACATTTAATGTCTTAAAATGTATATGATTTTAAAACAAAGCTTTTATTGGGACGAAAGATACAAGTATGTTCTTTCATTTCATGTATTTAAAAAATTGCAAGATGCAGAACTAGTATTTACATTGGGCTCGAAACTGTCAGACATTTGTCTAGCAGAAAACTGGTATAACAGCTAACGCGCAGGATGACAAAATAAATAATGCAAATAGAATAAAAATTTTGGTGCATAATTATACTTCAGATTATAATAATTACCCTGAATTAAAATAAATTTCTATTTAAAACATTTTTTATATTTTTAATGCAATGTTGCATATAGCTAATATAAAATTTTGAAAATTTCAACAGTAAAATTACCTAAAAAAATAATTTTTTGAACAACAATGAAATTTTAGGTTAAGTTTGTACAGACTAACATGAAATATATGTCTTGAGAATTTATGAAAAATATTCAGAAGTTTTTGAGGTATTCTGCGCGTTATGCCCAAAAACGTCATATGGAGAAAAATGACTTCAAAATTTCGCAAACGCCACTCCAGCTATTGAGCGGGTATAATTCTAAAAGCCATAACTTCTATTCTAATGGGAATTTCCGGGAAACAATTATATTAAAATATTCAGAAAAGATAGGAGTTTAACATCTAAAAAAAAATTATTTCTAAAATTTTGAAGCTTTAGTGTCCTGAGACCCCTTAATTAGAATGAATCACGTAAATACTATGGGGTTCTCGACTAGTTTGCATTGAGTGGATCTCTCAATACGCCAAGAGTGACATTAAAAGTTAATTAACACCTATCTGGAAAAACGCGACACGGACCAAGGCGGCGTTGCAACTTTGCGACCTCCTTTCGAAGCGCGCTTAGCACAATGTCAAATTTAAACTTTGAATAAAAATTTTGTTTTAGCTACACCCTAGGAAAAAAGGTTATTACTACGCTGAATTTAGATTTATGAAATGCCAAATGAAGTTTAAATATGCACTGCTTTTATTGTCAGTACCAAATCAAGTTCATCATAAACAGATTAAGATAATATTAAAAAATGAGTTATACAGAAGAACTATATTTGACATCATTTAGGTTCCATATCTCTTTGAACTTTCATGGTATATCCATTTACACTTTTCTAGTACAGTAGAACCCCAGTTATCCGAAAATCGGCTTAACCGAAATACCTTAAAATTCCTCAAAGTCCTTTTTAAATCTGAAAAATTTTATTGTCAACACCATTTTTACCGATGTCAAATGACACATTTTAACATATTTTGATTTACGATTACTATTTACTGATGATTTTATTTGTAAGGTTTAGATCAAACAATTCCGAATCATTTTTGATACATTGAAGAATGGTTTTAATACTTATTACCTTTAAAAATTAAAAGGAAAATAAGTAAAAATTAAAACTTTGAAAGGTGTTATTGGACACTGGTAGAAATAGTGTTAAAAAAGCTTGTTCTTTATGAAATAAATAAACAGAGTCAACTTACTTATTTTGTCCATTGCGTAATTTCGGGCACTTAATTAGACGCTTTAACGTTTTCCAACAAAGTTGAAAAGTGTTTATGACTTCGGTTTGTTTGGCCGTCTGACCGTCTGTCCGTGCTCTAACTCTCGTAAATATAGTCCGATCGTTCTGAAATTTTTGGATGTTAGTAACCTCTACCATAGCACGATCCCTATTTCAAATAAAGTTTCTAGCATGTTTAGTTCATTTACAGGGACAGTCAAAAGTTTTCCGTTACATTATGGCCTATGGGAAAAAATTGTTTAAAATGGTTTTATTAGCTCACAGGCTATCAAAACCTGAGAGCTTATGTGCCCGCCGGTTCTGTATGTAATGTACGTATGTACAGTCGTGGAAAAAAAAAGTAAACACCCCCTACTAACTCCTCAACAAATTATCGTAGAAGAAAGTTACTGGTACCGAACGATTGGAAATAAAGTCTATTTTTAAATGATGTATATAAAATTTGCTTAGGGGGCCACCTACATATTAAAACGAACCATAACTTTGTTTTTTCAATAGCAGTACCCAATTCTGACAGCATAAATGAACTCTACACCCTTCAATTAGCCTAAAAACGAATTTTTATGCAATTCGTACCATAAGTTTCCGAGAAATTAATTATTTTAAAACGAGTGTATTTTAAGGGCTGTATCCAAATTGAAGTTCCGTACTAGATTGTTAACCGAGAGAGCCGCTTCCTTGATCAAGGCACCTTAAGCGCCACTCAAGGAGTCAATGAAGCGTGTTAGATTACAGTAAGGCAGAATAAATTTCAAAATGTCTACTCACTTCCATCATAGACGGCCCCTTAAACCATCATTTTGCCGTTTTTTAAGCATAATTTGAAAACTACTTGGAAGAAAAATGTGAAATTTTTGAATTTCCATAAAGCAGGACTTAATAAATCTAAATCCATCAAAAAAATTTTAGGTTGCAATTCATAATTTTTTCGAATATTAATTTCATAATTCATAATTTATATCATAACATTATAAAAATTGCAAATTCAGCTTATTTATGTTTGGGTATATTAGTATTATTACCACAAAAAAAATTAGTACATTAGGAGCATAATTTCGGGAGATATAAATAAAAATATGAAAATATAATTTAACATTAGAAGCACTCAATTTTGAATGTTTATAATTCAAAAACTTATCATTCAAATGACTTGAAATTTGGTGTCTAGGCATAGTTTGAACCGAAGATTTGAAATATCTCGTTAAAATTGGGTATTGCCATTGAAAAAAATGAAGTTAGGATTCGTTTTAATATGTAGATGACCCCCTAAGAAAATTTTATATA
Organism: Maratus speciosus; assembly: GCA_963932465.1. Classification (NCBI taxonomy): domain Eukaryota; kingdom Metazoa; phylum Arthropoda; class Arachnida; order Araneae; family Salticidae; genus Maratus; species Maratus speciosus. Next base: position 312,170,307 of record OZ010789.1, read on the forward strand.
CATCATTTAAAAGTAGACTTTATTTCCAATCGTTCGGTACCAGTAACTATCTTCTATGATGATTTGTTGAGGAGTTAGTAGGGGGTGTTTACTTTTTTTTTTCCACGACTGTACTTAACTGGATAACTCTTGATAGAAACACTGCATTTGCTCCAAATGTTTTTTCTAGTTTCGTTCTGATAAGGCGCTTCCCTAATTAGTTTTGGGGGTTCATTGTTTAAGGATAAAGGGGGAAAAGGGGGGTTACCACCCCACCCCCCCCCCCCCCCTTAATTCAGATAAATGTGTTTTTCATGCAGAATTATTCGATTTGCTCCGAGTTTGGTATGCCGGTTTATTATGTAAAGGAACCTCCCTGATTAGTTTTGGGGGTTCATTGGTTAAGGATAAAGGGGGAAAAGGGGGTTAGTCCACCCATCTTAATTTAGTTCAATGGTTTTTCATGCAGAATTATTCGATTTGCTCCGAATTTTGTATACCGGTTTATTATGTTAAGGAACTTCCTTGATTGGTTTTGGGGGTTCATTGTTTAAGGATAAAGGGGGAAAGGAAGGCTAGTCCACCCCCCTTAATTTAGATAAATTGGTTTTTCATGCAGGATTATTCGATTTGCTCCAAATTTGGTATACTGGTTTATTATGTTAAGGAGCTTCCCTGATTAGTTTTGGGGGTTCATTGGTTAATCATAAAGGAGAGAAACGGGGGCTAATCCCCCTTCACTTATTTTTTAGGGGCATTATTCTTTAAAATAAGAGTATAATATACAATTAGTGTGAATAGCCTGTGAGCTCAATGCCATCAGTTTAGCTGGGCACTTTTTTTTTTATTAATGATGTTACATGCTTTCAAACATAATAGAATTCATATGCATTTATCAAGTGCACTGAAATATGCATTCTGTAGAATATACGATGCAAAGAATAGTTATTATTCATTTACAGGGCCACACAAAATAATTCCGTTACAGAACGATATAGGGGTGTAGGGAATTGTTTGCGGCATATTTTAATTATGTTAAATTATTTCATGTATAATGAAATTGATATAAGTCGTTGAGGTTTACTGCAACTTATTTCATGTATAATACGAAGTGCATAGCATTTACAGGGACACACAAAAGATTTCAGATACTATATTGTGTCCGAAGTACTGTACAGTAGCGATGATTACTGGAAATGCATTTTTAAATATGTTATGTGCTTTTATGTTTCACTATACTTATGCATAGTATGTGGTATGTATAAATGTTGTAATTCATATACAGGGCTACATAAAATAATTCGTAATGGTTACTGGGTATGATTGCAAATTGCTTAAAGATGGTTTTTAAATGAGTTATGCATTTTTACGCAGAACTGCATTTGGTTCACTAAGAAGTGTTTGTAGAACATAGATAAAATGATATACAGGGTCACGCAAAGAATCGGATACATGGCCGTCTATAAATGATAATTTCTGGAAATGTGATTTCAGTAGTTTTAAGAGTGTTTTACTTTGAATTAAACTTTAGCTAAATCGTGGCGTGTAATAAAAGTACTAGGTTAACTACGCGTTTGTACAAGTATGTTTGTATGTACAAGTATGCAAGTATGTTTTAATCTATTAGTATAAATTGCTGAAAGAGAAATTTCAACCTGCTATGAGTTTTCTTCCTAAATTAAATTTTCCCATTATATAGTATATATATCAACCTACAGATCAAATACAGGGCTGTTCGAAAGAATTGGAATACATATTTGGCTATATACGGTAACTGCGGAAATCAGTTTTTCAAATGTTTCATGCGTTTTTTAAAATGTTTTCTTTGTTCTCTTATAAACCTTATTTCTCTAAATAACGAAGTTTTGTTAAAGCATTCAGGAAGTGTTGGAAAGTGTTTCATAATCTATGTTGAACACATGATTTTTCTTACTTGTTTACAAAATATGTTGTAATTTTCTTTTGTTTTTCAACTTTGCATCGTTTCAATGCTGCTTTATCACGCACCTTTTAAATAACGACACATGTGATGCTGTTGCATCTTCTTGTACATCGCGGATTTTCATCAAACAAGTTTTCAACATAAGTCTCAGGGTTATTCGAAAACTTCTATGGTATCCCGGTTATCCGAAAATTCTTATGGAATCCCGGTTAACCGAAAATGATTTGGTCCCATGCTTTTTGGATAACCGGGCTTTTACTGTATATACAGTTATACCAAAGTCTACGTTGTATAGCTTTTTACAAAGTCTTAGTATTCTTTTAGCAACTTTTTTTTTTTAATAATACAATTACAAATTCATATATTTATTCTACGAAACCCTCTGTGCGCGTGTAATACTCTTACTTGACCGTTTATTTTTTATAGGATGATTTAAATTTCTTTCATGAGCTTTAAATTTCATACGCCTTTTTAACGATTAAATGATGAATAAATGTACATCGCTGTTATTCTATTTTATCATTTATATTTATATTTTACGTGTCGGAACCCGTTGAATTCGACTAATGAAGAAAAGGTTGAAAGAACTGTTAGATTGAAGTTATAAAAAACATACAAAAATAATTACAATAAGTAATCAATATTATGAGTTAGTCTGGCCTAACTTATAAAACAAATATTATTTATAACTAAAGTTTAACTTTAACTATTCAAATTTTTTTGAAAAATTAAACTTTATTACTATACGTTGTCAGTTACCTGACATTCAGATAATAAATTATGAAGTTATCAATTGAGGCTTTGATCTTTGGTATTACGAAATGCAAAAATCGACGAATGTTCGCCCCTATGACGTTTTTTCCTTTTTTCTTTTTTTTTTTTATAACGAAATTTATTAATGTCATCACTTCCACCGTCGCAAAATTTACATGCGATATTTTCCTATTCATATTCACTATTTTAAAAACATTTTAACGTGCTATAGATTATAAATAAATATATTTCGAAACATGATCTGACTTTTGCCAGTTACAATTTTGCATGGGACATTCGCACTCTTGACTTGATATTCTGATCTCAGTCACAGCGAATATCATAAATTTATTCTTTTCGACGCATTCGTTGAAAAATATTTAGTTTTTTCAAAAGAAATACTGATTTCCTTTTTACTATGAGATCATTTTAGCTCACTGAAGTGCTTTGAGATGAACGTCTCAATCTCATTATCAGCGTAATGTGTAATATATTGAAATGTAATAGCTTTATGAGTAAAAATTAGGGGTTTTTTCTTTTAAACGTGACGCCAATTTCTATAAAAATATAAAAAAAGAAAAGAAAAAACATATATTTTTAATTGCAAGGAGAAAATGGCAGCGGTAAAGATGTAATAATTCCGATTGTTTCCATTTCCTGTAACGAAGGCAGTAACCCAGTTGCCAGCACTGTGAAGAAATTTCCTAAAATACTTTTAAAATTAAAATTAAAATATAATAAAGGCATTATAGTTTTAAATATCAAGTGCGGGCACATATAAAAAAAGTCCTTCCGGCCAGTGCCGGGAGGAAGAGGTACCTTTCATTTTCCTTATTTTAAAAAAGCCAACTTATATTATTCAAACACACGAAGCTCAATTTAGTAGAAACCGAATATAGGAGATTCAATACTAATTTTTTTCAATACTAAATCATTATGAATGAGAATTTCGCGAAATTAGTCAGCTTGATCCAAGCTGCTTTTATTTAAAGTAACTTATATTTGGCTCCCAAATTCGGCGATTTCTTAAAGTTCCTGCCATTTTAAGACAACATGGTGGATGAGGCTAACCAGTGAACTTGGTCGAGACCTTAGTAATTGCTGTGCACATGCTCACTCACATCGGAATCGGTTGATATATACGAGTGCTGTCGCAGGCAAAAAATAAGATTTTTCAAAATGTCACCCACATTAGAAATTGAAACTGCTATATCTGAGCCATTTTCTAAGATAAAGACAAACAAAAAATGCTCGTGAATGCTTATATCAAGGTCAAATACTAAAGAAAGAAACCTTTTTCAATTTTTAATTTTTTTGCACCTCACTTTAAATATAATTTTTTTTAATTTAATGGCCGCCATTTTGAAACAAGATGGCTGATGAAGCTGGCCAGCGAACTTGGATGAGATATTGATGTATACTATCCACATGCCTTCTTCCTTCAAAATAGGCGAATACGTGTGTTATCGCGTGACAAATACAAGATCGTTTCAAAGTGTTAGCCATGCTAGAAATTTAAAGTGCTATAATTCAACTATTTTTTAAGATGTAAACAAAAAAACAAATTTTCAGAAACAAAAACTGCTCCAGAATCTATGTATCAAGGCCAAACACACAATTTTTTTTTTTTTCAATTTTCAATTTTTTAATACTTTATTTTAAAATTTAAATTACTTTTTTTTAAATGGCAACCCTTTTGAAACAAGATGGCGAATGAAGCTGGACAACGAACTCGGTCGAGACATTGGTATGTACTATGTACAGACCAAGTTACATCCAAATCGGTTTATAAATACGCCTGTTATCGCGTGACAAAAATCAGGCCGTTTTAAAATGTCAGCCACAATAGAAATTCAAAATGCTATAACTCAGCCATTTTTTTAGATATAGACGAAACAAAACCTGTTCCGGAATGTCTGTATTAAGGTCAAACACATACGAATAAAATCTTTTTCATTTTTCAATTTTTTGGTATCTCATTTTAAATTTTAATTTTTTTAAATTTTTTAAATGGCCGCCATTTTGAAACAAGATGGCGGATGAAGCTGGCCAACGAACTCGGTCGAGACATTGGTGTGTACTATGTACACAACGAATTACATCCAAATCGGTTCATAAATACATCTGTTATCACGTGACAAAAATCAGGACACTTCAAAATGTCAGCCACACTAAAAATTCAAAATGCTATAACTCAGCCATTTTTTAAGATATAGACGAAACAAAAACTGCTCCCGAATCTTTTTATCAAGGTCAAACACATAAGAAAAAAATATTTTTTCAATTTTCAAGTTTTTGGTACCACATTTCAAATTAAAATTTTTCTTAAAAATTTAAATGGCCGCCATTATTAAACAAGATGGCGGATGATGCTGGCCAACGAACTCGGTCGAAACATTGGTATGTACTATGTATAAACGAAGTTACATCCAAATCGGTTCATAAATACGCCTTTTATCGCGTAACAAATTTCAGGACGTTTCAAAATGTCAGCCACGCTAGAAATTCAAAATGCTATAAGTCAGCCATTTTTTAAGTTATAGACGAAACAAAAACTGCTCCGGAGTCTTTGTATAAAGGTCAAATACATAAGAAAAAAATATTTTTCCATTTTCAATTTTTTGGTACCACATTTCAAATTTTAAATTTTTAAAAAAAGTTTAAATGGCCGCCATTTTGAAACAAAATGGCGGATGAAGCTGGCCAACGAACTCGGTCGAGACATTGGTGTGTACCTTATACACACTGAATTACATCCAAATCGGTTCATAAATACGAGAGTTACAGTGTGACATAGGTAATATATATATATATATATATATATATATATATATATATATCAATTTTGAACGGAGGGTGGTTTCGGGGTCTGGGGGTCATGATCGATGAAAATATACCAAAATTTTTTGAAATCGCTTTCCTCCGAACGGCTGCAATAGGTAGCTTTTTGTAATGAAAGCTACCTAATAGACCCGGGGGTGGCAGCACAAACAATCATCTCATCGAGTTCACGGCTGAAATTCCCAAATTAGTTAAAACTCCATTCGCATATTAAAACGCAATCGGTCTGCCAAGTCATATCTTGGTGGAAAACACCCGAAAACCCGATTTTAGTGGTTGACTCGTAGGTTTACGATTGTGTTTTCCTGCACTCAAAAATATGAAAAGATGGAGGACTGTGTATTCATAGAAAAATATAGATGGAACGTCAAATGATATATTTATCGTTCATTCCCATATATAACATAAATGACAGAAATTATGTTTTAAAGTTTATATTAATGTTTTTCACTTCATGAATCATGTAAAAATATGTATTTTAATTTATTAGGTAGCTTTCTTTACAAAAAAGCTACCTATTGCAGCCGTTCGGAGGAAAGCGATTTCAAAAAATTTTGGTATATTTTCATCGATCATGACCCCCAGACCCCGAAAACACCCTCCGTTCAAAATTGATATATATATATATATATATATATATATCTGACCTATGTCACACTGTAACTCCCGTAATTATGAACCGATTTCGATGTAATTCGGTGTGTACATAGTACATACCAATGTCTCGACCGAGTTCGTTGGCCAGCTTCATCCGCCGTTTTGTTTCAAAATGGCGGCCATTTAAATTTTTAAAAAAAAATTAAAACTTGAAATGTGGTACCAAAAAATTAAAAATGGAAAAATATTTTTTTCTTATGTATTTGAACTTTATACAAAGATTCCGGAGCAGTTTTTGTTTCGTCTATATCTTAAAAAATGGCTGAGTTATAGCATTTTGAATTTCTAGCGTGGCTGACATTTTGAAACGTCCTGAATGTTGTCACGTGATAAAAGGCGTATTTATGAACCGATTTGGATGTAACTTCGTTTATACATAGTACATACCAATGTCTCGACCGGGTTCGTTGGCCAGCTTCACCCGCCATCTTGTTTAAAAATGGCGGCCATTTAAATTTTTAAGAAAAATTTAAATTTGAAATGTGGTACCAAAAATTGAAAATTGAAAAAATATTTTCTTCTTATGTGTTTGACCTTGATAAAAAGATTCGGGAGCAGTTTTTGTTTCGTCTATATCTTAAGAAATGGCTGAGTTATAGCATTTTGAATTTCTAGCGTGGCTGACATTTTGAAACGTCCTGATATTTCTCACGTAATAACAGGCGTATTTATGAACCGACTTGGATGTACCTTGGTGTGTACATAGTACATACAAATATCTCGACCGAGTTCGTTGGCCAGCTTCATCCGCCATCTTGTTTCAAAATGGCGGCCATTTAAAAAAATTAAAAAATAAAAAAAATTAAATGAGATACCAAAAAATTGGAAAATGAAAAAGATTTTTTTTTGTATGTGTTTGACCTTAATACAAAGATTCCGGAACAGTTTCTCTTTCGTCTATATCTAAAAAAAATGGCTGAGTAATAGCATTTTGAATTTCTCTTGTGGCTGACATTTTAAAACGACCTGATTTTTGTCACGCGATAACAGACGTATTTATGAACCTATTTGGATGTAACTTGGTCTGTACATAGTACATACCAATGTCTCGACCGAGTTCGTTGGCCAGCTTCATTCGCCATCTTGTTTCAAAAGGGTTGCCATTTTAAAAAAAATTAAATTTAAAATTCAAAATGAGGTATTAAAAAATTGGAAAATGAAAAAGATTTTTTTTATGTGTTTGGCCTTGATGCAAAGATTCCGGAGCAGTTTTTCTTTCTGAAAATTTGTTCTTTTGTTGATATCTTAAAAAATGGTTGATTTATAGCACTTTGAATTTCTAGCATGGCTAACATTTTGAAACGATCTTGTATTTGTCACGCGATAACACACGTATTCGCCTATTTCGATGTAAGAAGGCATGTGGATAGTATACATCAACACCTCGACCAAGTTCGCTGGCCAGATTCATCAGCCATCTTGTTTCAAAATGGCGGCCATTAAATTAAAATATATATATATATTTAAAGTGAGGTGCAAAAAAATTAGAAATTGAAAAAGGTTTCTTTCTTAAGTATTTGATCTTGATATAAGGATTCAGAAGTATTTTTTGTTTGTCTTTACCTTAAAAAATGGCTCAGATATAGCAGTTTCAATTTTTATTGTGGGTGACATTTTGAAAAATCTGATTTTTTGCATGCGACAGCACTCCTATATATTAACCGATTCCGATGTGAGTGAGCATGTGCACAGCAATTACTAAGGTCTCGACCAAGTTCACTGCTTAGCCTCATCCACCATGTTGTCTTAAAACGACAGGCACTTTAAGAAATTGCCGAATTTGGCAGCCAAATGTAAGTTACTTTAAAGAAAATCAGCTTGGATAAAGCTGACTAATTTCGCGAAATTCTCATTCATTATATTGATAAAAATTAGTATTGAATCTCCTATATTCGGTTTCCACTAAATTGAGCTTCGTGTGTTTGCATGATATAAGTTGGCTTTTTTTAAATAAGGATTATGAAAGCTACCTCTTCCTCCCGGCACTGGCCGGAAGGACTTTTTAAAACTTGAAATCGCTTAATGAAATCTAATATTATTGTACATTTAGATAAACATTGAAACATTAATTTTATTAAATACTACATTTCATGTAAGAAATTGTATTTAAAATGTAAGCTAAAATTGCATTTTGAAATTATGTGACTTTTGATGCAAAACGTTATTTCTGAAAAATATGTCGTTATGTGAATTGAAAAGGACATCACTTTGACAAAAGTAAAACAAGTGGGTAAGTGTGATCACAGATCGCACAGAGGGTTTCGTTTAATATTCATTTCAAAACACTTTATCCTTTTGAAAAATCTGTTAGTTCCACATTTCGCAACCAGGGGCGCACTCTATTCTAAACAAATCTCTATCCGAACGAAACTCCGTTTTACATACTATCCGTATATATATTAGTCGAAGGGATTGGGCCCATAGCACCCGAGATAAGTAGACGCCCCTGGCGGTAAAAAGTGGAACTCAAATATGTAAGGCTATGGTGCATAATATGAAAGAATGGTCAAAGAGGTGTCGGCAAAAGTTGGAAAAGTGCTTCCCGCGTGAAAAGGGCGGAGGTTAGAAAAATTGCTTAAAATATACGTTAGAGCCCGGAGGAGTAAATAATATAAGACTTTTTGAAAATTTTTATGATTTGTCGTGTGGCCTGAGGTATTCAGCTATACGTACGCAAAAATTCATGTCTCCAACTTAATTAGGGGCTCTCTTAGAAAGAATTGCTTAAAATACATATGTGGTAGCTCAAAGGGTTAAACGTAAGACTTTTTCAAGATTTTATAATTTGTCGCCTGGCCTCAGGAGTTCTGCTATAATAAGCATGCAAAATTTCAAATCTCCAATTTAATAAGGGGCTCAGTTAGGAAGAATTGCTTAAAACACGCATGTGGGAGCCCAAAGGGTTAAATGCACGACTTTTTCAAATTTTTATGATTTGTCGCATGATGATGTTCAGCTAGTATGCAAAATTTCACGCCTCAAACCTAAATAGAGTGTCACTTAGAAAGAATTGTTTAAAATACACATGTAGGTACCCAAAAGCTTAAATGTACGACTTTTTCAAAATTTTATGATTTGCCGTTTGATGTGTGATGCTCAGCTATAAGTATGCAGAATTTCACGCCTCCAACCTAATTAGGGGCTCACTTAGAAAGAATTGTTTAAAATACACATGTTGGAGATCAAAGGGTTAAATGTACGACTTTTTGAAAATTTTATGATTTGGCGTTTGATTCGAGGTCTTCAGCTATAAGTATGCAAAATTTCACGCCTCCAACCTAATTAGGAGCTCACTTAGAAAGAATTGTTTAAAATACACATGTGGGAGCCCAAGGGGTTAAATGTACGACTTTTCAAAATTTTATGGTTTGTCATTTGATGTGAGGTTTTCAGCTATAAGTATGCCAAATTTCACACCTCCAATGTAAATAGGGTGTCACTTAGAAAGAATTGTTTAAAGTACACATGTGGGAGCCCAAAAGGTTAAATGTACGACTTTTCTAAAATTTTATGGTTTGTCATTTGATGTGAGGTGTTCAGCTATAATTATGCAAAATTTCACACCTCCAACCTAAATAGGGGCTCATTTAAAATGAATTGTTTAAAATACACTTGTGGGAGCCCAAAGGATTAAATGTACGACTTTTTGAAAATTTATTATTTGTCGTTTGAAGTGATGTATTCAACTATAAGTATGCAAAATTTCACGCCTCCAACCTAATTAGGGTTCACTTAGAAAGAATTGTTTAAAATACATATGTGGGATCCCAAAGGGTTAAATGCACGATTTTTTTCAAAATTTTATGATTTGTCCTTTGATGTGAGGTATTCAGCTATAAGTGCGCAAAATTTCACGCCTCCAATCTAATTAGAGGTTCACATAGAAAGAATTGTTTAATATACACATGTGGGAGCCCAAAGGGTTAAATGTACGACTTTTTCAAAATTTTATGATTTGTCCTTCGATGTGAGGTATTCAGCTACAAGTATGCAAAATTTCACGCCTCCAATGTAATTAGAGGTTCACATAGAAATAATTGTTTAAAATACACATGTGGGAGCCCAAAGGGTTAAATGAATGACTTTTTCAAAATTTTATGATTTGTCGTTTGATCTGAGGTGTCCATCTATAAGTACGCAAAATTTCATGCCTGCAACCTAATTAGGGCCTCACTTAGAAAGAACTGTTTAAAATACACATGTGGGAGCCCAAAGGGTTAAATGTACAACTTTTTCAAAATTTTATGATTTGTCGTATGATGTGTGGTGGTCATCTATAAGTATGCAAAATTTCAAATCTCCAACATGTGTAGTTTCTGAGAACGGGCTCTGTGACGGACAGACGGACAGACAGACAGACAGACAGAGGAGCAAGACGAATAGGGTTTCGTCAGATGAACGAAACCCTAATAAATGTATATTAATACGCTTTACATGAAAAGGTATACACCATTTTTACCCAATAAAACTTTTTACTAAAAACGCTTTTGTGAAACGTTTAATCTGCCAACATTTAAAAATAATTAAATAAAATAGTATACGCTTTTTTAAAATCCAGTTCGTAGGAATAGGGGGCAATAACTATCCACGTAAATGGACGGAAGTTACATTTACATCCTTTGTTGTAAATGTCAACGTATCAACAGACGATTTTCGCTTCTGTGGAATAAATTAATTCATGAAGCTTTAATGTGTGAAAATATGTTTTTAGTTTCTGGGAAATGTACTTTCTTTTTCAATTTGAAAGGGAATATAGCGTCAAAAAATGTATTAACCCATTTTTTTCCCCTTTTTTTCCACAAGAAGATGTCTTTTCCTGATAATCATGAAGTTAATTTTGAATGAAAAATCTCATTTGTAAGTAACATACAGGGTGGTTACAATTAAAGTTACCCTGTTTACACATACGTAGAATCCGCTCTGGTTGACAGATATCGATGAAACTTGGAACATAAGTTATATGGACCATGGGGAAATGAAATCTGAAATAAAAAAATAGTTCAAATTTCGACCGATAGATGGCGGTTTTCATCTACGAGAAAGGACTTTATGGAAATTTTGAGCGGTTTAAAAAGTCAGTAGTCGCTGCTGTAAAGTCATTCTGCACCATGCCATTGGAGAAGAAGGAACGAGCGTTACTGGTGAAGTTGGTTTATCATAACGGCAGTAATTTGCCAATTGCACTGAGAGAATATCTACACTTGAAGGGCTTAAAGAAAAGGACCAATGTCTAGGCAGGCATTGAAAAATATTACGTCTAAATTCAAAGAGAGTGGGGAGCTGAATATTCTTCAAGGAAGAGGACGGAAACGGATTTCAAATGAAACTGCCGAAGAAGTTGATCTTGCCGTGGTCGAGAGAGCGACCTGTTCCCAATATTCTTCGACAAGTGCTCGAGCGGTGTCACGTGATTTGTCTCTCCCTTAGTCTACAGTACAGAAGGTTCTTCGATGCATTATAAAGTGGTATCCATACAAGATTCACGTTGTGCAAGCGCTGAACCCTGCAGATCCGGACACACGAACTCAATTTGCGAGGATATTTTTGTTCAGAATAGCCATTGACAATGCATGGCCTTAGAACATTTTGTGGTCAGACGACGCGCATTTTATCCTAGGTGGAGCAGTCAATACTCCGAACTGTCGCGTATGGGGAAACTGCAAGTCCTGTATTGTGCATGAACAGTCTTTGCACCCTGATTACATTACTGTATGGCTGATTTCATTCTTGGTCCGTTTTTTGAGAACATTTCTCAGGGCTCTGAAAGGTGTTCCATTACGGGTACCCGTTACTGCGACCTCCTTCAGCAGCAGGTCATTCCATCCTTACAAGAGCGAGAGTGTTTAGATACTACCGTATTCATGCAAGTTGGTGAACCAACTCACATAGACCGAGCAGTGACGGCACTGCTTCGTGCCCACTTTGGAGATATTGGGTGTAATTTCAAGAAGTTTTCCGACAACCTGGCCTCGTCGTTCTCTGTACTTGAATCCCTGTGACTTCTGGTTGTGGGAATTCCTGAAAGATCTTGCGTATGGAGAAAGCATACGGACTCTGCCTGATTTGAAAGCAAGCTTAACTCGTCATGTTGCTGCAATTGATCGAGATACCTTTCCCGCTACTGTTGAACCTATAATACGCTTTGAACATGTGCTTGACGCAAATAGAATGCATAGTGAACATATACTGTAAATAAAAAAAAAAAGTTTTGTGTTTCCAGTTTGAGATTTTTGGTCTTTATGAACCTCCTTCCCACCTGGTGGTCAGAATTTGAACTATTTTTTTTTAATTTCAGATTTCATTTCCCCATGGTCCATATAGCTTACATTCCAAGTTTTTTCGATATCTGCCAACCATAGCGGATTCTACATTGGTCTAAACAGGGTAACTTTAATTATAACCACCCTGTATATTCAGACTTTTTAATCAGTATTAGAAGAAAGTATTTATGTTGTTAATTTTAAGTATGACGTCATTATTTATCTATTTTCATTAGTTACTGATATTCATGGTCCTTGTATTTTTAACGAATACTTAAAAATGCCTGTTTTATTTCAAATATGATGTCATATTTTTCCAATCGAAATATATTCTTAACAATATAATTCATTTCCGTTATTATACCTTAAAATTATTACGCCATTTTTTACAGAAAATCTCTTATTAGCGTAACAGATATTCATGCTTTATGCATTATAAAAAAATATTCCCTTTTTTTGTTTCAACTATGACGTCATATATTTTCTTTCGAATTCTTATTATTTTCAAGTGGAAATTGTTCAATTCAAATTTAATTGTCAAAGAGAAAGTATTATTCCGGGTTTTGATTATCTTGGCAGCGGTAAAGAAAGATGGTTAAATATTACAGGAAAATTGTCAATTGATTCTGTATGTAAAATAATGAAATTTTAAATTATTAAGAAAACTATTTGAATAAAATAAATTAAACATAGCCTATATTCATTTCCCGATTGTAATTCATGTATATTCAAAACCACAAAAGCATTAATTCATCCGTTTAGATGCTGACTTCATTCAAACTTTCGGACATACATTGAAATTTATAATATTATAAGGATAAGGATTAACTATATTATTAAACAAGTTGGAAATTGCTCGTCAAACGTGGCAAATGAGGTGCGTTCGTACTATAACTAGTTTTATAATTATTTTTTGCACCCCATATTGTACTGAATGTGTATTTATTTACAATTCATAAGTGCATAGTCTGTAACATCATTAAAATGCGCTTGCAATAATTTTTTCCCATTCCCCTTAATGTAACGGAAAACTTTTGACTGTCCCTGTAATTACGCTATGCATCCGATTTTCATAAAATTTGAAATGGCTCGACAAAATGTCGCAATAATTATATGTTTAAAATTTGAGATCATTCGGAAAGCTTTAACATCATTAAAATGCACGTGCAATAATTTTTCCCATTGGCCGTAATGTAAAGAAAAACTTTTGACTGTCCCTGTAATTTAACTATACATCCGATTTTGATAAAATTTGAAATGGCTCGACAAAAATTTGCAGCAATTATATATTTAAAATTTCAGCCCATTCGGAAAGCTGTAACATCATTAAAATGTACTTGCAATAATATTTCCCATTGGCTTTAATGTAAAGAAAAACTTTTGACTGTCCCTGTAATTAAACTATACATCCGATTTTCATAAAATTTGAAATGGCTCGACAAAATGTCGCAATAATTATATTTTTAAAATTTGAGACCATTCGGAAAGCTTTAACATCATTAAAATGCACGTGCAATAATTTTTCCCATTGGTCGTAATGTAAAGAAAAACTTTGACTGTCCCTGTAATTTAACTATACATCCGATTTTCATAAAATTTGAAATGGCTCGACAAAAATTTTACAACAATCATATATTTAAAACTTCAGACCATTCGGTTGGGTAGTTTTTGCTCTATTATATGCGGACGGACAGACAGACGGACTGAACGACGACTATAGGTGCTACGTATTTATATAATTACGAACGCACCTAAAAAGGTCGTTGTTAAAAGAATAATAAGACTGTAAAAAACTATACAACAATGTAGGGTTGTGTATAATGTATATACCATAAAAGTATGAATGCGTATACCATAAAAGTTCAAAGAGATATGAAGCGTAAATAAAATCAAAAAATGTTTTCTGTATAACTCATTTTAGCGTTCCGTAATTAAATAGTGAAAACGGAACCATTATAAAACAAGTTGGAAATTTCTCGTCAAACGTGGCAAATGAGGTGCGTTCGTACTATAACTTGTTTTATAATTATTTTTTGCACCCCACGTTGTACTGAATGTATATTTTTTTGCGCTTCATAAGTGCATAGTCTGTAACATCATTAAAATGCACTTACAATAATTTTTTCCCATTCCCCGTAATGTAACGGAAAACTTTGACTGTCCCTGTAATTAAACTATACATTCGATTTTCATAAAATTTGAAATGGCTCGACAAAATTTTGCAGCAATTATATATTTAAAATTTCAGACCATTCGGAAGGCTGTAAAATCATTAAAATGCATTTGCAATAATTTTTTCCCATTGGCCATAATGTAACGGAAAAATTTTCGGTGTCCCTATAATTAAACTATACATCCGATTTTCATAAAATTGGAAATGGCTAAACAAAATTTTGCAACAATTATATATTAAAAATTTCAGACCATTCGGAAGGCTGTAAAATCATTAAAATGCATTTGCTATATTTTTTTCCCATTGGCCGTAATGTAACGGAAAAATTTTGGGTGTCCCTGTAATTAAACTATACATCCGATTTTCATAAAATTGGAAATGGCTCGACAAAACTTTGCAGCAATTATATATTAAAAATTTCAGACCATTCGGAAGTCTGTAACATCATTAAAATTCACTTGCAATAATTTTTCCCATTGGCCGTAATGTAAAGAAAAACTTTTGACTGTCCCTTTAATTAAACTACACATCCGATTTTCATAAGATTGGAAATGGCTCGACAAAATTTTGCAGCAATTATATATTAAAAATTTCAGATCATTCGGTCGGGTAGTTTTTGCTCTGTTATATGCGAACGGACGGACATACAGACGGACGGACAGACGGACTGAACGACGACTATAGGTGCTACGTATTTATATAATTACGAACGTATCTAATAAGTGCATAGTCTGTAACATCACTAAAATGCACTTACAATAATTTTTTCCCCATTCCCCGTAATGTAACGGAAAACTTTTGACTGTCCCTGTAATTAAACTATGCATTCGATTTTCATAAAATTTGAAATGGCTCGACAAAATTTTGCAGCAATTATATATTTAAAATTTCAGACCATTCGGAAGGCTGTAAAATCATTAAAATGCATTTGCAATAATTTTTTCCCATTGGCCATAATGTAACGGAAAACTTTTGGGTGTCCCTGTAATTAAACTATACATCCGATTTTCATAAAATTGGAAATGGCTCAACAAAATTTTGCAGCAATTATATATAAAAATTTCAGACCATCCGGAAGGCTGTAAAATCATTAAAATGCATTTTCTATAATTTTTTCCCATTGGCCGTAATGTAACGGAAAACTTTTGGGTGTCCCTGTAATTAAACTATACATCCGATTTTCATAAAATTGGAAATGGCTCAACAAAATTTTGCAGCAATTATATATAAAAATTTCAGACCATCCGGAAGGCTGTAAAATCATTAAAATGCATTTTCTATAATTTTTTCCCATTGGCCGTAATGTAACGGAAAACTTTTGGGTGTCCCTGTAATTAAACTATACATCCGATTTTCATAAAATTGGAAATGGCTAAACAAAATTTTGCAACAATTATATATTAAAAATTTCAGACCATTCGGAAGGCTGTAAAATCATTAAAATGCATTTGCTATAATTTTTTCCCATTGGCCGTAATGTAACGGAAAAATTTTGGGTGTCCCTGTAATTAAACTATACATCCGATTTTCATAAAATTGGAAATGGCTCGACAAAACTTTGCAGCAATTATATATTAAAAATTTCAGACCATTCGGAAGTCTGTAACATCATTAAAATTCACTTGCAATAATTTTTCCCATTGGCCGTAATGTAAAGAAAAACTTTTGACTGTCCCTTTAATTAAACTACACATCCGATTTTCATAAGATTGGAAATGGCTCGACAAAATTTTGCAGCAATTATATATTAAAAATTTCAGATCATTCGGTCGGGTAGTTTTTGCTCTGTTATATGCGAACGGACGGACATACAGACGGACGGACAGACGGACTGAACGACGACTATAGGTGCTACGTATTTATATAATTACGAACGTATCTAATAAGTGCATAGTCTGTAACATCACTAAAATGCACTTACAATAATTTTTTCCCCATTCCCCGTAATGTAACGGAAAACTTTTGACTGTCCCTGTAATTAAACTATGCATTCGATTTTCATAAAATTTGAAATGGCTCGACAAAATTTTGCAGCAATTATATATTTAAAATTTCAGACCATTCGGAAGGCTGTAAAATCATTAAAATGCATTTGCAATAATTTTTTCCCATTGGCCATAATGTAACGGAAAACTTTTGGGTGTCCCTGTAATTAAACTATACATCCGATTTTCATAAAATTGGAAATGGCTCAACAAAATTTTGCAGCAATTATATATAAAAATTTCAGACCATCCGGAAGGCTGTAAAATCATTAAAATGCATTTTCTATAATTTTTTCCCATTGGCCGTAATGTAACGGAAAACTTTTGGGTGTCCCTGTAATTAAACTATACATCCGATTTTCATAAAATTGGAAATGGCTCAACAAAATTTTGCAGCAATTATATATAAAAATTTCAGACCATTCGGAAGGCTGTAAAATCATTAAAATGCATTTGCTATAATTTTTCCCATTGGCCGTAATGTAAAGAAAAATTTTGACTGTCCCTGTAATTTAACTATACATCCGATTTTGATAAAATTTGAAATGGCTCGACAAAAATTTGCAGCAATTATATATTTAAAATTTCAGCCCATTCGGAAAGCTGTAACATCATTAAAATGTACTTGCAATAATTTTTCCCATTGGCTTTAATGTAAAGAAAAACTTTTGACTGTCCCTGTAATTAAACTATACATCCGATTTTCATAAAATTTGAAATGGCTCGACAAAATGTCGCAATAATTATATGTTTAAAATTTGAGACCATTCGGAAAGCTTTAACATCATTAAAATGCACGTGCAATAATTTTTCCCTTTGGCCGTAATGTAAAGAAAAACTTTGACTGTCCCTGTAATTTAACTATACATCCGATTTTCATAAAATTTGAAATGGCTCGACAAAAATTTTACAACAATCATATATTTAAAACTTCAGACCATTCGGTTGGGTAGTTTTTGCTCTATTATATGCGGACGGACGGACGGACAGACAGACGGACTGAACGACGACTATAGGTGCTACGTATTTATATAATTACGAACGCACCTAAAAAGGTCGTTGTTAAAAGAATAATAAGACGGTAAAAAACTATACAACAATGTAGGGTTGTGTATAGCTGTATATACCATAAAAGTATGAATGGGTATACCATAAAAGTTCGAAGACATATGAAGCCTAAATAAAATCAAAAAATGTTTTCTGTATAACTCATTTTAGCGTTCCGTAATTAAATAGTGAAAACGGAACCATTATAAAACAAGTTGGAAATTGCTCGTCAAACGTGGCAAATGAGGTGCGTTCGTACTATAACTTGTTTTATAATTATTTTTTGCACCCCACGTTGTACTGAATGTATATTTTTTTGCGCTTCATAAGTGCATAGTCTGTAACATCATTAAAATGCACTTACAATAATTTTTTCCCATTCCCCGTAATGTAACGGAAAACTTTTGACTGTCCCTGTAATTAAACTATACATTCGATTTTCATAAAATTTGAAATGGCTCGACAAAATTTTGCAGCAAATATATTTAAAATTTCAGACCATTCGGAAGGCTGTAAAATCATTAAAATGCATTTGCAATAATTTTTTCCCATTGGCCATAATGTAACGGAAAACTTTTGGGTGTCCCTATAATTAAACTATACATCCGATTTTCATAAAATTGGAAATGGCTAAACAAAATTTTGCAACAATTATATATTAAAAATTTCAGACCATTCGGTCGGGTAGTTTTTGCTCTGTTATATGCGAACGGACGGACATACAGACGGACGGACAGACGGACTGAACGACGACTATAGGTGCTACGTATTTATATAATTACGAACGTACCTAATAAGTGCATAGTCTGTAACATCACTAAAATGCACTTACAATAATTTTTTCCCCATTCCCCGTAATGTAACGGAAAACTTTTGACTGTCCCTGTAATTAAACTATGCATTCGATTTTCATAAAATTTGAAATGGCTCGACAAAATTTTGCAGCAATTATATATTTAAAATTTCAGACCATTCGGAAGGCTGTAAAATCATTAAAATGCATTTGCAATAATTTTTTCCCATTGGCCATAATGTAACGGAAAACTTTTGGGTGTCCCTGTAATTAAACTATACATCCGATTTTCATAAAATTGGAAATGGCTCAACAAAATTTTGCAGCAATTATATATAAAAATTTCAGACCATCCGGAAGGCTGTAAAATCATTAAAATGCATTTTCTATAATTTTTTCCCATTGGCCGTAATGTAACGGAAAACTTTTGGGTGTACCTGTAATTAAACTATACATCCGATTTTCATAAAATTGGAAATGGCTCGACAAAACTTTGCAGCAATTATATATTAAAAATTTCAGACCATTCGGAAGTCTGTAACATCATTAAAATTCACTTGCAATAATTTTTCCCATTGGCCGTAATGTAAAGAAAAACTTTTGACTGTCCCTTTAATTAAACTACACATCCGATTTTCATAAGATTGGAAATGGCTCGACAAAATTTTGCAGCAATTATATATTAAAAATTTCAGATCATTCGGTCGGGTAGTTTTTGCTCTGTTATATGCGAACGGA
The DNA here is from genome assembly GCA_963932465.1 of Maratus speciosus. Lineage (NCBI taxonomy): Eukaryota > Metazoa > Arthropoda > Arachnida > Araneae > Salticidae > Maratus > Maratus speciosus. The sequence goes on from OZ010789.1 coordinate 312,189,475, forward strand.
CGGACAGACGGACTGAACGACGACTATAGGTGCTACGTATTTATATAATTACGAACGTACCTAATAAGTGCATAGTCTGTAACATCACTAAAATGCACTTACAATAATTTTTTCCCCATTCCCCGTAATGTAACGGAAAACTTTTGACTGTCCCTGTAATTAAACTATGCATTCGATTTTCATAAAATTTGAAATGGCTCGACAAAATTTTGCAGATATTATATATTTAAAATTTCAGACCATTCGGAAGGCTGTAAAATCATTAAAATGCATTTGCAATAATTTTTTCCCATTGGCCATAATGTAACGGAAAACTTTTGGGTGTCCCTGTAATTAAACTATACATCCGATTTTCATAAAATTGGAAATGGCTCAACAAAAATTTGCAGCAATTATATATAAAAATTTCAGACCATCCGGAAGGCTGTAAAATCATTAAAATGCATTTTCTATAATTTTTTCCCATTGGCCGTAATGTAACGGAAAACTTTTGGGTGTCCCTGTAATTAAACTATACATCCGATTTTCATAAAATTGGAAATGGCTCAACAAAATTTTGCAGCAATTATATATAAAAATTTCAGACCATTCGGAAGGCTGTAAAATCATTAAAATGCATTTGCTATAATTTTTCCCATTGGCCGTAATGTAAAGAAAAACTTTTGACTGTCCCTGTAATTTAACTATACATCCGATTTTGATAAAATTTGAAATGGCTCCACAAAAATTTGCAGCAATTATATATTTAAAATTTCAGCCCATTCGGAAAGCTGTAACATCATTAAAATGTACTTGCAATAATTTTTCCCATTGGCTTTAATATAAAGAAAAACTTTTGACTGTCCCTGTAATTAAACTATACATCCGATTTTCATAAAATTTGAAATGGCTCGACAAAATGTCGCAATAATTATATGTTTAAAATTTGAGACCATTCGGAAAGCTTTAACATCATTAAAATGCACGTGCAATAATTTTTCCCTTTGGCCGTAATGTAAAGAAAAACTTTGACTGTCCCTGTAATTTAACTATACATCCGATTTTCATAAAATTTGAAATGGCTCGACAAAAATTTTACAACAATCATATATTTAAAACTTCAGACCATTCGGTTGGGTAGTTTTTGCTCTATTATATGCGGACGGACGGACGGACAGACAGACGGACTGAACGACGACTATAGGTGCTACGTATTTATATAATTACGAACGCACCTAAAAAGGTCGTTGTTAAAAGAATAATAAGACGGTAAAAAACTATACAACAATGTAGGGTTGTGTATAGCTGTATATACCATAAAAGTATGAATGGGTATACCATAAAAGTTCGAAGACATATGAAGCCTAAATAAAATCAAAAAATGTTTTCTGTATAACTCATTTTAGCGTTCCGTAATTAAATAGTGAAAACGGAACCATTATAAAACAAGTTGGAAATTGCTCGTCAAACGTGGCAAATGAGGTGCGTTCGTACTATAACTTGTTTTATAATTATTTTTTGCACCCCACGTTGTACTGAATGTATATTTTTTTGCGCTTCATAAGTGCATAGTCTGTAACATCATTAAAATGCACTTACAATAATTTTTTCCCATTCCCCGTAATGTAACGGAAAACTTTTGACTGTCCCTGTAATTAAACTATACATTCGATTTTCATAAAATTTGAAATGGCTCGACAAAATTTTGCAGCAAATATATTTAAAATTTCAGACCATTCGGAAGGCTGTAAAATCATTAAAATGCATTTGCAATAATTTTTTCCCATTGGCCATAATGTAACGGAAAACTTTTGGGTGTCCCTATAATTAAACTATACATCCGATTTTCATAAAATTGGAAATGGCTAAACAAAATTTTGCAACAATTATATATTAAAAATTTCAGACCATTCGGTCGGGTAGTTTTTGCTCTGTTATATGCGAACGGACGGACATACAGACGGACGGACAGACGGACTGAACGACGACTATAGGTGCTACGTATTTATATAATTACGAACGTACCTAATAAGTGCATAGTCTGTAACATCACTAAAATGCACTTACAATAATTTTTTCCCCATTCCCCGTAATGTAACGGAAAACTTTTGACTGTCCCTGTAATTAAACTATGCATTCGATTTTCATAAAATTTGAAATGGCTCGACAAAATTTTGCAGCAATTATATATTTAAAATTTCAGACCATTCGGAAGGCTGTAAAATCATTAAAATGCATTTGCAATAATTTTTTCCCATTGGCCATAATGTAACGGAAAACTTTTGGGTGTCCCTGTAATTAAACTATACATCCGATTTTCATAAAATTGGAAATGGCTCAACAAAAATTTGCAGCAATTATATATAAAAATTTCAGACCATCCGGAAGGCTGTAAAATCATTAAAATGCATTTTCTATAATTTTTTCCCATTGGCCGTAATGTAACGGAAAACTTTTGGGTGTCCCTGTAATTAAACTATACATCCGATTTTCATAAAATTGGAAATGGCTCAACAAAATTTTGCAGCAATTATATATAAAAATTTCAGACCATTCGGAAGGCTGTAAAATCATTAAAATGCATTTGCTATAATTTTTCCCATTGGCCGTAATGTAAAGAAAAACTTTTGACTGTCCCTGTAATTTAACTATACATCCGATTTTGATAAAATTTGAAATGGCTCGACAAAAATTTGCAGCAATTATATATTTAAAATTTCAGCCCATTCGGAAAGCTGTAACATCATTAAAATGTACTTGCAATAATTTTTCCCATTGGCTTTAATGTAAAGAAAAACTTTTGACTGTCCCTGTAATTAAACTATACATCCGATTTTCATAAAATTTGAAATGGCTCGACAAAATGTCGCAATAATTATATGTTTAAAATTTGAGACCATTCGGAAAGCTTTAACATCATTAAAATGCACGTGCAATAATTTTTCCCTTTGGCCGTAATGTAAAGAAAAACTTTGACTGTCCCTGTAATTTAACTATACATCCGATTTTCATAAAATTTGAAATGGCTCGACAAAAATTTTACAACAATCATATATTTAAAACTTCAGACCATTCGGTTGGGTAGTTTTTGCTCTATTATATGCGGACGGACGGACGGACAGACAGACGGACTGAACGACGACTATAGGTGCTACGTATTTATATAATTACGAACGCACCTAAAAAGGTCGTTGTTAAAAGAATAATAAGACGGTAAAAAACTATACAACAATGTAGGGTTGTGTATAGCTGTATATACCATAAAAGTATGAATGGGTATACCATAAAAGTTCGAAGACATATGAAGCCTAAATAAAATCAAAAAATGTTTTCTGTATAACTCATTTTAGCGTTCCGTAATTAAATAGTGAAAACGGAACCATTATAAAACAAATTGGAAATTGCTCGTCAAACGTGGCAAATGAGGTGCGTTCGTACTATAACTTGTTTTATAATTATTTTTTGCACCCCACGTTGTACTGAATGTATATTTTTTTGCGCTTCATAAGTGCATAGTCTGTAACATCATTAAAATGCACTTACAATAATTTTTTCCCATTCCCCGTAATGTAACGGAAAACTTTTGACTGTCCCTGTAATTAAACTATACATTCGATTTTCATAAAATTTGAAATGGCTCGACAAAATTTTGCAGCAAATATATTTAAAATTTCAGACCATTCGGAAGGCTGTAAAATCATTAAAATGCATTTGCAATAATTTTTTCCCATTGGCCATAATGTAACGGAAAACTTTTGGGTGTCCCTATAATTAAACTATACATCCGATTTTCATAAAATTGGAAATGGCTAAACAAAATTTTGCAACAATTATATATTAAAAATTTCAGACCATTCGGAAGGCTGTAAAATCATTAAAATGCATTTGCTATAATTTTTTCCCATTGGCCGTAATGTAACGGAAAACTTTTGGGTGTCCCTGTAATTAAACTATAGATCCGATTTTCATAAAATAGGAAATGGCTCGACAAAACTTTGCAGCAATTATATATTAAAAATTTCAGACCATTCGGAAGTCTGTAACATCATTAAAATTCACTTGCAATAATTTTTCCCATTGGCCGTAATGTAAAGAAAAACTTTTGACTGTCCCTTTAATTAAACTACACATCCGATTTTCATAAGATTGGAAATGGCTCGACAAAATTTTGCAGCAATTATATATTAAAAATTTCAGATCATTCGGTCGGGTAGTTTTTGCTCTGTTATATGCGAACGGACGGACAGACGGACTGAACGACGACTATAGGTGCTACGTATTTATATAATTACGAACGTACCTAATAAGTGCATAGTCTGTAACATCACTAAAATGCACTTACAATAATTTTTTCCCCATTCCCCGTAATGTAACGGAAAACTTTTGACTGTCCCTGTAATTAAACTATGCATTCGATTTTCATAAAATTTGAAATGGCACGACAAAATTTTGCAGAAATTATATATTTAAAATTTCAGACCATTCGGAAGGCTGTAAAATCATTAAAATGCATTTGCAATAATTTTTTCCCATTGGCCATAATGTAACGGAAAACTTTTGGGTGTCCCTGTAATTAAACTGTACATCCGATTTTCATAAAATTGGAAATGGCTCAACAAAATTTTGCAGCAATTATATATAAAAATTTCAGACCATTCGGAAGGCTGTAAAATCATTAAAATGCATTTGCTATAATTTTTTCCCATTGACCGTAATGTAACGGAAAAATTTTGGGTGTCCCTGTAATTAAACTATACATCCGATTTTCATAAAATTTGAAATGGCTCAACAAAATTTTGCAGCAATTATATATAAAAATTTCAGACCATTCGGAAGGCTGTAAAATCATTAAAATGCATTTGCTATAATTTTTCCCATTGGCCGTAATGTAAAGAAAAACTTTTGACTGTCCCTGTAATTTAACTATACATCCGATTTTGATAAAATTTGAAATGGCTCGACAAAAATTTGCAGCAATTATATATTTAAAATTTCAGCCCATTCGGAAAGCTGTAACATCATTAAAATGTACTTGCAATAATTTTTCCCATTGGCTTTAATGTAAAGAAAAACTTTTGACTGTCCCTGTAATTAAACTATACATCCGATTTTCATAAAATTTGAAATGGCTCGACAAAATGTCGCAATAATTATATGTTTAAAATTTGAGACCATTCGGAAAGCTTTAACATCATTAAAATGCACGTGCAATAATTTTTCCCATTGGCTGTAATGTAAAGAAAAACTTTGACTGTCCCTGTAATTTAACTATACATCCGATTTTCATAAAATTTGAAATGGCTCGACAAAAATTTTACAACAATCATATATTTAAAACTTCAGACCATTCGGTAGGTAGTTTTTGCTCTATTATATGCGGACGGACGGACGGACAGACAGACGGACTGAACGACGACTATAGGTGCTACGTATTTATATAATTACGAACGCACCTAAAAAGGTCGTTGTTAAAAGAATAATAAGACTGTAAAAAACTATACAACAATGTAGGGTTGTGTATAGCTGTATATACCATAAAAGTATGAATGGGTATACCATAAAAGTTCGAAGAGATATGAAGCCTAAATAAAATCAAAAAATGTTTTCTTTATAACTCATTTTAGCGTTCCGTAATTAAATAGTGAAAACGGAACCATTATAAAACAAGTTGGAAATTGCTCGTCAAACGTGGCAAATGAGGTGCGTTCGTACTATAACTTGTTTTATAATTATTTTTTGCACCCCACGTTGTACTGAATGTATATTTTTTTGCGCTTCATAAGTGCATAGTCTGTAACATCATTAAAATGCACTTACAATAATTTTTTCCCATTCCCCGTAATGTAACGGAAAACTTTTGACTGTCCCTGTAATTAAACTATACATTCGATTTTCATAAAATCTGAAATGGCTCGACAAAATTTTGCAGCAATTATATATTTAAAATTTCAGACCATTCGGAAGGCTGTAAAATCATTAAAATGCATTTGCAATAATTTTTTCCCTTTGGCCATAATGTAACGGAAAACTTTTGGGTGTCCCTATAATTAAACTATACATCCGATTTTCATAAAATTGGAAATGGCTAAACAAAATTTTGCAACAATTATATATTAAAAATTTCAGACCATTCGGAAGGCTGTAAAATCATTAAAATGCATTTGCTATAATTTTTTCCCATTGGCCGTAATGTAACGGAAAACTTTTGGGTGTCCCTGTAATTAAACTATACATCCGATTTTCATAAAATTGGAAATGGCTCGACAAAACTTTGCAGCAATTATATATTAAAAATTTCAGACCATTCGGAAGTCTGTAACATCATTAAAATTCACTTGCAATAATTTTTCCCATTGGCCGTAATGTAAAGAAAAACTTTTGACTGTCCCTTTAATTAAACTACACATCCGATTTTCATAAGATTGGAAATGGCTCGACAAAATTTTGCAGCAATTATATATTAAAAATTTCAGATCATTCGGTCGGGTAGTTTTTGCTCTGTTATATGCGAACGGACGGACAGACAGACGGACGGACAGACGGACTGAGCGACGACTATAGGTGCTACGTATTTATATAATTACGAACGTACCTAATAAGTGCATAGTCTGTAACATCACTAAATTGCACTTACAATAATTTTTTCCCCATTCCCCGTAATGTAACGGAAATCTTTTGACTGTCCCTGTAATTAAACTATGCATTCGATTTTCATAAAATTTGAAATGGCTCGACAAAATTTTGCAGCAATTATATATAAAAATTTCAGACCATTCGGAAGGCTGTAAAATCATTAAAATGCATTTGCTATAATTTTTTCCCATTGGCCGTAATGTAACGGAAAACTTTTGGGTATCCCTGTAATTAAACTATACATCCGATTTTCATAAAATTGGAAATGGCTCGACAAAATTTTGCAGCAATTATATATTAAAAATTTCAGACCATTCGGAAGTCTGTAACATCATTAAAATTCACTTGCAATAATTTTTCTCTTTGGCCGTAATGTAAAGAAAAACTTTTGACTGTCCCTGTAATCAAACTATACATCCGATTTTCATAAAATTGCAAATGGCTCGACAAAATTTTGCAGCAATTATATATTAAAAATTTCAGATCATTCGGTCGGGTAGTTTTTTCTCTGTTATATGCGGACGGACGGACAGACGGACAGACAGACGGACTGAACGACGACTATAGGTGCTACGTATTTATATAATTACGAACGCACCTAAAAATCACTCATGTGTCTGCCTGTCACAGACATGTTACTCGTAAACTATGGAACGTGAAAGTTCAAATTAGGGGAAGTAATAAAGATTTTTTACAGATTACAGAATATTTTATATTTTTTTATTTTATATTTTTTATATATATTTACAGAATATTTACAGATTATGAAACATTCACAAATATATTTAGGAAAACTGTAGAGGGGCTAATTGAGTTACTTGGAAAAAAAATCTTTTCTTTGACTATGGTGTGGGGTATCGTGTGAAAGCCTTCCTAACGCTGAACGCAAAAATACATTTCTTTTAATTTTAGGTATTATATTTTCAGAGATATCGTCGAATATGTAGCGCAAAAATCTCTCTCCCCATCTATTTCCAAATCTACTGGAACTAAAATTATAAAAAAATGTGAGATGGTAGATGTCAATTTAAACCTTGTAGGAAAATTATAACGATTACCGTAGGTCATGTAGTTTTTGAGAAAAGCACATTTTACCGTTAGAAACAAATTTCGATTTGCGGACATTCAGCAAAGGTGTTGAGGAGAGCTGGATGTACCTATCGTAGCAGAAATATAAAAGCATTCTGGACAATGATTTTCGAAAAAAAATCGTCGGTAAATAGCTGAGATATTAACCCTTAAAGAAACGCATGGTTTGGTCATACATAATGACAGGGCGGCCTACTCTATATACCATCGATTTTAAAGTCTAGATAACAACTTTTTATGATATATTTGTGCCCAGTAGCAGTATAAAAGCAATAAACGACAAATTGTTAAAAACAGACTAATTTAATTAGAATTAATCACTTAAATACTATGGTAGGGATGCACAACCTGTGGCCCGCGAATTTAGTCAATTTATAACAGGAAAAAATTGCAATTTTTGTCCGCGGATTGCGAGATAAAATCGTGAATTTCATCAATTTGGGGAAATTGAAAGTGTCATCAGACAGATAAGAATCGCGAATTTCGTTGATTGGGTGCAGAAAAATCACGAATTTCGTTGATCGATTGCAGAAAAATCGAGAATTTCGTCGATCGGATACGAAAAAATAACAAATTTCGTTGATCAGGCACGGAAAAATCGCAAATTTTGTCGATAAGGCGCGAAAAAAAATCATAAAATTTCGCCGATCGGGCACGGAAAAAAGCAAGTTTTGTCGATCGAGCTTGGAAAAATTGCGAATTCCGATGGTCGGGCACGTAAAAATAGCGAATTTCGTTCATCAGATGAGGCAAACAGTGAGTTCTGTCAATCAGGCCCGGAAAAATAGCAAATTTCGTTGATCGGGAACGGAAAAATCTCGAATTTAGTTGATCGGGTGAGAAAAACAGCGAGTTTTGTCGATCAGGCGCAGAAAAATAGCAAATTTCGTTGATCGGTCACGGAAAAATAGCAAATTTTGTTGATCGACAGCGGAAAAATCGTGAAGTTTGCCAGTCCCGTGAAAAAAAACGCGAATTTCGTCAATTTATCGCGAAAATAAATTTCATATTTCGTCATTCAATTAAGAATCGCAAATTTCGTCGATCGGGTTCGGAAAAATCACGAATTTCGTCGATGAGGAGCGGATAAATCTCAAATTCCGTTGATCGCCAGCAGAGAAATTGTGTGTATCGTCTGTTTAATGAAAATTTCGTCAATTTGCGCGGGAAAAATTGAAAATTTCGTCAGAGTCAGTTTAGAATCTCGAATTTCGTAAATTGCGTCGTTCAGGCGAAAATAAATCGCAATTTTCGTCAATCGGTCTCCGAAAAATCGCGAACTTCGTTGATCAAGCGCGGAAAAATCGTAAATGTTGTCGTGGTTACGCGGAAAAATTAAATTTCGTTGATCGGCTGCGGAAAATCGTGAGTTTCGTCAGTTTATTGCGAGGAAAAATCGTGAGTTTCGTCATTTTGCAGAAGGAAAAATTCGCAAACTTCGTCAATTTGCCTCGGGAAAAACATCCAAATTTCGTCAGAGTAAGTTAACCACTTGAGAGGCGGTGGTATTTCTATGAAACCACTTAATTGTAATTCCCAAATGCCACAGTGGCACAAGAATTTTGGTAAAAAAAATTTTTGCTTTATTATATACGCGAAATATAGCTTTTTCTCAAAAAAATTGTTTTCAAATTCCGGTGTCATTCATTAATTTCAACACTTTAGCAATGGAAATACTTTGCCCCTGAAAGGGTTAAGAATCGTGAATTTCGTTGATCGGGAGCGGAAAAATCTCGATTTTCGTCGATCAGGGGTGGAAAATATCGCAATCTTCGTCGATCGGGCTTAAAAAAATCACGACTTTCTTTAGTCGGGCGCGAAAAAAATCTCGAATATTGTCTATCAGGCGCGGAAAAATAGAGAATTTCATTAATCGGGAGCAGAAAAAAAGGAATTTCGTTCATCGGGTGCGGAAAAATAGCAAATTCCGTTCATTAGGCGGGGAAATTTCTAAAATTTCGTTGATCGGCTCCCCTTTCTCCTTCCTTTATAAAGTTCACATTTTTTACGGTACTAGCCACTTTCATGCCTACGTTTATTTTGTAGCACTTTTAACAAAACAAAATTTACTTATCCGAATAAAGTCAATTAATATTATCTCCTTGAAAATAATTCTTATATACAAATATAAACTGTTGATATATCCTTGCAAATGAATTGGATTTGTTGACTGGGTAGCGGAACCTAGAGGGGTAAAAGTGCTCCTCCCGTCTGAAACCATGTTTTTTATCTGAATGTCGACCACACATCACCTCCCCGAAAAAAAATTCTTTCCATGTTACTGATGTGGCCCTCGACAACCAACACATTTTTGTAAGTGATCCTTGTCGTAAAAAGATTGTGCACCCCTTCAGGGTACCTCTACTTTAAGCCTATACCCTTCTACTTACAACGTATACCCTCTGTCAACGTATACCCCTGGGTATAATAGACCCGACAAGTACATTAAAAATGATTTTTTTGATTATTAAAAAAAAAAAAAAAAAAAAAAAAAAACTGGCACAAATGTCATATTGGCGCGATTTTTTTCCGACGCCAATGTCGTATACACAATGGGTACTTAACTGGCGCCAAAGTTTCGTTATTTTGCTTGATATGGTAACCCGGATATTGTTGTTTATTTATTAATAAATTGTTTATTTACTTTTATTTTCTTTTTTAAAATTGTATAAATTGTTTTGTTCTATAATTATTAATGAAACTTTTTTTTTATTTATTATTATTCCCTTTTTAAAAATATATATGTAACTGGTATTCGAAAACGAGGTTTTTGCCAAATTAACGTCAGAAAAAAATCGCGACAACGTAGAGCTTATGACATCTGTGCCAAAAAACTCAAAAATTCCGTAATTATGTGACTTTCTCTGGAATATTCTACTCTTTTGGTATTTTTTTCCATGAGAAAAATCATTTTGAATGTACCTGTCGGGTCCATTGGATCCGTCTGTAGGCGGTGGGCTATTTTTCAGTTAGTTGTTAATTTTAAGAGATGCAAAATTTCTTAATTAATCTGATCATTATAATTTTTTAAATGCAAATTAATTTCATATATATTTGTTTTCATTTAAATAAATTAAAGTTAGCACATTAACTTACTTATTATTAAAATCGTTTCAGTTGTGGTTAAAAAACAATTACGTCATAGGGGCGGCAAAATAATGCTCACCTCAGGCGCCAATATTTCTAGACCCGGACCTGGTCAAAGGGTTAAGCAATTTACGCTCAATCTCAGTAATGCTTACGAATTCTTTTGTGCAGCCATGTGTTATATGATCTACAGAGTTTATAATATCTAAATACAAAATATCTAAAATCAGTTAAATTTAAAACGTATATTATAACTAAAACGCACATTCAGGAACCTTTGGATGCAATACTGTATCCGAAATCTTTTATTTGTCCTTGTAAATGAACGATAAGTACGATGCACACCATAGTCCACTGCAAGCATGTTGTAGTACAGAATTTCCCCCCTGTTGCAATTTTTTCTTTCCTGTTGCCACGTCCTAAAAATCAATGGAAAAAATAAAAAAAAACGATACCCGTGTACTTTGTTTTTCAACGCTAATAAAAATTTAGACCTACTTGCTATATTTTCACATCCAAAATTGACGTTATTCAAAGCAGATAATGCACATTTTTCGTGTATAAAATTAAAACTACAAAACAGGAATTTTGCTTTTTCAGAATTTAGTGTCGCCCCCGATGAAATAAAAATTATTTGTATATATATATAGATAGTACAAAAAATATTTAAATTTTCAGACTTAAAACACACGCTTTTACTTTATATAAAGTGACATCATCCGCATTCGCTGAAGAATTCCTCATTTGCGATCCAGTATTAAATAACATCTGCAGTAAAGTACGCATATGACGTCACTATCGCTGAATGTCAAGAAACTCGATAAAAATATCGCCTATCTAATGATTCACATACCTTCATTTGTTTGTAACATTAATATAGATACTTAAAATTAAATTTAGTTTTTAATATATTTTAGGTAGCTTTCATTACAGAAAGCTACCTATTGCAGCCATCGGAGGAAAACTATTTCAAAAAATTTTAGTATATTTTCATCGATCATGACCCCCAGACCCCGAAACCACCCTCCGTTCAAAAGTTGATATATATATATATATACAGGGTTAGCGAAATTAAACTTCCGCTACTCAAAGGATCCTAGAGGCCGTTCTACTAGTCCGATGAGAAAAATATTTGGACAATAGACACTTCGGAGGATGCGCTCGAGATTTCCGAAATTAAAAAAAATAGTTTAAAAAATCGCCACTAGATGGCGCTACGAGTTAGCGTGTTAAGAGGACAAACTGAGATCCCGAAACACTGAAGGACCAGTGGTCTTACACAAAAGGAACACAATAAGGACAATAAGTGGGCACAGAATTTCCACGGCCAGAAATCATCAACCGCCATTCTCGCGAGAAATTGTACCGTGAATGTTTTGCGAGTGTCCAGATCTTGTCGTTCCAATTGCTGAACCGCTTGAATGTTATACGGGTAGAAGATCAGAATTCTAAGAATTGTCGGACACTGTAGTAGGGCATATCAAGGGTACGTGAAATCGTCGGTACATTGACATTTCCATGAGGCGAATGAGTGCTTGCTTCCACGACCGCTGTAGCAATATCCTCTACGACGGCGGTTGTACACTTTTACTTTCACTTCCCGGCAAATCGCCTAACTGTCCTGTTTGCTCGAATTGCATCATCATGTCTTTAAGAGCACGCTCCGATATCGGTCCACGTCGTTGCTTCTTGGGACGGCGGAACTCTCTCACAACTGCATCTGCATTCTCACCGTTGCGGTAGTACAGTTTGACTAGCATTGGCAACGTCGGCATTTTGAAATGCTCATATGATTGGGCCACGAACTTCTTCCCTTTATCGTGCGTGGAATTTGCATGTGTTGCTGCAATGTGCTGTCCCGATGCGCCATCTGGTAGCGATTTTTTAAACTATTTTTTTTTCGGAAATCTCGAGCGCATCCTCCGAAGTGTCTGTTGTCAAAACATTTTTCTCTTCGGTGTAGTAGAACGGCCTACAGGGCCCTTTGAATAGCGGAAGTTTAATTTCGCTAACCCTGTATATATATATATATATATCTGATCTTTGTCACATTGTAACTCTCGTATTTATGAACCGATTCGGATAAAATTTCTTTTATACATAGTGCATACCAATGTCTCGACCAAGTTCGTTGGCCAGCTTCATCCGTCATCTTGTTTCAAAATGGCGGTCATTTAGAAAAAAAATATTTAAAATTTGAAATGTGGTACCAAAAAAATGAAAATTTAAAAATATTTTTTTCTTATGTGTTTGACCTTGATGCAAAGATTCCGGAGCATTTTTTGTTTCGTCTATATCTTAAAAAAATGGTTGAGTTATAGCACTTTGAATTTCTAGCTTTGCTGACATTTTGAAACGACCTGATTTTTTTCACGCAGTAACAGGCGTATTTATGAACCAATTTGGATGTACCTTGGTGTATATATAATACGTACCAATGTCTCGACCGAGTTCGTTGGCCAGCTTCATCCGCCATCTTGTTTCAAAATGGCAGCCATTTAATTTTTTTTAATTTAAAATTTGAAATGTAGTACCAAAAAATTGAAAATTGAAATTTTTTTTTCTTATATGTTTGACCTTCATACAAAGATTCCGGAGCAGTTTTTGTTTCGTCTATATCTTAAAAAATGGCTGAGTTATAGTACTTTGAATTTCTAGCGTGGCTGACATTTTGAAACGACCTGATTTTTGTAACGCGATAAAAGGCGTATTTATGAATCGTTTTGGATGTACCTTGGTGTATACATAATACTACCAAGGTGTCGACCGAGTTCGTTCGCCAGCTTCCTCCGCCATCTTGTTTAAAAATGGTGGCCATTTAAAATTCTTTTAAAAATATGAAATTTAAAATAAGGTACCAAAAATTGGAAAATGAAAAATATTTCTTTTTATATGTGTTTGAACTTAGTACAAAGATTCCGGAACACTTTTTGTCTCGTCTATATCTAAAAAAATGTCTGAGTTACAGCATTTTGAATCTCTATTGTGGCTGACATTTTGAAACGACCTAATTTTTGTCACGCGATAACAAGCGTATTTATGAACCAATTTGGATGTAACTTGGTGTGTACATACTACTTACCAATGTCTCGACTGAGTTCGTTGGCCAGATTCATTCGCCATGTTGTTTCAAAAGGCCTGCTATTTAAAAAAAATTAAATTTTAAATTTAAAATGAGTTATCAAAAAATTGAGTAATGAAAATGATTTTTTTTATGTGTTTGACCTTGATAGAAAGATTCCGGATCAGTTTTTCTTTCGTATATAACTTAGAAAATGGTTGAATTATAGCACTTTGAATTTCTAGCATGGCTTATATTTTGAAACGATGTGATATTTGTCACGTGATAACACGCGTATTTATTAACCTATTTCGATGTAAGAAGGCATGTGTATAATATATCGTAATGTCTCGACCAAGTTTGCTGGCCAGCTTCATCAGCCATCTTGTCTCAAAATGGAGGCCATTAAATTAAAAAATATATATGTTTAAAGTGAGGTGCAAAAAATTAGAAATTGAAAGTATTTGACCATGATATAAGGATTCCGGAGCATTTTTTTGTTTTGTCTTTATCTTAAAAAATGGCTCAAATATAGTAGTTTGAATTTCTAACGTGGGTGACATTTTGAAAAATCTGATTTTTTGCCTGCGACAGCACTTGTATATATCAACCGATTCCGATGTGAGTGAGCATGTGCACAGGAATCACTAAGGTCTCGACCAAGTTCACTCTTTAGCCTCATCCACCATGTTGTCTTAAAATGGCAGGAACTTCAAGATATCGCTGAATTTGGCAGCCAAATATAAGTTACTTTAAATAAAAGCAGCTTGGATAAAGCTGACTAATTTCGCGAAATTCTCATTATAATGATTTAGTATTGATAAAAAATTAGTTTTGAATCTCCTATAATCGGTTTCCACTAAATTGAGCTTCGTGTGTTTGAATAATATAAGCTTGCTTTTTAAAAATAAGGAATATGAAAGCTACCTCTTCCTCCCGGCACTGGCCGGAAGCACTTTTTTCAAAATAGCATGCATTTTAAGTAAAGTTTTTAGTTTTTATGGAAAAATGGCAACAGAAAGCTATAATTGCAATTTTCCAACTATTTTTCTTTTACTTTCCACAGAAATGGAGTACATGAGTTGCCAAAATTAAACAAATGTCTCTAAAATCTACAAAAAAATTAATATCTCAAAAATAAATTGAGATGCAGTTTTCAAACACATTGTATTAAAAAGTAAATTTTTTTCCCAATACGACGGTATAAAAATTGAAAATGTGCGATGCTTAGAAGTTAAAAAAATTGCAGTAGAATATTTAAGAGTACTACTTTGTTTCACGGCTGGCTTATACAACGTAACGTTATTTTTTGGAGACGACACAAAATAAGCTGTGAGAAAGAAATAGCATACATGGGACCGGGGGCTAAAAAATTACTATAAGTGTGTTAAAATGAGTAGTACCTCCAATTAAACGCATTTAGAGTTACAGCAATATACTATAATACAAACATTTAAATTATTTTTAAAAAAATCGGGCGAAGAAATAATAAAATAATCTTTTACATACATATCACTTTCTATGATACTCTTTCAATGTGACGTCACACTGATTCTAAACAAACGATTGCTGTGTTTTATTTCCTATTTCGTTTGTATGTTTTAGCTATATCTATATCTTATAGCTCTATGTCTTATAAATAAGTAATTTAATACTTTAAATGCAGTTGTAACATTTCTTTTCCTTTTTTTTACGATTAGTAGTATTAAATAGGAAATGAAACATAGCAACCGTTTTTTTTTCAATTCCTACTATTAGCTCACACTCTCCCTATATTTATTTATTTATTTATATATTTATCTTGTTCAAATTTTCAATATTTAATAAAATACTCATTATTCATCCTATCAAGTTGAAATAAATTTTTTTAAACTTGTACTGGATGACAATTGATGTTAATACAGTTTTTTCAAATATTAATTAATTAATTAAATTTTAATTAATTAATTTTAGTTTTGCATGGGAAAAAAAATGGTGTCCATTGGTTATTGAAGATCAATTCAAGTATTTTCAATAAGGGTTTACTACAGGGGAGACCCTGTTCTGTTGCCAAATATCGCCAAGTTTGTCGCCAACTTGGTGATATATCGTTAAATTTGGCGGCCAAAATGAGTCGCCAAAAGTGACGCCAACTTGGCGATATCTCTAATATTTCGCCAAATTCCCGTAGAGTTCCATTGTAAACCTACTTGCTTATAGAAAATCAACAATTGAGATATTTTAATGCAACAAAAACTAATATTAGCTTAAGGGATTATATTAAATTTTTCTTTGATGGCCTAAGTAGGAATTGACTTTAAAAACAAAATTTTTATATTACTTGTTTAGTTAAATTTTTTCTTGTTTCAAACAAAATGACATCATTTTCGTATAATAAGCGTAGATTAGATTTTTATTTAAAAATAGGGAGCATATGTTATATATTCCTGCGGCCCTCATCTTGGATTTTTTCTTGGCGTGAAAACTCCTTTTCCGCCAAGTAAATGTCGCCAAGCAGATTTATGAGCATATTAGGCTTAACGGGGTTGCCAGAACACCTCATTCGTCGGAATTGCTTTATCGATAAACGCCAACAAATCATCGCCGAGTATCCCAAGATGACGGTCGCGGGAATATATAACATCTTAGCGAAAATAACTTAGGGACATTACTACGATTACGTTAAAGTAACACAATTTTTTCTGATTGTCTGTTTTAATGTTTTATGGCGCGAACGCACAAAGTTCCATTATTGTGATCGTCGTACGCCGGGTTGTTGCGGAAGGCATGCCTGTTTTATACTGCAAATCCGAGTGGTTCTGCTAACACTATTTAACTGGTGTCGCATGACAAAAGTTGTAAAAAAAAAAAAAAAAAAGGCAATTTAACAAATTACAACGACTATTTGGAAAATGATTTTTTCAAAAACTAAAATTTAAGACATAAAAAATCGCACGAAGTTGATCATACATTACGTACGCCATGAATTAAACATTAATAGTGTTATTACACGTAAAAATTGCAAGCGACAAAAATCGCCTACGACTCGTTTGATTTCCTGAAAGAAAATAACAATGGTTACTATGTGTCATTAAAAATTAATAGATATATGCGACGAATAAATACATTTGTATTTAAATTTTCTATAATACCTTATTTTTTCTATCATTTATTAGGTAATTTTTACTGAATTTAAATGTTTCTTTCATAAAAATTAAACCATTGTGCTATACAACAAACTAAAAGATAACTATTGTACAATTCATTATTAAAATGGATTACACTAATTTAAAACTTAGAAATGTGTTTCTCAAACTTTAAAGAAAGATTTCTTTTCACTGCTTTATCGAAAATTTCGGCTAATTTTCAATCGTTTAGCAAATACATTCCATTGCGGTGAAATCCGCATACTCAGATCATATATTTCTGCTTAGTGTATATGTTGCTTTCTTTTCTTTTCTTTTTTAGAAACTTACATATTATCCACTTCAAACTTACGTATTATCCAAGCATTTCATTGGCTGTTCGGGAAAAGGCTTTTTCATCGTCCGATTTCCAAGAAATCTGACGACCAATTTTAAATGAGATTTCATTCTTAAAATACTAAACATCACACAATATTAATTTTTACACCGTCGTATAGAGAAAAAAATGTACTTTTAAATGCAATTTGTTTGAAAGCTGTATCTCAATTTGTTTCTGAGTTATTAATTTTTTTTGTAGTTTTTATTACTTTTTTGTCATAGTGGCAAGAGAAGTATTGATCTCTGTTGAAAGTAAAGGGAAATACAGGTTACTGTATAGACCAATCAGAAAATGAATAAAATGCGGATTCAACCAATAAAAAGCTTCAGATATGCTTTTGATTTCCTACCCTGACGAGAACAATAACCATTTTTCCAAATGGTTAATAAATGTCGTTATGAAAATGGCTCGTTATTAATTAAAACAAACTATTGTTACAAAGACATTGGAAATCAGATTACAGCAAGCAATACAAATTTAAATAACAATGTAAGATTCCGGCTTGCCGACTGTTGGGAGTAGTTTTTAACAGTCAAGAACATTATCAGATCTATTGCAGATGATATAAAAAACTGTTGGAACCAGATTGAAAAGTAAAGCTCAATCTAAAAAAAATTACAGTAAAAAATTGGCAAATAGTTTCAGTCTAAAAAAGTAAGTAGTGGGTAGAAAAGTAATGGAACCAGATTATCTGTAAAGCTCATGAAATTACCCAAATTTTTGTTAATAGCTGAAAATGTGGACTGAGCTTTACTGGTGCCTTAAAATCAATCAGGGTAATAAAGGCATTTTTAACACATTCTAAATTCCAATCATTGATAACCAGTTTAAAAATGTGGGTTCATAAGAATAGGTTAGAGGCTGATTTGGTAATGAGCGACAAACTGAAAGATCCGTTCAGTACGAAGTATGGACCAAATTCTATTCCAGGGCTCACTGATAAACCTGGAAGATCAAAGTCCAAGTAAACCCAAAACCCTAAGCATGTACGATTCAACCATATGCTAAGTATTTGTCTGGCGTAAGTCCATTGGCATAAGGTTCCCTTTTCACAGTAATTACATGAAAGAAAAATTATTACGTTAGTGTGTTATGTCAGAAATGTTAATAACAGCAATTCCTCAACAACCTGACTATATTAATGTTACACTTAAAATATTACTTCATGGTTTACATTCTTTTAGCTTTGTGGAGTTTAGCTTGACATGATGCAATCATGTCCACAATTCTGGGCCTGGCAGATTTTTTTTAGTACATAACTACACATTTTGTTTACTATACCCGGTACTCATTTTGAGTGGATAATATGATTCTGAATATAAGGCACCAGTAAAGCTCAGTCCACATTTTCAGCTATCAACAAAAATTTGGGTAATTTCATGAGCTTTACAGATAATCTGGTTCCATTACTTTTCTACGCACTACTTACTTTTTTAGACTGAAACTATTTGCCATTTTTTACTGTATTTTTTTTTAGATTGAGCTTTACTTTTCAATCTGGTTCCAACAGTTTTTTTATATCATTTCATACCTTTTTCAGATCCTTTCAGGAACTTAATCAATCAACTGCCACTAACCAAAAAAACCGCCCCAATTAACCAACCAATGACCTCAATCAACCGGCCCAGCGAATTTCCCTAATCAAAAACTAACGGAAACTTTGGTTCAATAGTGTATTTGAAGATCTCTGATGACCCCATACATATAGCTAACATCCATATTGGGATATTGACCCATACTTTACTCAGGACTAGCCGCCAGTCTAGTTTTATACATATTGTGATTTCTTAAATTTTTACCCTACGTACCCACGATGCTCTGTATTAAGGGACTTCGCAGTATCCTATGTCAACCGCTCAAATACACAAAAAGCTAGAGTAAGAAACAGTCATAAGAAATGAATTAAAACTGTGAAAAAACTATAAAAATGGAAAAATTTTGCTTTGGGCACTTAATGGGAATTTAAAATTTAAAAAATCTGAAAACGACTGAATGCAGAAAAATGATTAAATGTGATTGAAAATATTATACAATACACCTGTAAATAATATAAGAAATATTGCTAATAGTGGATATTTATATTAATATTTCGTAGGTCAAACTAAAATACTTTGATAATGACTAACATATTTACATCTAACTGTAACCATTGATAAAAAAAAAAAAAATCAGGAAAATTTGAAAGTAGGTGTCCTTTGTAAAGTATGCATTAATTAAAGAGATAAATTACGTGAACGAGTCTATAGACAATTGGCGTATTTGGTACGGATAAATTACATAATTGAATCTACAGACAATTGGCGCATGTTGCCAGGCGTCGTTTAGCACATAATTAACTTAAACGTAAGCACATACACCTATTTTTATAAAGTTACCACACGCATGGGGTAACTCATTATTACATTTTGTTTACCATTATATTTTTGGCTAAATGCGTTTTAAAAGCAAGTCTACAACTTTAAATTGTAAAATGCATCAGTACTATTTCTTTTTAGGGAAAAATGAAGCGTTTCAAAATAAAAAAAATTCCGATTTTGTATCAGTTTCTGTAAAAATCGCGTTTTTTTTTTTTTTTTTTTTTGAAAATATGCAACGATTTGTTTTACCTCTTAAAACATGAATTATTTTATAAACTTTATGTTAATTACATTTAACACACTTTCATCAACATATACAGGTAACTTTTATGTCACTCTTTAAGTAAAATTATTTTAGTGTGTGTTATCCCAAAACGTATGAACATATCGAAATGAAACGTTTGTACACGCGCGGGATTACTTAATTCCAAAAGGCATATTTTTTTCCCTTCTAGCCAACAACAACAACAAAAACAAGTTGGAAATTGCTCGTCAAACGTGGCAAATGAGGTGCGTTCGTACTATAACTAGTTTTATAATTATTTTTTGCACCCCATATTGTACTGAATGTGTATTTATTTGCAATTCATAAGTGCATAGTCTGTAACATCATTAAAATGCACTTGCAATAATTTTTTCCCATTCCCCTTAATGCAACGGAAAACTTTTGACTGTCCCTGTAATTAAGCTATACATCCGATTTTCATGAAATTTTAAATGGTTCGACAAAATTTTGCAGCAATTATATATTTAAAATTTCAGCCCATTCGGAAAGCTGTAACATCATTAAAATGCACTTGCAATAATTTTTCCCATTGGCTTTAATGTAAAGAAAAACTTTTGACTGTCCCTGTAATTAAACTATACATCCGATTTTCATAAAATTTGAAATGGCTCGACAAAATTTTACAACAATCATATATTTAAAATTTCAGACCATTCGGTTGGGTAGTTTTTGCTCTATTATATGCAGACGGACGGACAGACAGACGGACGGACGGACAGACAGACGGACGGACGGATAGACGGACAGACAGACGGACTGAACGACGACTATAGGTGCTACGTATTTATATAATTACGAACGCACCTAAAAAGACATTCCTTCACAGAACCTTTCTCAACCTTGACTTTGAAAGGTATAAGGAAGTTCAGAAGCGCCCTCGAAAAATTTATATTTCGAAAAAAAAAAAAAAAATGTGAGTGGGATGAGATTTACCCCAGCGCGTGTGCTTACGCGTTAAAAAAGGAATAAATTGGTTCTGTGTTTTTAAAGCGAACCTATCCCACATTCTAATTTACAGAGAATTGGCGTAAGTTGGGACAAAGTTTTTTGGAGACCTTCCGCTACTTTTGCGTTGTACCAAGTCTATACTAAAATGTATGCTATTGCACCATTTATTTCAATCCTGAACGTGCGAAGATTTTTTAGTACTTTTCCAGTATAGACACCTTAGCGAAATAGAGAAAGTAGCCGTGGCGGAGAAGGAAATTTTGCGACATATTTTCTCACATCCTATTCACTGTTTCATTTCATATACACAAGCATTTTTTTCAATGTTTATAAAATTTATTTAACATAAAGACGCCATTTATCTAATTTTATATCGAAACAGAAGTAATTTGTTTATAAAAAGCATTAATAATAGACATACATTTAAAATACATAACTAAACAAAAAATTTCATCAAGTTCGTTTTGATTACTGTTTATATCATTTGGCAACAAATCGAAAGTTCTGACGCCCGAATTACGCCAAACTTTAAAAAAAAAAAAAAAAAAAAAAAAAAAAAAAAAAAAAAACGCAAGGCCCCTATACCAGAAAAGTACCAAATTTTTTTTTTTACAAACCGCGCCAAACGTTGTGACTTGCCATTTATTGAACGCGAATCTCTTTTGGATTTAATTATTATTTAATCGTAACAATGCAAAAATTTTTAATTTACTGTTTTTTAATTGAAAATATGTTTTATTATTAAGAAAAAATTAAGTTTTAACTTGATTTTTCGAAGATTCAAAACTGGCCATGTTTAGTGCATTGCTAAGAGACCCTTACAGTTTCATGTATGTAATTTAAAATGCGATTTTGAAAAAAAAAAAAAATTGAACAATGTTTATTTGCGCTTTTGTTTCTAGTATATTTGTATTGATTTCATAAAATAGTTCTCGAAACTCTGTAATTTTGAAAATTTACGTTCTTTAAATGATTACTTTCGCGTCAACAATGTTAATTTTTTTAAAACTCGCGAAATTGAATTTCATTTGGCGTTATAATGACGTAGTTCTAATAGTGTTTCAGTGTTTAAAATTAAAATGCATGTTTTCTTTGGCGCCTGCAAAAGGAGGCATATTTTTTCCCCAACTGAAATTTGCCTTCTAAATTGTATCTCGCAATCTGATTGGTCAGAGACTTCCGCATGCATTTGATGTTTCTTGCTGGGAATCGTGCTTGGCGAAAAACACTTCTTTGTTTCTTGTCATGTAAGATTTTTTTCGTTCAGAAATTCTTTTTAATTACACATTATGTTATATGAAGTTAAACAAAAAGGGACCTTGTCAGGGCCAATTTCTAAGTTAAGTTTATCAATTAAAATTGAAATAATACGGCTGTTCTCAAATACCTTTCTGAATTCATTTTTGTTCAGAAACACATGAAATTGACAGGCGTTCTTATTAATAAACTATGTAATCGAATGATGTTCTCAATTTTTTAGTAAAAGCAGAATATCTTTTTTAAAAATACTGTCAAAGTTGGCTTTTCGGACTGAATTTTTGGATGCGACAGCGCGGGAAAAGAGAAAAACCTGTCGTCCCGTGACAACAATCGCTTACAACTCTCCATTTACTTATTAGAAAAAGATGGAAAACACTGTTCAATTCTTAAATATGTGACAGACAATTTCACGGCTGTTCTCAAATACCTTCCTAAATTCATTTTTGTTCGGAAACACATAAAACTGACAGGTGTTCTTATTAATAAACTATGTAATCGAATGGTGTTTTCAATTTTTTGGTAAAAGTAGAATATCTTTTTAAAAATACTGACAAAGTTGGCTTTTAGAACTGAATTTTTGCATACGACAGCGCGGGAAAGGAGAAAAACCAGTCGCCCCGTGACAACAATCGCTTACAACTCTCCATTTATTTATGAAAAAATGGAAAACACTGTTCGATTCTTAAATATGTGACAGAAAATTTCACGACTGTCCTCAAATACCTTTCTGAATTCATTTTTGTTCGGAAACACAGGCACTAAACTAAGGAATAAAAACTCACCATCATTAATTTAATTTATGTATCCAACAAAAATATAACAGCTTTAGGCAATAATATAATAGGATCCTCAACTTTTTCAGTAAAAAAAAGGGTAGGGGTTTTAGAAGATGCCCATTTTTAAATGCTTAAATACTGTGTTATATTTAAAAACCATATTCGAATTTTGTAAGCATTAGGTTATTTTTCTTTAAATAAAATCATACAGGCAAAATAAAAAACGCAAATAATTTATTTTTTCTTCTTCTACAAAAGAAAATAAGCTAGCGATTTGAGGATCATTTTCAAAAAGGAACATTAATTTCCTTAACATATTCAGAATAGCCATTCAAATGTTGTGTATAAAGATATGTGCATACAAAAAAGAAAAAAAAAAACTTTAAGAAAACTGAACTTTGCTGTGTGCAAAAGGGGTGGTGGTGGTGGTGGTGGTGGTGGGGGGGGGTAAAAATGTTTTTGCAGAAATTTCAAGGGGAATTTTAGATGACTGCTTATTGTTTCAACAAAGATTGGAATTTTTTTTTAATATAAATATTTCAGTATTATATATGCTGAAAAATGGGCAGGAGAAATTGAAATTTAAAGTGAAATTTAGACGACGTATTATTTATTTCTTATTTCAGCAAAATAACAAACAGAGCAGGTTTTTTTTAGTTTTAAAATTTTTGCATATCGCAGATTTTCACTTTTTCTAAAGATTTCATTTAAATTTACCGCCCTCTGAAATTTCTACTTCACAAAATCACGCGAAGTTTAATATCTATATGTACTTCTTTTTTAAATCATCTCTCCTATTTGTTATTTTATAGTATTTTATTACATCTGCTACGATTCCCCGACTCCTGACAATTTTATATTCATTAGACCTTACAGAATTTCATAATTATAAGGATTATTAAATTTAAAATCATTAAAAAAAGGTAACATTTATAATTTATTTGAATAATTACGAATTCAATTAAATACATTTATAATTAAGTAAAATTACAAATTAATAGAAAATTTTAAATAAAAAAATAATGTAAAATAGATTGAAAAATATCTTAAATTTAAAAAGTAACAAATTTATTAAAATTATTTGGAATCTTTTCACTTCTCAGATGACACCCCTCCCTCTTTGTCATTAGGTAATGGAAATTATCTTCTTTCTCTAGAAATCATTTTTGCCATTGACCTGTAATTTCAACAAAAATAAATAAATAAATAAATCAGAAGTCTATTTAAATGCATCCCTTTCCCCGCGATCCTATCAAAATTCTCTACTTTCATGGTCGCAAGCACAGTTCCCTCCCGCCAAGAAAAGTCACTTTGACACAGGAAGCTCTGACCAATCAGGTTACGAGATGGCAAATCTCCGTTGGAAAAAAGAAATATGCCAATAGGAGTACACGATTTCCTTGACAAAACGCAGGAAAATGCAATAAATACAACCAAATGAACTTGCATTTATCGAAAATTTCTTTCGTATGACTTAAAAATAAATCTTTCACTTTATGGATGACAATAATAAGGATTAATTTCAGATTATCAGGAGTCTCTCTTCAGAATAAAACGTCATAACAAAGGTATGTCAGTTAAACGGAAATTGACGTCATACCTAGCAAACGATTTTTTTTTTTTATTATTATTATCTTTTCCTAAATTGTTTTCTTGAAATTAAAATCGATTTTTTAACATTTAAAGCATTCTAATGAACATACGTCATTCTAACATGTGTTTAGTTAAAGATTTTACATATATATGGGCAATATTTTCATTTTCTGACTAGAATGACTTCGATATCAAAAATGCAAAAATATAGCGAGAAATCTGAATTTTTATTGGCTCGTAAAAGCAAAATACGCGTGTTATCACTTTTTTTAAATTATTGTGCCGGTTTTTAGAGAGTGGCAACACAAAAGAAACAATTTAATTAGAAAATTAAAAAGGAGATATTTCTATATTGTTAAATTACGGAAGGTACAGTGCTATGTAAAGTTTAAATGAGTGCCATTCCCTTAATATTGGATATTTTTTAATCCGACCTGCGAAAGGCACATCGCTAAATTAAGACCTTTCCAAAAAGCCATTATTCATCACTGAATGTTTTCTGGTTTGGATTGTAATTGAGTTGTTGTCTTTTCATCATGTTTCAAAACGTAAAAGATGCGGCTGAGCGCTACTATGCAGCACGACCGTGCTGCATGATATATTGTGTTACTGTCAACATGCTAATGTTCGTTTCAAAATTAGAAATTATTAATGTCTACTTTACGACAGCAATTTAATTTTATATCCGCTTAGTTCAATTTTATGCAGGTCTCGCTTGCAGTTCCCTATTATACATAAGTGTCCAGATAATGTAAAAAAGTCTTAAACAATCTTAACCACTTTGGTACATAAATAAAGCTGTACAACAGTACTTTTTCTTTTTTTTTCTTTATTAAAATTTTGTCGTTTTCCTATATAAAATAAGTTACAATATTCAAAAATGTAAAAAATATTACAATATTCTTCTCTTATCTAATTTCCATCTAATATATCGAATATTCCAATAACTAATGTAATTTTTTTTTCTTCTTTGTTGAAAACTTTGTTAGATAAAAGTCTTGCATTTAGTCATGTGTTCTTCTTAACCAACTCTGTAAGTTTTTCCAAGTTCTCTGAAGAACCGTCTCTCTTCTGATGATAAACTGAAAAAGAGATAACAAATTTTAAAAGGCTCAATTCTCTTTACTTAACCTAATCTACTAATAATTACTTTATTCTGCATTATATTATTCTTTATATATAAAAAGTCTAATTTTAAAGGAAAATCCTTATCTCTATTTGAAACAGTTGTGTTAACCCTAGATTAATATTCAGCGATAAATTATTTATGCCTGAAATACAAATGTTAGTCTTTTCTCTTTTCAAATTAAATTTATCTACTAACATTTTACTCATAAAGTTCGAGTTCACGCCAACGTCTTAAAAACCAAGTACTTCATAAAAATTACCCAATTCATCTTTTATTAAACAAACAAATGTGCTAAGTAACACAGATTTTAACTCATTAGCCAAATTACATGTCGTTTAAAATAAATTGTTCTGATTATTAGCTGGGAAAAGCTGAAATACTGGAGCCGAAACATCCAAATTAGATTTATTACCTCCTTTGTTTATATGACTCAATTCCTGTGAAATTACCTCTTGATTTTCAACTTTATTTATTTTTTGTTCACGAGGAAAATCTAAAGTTACATTGTGCCTTTTTCTACAAATAATACATGTGAATTTAGATTTACAATCAACCACTTTATGATTCATAAGACAGTTAAAACAAAGATTTTTTGCTTTTACGAGCTCAACTCTATCACTCACTGACGTATTTTTAAAAACAGGAGAATTAAAATTATTGGCGAATAAAATGATGAAGACAAAATCACGAAAAAAACCTCAAACAAACCTACAGAATCATCTACAAACCGTTAGAATCTATTTATATTACTGATGACATATATAATTTATTTTAAATTTATTGCCTGACTATAATGCAATAAATGGATAAAAACACTTGTTAATAAAAATAATAGCTTTCTTTTATAAACTGAACAAGTAAATTACCCACATCAATCATGTAAATAAAATAGATTAGTTTTAAATTTATATTGAATATGATAGGTGAGTAACTTATAAATCTATATGTATAATTAAAGTTGTTGAATTGCAGATACAGACTAGCGAAAAGCAAAATGATAGTGAATCAATCCGTTTACTGTTTTTTTTCATAATTTTACATCCGCGTGAAAGAAAAGAGAAATAACAAAAATGTATTTCGCAATAAGATTGCTTTTTAAAGAACAATGTTATGACCTTTTGAATGGAAGAAAGAAAGAGTAAAATTTAATTTAAAAATCAGATTAAAAGAACAATATATGATGCTTCATCATATATTATCACCCCCAGCACGCAAGAAGATGTTGACCCTCGGTATGGCTTGATCCCAAAATAATATAAACATATACACAAAAACACTGTAATAAATCAATGTATAAGATACTAAAGTTACAAACATTTTCCTCAATTTTTTTTCTTTGAAAATAAGTTAATAGAATCTTCTTGAAAAAGAAATTCACAGATCTGAAACCTAATAACAATGTTTATATCACGTGATAAAATTAACTGTTCATAAATCAAAACTTTGAAAAGTTTCTTATTGTTCTTTTTAAATAGTCGACATTCTCAATATGAATTTCCATAAAATTCTTTCTGATTTCCAATAATCAGATCAAATAAAAAAGTGATTTGGACTTAAGGAGTAATTTGTCCTTATATGAAAATGTAAGGAACACAAATGTAAACAAATTTTTGTTTGTTTGTTATAATTGTTGCTACCATAAACAAGCATTTTCTAATATGTATTACATATAATACTTACATTTACAATATATAATATACGTATGCATACAATTAAATACTAAAACACAAACCTATATACAAAAAGTGTGAAAATATAAATGTAATATTCGTACAATTCGCACAGGAGAGATACAAAAATAATGCACATTTGGCATCAAAGAAAAAATTTATCTCCCCTTAAACTTGTTGTCTGAGCAAAGTGAAGGCTAGCGAAATATTACTGTACGGATACATTACAACTACGATAGATATTAACGCCATGTCCTACTAAAAAAAAAAGCCTAATAAAAACCTTTCGTCAAGCATAACTCAAAAAGTATTTGTCGGATTTCGTTTCTGATTGCACCAGAAGGTACCTATGAGGGTCGCCTACTGAATGCACCTACTATGAAAAATAAGTTCCAAATCGTTTAAAAATTATATAAAAAAACTGGTAAAAAAGTACAATTTATCTTGCAACGGCACAGAAATTTTGTGTGCGTCACATTCACCGGTGGATGTTTTCGTATACAACTGGTTTGAACACATGGAGGAAATAAAAAAATAATACGTACGCAGTAATATTGAAGTGCCATAAACCATATTTAAATTTAATCAAACAGGATAAGAAATTGTGTGTTTTCCATTTAAAAGAAAAAAGGCATAAAAACTGTGATTTGAGATTTTGCGATAATCTCCCAATAGCATTTTATAATCGCCAAAAGCATACTTTATATTTCGCGTGTGAAAATTAGAAATAATTATATGATGTTTAATAAAATATTTTGCTTTATAGCATCATTTCTTCTTATTTTCTTTCCCTTTTTTTACATCCTTTCTTTTAACTTACAATTATATTTGTCTGTAGCACTCAAATCTTGTGATTCATTTTTCACCCACTTCCTGTTGACATAGAGTTTTGAAATTTGGAATATATATGTATTGCTGTATATATAGCGGACATTGATTTTTTAAAATTCGATCCCTAATGGGGCAACGGTGGGGGTGGGGGGAGGGAATGAATTACCTAATGGTTACGTTTGATTTTCTATAGAGAAATCAGCATTAGCTTCAACAATGAGTATTTGTTGAAAAGTACTAATGACAGGGTTACCACGATATCGCCAAACTTTGGCCAACGTGGCAAAATATCGCGAAATTTGGCGACAAAATTTTTCTATGTATGAAGCCAACTTGGAGACAGCTGGCTAATTTGGCGAAATTCCCATTTAAATCCATTTATCTTCCATAATTGAACTCACCGAATTAAATTTAAACTCTAAAACATTCTAAACAGGTAATTCTAAACAGGTTTTAAATTTAAGGGTTTTTCAAGACTTTTCTACTATTTACTACATTTAAAAAAACATATATATTTTTTAAATTTATGTTAATTTTAATGAAAGCATGATTTAAAAAAAAACAATTTCCATTTATATTAATTTCTTTTTAGTCTTTAAAAATGAAATTGATACTTTTCCTGTATAAGGGCCTTGGCGAGGTAGAGAAAATGGGTTTGGCGAGACATGTAAGCTTTTTATTTAAGCGATTTTTTATTTATTGACATTAAGCGTATTTTCGTGCAACTTATTCATTATTTCAAATACTCAAGCAATTTTTTAAAGATTTATACAATTTATTTTGTGTTAACAAGTCACTTACCTATTTTTATATACAAACAAAAGAAAATTGTATATAAAAAGCAATGATATTATATATATAAACAAAATGTTTATATTTATGGCACAGATGTCATATACGCACCCGGGTTTGACGTGATTTTTTATGCCAATTTGGCGAAAACGTCGTTTTCGAATACCAGTTACATATAACGTGCTATAATAGTACGTTATTTTTTTTATTTCAATATGAAAACAAAATAAAGTGATAAACAAAACATTTTCTATTATTTTTAAAAGGACATAACAATCAATAAAGGATATAATTATAGAACAAAACAATTTATAATAACGTTATATATGGTTACATCAGTGGTGGCTCGTGACTGGCATTTTGGGGGCACTAAATCCATAGCTGCCAAATATGTTCTTCTCTTACACTGTTAAAAATTTGCAGCATTCTGGCAGGTCATTTGACCGTTTTTTTCCGAAAACGGTTACACAACCGTAATTTAACACTATTCTGACCATATTATTGGCCATTTTATGGTCAGAATATAGTTAAATTATGGTTATGAAACCGTTGTTTCAAAAAACGGTCGAATGACCTGCCAGAATGCTGCAAAATTTTTAACAGTGTACCACTACTGCTTTAAAAGAAATCTTTGCCATATTTGTTGGCGGAATATTCGACCATTAAACAAGGTAACGATTTCTTTCAAAAAATATTGTAAGAAAATAATAATAGTGTCCGCCATGCATTTAGTGCCCCAAAATATGACAGTCGCGAGCCGCCACTGGCTACCATGTCAGGCAACGTAACGCCACTTTGGCGCCAATTAGGTACCTCGGTGCATATATGCCATCTGTGCCATATTTACTTGTAAAAATAAGCATAAAAATTCATCAGGTTTGTTTTCGTAGCTATTTATATCTTTTTGGAACAAATCTCACTTTTTGAGGCCGAAACTGCACAAAGATAAAAAAAAAAAAAAAAAAAAAACTAGAAAACGGGGTCTATTTTTTCAGAATTTAGTGTCACCCCCGCTGAAAAACAAAATATATAAATATAGATAGTACAAAACATATTTCAACTTTAAGACTTAAAACACACGCTTTTATTTTGTACAGAATGACGTAATCTGCATCCGCTGAAGAATTTTTCATTTACGATCCAGTCTTAAACAACTTCTACTGTAAAGTACGCATAGGACGTCACTATAGCTGAATAATACACAAATCCGAAAAAAGAGATATCGTCATTCAAGAAACTCTACAAAAAAAGAAAAAAAAAATCGGCTATCTCATGATTCATATGCCCTCATTTGTTTGTAATATTACTTAAAATTAAATTTAGTTTATGCTACCTCCATATTTTATCAGAAAACATTAATTTATATTTTTTCAAAATAGCACGCATTTTAATTATTTTTTTAAGCTGTTAAGGAAAAAAGGCAACAAAAAGGTATAATTACTATTTTCCAACTATTTTCTCCCTACTTTCTACAGAAACGGAGTACTGGAGTTGCCAAAATTAAACAAATGGCGCTAAAAACTACAAAAAAATTAATATTTCAAAAATAAATTGAGAGGCAGTTTTCAAACAAATTGCATTTAAAAGTACTTTTTCTCCCCAATTCGGCGGTATAAGAATGGAAAATGTGCGATGTTTAGAAGTTAAAAATCTTAAAATATTAGAATAGAGAAGATTAAGTTAAACTGAAGTTAAATTGCAGTACAGTATTTGGTACTACTTACAAGGAAGCTCTCCATACGGGCATACTCCAAAAAAATCTCAAAAAATTATAGAATGTTCTACTCATGAGGATATATATTTTTATAAAAAAAGTTTCGGCGGAAATTCGATGGAGCGTCAGTAAAAATATAATGAAAATTTCGATATTTGGTGATTTATCACCAGTTGGCGATGGGATAAAATTTCAAAAAATACATTTTTTACATCAAATACACTTTAAGATAAAAATGGTTCATATTGAAATTGTTTAAATAAATTTAATGTAAATAACTTTAGTTTTGTCAGTTTCAGTTTGATTTACCTATAGCTTTGTTATACATATGCATTTATAAGGATAGTTAACTATAAAATTTTATGAATTAAAACGAAATCTACATTAATTAAAATTGTTTCAATCTCAAAATTAATACCAATTGAGCACTGTCGACTTCTTCTTTGATATTGAAATTAATAACTGCAGCGTCCTGCATCTTGCCTTTATTTTAGAATACGCTTAAATGTATGAAAATATTTTTTATGTATGAAATAGTTTTTAAAGTAATAAAATTAAATAACAAGCAACGTAAATATGTAATACAAAAAATGTATTAAATGTATAAAATTATTATACTCTCTGATTGTTTAAGTTTAAATTCATTAAATACTATTTATACGCATTCTAAAAAATCAATTAATAAGCAATTCTCAAGAGCATTAAAATCGTTTTCTTTTAGCGAGGAGAAGTTCTGCTCGCCAAATCGTATGATGCTTTCGTCTTTT
Organism: Maratus speciosus; assembly: GCA_963932465.1. Classification (NCBI taxonomy): domain Eukaryota; kingdom Metazoa; phylum Arthropoda; class Arachnida; order Araneae; family Salticidae; genus Maratus; species Maratus speciosus. Next base: position 312,220,951 of record OZ010789.1, read on the forward strand.
CATTCCAAATACTCGAGAGTATTTTATTTTTTTACAGACTTTCTACTGTAATTCCGCCGCTAAATTTGACTGATTTTTTATTACATATATAAGCAGTTTAATTGGTATATATATATTTTTTCAAATTATTCTGAGTATGCCCGGTAAAGAGACCTTCCTTGTTAGTTATCCGGTCGACCAAAAATCTATCGCCAAACTATAAGATTGAATGCCAATAATGGTTGATCGTAAATGTCGCATTCTAAGTACCTTATTACCATGCATTTAATGCTTTTCATGGTACTTCGCTGTTATATGGACTTTGGTGCTTTTGTGAAAAAAGCATGCAATTCGGGGTTAAGAAAGTGAGATTTTTTGCCAAATGATATAAAAGACTATGAAAATAAAACAGAATAAGTATTATACTTGTTTATACATATATATTTAAAAATGAATCTGCTAACACGTAAGTTATTTATGTTTGTATATAATCTAATATAAAAATGAAAATTTGTCTATCTATCTGTTTGTAATTCTATACAAATCCAGAGTTTGGAAGCCAAAATTGTGAAAAGATATGTGCATGTGTATTAAAACACGGCTGAGGCACCTAAAGTATTCCGGAATCGAAATAATTTATAGTTAATTTTGAATTAATAAAAAACCACTAATTTAACAGCAATTTCTTATCAGATTTAAACATTTTTCGTTATAGCAGTTGCCAACAATTAAAATACACAATCAAATTCTTACTGTAACAATTAATTTTCTACTGCAAGATTTCCACGTGAAAACTGAAAATGAAATAAATAGCTTGACGAATTTAACTGAAAGTTAATATAACTTCATAACTTTTCTACTTCAAGGTTTCCACGTGAAAAAGGAAAACATTATGTCATATTGTAAATATAAAGGACGTGGTGAATACAGTATAATGTCATATGAGTGTGAAAAAACGTATTGAAGCATAATAAAAACCCGATTATGGAAATATTGGCATAATTTAACATCATTGCTTTAATGATAAATTGAAATAAGTTCATTTATAGCTGTATTCTTTTGCGTCTGTTATATACATTCATACATTTTTATATTGTGTTTTCATTTGATTCATGTGTACAACACTTCGACTGCTTTTTTTTTATGTTTGTTTATGTTGTATGTTAAATTTTGAAATTGATTTTCCCGAACAAACATTCTTCAAATTCTGGGCAACGCCGGGCACTTTAGTTTGTAACAGATAAATGGCTTCTGTATCTGTACATCTATGCTAATATTATAAAGTGTTATAATATTATAAAGCGTTATAATATTATAAAGTGTATAATATTATTAAGCGTTTGTCAGGTGTTATCTCTGAAACAACATAGCCAATTAAAAAAAAATGTTGGTGGCCATCTCGGCTCCAAAAAAAAGACTGTATTGTATGTCAGTGCAAAAACCTACATCGCTGCAGGAGCAAAAAAGTTCTAAAATTGCGATTTCTGTGATATTAATTAGGTTAGAAACTTTAAATTCGGTGTGGTGGTTACTTTTAGGATGTAAATACTCGTTATGAACGCTCTCTAAAAGGTTCGCAAATTCAATTTGACAGATAAATGTAAAAATTTTTAGAAACGTTCTAAATTATGATTTATTTGGAATACTGAAATTTCTGGGGTACTGTTGGGGATAGAAACTAGAACTTCAGCATGGCAGTAATTTATAAGATGTAAATGCTCGTTGTAGAACGAATTCGAAAAAATCGAAAGACTAAACAAAGCAGAAAAAGATCTAAAGATGATCTAAATAACGAAGTACATAGAATTGTTAGGAATATAATCATGAAAATTGACATGGCTGTATTTATTATGGCGTAAATTATTCTGCTTTGGAAAGAGAAAAAAAATCCTTAATTAAAACTAGTCGGATGTACCAATCCCAAAACTTTCTTCTATCTCATACAAGTTAATACTTGAAAATTCGTTATCACACTGCCGAAATTAAACGGCAATCTATGCTCATCATGAGGATTCTAATGATATGAAATTCCGTGTATTAGTTCTTGAGATATGGCTGTCTCTGAAATCATGTAAATCCAGCAAAATTCAGCCTATTAGGTGCTTTACATCAAAACCTATGTTACACCAAAACACCAAGCAACCACTTATGTCAAAGTCTAACTGAATCTGAAGTTTGGGGAAAATCCGTGGATCAGTTTTTGAGATAGAGTTATGGCGAAAATCATGAAAATTCCAGCATAGCAGCGCCACCTATTGGACGATTAACACCAAAACCTAATCAGCAACAACTTGTGTTAACATCTAACTAAAACTGAAGTTAGATGAAAATTCGTGCATTAGTTTTTGATATAAAGCTATTGCGGGAATTGTGCAAAATGCACCGCAGAAGCGCCACCTGTTGAACGATTTACACCAACATGTAATCAGCATCAAGTCATTTCAAGGACTAACTGAATCTGAAGTTTCATGAAAATCCGTGCATTAGTTCTTGAGATAGAACCATTGCGGAAATCGTAAAAAATGCAGCATAGCAGCGCCACCTGTTGAGCGATTTGCGCCAAAAACTAATCAGCATCAATTTGTATTAGGGACTAACTGAATATAAATTTTTATTAAATTCTGTGCATTAGTTCTTGAGATAGAGCGCCCACAAAATTTGTGTCACACACAGACACACAGACAGACAGATTTACAGACAGAAATTTTGTAAAAACATGTTTTTCGGGTTCTCTGACCCCTAAAACGTGTAAATCCGTCGAAAACCGGAATTCGAAAATTTTCATGAATCCTAAGTAAAAAGCTTCAAAAAAGGAATTTTTTTTAATTATTAAATAATTTAAGACTGTTCAAATCGATGGTTGTAACAAAGTTTGTGACTTAGCTTCACCTGAGGAATGGCGCAGCTTTACCTGGTTTAGGGCGCATCGACCTGCAGGTCTTTTGCCCAACGGACCAGTCTGAGCCTGCCAGAATGTGCTTTATTTAGTAAAATCATATATTTTTTTAATTTATAGGCCTTGTTTCAGCACGTGCGAAATGAAAACTTGTTGAAAATTATGTCATTAGAAAAATGTTTAAGCTTTATGAATGAAAGTGCACGTTTTCATTAAAACACGATGTCTTTATCACCAGTGGAAATATTTCACCTTTATAAAATTAGGATCTAAGTTTTTATTCATTGTTATACTGTTTTGAACACACAGTACTTCTGTAAACCGTTCGGAAAGTTCAGAGAAGCAACTCCAGATATTTATTAAATTTTATAATTCAAAAATTCATCGACTACTAATATATATGTGATATCAGGAACATGGTGGTGTGGAGGGGGGGGGGAGGCAGAGCTGATTACGTCCTAGGCAAACTCGCATTACATTAAAAAAAATGTTTTTGCATTATTTTATGCTAAAATTCTGCTCTTAAATAAGGTTTAATGTGGAAAAATACTTTAAAAAAAAAGTGGTGTAAGTTTGCATTGGCGATAATCAGTTCTTAAGGAAGACTGAATTTGATACTTAACTTTTTTTCTCTTTTTGAAGGAAAATACTTATCAACTCTGCATGTGAGATTTGCCAATTTTCAAAATCTCAAAAACAATACGCACAAAATTTAATTTGCCGCTTTCCCCTTACCCCACAAAATTTTTGTCGCCATGGACTGATGTGGGGATATGACTAAATCCGGTTCTTATTATTGTTTTGTAATATGTATTCATGCATGTTTCGCCGCCACAAAACAAACAAACAATGAGAAAAAAAAAAGGCAATTTAACAAATTACAACGACCATTTGGAAAATGATTTTTTCAAAGATTAAAATTTAAGACATAAAAAATCGCACGGAGTTGATCATACATTACGTACGCTATGAATTAAACATTAATAGTGTTATTACACGTAAAAATTGCAAGCGACAAAAATCGCCTTCGACTCGTATTTGGTGTGAAATATTTATATGTATTCCTTCCTGTCCTAATTATCGTTTTTTTTAATTGGCTTATTCCATTTTTCTTTTGCACGTGAAAATCTTGCAAATTAAAATTAACTCTTTGCCAGAAATTGTTATTCATTTTCTTTCATTTTCATTAGTTATTATCCACCTGAAACTTACGTATTATCCAAGCATTTCATTGGCTGTTCGGGAAAAGCCTTTTCCATCGTCATATTTCCAAGAAATCTGACAAACAATTTTAAATGAAATTTCATTCTTAAACTTCTAAACATCCGACAATATTACTTTTTACACCGTCGGACAGAGAAAAAAATGTATTTTTAAATGCAATTTGTTTGAATGCTGTATTTCAATTTGTTTCTAAGTTATTCATTTTTTTTTGTAGTTTTTATTACTTTTTTGTCATAGTGGCAACAGGAGGTATCCATCTCTGTTGAAAGTAAAGGAAAATACAGATTACTGTATAGACCAATCAGAAAACCAATAAAATGCGGATTAAACCAATAAAAACCTTCAGATATGCTTTTGATTTCCTACCCTGACGAGAACAATAACCATTTTTCCAAATGGTTAAAAACTTCAAAATGTTCATCTCCTTAGTTTTTGGATTGTAAAATGATAAAAGAAATTCTTTAACTTGTCAAACTTTCATTACTTTTTTTTTTTTTTTTTTTTTTTTTTTCACAAATCGTAAAATAACTAAATAGCTAAGGCATTGCTATTACTTTTTAAATATAGGTTTCTCAGCGATGAATTCTTTGGCTAACATTATTTCTGTACAGTTGTGACCATCATGATAGTTATTACCATCATGATAAATTTCTAAAACATTTTCGATAGAAAGATTAGACCAGGAAGATTATCGTTTGTACATAGTGGTAGCCAATAAAGTGACCGATGAGAGCCATGTAACTAAGTTTTGATTCCGAGTTACAGAAAAAAGTCAAGAATACTGAAACGGTGATGGAGAAGTTACTTAAGGGTGAAGAATAAAAATTAAAACTTCGCGAATACAAGTAGTAATTTCTTTTAAATGTTTATAAAAACATGTTTTAAATCTGAATAGTTGAGGTTAAACACAAATAAAATATCATACAAATAAGCTAATCCATATAATAAAAGCCTAAGTCATGTGACTGTCATCAATAGTTCCGGGCTACCCGCTTCACTTTTTATAAGTCAAGCGGGCAATTTAGTACTTTAATGTTAGACAAGCGCAGGTGATAAGTCGCCAAATATTATACAGAGTATTATTATAAAGCGGAAAGCATTTGGCTGTCATCAACAGCTTGCAACAGGATAAAACTGCATAAAAGTTACACTTTTAGAAAGATCGTATTCAAAAAATTATAATGCTTGAGAGATTAGCTACATTCAAATGTCTATTTATTCTGAGATAACTTCAATTGAAATGACATTGACAGTCCAATATCTGTTTCCACCAAAATAAACACAAAAGATTCGTTCTTCATTGAGCGAAAAAAATATTAATTTATGGAGGTAATCATTCACACAGCAAGCTCTCCAACAATGAATTTTGTGCAAAAATAATTCACATCTTTAAGCCAATCAAAGTTCAGCATATCATTCTGTTAGGTAAACTGCTATACAATTCAACTTCTTTCCCTAAATTTTCTTCAAAAACAAACCCAACTCATGAAATAATATTTAATGAATGACATTTCAAATCGCATAGTCAAATAATTTGGTATTTATGCATTATGCGTGCCAGGAGGATAGATCACCGTAGATGATTATTAATAGCCAATCATATTTACCTTTGTCAATTTCGCATTCAAAACAATGATTTAATATACTTTTATTAAATAAGTGCATTAAAAATGGTAACTAATATTGAAGCAATTTAAAATTACACAAAACAATAATTAAACACTTAACAAAAATGAATTATCTTGACGTCACATTCACTTGACGTTAGATTTGTTCACGTGTTTGTTACGTCATGAAGTGATTTTTAATTAGACATTTACCTGTATTTTCGATAATGTTTTACAGATTTATTAGTTTTTCTCTAATTAAAATATCAATTACGTCAATAAAAGTGGACGTCATGATATTAAAAGAGAACAAGCATTCAAAAAATGTGATGATGCATTAGTACAATAGATCAGTTTCAACCTTTTTAACTGAAGCTGTACATTTATTTTATCGGGCGTTTGGTGATAGTTTTTTTTCTTTTTTTTCATAGGAAGTGATCGACAGGATAATGGAGAGCAACTCTAAAAAGATATTACTAACAATATTGTCTTAATGTAAGTGTGGGTATTATTAAAGGTTTTAAAAAAAAAAAAATTCATTGGCTAAATCCTATTAGCTAAAATACGCTATTTGGCTAGAGACCCAATTGCAGAAGATTACTTAATAGGTTTAAAAATCTCCTCATTAGTGAACGTGTTGCAACTGATAAGCAAACGAATAAGAAGCATAAATGTCTAAGTGAACTAAGAGGTTTTTTGAATAAAATAAAATAAAATACAACTCAACTAAAAATATCGAATTGCTGCGATGATCGCGAAGTGTTCTTGAGTTCTCTATCAGAATCTCTCGATTTGGCGAAGAATTAAGCATATAAGTTAAATTATGAACAAAAGTAACATGTTGCAATACATAGCATACATGGGAGACCAAACTGGTCGCCAGAGGCGGCTAGTTATAACAAGATTCGTCTATAAGATCGGATAAATAAGGAAGAAAAAAATGCAAATATATTTACAAATCTTTATTTTTCTCTTTCTAATTTTGCGCCCTTAAGATTTGCTCACCTGGAGCAGTCTGCCCCAACTGCTCCACGGTAGCTACGCCCATGCCTATATTAAATGCTAATCTTGGCTGTTGACTCAATTACAAAAGATTGTCCGTGTTTTTAGTTTTTATAAAATATAAACTTTATCATAAATTTGCTTTAAAAAAATCCTGCCTTTCATTCGGCTGGTGTTCATATCATAAAAGGGTTTTTTTTTTCTTTTCTATATATAGAGACTTCTGTGAGAAAACTAATATCTGTACGCAAAACTAATTTCATTTTTTAAACGGTATACTGAATACCACATTGTTCCAGCATCTCGCATTTTTCAGCTAATTTGGCTGTGGGATACATTACAGAAAATTGGCTAATACTACATTATAAATCGGTACTTTCAAGTATTAGTGGCCTTGGCGAGAGAAGGAAATTTTTTTCTGACGGCCGCTATTTCTTTGAAAAAGGGAAAACACTGTACTTAACGGTAGTGTCTCATAGAAAACACGAGGAAGGATGTTTAGCACAGATGTCATATACGCACCACGTTGGAGCGATTTTCTTCTGACGCCAATGTCATATACGCACTAGGGAACTTAACTGGTGCCAAAGTTTCGTTATTTTGCTTGATATGGTAACCCGGATATTGTTGTTTATTTATTAATAAATTGTTTATTTACTTTTACTCTCTTTTTTAAAATTATATAAATTGTTTTGTTCCATAGTTATTAGTGAAACTTTTTTTTATTTATTGTTATTCCCTTTTTAAAAATATATATGTAACTGGTATTCGAAAACGAGTTTTTTACCAAATTAGCGTCAGAAAAAAGTCGGGAAATCGTGGTGCGTATATAAGATCTATGCCGGATGTTTTTGCGTGTTTAAAGATAACCAGGTTTTTAATGCACATTTCATCCATTTTATTAAAGAGCGATAACGGCGAAGTGAAATATACAAAAATAACTGAAACTCAATAATCCCGTGAATTCCGTAATTTCGCTATCACCATAACGGATTTAGGTACTTTTATGTTAGCCAGGTGCAAATCTAGCCAATAGCGATTTTATTTCTGACCAGTAGCAACTTTATCTTTCGTGTGTGTCAATTAGAAACAAGCCACTAGTGTCGAAATAAAATGCCTTGGTTTATAGTATTGTTTCAGTACTTGTTAGTTATCCCGTCGACCAAACTACCGTCGCCAAATTGTAAGACTAAATGCCAATAATGGTTGATCGTAGATGTCACATGCACTTGACAACAGCTGTTTACGTCATCAAGTGATTTTTATTTTTATTAATGTTATACTAATTTATTTGTTCTTTCGTTATTTAAAATAAAAAAAATACGTCAATTTGTATAATTTGGCGAGGGGTTTAACGATTTATATAATTTGGCGAAATTGGTTGATGGGATATCTAAAAGACACCTTTATTTTTTATTATTCTCTTCGGCTTTTTCTTTTTTTTTCCACATAAAATGAGTGAAAGGCATATATTTTAAATGCATATAATATATGTATTTTAAATTAAGTAATATATTTTGGCACAGATGTCATATTCCCCCATATTGGCGCGATTTTTTTCTGACACCAATGTCATATACGCAACGGGTACTTAACTGGCGCCAAAGTGTCGTTATTTTGCTTGATGTGGTAACCCGGATTATGTTGTTTATGCTGTTGATGTTTTCGCCAAATTGGCAACCGAAAAAAAAATCGCGCCAATATGGGGCGAGTATGACATCTGTGCCTATATTTTAAAAGAAATTAGTGAAAAGTTTGTGTTTTAAATGAAATTAATAGAATGCCATGGGAATAAATAATATTTGGCTTTGCGGTTCATCACCTGAACCCGTTTAACAGTAAAGTGTAAAGATGTCTCAGATGCACCAGGGTACCTATTTCGTATCAAAAGTGTGATTCTATGAAAACAAAAAAATATTTATACTTACTTTGTATTTCTGGTAAGCTGATTTATCCCATGCCCCAATAGCTCATTGTGTACTTCTGTTGGCTCTACGAACAATCTTCCGTTGGCTCTACGAACTCTTTTTTTTAAACGAGCTTTTAATGTTCATCAACATGAAAACAAGGCTGTACAAAAACTTCATCATGACGTCGTAAAATACTTCTAAAAATCTCCAAACGTATCTTTTCAGTACCATCAAAAACGAATCCAGGTAGTAGAAACCTAACACTAAGATGTTTGAAAACACTTCAGAAGATCTAGAAACAATTCCTTTTACAGAAATATTTTTCATCACGATGAAATATGATTGTCTAATGAAAAAGTATAGTAAAATAGCGACAAACTGATGCACAAAAATCGGGATTAACTGAAGAATAAATTGGTTTGCCATGGCTATATTTTATTGTAAATCGAATTAAAAAAATGAGGCGATACAAGCATACTTTCTTTTATTTGGCTGTTGAGTTAATCATACGTTTTTTTTTTTTAAATTCTTCTATTGTTCTATATTTTGAACACGGTTCACGGGTGAACAAGGTTCACGGGTTTTACTATATTAAACTTAAAAAAAATATTCACGAGAAATAATTAAATTTTATTTTAATCGACATTTATTGTGCTGCCAAATAATAAAGGAACGTCTGTTATCTTGCTTGTTTTGTTGGAAAATCCTTCGCGTACATAATAATAGAAGGCGACTGCATTTCGTCGAAAACGTAGCCAGGATTAGCAACAACCACTCTGCCCAATATCAGGAGTAGCTGTTTTTGCTTACATTTATAACCCTGCTCAAATTGTGGCTCGCACCCGATTATTTCTCACTGTAGAATCATATTTTCAAATTAACAATTACTTACACACTTCCATCTTATACGATTTATAATGATATTTCTCAATAGATTGTAATGGACTTTATTCCAAATCTCGGTTCAAGGCTTAAAAAAGTCACGTGATACCAGTAATTTACCCAAATAACTTCTAACTGATAAGAAGAAGGCTACTATTGCTTTCCGCATGAACTGTTTCACTGGCTGGCGAGGGTTTTTCATTACGTCTACGGAGCCTTCCCTGCTTTACTCTAGAAGTTTTACCTTGACCACGTGATCATAACGTAGATAGAATATCTTCCATTGTAACACTTTGCTGTTTGCATTAACGAATTACTGTTACATTCGAATAACTTTTTACATTTTCTGAATTGCTTATTTATTTACTTTTTTCAAGTGATGCATTAATGAAGATTTTAAGTCATGTTAATATTTTTAATTGTCCTGTGCTTATGTAAATATACACTCTGTTGCAAAAGAAAAGTACTTTTAAATGCAATTTGTTAGAAAGCTGTATCTCAATTTGTTTCCGAGTTATTATTTTTTTTTTTGTAGTTTTTATTACTTTTTTGTCATAGTGGCAACAGAAGTATCCATCTCTGTTGAAAGTAAAGGGAAATACAGATTACTGTATAGAGCAATCAGAAAACGAATAAAATGCGGATTCAACCAATTAAAAGCTTTAGATATGTTTTTGATTTCCTACCCTGACAGAAAACAATAACCAGTTTTCCAAATGGTTAAAAACAACAGAAAACAGAAATTCTGCTTTTTCAGAATATAGTGTCGCCCCCGATGAAAAAAAAGATATATAAATATAGATAAGACTAGAAAGATAGGCCGTCAAAAATGACGGAAAATGAGACATCAAGATATATACAGTTTTCTCTATTTCGCCAAAACCCCTATACTGGAAAAGTACCGAGAATTTAATTTCTGTATTCGGCTATTAGTCCAGGCAATAGAGACCGTATAGGTTAGGGATGCACAACCTGTGGCCCGCGAACTTCGTCAATTTATAACTTGAAAATATTGCAATTTTTTTCATAAGTCGCAGGAAAAAATCGTAAATTTCGTCAATTTACCGTGGGAAAATTGAAAATTTCACCAGTCAGATAAGAATCGTGAATTTCGTTAATCGGGCGCAGAAAAATCGCTAATTTTGTTGATCGGGTTCGGAAAATAGCGAATTTTGTCTATCAGGAGGGGAAAATCGCAAATTTCGTTGATCGGAAATGGAAAATTCGCGAATTTTGTCGTTCATGCGTGGAAAAAATTGTAAATTTTCCGATCGGGCACGGAAAAATCCCGAGTTTCGTCGATCGGTTGGGAAGAATCACGAATTTCGTTAATCGGGTGCGGAAAAATAGCGAATTTTGTCGATCTAACGCAAAAAATCGAAAATTTCGTTGATCGGTCGCGGAAAAATTGCGAATTTTGTTGATCGGCTGAGAAAAAATCGTAAGATTCGTCAGTCACGAGAAAAAATAAAACCCGTGAATTTCGTCAATTTACCGCGGAATAAATTGCAAATTTCGTCAGTTAATTAAGATTCGTGAATTTCGTCGAACGGGTGCAGAAAAATCGCGAATTTTGCAAATTAAGAGCGGAAGAATCTCAAATTTTGTTGATCGCATGCGAAAAAATCGCGTGTTTCGTCTGTTTATCGCGAGAAAAAATATTGCGAATTTATTAAATTTGCCATGGGAAAAAATTGCAAATTTCTTCAGAGTCAGTTAAGAATCGCAAATTTCGTTGATTGGGCACGGAAAAATCACAAATTTCGTCGATCGGGCACGGAAAATTCGCGAGTTTTGTCGATCAGGTTCTAAAAAGTCGCGGATTTCGTTCGTCGGGCATGAAAAACTCGCAAATTTTGTAGATCAGGCGTGGAAAAATCGCAAATTTCGTTGATTGGGCACAAAAAATCACGAATTTTGTCGATGATATGCGAAAGAATTCAAAATTTTATTGATCGGCTGCGGAAAAACCGTGTGTTTTGGTCACTTTATCGCGAGAAAAATCGCGAATTTCGTCAATTGGCCGCGGCAAAAAATGGCAGATCTCGTTAGAGTTAATTAAAAATCGAAAATTTCTTTGATTAGGCACGGGGAAAGCGCAAATTTCGTCGATCAGGGGCGGAAAAATCGCGAATTTCGTCGATCGGACACAGAAAAATCGCGAATTTTGTGATCGGGCGCGGGAAAATCGCAAATTTCATTGATCAGGCGCGGAAAAAATATCAAATTTCGTTGATTGGCTCCTCCTCCCCCTTCGTTCATAAAGTTCAAATATTTTTCGGCACTAGCCACTTTCATACTTATGTTTGTTTTATAGCTCTTTTAATGAAGCAAAATTTACTCCACTGAACAAAGTCAAGGAATAATATCACTCTTTGAAAATAATCCTTGCTATATCTCTGTTATATACACAAACGCAAACTGTTAATATATCCTTGCCAGCTGAATTGGATATATTGACAGGGTAGGAGAACCTAGAGGGGTAACCCCCCCTCCCCCTCTGAAACCATATTTTTCATCTAAATATAGGACACAGATCACCTCCCCAGAATAGAATTCTCTCCGTGATACTGATGGGGCCCTCGACAACCCAGACATTTTTGTAAGTGGCCCTTCTCTTAAAAAGGTTGTGCACCCCTAGTATAGGGACTCTACCTAGCAAAATTAATGGTAGTACTGGAAATCAGCTTTCTAGATGTTTTTTGGGTCGCTGAATCCGAATTTGTAACTTCCCACCAAAATTTCCCCCGGCAACCTACCCAAATTTTGGTAAAAAGCCCCCCCCCCCCCAAAAAAAAAAGTTTTTTATTAAAAAATTCCATCTTTTTATTGTTTTAGGGGAAAAGTAGCTAGAAATTCAGAAAGTAAACAAAATTTGCAACAAATTAGATATATGACATTATGACTTAGGATGAAAGGGAAGGGGGGATCTGCCTCGGAACATGCGCCGCAGTGCTGCGTGGACTAAGTTGCGCAATTCCACTTAACCTCTCACACGTTTACATTATCTCTCCCATCTTCCCTCCGAACTTTCTCTATAAGGTTTACTTTAACTTTTTTTGGGTCGCTGAATCCGAATTTTTAACTTACCCCCAAACTTCCCCACCCAAATAGTTGTTTTTAACTTAAATTTCTTATTGTTTTAGTGAAAAAGCATTACAAAATTCAGAAACTAGACAAAATTTGCAACAAATAGGATATATGACATTATGACGTAGGATAAACGGGGAGAGGGGGGCTGCCTCGGAACATTCCCCGCGCGCTTTTCTCAAAAACAAATTTTTTTCAAAAAATCAATTTTTTGGGGGGTTGCCGGGTGAAATTTTGGTGGGAAGTTACAAATTCGGATTCAGCGATCCAAAAAACATCTAGAAAGCCCATTTCCAGTACCCAGGTCGAAATTCATGCTGGTATTTGTTTGCTATACAAGCATTAAATGCTGTATCCCAGCAAAGTTAACTAGCATAAACTACCATAACACATTTGCTGGTTCCACCATAATTCCTAGCAAGTCATGGTGTTTATTGGAACACTTTACTGCTTGGCCAGCATACATATTCCAGCTTGTGTTGCTTGAATATGTTGCTGGCCTAGCAACAATCAAACCACCACTTTCTTGTAATTTTTGCTTTCTAGCAGTAATTCACCAGCAACAGAAACTTTTTTTTGTTGCTAGTCTATCATTACATTTCTACCATCAGTTGCTTTTAATTTTCTAGCATCACGTGCTTTTAATTTTTGCTATGCTGGCATTACATTTCTAGCATCACTTGCTTTTAATTTTTTCTATTCTAGCATCAATTGCTTTTATTTTTTGCTATTCTCCCGGTTAGAAAATAAATGACGCTGGTTGCGCCATCTTTGGAGAATTTCTGAAGTACCTACAGCTTTTAGAAGGGGAATTTAGGTCGGCTTTTCTTTTCCACTGAGAAGGACAGAACTCATTATATCCGGAGTGGAAGCCAGATGCGTTACTTACTTCGCCACTGGGGTCGCGTTTGTAAACGATTTTAAATGCGGGTAATGGGTGAAGAGCTGATTCTGCTGTGTGTTGATATTTTTATAAGATAGAGGGTTATCGATTATTATAAGATTACTAGAAGATAGCCCGTCAGAATGACGTGTTTGCATTTCCAAAAGAATGATATAGCATTGCATTATAAAAATAATTATGAAGTAATAAGTTTTATCTTATCTGACTAATAGGATCAGATAGTTATAGTCAAATAGTTATAAAAACATACGAATTAGAATTAATAATGCTATTTTAAAATATATTGTCAATTAACTCTGCTTTAAAAAAATCCATAACCTTCAATTTCTTATAAATCAGAAAAAAATTAAGAGTCCTTCACGGATTAATTGCCGATAGCTGACGCCAAAATAATAATTACATAACTTAAATTTTAAAAAGTTCAACTCAGATTAAATCCTGATTTTTTTTAAACATGCATAAAGAAACCTGTAATAAATTTTGATCATTAAAAATGATCCTTAAGTAAGTTACCACTTAAGTAAATTGCAACTATTAATTGCATTAACAAATTTTTTTCTCAAATTCTTTTATTAAATAACAAATTTATTTTCCCTACAAAATACAAAAATGCAATACATATATATATATATATATATATATACTACACGACATTAAGTATTCCTGATAGTCTAATTATAGTTTATAAGAAATACTATTCATTTTTCCCCCAATGTCTTCAGAGTTCAAAGAATTTCAAGAGAAACTTCTTTTTTCTTTTAACTACCAACAGATGGCACCACGAAACCACAAAGTTCACAAAAAATACGATAAAAACGAATGTTTACTTATGGAGGGTGAGATTGAGCTGCCAAACTAATTTCAACTAAAGTTATCTCAGAATATATACATAATTGACTGTAAGTAATCTCTTAAATGTTCATTTATTTTCAATAATCTTTCCAAAAATGTAACTTTTATGAAGTTTTATTTAAAAAAAAAAAATTGAATAAAAATGGTCGAATGGAATACGATAAAGCGAAGTGGGATCCGGATGAGTTCACTCCGGAAGCGTTATACACTTAGCGCTATTATATATATAATTCATAAGACATAGAATTTATCGATGCTGTTATCCTCCAAGTTTCAGTTATTAAGGTTAATATATTATTAGAGTTTTTTCTATGTTTAATGGATAATTGTCGGAGTACAGCTCCGGCTTCCCTGCAAAAATTACACTTATTGTTAGCACGATAGCGTCCAAAATATTTGACGCATCGACACAAAAAATGAGCTGGACGTTGGTAGTGCCAAATTCTCGGCGCGTATTGAAAATCATAAATATTCGTCAACCCAAACAGCTTGAAATGTCGGCTCAGAATTTTCCCATAGAGATAACATTGCAAGTTTAATTATATATATTTGAAAGATAAGGCTTTCTTTTTTTAGTCATGTATCTTGAGCTTTTTTTTTGCATCAATTTTAATAATTCTTCTTCTTTTTTTTTTTTTTAATGAAAGCTGTTTCTTTGTAGATTTGACCGCACTAGCTATTTTTTTTTAATATTCCCATTTTTATACTTAAATTTAAAATTAAAAAAAATTCTAAGAATTTATTTCAAAATGGTAGCAATTGGATTACTTCCATTGTTGTAAAGAAAGGAAAAATAATAAGGTTTTCTTATAGGTATATATACCTTTAACTGTTGAATGCAGGCGTTATTTATGTGTGAATGTGTGTTTTAATGTATATTGTAGTATGTGTGTTTATTATTAGGTTTTCTTATCTTTATTGATGCCATTTTCTCATAAAATTCAAAATAAACTTTCTGAAAAAATTGAACAGAAAATAACGTCATGCTTTAATAAAATACTCATGTTTTCCGCAAAAATCTGTTATAATTCTTTTTCATTAATTGAGTTTGAGACGCTTTGTGAAATGCTTCAATGAGGCAAAATGACATCATATTTAAATAATAACGATCATTTTCTCTGATAAAAGTAAATATTTTACTACGAACGCATCTAAAAGATATAAATTTCTGGAATTTTACTCGCCGATACAGAGATTAGAATAACAAGTCAAGAGTGCAAATGTTCACATGCAAAGTCGTAGTTGACAAACTTGATTTCAAGTTTAGAAATATGTGTATTAATCACATATTGCGCATTGTAATATTTTTGAAATGGTGAATGTAAATATAAGAGATGCGTATGCAAATTATGAGACGGTGAAAATAACATTAAGTTTAGATTTTACGCGAAAAATAATTCCATGATTGACTTAAGGTGAAATCATTTTTTTTTAAATTTTCAATCGGCAATTTTAAACGGCACAGATGTCATATAGATTGGCGCGATTTTTTTCTGACGCCAATGTCATATACGCAACTGGTACTTCTGGCGCCAAAGTGTCGTTATTTTGCTTGATATGGTAACCCGGATGTTATTGTTTGTGCTGTTGATGTTTTCCCCGAATTGGCGTGGGAAAAAATCACGACATGACATCTATCGTATATGACATATGTGCATTTTAAACATAATAGCCTCAATGGGTAATTTCATCAAAATTACATATCTTGATTAGGTATAATAAATAATACAGTTTAATATTTTGAACAGTCGAAGTGTATGGAATTAGTATTTTGGTAACTTTAAGTTAAAAATAATATTTGTTTTAAGATACTAAGTAGTAACTTATGTATGAGTTCGTGTTTAAACAATTTCTTTCGTCGAAATTCGACGAGATTCATCCCGTTATTAATTAAAACATTAGCTCCATTGCTGTAAATTATGCTTTTTAACATCATACGGATCATTATGGAGTCGAATTTTGAAGTCGATGTTCATACATTGGTGACCTGAGATATAGATTGACCCTCCCTCCCTTTAGAAGTTTTACATTCTACGTATGTAACAACCACTATTTTTTTTTCGAACTTTTCATTCTTAGTAAGCTTCCAAATCGATGCAATTCATTTTGAATATTAAATTAAGATAAACGAAAAGAAAATGGAATGCGGAAAATACGATTTTGAGCATTAGTCGAATGGCTACGGGTGATAACCAAAGAAATCGAGAAAAATATAATGTCATGTATGCATTACTTATATGTATGTATTCTTATGTATGTATGTTTGCATTCAGACGAATGTATGTTTCTATTGTGGAATTTTCGTAATCGGGTTTGTAGATAAATTCCTAATTTATTGAACATTGTTTGATGCGCAAATTTAACAATTTGGTAGCTGTCCCAATTACTGAAGATTACTCATTTTTTTTAATTCATCGTAAGTGAATATATTTCAACGGAAATGCAAGTGAACATTCTGAAGCAAATGAGATAAGCATTTTTTTTTGTCAAGATGTACTCTAGAAAACAGAGATATGTAGATCACAAAATAAAAAATTCCTGTGCGGGTTGGAAAATTAGCTTCCCTATTTCTTGGTCTTAAGATTTTAGCTAATTTTACTGGAGAACACGAAGTTAAAATGCAAAGAACCCGGTTAGAGAAGAATCATCAGTACTGAATTTCAATGGCAATTTCGCCAAATTAGTCAGATACAGCCAAATTGGTTTAATTTGTGACGACATATTTTTAGTCGCCAAATTTGGCGATATTTCGTCCAAATGTCCCGAAGCGTAGCGATAAATGCGACGTTAATGTATATGACTATGATCGCTTATGCTTATGATCGCAGAAATGGATACACAACAATGAAAGATAATTCGTGAGAAATCATATTCACTAAAAGTCATAAATCAATCCCTGATTTTTTTTAATCTGCTGCCTATATTTAGTGTACATTTTAAGAAATATACATATTTTATATGTGCATCGTTATACACAGAAGTTTCGAAAATGACGGTTAAAAGAAAGTAATTCAAATGTATAGAGTTATTCAGCTTAATTCTATGTGGAAAAGTGGCATAAAAATAACCCCGATGCTTCCTAATATTTTCATAATAACGATATAACAACAACTCAGATGAATAAAGGTATCAAGTTTGATAGAAGAGTATAGCAGACTATCTATGAGTGTGTGTTACATACGTGTTACAAACCTTTACCTGTTGCCATATTAAATAAGTATGGGCTGTGACAGGCAAGCAAGTCTTTGAAGGAACTTTGAAGTTTTCTGTCGCTAACTCGATGGATCAAGTTCTCAAAGATCGGAGCTAAATTAAAAAAATCAAATTCTGTCAAATACATCCGGGGGGAATTCTATATCTTCACGTAGATTCTCTTATCCAATGGTTTCTCTTTACTTTTAACATTTCTGAATTAGTCTAAAGAACAACAAATTATGCTGGAACAGCTTTTGTCTTTGCAAACAAAGGTTACAAATTTCCCTAAATCAACTTTTCTTATTGGAAAAAGAAGAGCTGTAAAATGTACAAAAATCAAATAAATTAGTAAAACAATCATAGAGCAGTTAGGATCAGAAGCTATCATTCTTTTGGCACTAACAGGTACGGCTGCATTTAATGTCAAAGGCAAGGTAACTCACTTAGTGCTTAATGAACCAACGTGTTTTAAATAGTTCGCTAATTTAAAAGGTCAGCAATAAATCTACAGCTCAGAATGGATACAGTGTTATTTCTCATTATTGACGAATTTTCAATGGTAGGATGTCGTCTTATGGCTGACTTTGAACAAAGATGTCTTGAAGGAAAAATAGATAGCATTTAGCCTTTTAGAGGCTTATATGTTTAAATCCTTGGACATATTAGGTAGTTACATCGCGTAAAAGACATCCCTCTATATAAGAGACATTCTTTAAAAGTCATTTTGACTCTTCGCGGACAAAAAATGCTTAGAGCTTTTAAAAAATGTTTCACATTAACAAACTCATTGAGACAAAACGACGATCAGCAGACACAGTTCCGAAAGACTCTGAACTCACTTTACGGGAGTCAAGTTTTTGACAGCCTCTCACTCCTTATGCAACGACGCAAAGATATACTGCTTTCGGCTAACTTGAATGATTTGAAGCTGCCATATGTCTTTTTCTCAAAACCAAGCAAGCTAAAGAATATAACCAAGAAGTACTTCTTAAATCAAAGCGGGGGCCAATAAACAAGAATTTTAGCAGATCACAATGATTAAATAGCAAGATGGAGTGAAGATCATCACGCGTCTGGACTTCAGTCTAGACTTTCCTCAGCAGCTGGATTCAGGGTTATGCATTATGCTACATACCAATATCTGAACGGAGTGAGGATTGGTAAATGTACGTACGATAAAATATATTGTCTATGGCCCACGTTTTCAACCTCAAGGCTTGCCACAGGCCATAATAGTTCATTTTGTTGAGTATCATGTGCCATTTCTAACTTTAATTTTTTTTATCAAACCTATTTGTAAATATTGGAAAGAAGAAAAGGCCTCATTCTCACGAAGTTAGTTACCTTTAACTGTTGCATACCTTGCCACCATACATAGATCCTCGAGTTTAACATTGTCAAAAACTGCTGTGGATATCTATCTAAGGGTGTTGTCACATAAAACAACTTATGTCATTTTTACTGTAGTTTGTCATTTAGAGAAAGTTCTAATGGAAGCAATTTTCGCTAAGGACAGGCTTTACCCAAATTAGAAGTACGAGAGCACTTGCTGACAAATTAGAATTTGTGCATTACCCGAGGCAACTGACGACTGAGTTAAACACTTTAAAGTGAAGTATCGACGATTGTTATTTCAAACTTACTTTTATACTATTAAACCGTAATCTAGAAATAGAACATTTTTTAAATAATATCTTTTAAGTTTACGCGCCTCCATGCTCCGACATTTCGGCCTGACGGATACTAGTTAGAATATGGCTTGATTATTATAATTCATTAGTGGAATTTTCTTTGCTTAATGAATGGTTTGGATTTGGTCATAATTATTTGTTCCAGAAAAATAAAAGATTTTGAAGTGTATTTAGGATAGAATTTATCAATTTAGGATGGGGTTAAGATTTTTAAAATATAGTCCTTATTGGAGGGGGGGGGGGAGAGTCAATTGTACATATTTTCAATTCGATTGTTATGAACTTTTTTCTTACATGAAACAGTGCTCCTTGAATTTTGAAATTTAATTGACTAAATTCTCTTTTTAAAAAGCACGGATTGTTTTTTTTTTGTTTGTTTGTTTTTTTTTTTTTGTATAATTGAAATAATTAAAATCTAAGAGAATGAACAGCTAAGAATTTTGTGGAGAGGAGGCGTTTTTTTTCCAAAAATCCTTCACGGAAATTAATTTTCAGTTTTTTAAATATTTATGCGTTAAAATCTAAACTGGGAGGGGGGCGCTTTTTCCCAATAAATCCTTTATCGAAATTAATTTTCAGTTTTTTTTAAATTTATGTGTTTAGATTTTATCTAAAACGGGTGGACGAAGGCAGTATTGAATTTACGTTGTAGTGGTTCAAAAAAGGAAATCTACCACCCCTGGATTTTGAATTTTAAGAAAATAATATTTTTTCTCTGATTTTAATAAACATAGAAATTTAATCTTTTCGAGAAACTTAACAGAATTAAATACTAAGAGAAAGTGTGGCGAGGAATTTTCTTCCAATTCTGGGGGGGGGGAGGGGATGGGCCTTTTTCCCTTTAAGTATACCATGGAAATTATTTGTTAATTTTTTTATGTTTATGTTAAAAAAATATCTCAAACGTGTTCAAGGGGCAGTATTTAATTCAGGTGGCGGTGACACAGCCCTCCCCCCTCCCAGCTTTTGAAATTTAATAAATAAAATTTTATTTTTCTCCCATTTTTAAAGATATAGAAAATTTATAATTTACAGGTAACCTAAAATAATTTAACAGTAAGAGGAAGATCAGTTTAAAATTTTCTGTTGGTGGAGGGGGGGGGGGAGGGGGGCAGTTTCTCTTCTATATTCGCTTTGGTAATTAATTTTTAGTTCTGTTTCTTTTGATATTTAGATGTTAAAAACTAATCTCAAATGGGTGATTTAAGACAGTATTGAATTGAGGAGAGATCCAGCCCAGATTTTAGATTTTAATGAACAAAATTTTATTTTTCTACATTTTTTAAAGATATACTGCATTTTTTTTCGAGTGAGTTAGAATATTTAAATTCTAAGAAACAGAAGAAAAAATTCTTTTATAGGCGGCGAGGGGGGGGGGAGGGGAGGGCTCCTCTAGAAGACTCTCATAGAAGTTAAATCCCTCATAGAATTTAACGCACCCCCATAGAAATTAATTTAAGAAATAGAAGTTATATTTTACATCTTAAAAAATTGCAGTGTACAGTGAAACCTCCATAACACAAACTCCTGAATATTCCGTTAAGGGAAGAGGGCTTAGGTGACCCATTAAGCCTCCCTCGAATTTGAAATGCAACTAATTTTTTTCTCCGATTTTGAAAAACAAATTGAAATTTAATGTTTTCTCTTAGCTTATAATAAAAGAGAAACAAAGAATTTTCTGTTTGGGGGGGGGGGACGGAGGTGAAATAGAGCTATTGCCTCTCCCTGGATTTGAAAAATTAATTTAATTTATAATTAAAATTTCTTTTTCTTCTATTTTCAAAAAACATAGTCAAATTTATACTTTCGAGTAACTAAAACAAAACAAAAATAAATAAATCTCTCTATTCTAAAAAAAAGTAACTACCGCTGTCACCGCCGCCGCCGGTTTTGAATTTTTTGTGACCGGAGGTCTTTCTTCGTTAATATTGAGAAAAATAATGCATACAAAAATATGAAAATCAGTGGTTTTATACAGAAATGTTTGATAAACACGCTGATGGAGACAGTTTTTAAATCGAAGAATTATTTTAAGAGATATTTAATGCTAAAGTTGGACAAAATCGTTCCACTAAAAAAGTTTTATAGCAGCAAAAACTATACATGGCAGCGTAATCATTTTTAGATCATTTTATGCGTTAGAATTTGCCGGAGTGCAGATTGCATTAATTTTGTTATTTTGACTCATTTTTTCAGGTTTTATTTCTATTTTAAATTCAAATTTTCTGCATTTCTAGAGATATTTTTTACAGATTTCAGAAAATTGTACTAATTTAAACTGTTGCCAACTGTATAAAAAGCGCAAGCAATAATGTTTACTTCAAATTAAAAATTTATTTACACGTGACTATTATAAACAGGAAAAAAACTTTCAAATTAGAATTAAATAATTATGTATAAAAAGCAGGAACTTATTAAAAATTACGTCATAAAAAGTACACACGTGAATTTTAAAAGAGAAAGGATATTGTAAAATAATAAATTCATTAACATGCGTTAGAAGTCTTAGGAGAAATTATGTCATATTTACGTCACATTATAGTTATTACATAAAATGAACACAAAATAATATTGCAAAAAAGTTTAAATTTAGAAATTGCGCTAGACATTTATTTAATATTTTGAGAGGATATTTTCAACTATTTTTGTTAGGAAACCGCAAATAATATTTCATTGCTAACAAAAGTACTTTCACGCGATTATTTAAAAGAGAAAGAATAGCTTGGTAAAAATTACGTCAGATTAAAAACGATTAATTTAAAATATCTCATTTAAAAGAACTTTCTTTTCGCTTTGTTAAAAAATACCAGAGACAAAGACTCTGTTTACTTAATTCCTTTTATATTAGCTTATTTTGAAATGTTGTTACACGTGTCTACGTCATCAAGTTATTTTTATTTCGACATTTTATTTGTATTTTTATTAATGTTGTACGAATTTATTTGTTCTTTCGTTATTTAAAATAAAAATTATGTCAATTTGTATAATTTGGCGAATGGTTTGGCGATTTATATAATTTGGCGAAATGGGTCGTCGGGATAATCAAGTAGTACCGCAGCGGATTTGGCGTTAAAATTCCCCAATCAAAGAGAAATGAATTGAAATTCGTTTATAGGGAGATCGCCACTGTTTTTTAAATTATAATTCAATCTTTCGAAATCTTTTTAAAGCCGATCAAATTAGCGTGCATTTAGAGCCTGCGGTGTCTGGACGGGGGTTGGCGAGCGTAGCTCGTAGGGGGCCGAGCCCCCTAGTAAATTAAAAAAAAATAATAAACATTTGATGCTGCCAAGCAATAACAAGCACACAATTCTTCATTTAAGTACCTACCTCATCATTACTGGGAAGAGACTTGTGTAGCAAATTACCATATCTTACTGGCACATAGTACGTCATGCTGTTTTCTATCAAAGCAGGTTGCATAGCATATTATGCTGGTAAGCATAAAAAAGGATATAATAGCATGTAAAGGTACCTACCTCTCCATGCTTTGACAGAAGCTTAAAAAGCAAATAAGCACATAAAATGCTTGTACATAGCTTGTCATGCTATTTCTTCCTGACCTGGCTGCATAACATATTATGCGGGAAGCATAAAAAAGCATACAATAGCACGTTAAGGTACCTTCCTCTACATGCTTTGAAAAAAGCTTAAACAGCTTGTCATGCTATTTCTACTTATGCTGGCTGCATAGCATATTATGCTGGCAAGCATAAAAAAGCATATAATAGCATGGTAAGGTACCTACCATACTATGCTTTGGCAGAAGCTTAAATAACAAACAAGCATAAAATGCTTGTACATAGTTTGTCATGCTATTTTTCCCTAAGCTGGCTGCATAGCATATTATGCTGGCAAGCATAAAAAAGCATATAATAGCACGGTAAGGTACCTACCACACCATGCTTTGGGTGAAGCTTAAACAGCAAACAAGCATAAAATGCTTGTATATAGCTTGTCATGCTATTACTGTGTAAGATAGCTATATAGCATGTGATGCTGGCTAGCATTGTAAAGCATATACTAGCATGAAAATCTAGCAGACAAAACAATACATAGCAAAAACTAGCATATTTCTGATGCTAATACTAGCAAGAATTTTGACCTGGGTACTACCACTAATTTTGCCAGATAAAATCCTCTATTGCATGGACTTCATCATTTAGTGCACGTAGCGCCGCAGTGCATGTTCCGAGGCAGCCCTCACCCTCCCCGTTCATCCTAATTCACAATGTCATATATAATATTTGTTGCAAATTTTGTCTAGTTTCTGAATTTCGTAATGCTTTTCCCCTAAAACAATAAGAGATTGAAGTTAAAAACAACTATTTTCTGTTTGGGGGGGGGGGTATTCGGGGGGGGGGTCGGGAGGGAAATTTTGGGGGGAAAGTTAAAAATTCGGATGTGCATTTCATTCATTTTGTAAAGTGGTTCAAGTGTTTTTAAAATGGTTGTTCTATTCTACGTTGGGTTGAATAGTGTTATTTTAAAAACAGTGAGTTCAATCGAATTTTGCTAGTAAAACGGTTGTATTTCTTTTGAATTGTTTCAAAAAGTTGTCTGGGTGAGTTATTTTCTCACTTTTTTGTTCCTTTTGTACAATTTTTACGAATATATTTTTAGTTTGTCTGAAATTAGCCTAGGGTTAATTCATCAATGAATTCTAGTACCGCCCTCCTTCCAAGTGAAGGAGGAGGCTGTGTTGAAAATATGGATGTGGTGTCTACTCCAGTTATACTTCCAGCTCTATCGCAGCCAGTAGAGAAGAGACATTTTTACAGAACATCACTTTCTCCACGGGAAATTATAAATACTTTACAAAACGACACTGTTGGAGATATTACCATTTTTCTCGTATCCAATGCAGGAGAATACCTAGAATTCATCCACGTCGGTTAAAAGTAGACGTTCAAAAAATTATCCCCAGCCATGCTAATATAGAAACTCTTAGGTTGACGCAACAGGGGAAGTTATTGACTGTAACGAAATCAGCCGAACAGCGCAACAAATTTTGGATATCCAGGCTCTCGGCGACATCCCTGTGTCACCAGTACTCCAGCCTGAATGCATCACCACCAGATTCCTGTTACATGACATTCCCACAGAACTCGCGGAAGACCTTATAGATGCGGGTATTTTTTGCTGGGAAGTCCGTAGATTTTAAAAAAGTGTACATGGGCAAATATTTCCACCAAAACAGTTCTGGTAACTAAGATAGGTACGTCCCTACCAAAGGAAATAAAGATGTGGTACCAGCGGCACAGAATTACATTATTTGTAGATAGACCCAGGAGCTTTCAAAATTGTTGGGCTTACAATAATGGAATAAAATTCTGTAAAAAAGAAAAAATCTGTCGTAGTTGCGGCTCTTCTCACGAAGGGGAGTGCAAAGGAGAAGTACAAGTGTGCGCTTCGTGCCTCGGTTCCCATGCTACCGGAGATAGAACATGTCCAAAATACATTGAGGCAGTAAAGATTCAAGAATTCCAAAGCACACACCACTTCACAATTACAGTTGCACGAAGAACGTACAAAAGTATAGAAAGTCGTCCGAAGTACGCAACGATTGCAGCCAAACAGTCCAAAGATCACCCCCACCCTGCAGGCTCAGCAACTTCGGATCATTTAGAAAATATGATCGCGCAGATGATTGAGGTTCTTGTATCTCTAAAGGCTTCAGTAGAGAAATGAAGAGAAGATCAGGAACAGAATTCCAAAAAGATAATTACCGCAATTCAGTATATGGCTCAAGGATTCCAGCTAAATCAAACACCGACTACACACGAAGACACTCCTCCCTCACAGCAGTCAAGTAGCCCTGTTAGAAAAATGCCAAAAAAAGAAAACAATAACAAAAGCCAGGTGAACTGGCAGGTGGTGAAGAAACAGTCGTTCGATTCAACGATCCTTACCTCCCAAGTCATGAACTATCAATGTACTCCGGAAAGCTCTAGTACCACCTTACAACCCAATTTCCCTCCATCGCCAAGGGGAAAAACTTGATGTTTTCAGAGTTTCCCACTGCTCATTTGCCCAGTTCTGTTTTTCCCTTTTTCTTTATCATGGTTATTGTTGTGCACTGGAATATTCGTGGTGCAAGAGCTAACGCCGCTTGGTTCCAGGATAAGACTTTTAGCGCAGCTCACATTCTTGCTCTTCAAGAGACTTTTCTCAACCCTAATATCTTATTTTCGATCCCAGGAACGATTATCCACAGGCATGATAGAACCTCTAGGGCAGGAGGCGGGCTTCTTACTGCAGTTGGCACTGATTTCCCATCTGCTCGTCTTCATCTTCCATTCAGTTCCCATAATGTTGAATGCCTTGGGATCTCTTTACAGTTATCCCGGATTACGAAGCTTCAAATTTTTAATATTTATCTACCCCACGGGATTGTGGAGTCGGATTGGTTCCAATCTTTATTTCACTTTTGCACTCCACCTTTTCTTATCATTGGGGATTCCAATGTACATCACTCCCAATGGGGCGCCTCTTGGGACTCTCCTTCAGGAAATATCATAGCTGACTGGATCAGTGATAATAATATATGCATCCTCAACACTTCTACTCCTACCCATTTCAGCCCTGGTGGGGCAGCCTCTCTCATTGATCTATCCCTCTCATCCCCTGATATCTTCGGTGACATACGTATCTCCGTATCTGCAGACATGTTCGATAGTGATCATTCTCCAGGTTCTCTCTTTTTGTCTTCAGGTGGTGTTCGAGGAATAGCTCGGACCAGATATGACTTTCATAGGATTATCCTGGTCTCAGAAAAGAGCTTTAGTAACGAGCCAGTGACGTCATATTTAGACTTTCATGAAATCAGTGCTTCGGCGTTAGAAACAGTCAAAAGAATGACGGTAGTCCACAAGCGCATTGGGGCTGACTGGTTGGACAGTCGGCTAAGTTTCCTGCTTGGACAAAAACGCAAGTTCCTTCGTCTAGCAAAGCGCCTTCTTTCTTCCATGATGTGGATAAAGAATAAGAAAGTGAGTGCCTGCCTTAAAAGGGAGATTCGAGAGGCCCGGCGCATATATTGGGGCAACGTCTGTAAGGACTCTTCGAAATCAGGCAGAATTTATCGTATTTTCAAAAATCTTCAAGATAGACATTACCTCGCCCTTGACTCGTACAACACCCTCCACCTCTCAATGAACACACCACTGGACTCTGCGGCGGAAGTAAATGCATTTGCGCGCTTCTTCTGCCGCAAAACAGGAAAGAGAATTCCGGTGGACTTCAGTTCAAACGTAGACCCCAATATGCGACGGCCTTTTCAGAAAGATGAGCTAGACCGAGCTTTAAATAATTCAAAAATGAAAAATCCAGGGAAGGATGGTATCCCTCAGTGGTTCTTGCGAAATTTGGATGGTAGCGGAAGAGATCATCTCCTGCGGCTATTCAATAGAATCTGGGAAACGGGGAACATTCCACACCAATGGCGGGAGTCGATTATTATCCCAGTCCTTAAACCTGGAAAAGATACAACTCAAGTAGAGTCCTACAGGCCAATTTCCCTCACCTCATCGGTGGGAAAATTTTTCGAGCGGATCATCTTGGAGCGTCTCACTACCTGGATCTTGGAGAGCCAACCTTTCCATCAGAATCATTTTGGATTTATCCCGTTCCGGGACTGCACAGTTGCCCTCACAAAACTTTGTAGCCATCTCCACAGACCACGTGAAAAGAAATTTTACATTCTCCTGGTCGCCCTTGATATCTCTGGAGCGTATGACTCGGTAGAGCACGATAGCCTGGCCTTGAAGCTGTTGGAAGCTGGGGTTGACGGACATCTTACGAAGTGAATCCATTCCTTTAATGCACTCCGCACCTTTCAAGTTCGTTGGAAGATGGTCCTTTCGGACCCTAAAGCTCTAGAAGCTGGCGTGCCTCAGGAGTGCGTCCTCTCACCGCTAATATATTCTTTCTATATGAGCGATTTCTTCGAAGTACTTGAGCCGGGAGTGGACGGAATAACCTATGCTGATGACGCGTACGTCTATGCCTCAGGCCCGATATATGAAGACGTGCTAAAGAAACTACAAAAAACACTCCTGAATGCAGCTACTTGAGTAAACTATTGGAATCTCCACTTCAATGCAAGTGAAAGCGCAATAATTCACATGTCAAACAAGAGATTCAAACCAAATGATATCGTCTACTTAGGGGGACAACCAATTCCCTGGGTCGACTGTATGAAGATCATCGGCCTAACGTTTTCTGGCAATTTGACCTGGAATTCTCACGTAGGAGAGATTCGAAAAAAACTTTACGCAAGCTTAATGTTTTCAAATTTATTACCAGCCCATACAGAGGTATCGCTACCAGAGATCTCCTCCACATACCCCAGTCAGCTGTAATCAGCGCGTTACACTTCGGAAGTCCGCTGCACTCGTTGGCAAGCAAAACTACCAGGCAGAAACTCGAACCAATCCTACATAGGGCCTTGCGGGCCGCAACTGGACTCCCTAAATGGACTCCGATCCCCATACTGCGACGGATTAAGAAAGCAGCCAGTTTACAGGACTCCCACGACTTTTAACGTAAAATCTTCATAATTAGACAACTGTATCTTGGTAGAATGTCGCCATTGGAAGCTCAATTTACAGAGAGCACGTCTATCTTTTCCGATGAGGCACGGGAACTACTGAACCAACTCAAAATAAAATCGACAAAAATAATCAAGTGGACTCTCATCCCGGAAACCCAAAGCAGCCATCAGGTCAATTACTATTATACTAAATATCCCTTCCAGGATAAATCATTGGCTCCAGAGGCTCTCCAACAGTTGTTTGCACAGCATCTAGACAATTGTAAGGATTGGCACATAATAGCGACTGATCCCTCTAAAAGTCCATCCAGGACTAGCATTGGATGTTGGGACCGCACCAGGGGTCGCGGGCAATCTTGGGAATTGCATCACCTGAACTCAATTTTTACGACAGAAGCTCTTGCCCTTTGGAAAGCTCTTCAGTACGCACCTAGCAGCGGGAAACTTCTCTTACTCTCCGATAGCTTATCAGTGATCTCAGCCCTCGAAGCAGTGGACCACAAATCTCCAAAAGTAATCCTCTTTCTACATGACGGTATAGTCCAGACAAGCTCACATCTTGAAGCTATCGAGGTTAGTTGGGTACCCGGACATAGCGGAATTCAGTGCAACGAATTGGCAGATGAACATGCTCGCCACCTAAAGAACCCAGCGGGATCTATCAGGTTAATCTCACCTGAAGATATCATAGCCTATCTCAGAAAGTGGTATAAAGAGAGAATCACCGAAGATTGGTTGGCAAGTGGATACATCGCAGACTTTCCCCATCTCACAAAGAGGAGTTGGGACTACATGAATCTGAAGCTCTCCCGGTGAGGAGAGGTGCTACTAGCTAGGCTACAGACCCGCTCTTTGCCTACCATGGCACAACTTCACCGTTTTGGCCAATGGAATTCATCCCTCTGCTCAGAGTGTCAAGTTCCGGAAACCACCGATCATTATCTTCTAGAATGCCGTAAGTTTCGCACAGAGCGAGCCCAACTCTATCAGCGATTAGATCTGTCTGCTGACAATGTGACTTTCCATAATATATGTGACCTGGCTGTAGCGGGCAAATCTGCCTCCAAGCACCTTGTTTCTTTTCTACTGAGAACCAACAGATTCTAATGTAAGGGAAGTTCTTCCTGGAACTTAATCCCAATAAAAGCAAATTCTCATCTGTGGATGTAAAGTCAACTGAAAGAACTGTTTATAGAGAACAGTATTAGCAATTTTGGATCATTAGAGGTACAAAGCCGCAAGTGAAGCGAAGCTAAAAACCTCAAAATCGAGCGTAGGCTCCGATAAATAAATAAATAAAGACCGAGAAATAAACATGCTTGTTATTTTCAAGACGTCATTATTCATCAATCTGTTGCTTAAATAAAACTAAAAACGTTAATTTGTGACTACGATCAGCTGCCCGGGATGTGCATCCGCCAAAATTGCTTTCTAATGATTGACATTTTATTTGAATCTGAGGTACATTTTTTCAATTCCTACTATTAGCTCACACTCTCCCTATATTTATTTATATATTTATATATTTATCTTGTACAAATATTCAATCTTTAATAAAATACTCATTATTCATCCTATCAGGTTGAAATAAATTTTTTTAAACTTGTACTGGATGACAATTGATGTTAATAAAGTTTTTTCAAATATTAATTAATTAATTAAATTTTAATTAATTAATTTTAGTTTTGCATGGGAAACAAAATGGCCGCCATTGGTTATTGAATTTCAATGAAAGTATTTTCAATAAGGGTTACCATAGGGGGGTACCCTGTTCTGTCGCCAAATACCGCCAAGTTTGTCGCCAACTTGGCGATATATCGCCAAATTTGGCGGCCCAAATGAGTCGCCAAAAGTGACGCCAACTTGGCGATATCTGCAATATTTCGCCAAATTCCCATAGAGTTCCGGTGTAAACCTACTTGCTTATAGAAAATCAACAAATTGAGATATTTTAATGCAACAAAAACTAATATTAGCTTGATTATATTAAATTTTTCTTTGATGGCCTAAGTAAGAATTGACTTTAAAAAGAAAATTTTTATATTACTTGTTTTAAACCTAGGCTAACTGAACAGATATTGTTCCATTGGCCACTCTTGGTATCTGAAAGTTTTTTTTTTTTTTTTTTTTTTTTTTTTTTGTACATTCAAAGACATGATTTTTAGTGATAGTAAAATAATAGCAGGTTAAAAATATATAATAGTGAATATTCTTTCGTCCGTTTGATCCATAAAAAAAAAGAAAAAAAAAAACATAAATTTACTAATCACTAAGTACAAATTTCGCGTAATCTTCTCAATCGGATTTACCGTCGACGGTTCCTTTCAAATATAAACTAAATTTCCAAAAATATATAGTAAATTCACCAATTGTAGGGTGGTTGATTATGGAATATTAATCCAATACCTTTTAATAACATTTCTAAAAGAAGCAAGGATATTGAAAAAATGACGAATTAAATGGAATATCGAAAAATGATTTTAGAAAGCAATTTTTATTGCAAAATGTTTTTTTTTCGTGATAGTAATAACACATAATTGCTTACATTTTCTTAAGAATAATCTTTCTACTTAATATTGCAAGCATTGAACGTTTCTATAAGGCAAATTGGAGATATGCTTTTTATTAAAAAAAGAGTGGACAATATTAGCAAATCTGGCTTCGAGGTTATAAAATTCACAAATTTGGGGAAACAAACCTATATGTTTTCGCAGTAAAGTTTGGTGAGAAATTTTGGTACTACTTAGTTATCCCGTTGACCAATTTCGCCAAGTTATACAAATCGCCAAATCACGCGCCAAATTGTACAAATTTACATAATTTTTATTTTAAATAACGGAAAAACAAATAAATTAGTATAACATTAAAAAAATACAAATAAAACGTTGAAATAAAAATCGCTTGATGACGTAAACACGTGTCACTTGCTTAAAGTCAAGTGAATGTGACATTTACGATCAACCATTACTAACATTTAATCTTATAGTTAAATAAACATATAACATATAAATCATAAGTGCCATCATTTTAAAAATTACATCTGCTAGTTTCGTCTGTAAGTCACATGATGGAGGAGATAGAAATAAAAAAGAACAAATCAAAAACAAAATTGTTACTCACAAGGAAGGTCCCATTAAAGAGCATACTCAAATTATTTTGAAAAAAAAATGCTTATAAAACTACTCATGTATGTAGTAAAACAACAGTCAATTTTGGCGCGGCATCTCAGTAAAAATCTGAAAAAAGAAAAAAGAATTATATTCGAGTATTTGGCGGAAAAAAGACAAACGTTCCACACTATTTGGCTAGCCAACACATTTTCTTCCCAAATGCAGGATATTTAAATGCATTTGGAAATTGCTTGTAAAATAAGAATTTTAATGCCTATTTTAATGCCTAAACCTCAATGAATTTAAACCTAAACGAAGGATTAGCGTATTATTTTTTATCTGTAAGAGTATATAATACATACAAATTGTGTCTTGCAGTAATTATTTAATTTTACATGACTTCACCAGCAGGGAACGTTTTAAGGGTATTATTTGATTATCCTGTCGACCAATTTCGTCAAATTATATAAACTGCCAAACTACTCGCCATCTTATACAAATTGACAAAATTTTTATTTATTTATTTATTTATTTATTGAATAACAAACGTACGACTTGTGTGCTTGACATGAGAGCACGCTTATAAGTCGGAGACAAGATAGCACAAGGAAATATTACAACACAAGAGAAAAACACCCTGGGAGTTCCACACAAAGTGTGTGTGCAATGGTACCAGCGGGAATCGAACCCACAACCTCTTACGCACAAGCGATTAGCTGACTGGTGCTAAATTTTTATTTTAAACAACGAAATAATAAATAAATTTGCAAACATTAATAAATTTACAAATAGAAGTCAAATTAAAAATAACTTCATGACGCAACAAACACATGTACCGTGTTTAATATCAAGTGAATGTAAAATATACGATGCTATCATTAAACATTTTTATATTAAGTAATTGTTTCCATGGCAACAATAACCTACAGTTCTTGTTTCTGACACTAACAATATGTGAGTCAAATTGCCAATGATCAGAATCGGACATTAATTTTGATTTTGGAACAAATTTAATAAACTTAAATTTTGTTTTAAACCGTATAAGTTACGATAGTAAAATTTTAATATATACATATATAAAGGTATATGACAAAACTGTAGTAATAAAAATGTATTTATTTAAGTTAAACATAATCTATGTAATTTCGTATGAAGAGTAGAAAAAGGTTTTACTTAAAATTTATTTATCATAAAAAAAGTATCATTCAAAATTTTCTTGTGTCGCCAACCAGCATTAAATCGCCAAAAAAATTAAATTTTCATTATTTAAATATTTTCGTTTGTTAATATTATCGCTCAGGATATTTTTCTTCTTCTTTTTTTTCTTTTAAATAAAATTAGTAAAAGTTTTTTATTTTTCGAAGTGTAATAGCCGTTTCAATTTTTTTTTTTTTTTATCAAAGATAAATTTCGCCAAGAAATAAAATGGTAACCTTATCGTCCAAAATAACAGATCTTTCTATCATAATTCTATACGATGCGTTATAGCTTAAAACCTTCCCTGAAACGATACATATCTAGCAGTATAAGTTCCGTCAAAATCCATGCAGTAGAACTCGAAATATAGATGTTCGGAACGAAATTTTCGTTTGGATTTTATATATATACTAGCAGGCTAGGTCCGCTACGCTGGTCCTATTTTTCCAAATTGAATCAAAGAAAATAGTATATCTGTGGAATGTATTTCCTGATTTAGAGAAATGATGTAAACGATGTATCATTGCAATATTGTATTTACTAATGTGTTGGGACAAAATTTGAGTTATTAAGCACCAACTACTATTTAAGTTGATCAATTACAGTTTGATTTAGCAGGAAAATGAAGCCGTTATGGCAACAGGAATTAAAATGTCATTTAATAGCTACACTACTGAAATGAAGTGCATTATAATGATAGCAGAGATTGTCCGTCGCATCGAAATAATGTTCAGGTGATTAATTCTCATTTGTTATCTTTTAAATTCTGAAGTTTTCGGTCGTACGTCATGTGTGATTCTGGTAGTTTAAATGCTATATCGCCCTATCTTCTGTTATATTTCGTAAAACACAATTCTGCACAGTTTTTCATATTTCCATTTTAGCAGAAAAAAATGCAGTTAAAACTCTAATAACAGTAAATAATACTATAGCTTCCATCATCAGTTAAAATGCAGCACTCTTTTTAATCCGCTCTCTCAAAAAGAAAAAAAAAACTTCTTTTAATTCATGAAATTCTTAAGAAAGGTAATAATTAATAAGGTAATCTTTAATAATCGGGTTGACAGAATTAAAAAATTTCCCCGTAATTCTATAACTAAACGTTGTAGAACAATGTATTGTACACTTAAACCCAAAAACTAAGATTGTAACTTCTATCAACATAATATAAACCGTTCAGTTGAAATGCAAATGAAATATGGTAAAAGATTATATAATTTTCTGTAATGGAATACTTCATGAAGGTTTTGCTTCAAACAAAATCGATGCTTTCAAAATCATATTTAATACGTCAATTTGCGAGATATCCAGCTACGAAATATTAGCTCGAAATGCTATGAACGGTACTATACTTGATTATCCCGTAGACCAAAAACTGTCGCCAAACTATAAGATTAAATGCTTATA
The DNA here is from genome assembly GCA_963932465.1 of Maratus speciosus. Taxonomy (NCBI): domain Eukaryota; kingdom Metazoa; phylum Arthropoda; class Arachnida; order Araneae; family Salticidae; genus Maratus; species Maratus speciosus. Next base: position 312,254,451 of record OZ010789.1, read on the forward strand.
ATGGATGATCGTAAATGCCACATGCACTTGACATTAAACACGATACACGTGTTTGTTAAGTCATCAAGTGTTTTTAATTCGACGTTTTATTTGCTTTTTTATTAATGTTTTACCAATTTATTTGTTCTTTTCGTTATTTAAAATTGCTGCAAATTTCGATTTTTTTTCTTCAATTCTATATCTAATGTTTACATGCATGTTTTAGCTATGACTAAATAAAGAGCATTAGGTTCGTTACAATTTTCGGTATCATAGATATTTATTACGGTTTTTAATAAATTCGATTGTTACATTTAAGTACTTAAATTTTATTCACAAATACAATATCTTAAAAATATCGCTTTGTATGTGGTTTGATTGAATAATTATGCATTTAAATACGTAAACTATTAGTATTCTTTTGTTGGAAATCATCTAAATAAATCAAATTTTATATTTGGTATGTTGCTATGCCATAAGTGAAGGTCATTATTAAAGTAACCCTATTCTTTAGTATCTTTTTACTTTCTTCTATCTTTACAAGAAGAAAGTATTGGTTTCATGAAAATTTTCGAATTCCAGTTTTCGATGGATTTGCACGTTTTATGGGTCAGAGATTCCAAAAAACATGTTTTTACAAAATGTCTGTCTGTCTGTCTGTCTGTCTGTCCGTCCGTCTGTCTGTCTGTCTGTCCGTCCGTCCGTCTGTCTGTCTGTCCGTCTGTCTGTCTATATGTGACAAAACTTTTGCGGGCGCTCTATCTCAAGAACTAATGCACGGAATTTCACAAAACTTCATATTTTGTTAGACCTTAATATAAACTAGACCTGATTAGTTTTTGGTGAAAATCGCCCAACAGGTGGCGCTGCTATGCGGCATTTTTTACGATTTCTGGGATAGCTATATCTCAAGAACTACTACACGGATTTTCATAAAACTTCAGATTTAGTTAGTCCAGGACATAGTTTGGTGTTGATTACTTTTTTGTGAAAATCACCCAACAGGTGGCGCTGCTATGCTGCATTATTCATGATTATAGCAATAGCTCTAACTCAAGACAAAATGCACGAATTTTCACCAAACATCAGATTCAGTTAGTTCCTGATATAAATTAGTGCTGTTTAATTTTTGGTGTAAATCTCCCAACAGGTGGCGCTGCTGTGCTGCATTTTTCACGATTCCTACAAGAGCTGTATCTCAAGAACTATTGCAAGGATTTTCATCAAACTTCAGATTTAGTATGTCCTTGACATGAATTGACGTATAAATTAGTGCTGTTTAATTTTTGGTGTAAATCGCTCAACAGGTGGCACTGCTATGCTGCATTTTTTGCGATTTCCGCAATAGCTTTATCTCAAGAACTAATGCTTGCATTTTCAACAAACTTCAAATTCAGGTATACCTTGATATCATTTAGTGCTGCTTATTTTTGGTGTAAATCGCTCAACAGGTGGCACTTCTATGCTACATTTTTCAGAATTTCCGCTATAGCTGTATCTCAATAACTAATGCACGAATTTTCATCCAACTTCAAATTCAGATATACTTTGATATGAATTGGTCCTAAATCGTTGTTATTTCTTGTACTGTTTAAATGATTTAATTGACGTGATTTATATAGAAGAAAGTTTTGTGATGGCCACAACATACTAGTTTTATATTAGTTACACATTTTTTAATTTAAATTCATTAATTTACAAAAAATTAATTCGCAAATAACAATAGTAATAAATAAATAATAAGCAAAATTTTAGAGTCATTCTATACTTCCATTTGTATAATTTGGCTAAATAGTTTGGCGATTTGCATAATTTGGCGAAATTGGTCGGCGGGATAATCAAGTAGTACCTAATCATAGCAAACGCGGCAGCGTTAAGCTATAATATGATTAAGAAATAGAAAATGCAAACGACTTTCTTAAATTTCTGGCGAACCAGTTGACATACGACAATGATTTTTCTTTTGAAAGATAGAACTCGACGAGACAAATAAACAGATAGCATTAAAAAAATTACTGTAGCTTTCAGTAGTTTTTTATTCAACCTTAAACGAAAAAATAAAGACACAAAATTCAACAAAGTGTAGCTAACGTTCCAGTGGGTGGATTAACTTCGTTTTTGTTTTATTTTGATCCTCTTGGTCAAACTTAAAATATATTTTTTTTAAATCTTTGTATGTTTGACGGTCGCTGAGAAAATCGAATTTGCCTTTAATAATGTCTCCATAAAATTATAGCAATCTCTCCTTTTCATTTTTTAATTTTCTAATTCAATAATTTCTTTCGTGTTGCGACTCCCTAAAAAGCAATACAATAATTAAAAAAAAGGATAACACGTGTACTTTTGTTGTTATAAGTCAATAAAAATTGAAATTCAACTGATAGATTTTTTAAATTTTGAAATCGACGTCAACCTAAGCAGATAATGCATAAATTTCATAGATATATATATGAATATATATATATATATATATATATGAACTTTCTTTATTAATATTTTGAACTGGGGGTAATAGACACAATGGAGCATAAACAAATTGATAGGAAAAAAAAAACAGGCTAAATCCCGAGCTTCTGTTCAGGAGCTAAATGCAAGTTTTTTTTTTAATTATCATCATAACATCCTAACTTACACAAGCGAATGGTATGCAGTAATATAAATACTTCGCATACTAAGCGTATCTTAAAAAATAGCATTCCATCTATTTTAAATAAGGAAGAGATGTCATATACGCACCAGAGTACATAACTGGCGCGATAATGGCGTTTTTTTGCCTGATACGGTAACTGAGCTATTGTTGTTTATTTATTAATTATTTTTTATTTACTTTTATTTTAATTTTTAAAATTATATAAATTGTTTTGTTCTATAGTTATTAATTAAACTTATCATTATTTATTGTTATTTCCTTTTTAAATAATAGAAAGTAATTTAAAAATATATATGTAACTGTTATTCGAATCGTCGAATTGGCGTCAGAAAAAACCGCGCCAAACCCGTTGTGTATAAGACATCTGTGCCTTAAATAATTAGGTTTTCGTTTAACTTTAGGTACTTTTACTTGAGATATTGTCGAAAATGTACAGCAAAAATATACGGTACTACTTGATTATCCCGTCGACCAATTTCGCCAAACTATTCGCCAAATGATGCAGACTGACATAATTTTTATTTTAAAAAACGGAAGAATAAATAAATTAGTAAAACATTAATAAAAATACTAATAAAAACTTGGGCTCTGATGTCATATACGCTCCGTAATGGCGCGATTTTTTCTGACGCTAATTTGGCGAAAACCTCGTTAATATATCACCTATATCCGGGTTACCATATAAAAAAAAAATAACGACACTTTGTCTCCAGTTAAGTACCCGGTGCGTATATGACATTGGCGTCAAAAAAATCTCGCCAATATGGGGCGTATAAGACATCTGTGCCAAAACTTGAATTAAAAATCACTTGATGACGTAACAAACACGTGTATCGTGTTTAATGTCAAGTGAATGTAACATTTACTATCATCCATTATTGTCATTTAATCTTGTAGTTTGGCGGTAATTTTTTGATCGACAGGATAATCAAGTTGTACCAAGTATGGTACAGATGTCATATACGCACCACGTTGGCGCGATATTTTTTCTGACGCCAATTGGGCGAAAACCTCGTTTTCGAATACCAGTTACATATGTATTTTTAAAAAGCGTTTAACAATAAATAAAAAAAAAAGTTTAATTAATAAGAATAGAACAAAACAATTTATATAATTTTAAAAAAGAAAATAAAAGTAAATAAACAATTTATTAATAAATCAACAACAACATCCGGGTTACCATATCAAGCAAAATAACAAAACTTTGGCGCCAATTAAGTACCCCGGTTCGTGTATGACATTGACGTCAGAAAAAAATCGGGTCAATGTGATGCATATATGACATCTGTGGCGTTTAAAGTACACTTCTGAACGTTACTTTGAAATCGGTGAATTTCATCGCCAAAATCGCCAAGATGTTTAATGATCATCGTCATTGAATATATAAATAATGCCATATTTGCAAACTTATAGGTCAAAATATAAGTGGAATCTCGGTTCACGACTGCCTCTGTTTATGACCAGTTCGGTTTATGTCCAATTTCGGTGATCAAAATTTGACTGGGTTGGCGTGCAATATCTCGGTTCACGACCAAGGCTGCCGAATCGTTCAGTTGGCAACCCTTACATAACTCGTGTTATTAGTCAAGTTTGGAGTAAGGTGTGCATATCAGATTGCTTTGTGTACCTTTATTACTGTAAAAAAATTAACTTTTTGTTTTACTTTTAGTCATGTTTGCGCTAATTTTAGCTCTCATTATGGCTTCTAGGAATGAAAAAGTGCTTAGTGATAGCAGTAGTAAGAAGGTTAAGTGAATTACTGTTCAATGAAAGGATTGGAGCAAAACATGAGAACGATATTAGTATAACCGGTCTAGCTAAACAATACGATATGGCCTAAACCTTCGATTTCCTCGATAATCTATATATATATATATATTACGCTGTTGTATGTGTCACAGAAATTGCGATTAGTTGTTAATTGTTTAATGGCAACGCTCGAAAGAAACACATCTCATTGGTTATAGAACATCATTTAATGCATCTCCATACCTATAAGGGGGGTTACCATAGGCAGGACCCTGTTCTGTCGCCAAATACTGCCAAGTTTGTCATCAACTTGTAAATATATCGCCAAATTCCTATAGACTTCCATTGTAAACCAATAGGGTTTGCTTGTTTATAGAGAATCAACAAATTGAGGTATTTTAATGCAACAAAAACTAATATCAGTTTAAGGAATTATATTAATTATATTTAAGGGAGCCCAAGTAAATTAAATTATGAATACAAATAAAGTGAATTTGATTTTAAAACCTTGAACCTCTTAAAACAGTGTGCATTACTTGGTTAAATAGTGCATTATTGCGCGAAATAAGAAAAAAGTATTGGGAATATTTAAAAGCAACTCAGGTTTATTTATATTCAATATATAATTATCAAAAAATTTAAATGACTAGTATTAAAAAATGCTCTGATGAGCACCAAAATGGCTAATATGTTTTTAAGTATGAAAAGGTTTGACAAGTGCTTCTAATTGAGCATGAAAAAGGACAAGGGGTCCCTTCTTGGCTGCAGCTCACTGTCAATGCCAACTTTTAAAATATCATATTTGCGCTTTTTTCATATAAAAAAAATCAACCACAGTTACGATAAAAATGTGTAGTATAACGACGCAGCCTGATTAAACGTGAATGTAAGGCGACATAGCACCAAAAACCTTAGTTCCTGCAGCGTATCACACTCATGCAGGGCCACCAAGCACGCCCGCAGTGTAGAACTGTACAAAAAACTGATTTGTAGTGCAGTGCAGACTGTTGCAGCACTCTGCACATGAACAATTCCACATGTGCACGCATAACAGTATAATTCATTCATTGATTGTTGAAATTATATGCAAGTGGCTGTGGCTCTACAATGTACTATGCAGTACAACAATGCATGCAAATTATAAACGAACATTAGACGCAGACATCTTTAATACGGAAGTACAAAAGCACAGTGTGAGTGTGCGCTGAGGTTCAAAAATTAAAAGCATAATAATAATGTACAGTGTAGTATAATTTATAGAGAAATAATGGTACACAGTGCACTGTACAAAGTTGCATTGCAGACATATGCGCAGTACAATAGTGCAGTTAACGTGTAAAGCACGACGGAAAGTTTTACTAAAGTACCGCGAATTTATTTTATATAGAAAAAGCGAAATATGATTTTTTCAAAGTTAGCATTGACAGTGAGCTGCAGCCAAGAAGGGACCACTTGTCCTTTTTCATGCCCAATTAGAAGCACTTGTCAAACCCTTTTTCATACTTAAAAACATATTAGCCTTTTTGGTACTCGTCAGAGCATTTTTTAATACTAGTAAGCAAATGCTTTCTTAATGAAGCATATTTTTTCTTTTCCAAAATAGCAATATTTATGAAAATGATATTAATACATAATTGCATAAATATCCGTAAGAATAATCTTGAATTCCGAATTACTGTGATGTTAATACTAACATAAAACTAAAAAAATTTAAAGAAAAGAAAAATAAAAATAAAGGGCATGAAATTTTATATTTTGAGTAGAGTTTCGTATCTTCTACCGGTTGGCGCGATTGGCGGAGGAATTCAAAATGGCACCAATAAGCCGATTTGGCATCTTTCTAAAATTTCCAAGATGGTGGAAAAATATGTTTTTTAAATATTTATAATTATTTATTTTTAAATCGAAAATATTATATATACGTATTAGTTTTATGTATATTTACATAATATTACATATACATAAAAATATCGTTTAAAAAATCTCCGGAAAATTATAAATTAAAAAATATAAATATAAAAAAAATAATTATAAAAAAGTATTCAAAATTGTTATTTATCCACCAGTAACATGCAAGTAATAAAAAAAGCAATCCCAAATGCTGGAGATGGCAACAGCCACATCGAAAAATTCATCGCCAAAATAAGCTCGCCATAAAAACGGACACAGAATATGGAACTGTTCCCTATATTTATCTAACTGGTTTAGAAGTTTAAAATTTTTAACAAAGGATATTAACATAAGCTGTAGCCATGATGAATGAAATTCATTTTTGGAAACATTTACCCCCGCACAAGAGAAAAAAAAGCAAATTTTATTACGTAAAATCATAATTATATAAATTCGAACCCGCGAATAACGGCCCAAGCTTCTCAATTTTTCACTCTGAGCCAGATTGTTCATTACTGCATTGAGTGTGCCAATGTGAAAACTGATTAAGTAGAAAAACAATAAATTTCTAAATAATCACTAATTGTGAAATCGGTTTATCTTTTTAATAGGATTCATCCTGAAGAATTCTCTTCAAACATGAAAAATTATTCCAATAACATAATTTTTTACGCCAATTGTGTGGGGGTACTCAATTACGGAAGATTTTTCAAAAATCCTGTAATCACCTATCAGGAAAATATGGGTGTCTACGCAGTTATACTAAAAAGTAATGAAGTAAAAAAAAAAAAAAAAAAAAAAAAAAAAAAAAAAAAAAACATAAAAATTTATTTCATTTTGAATTTTTTTTAATAATGCGTAATTACACAAATCACTTAAGAATAATTCTAAGTTCCCTTTCGTTTTTTTTTTAATTATATTTTAAATAAAATTACGGTACTGCATAGTTTTCCCGTCGACCAAAAATCTATCGCCAAACTATAAGATAAAATGCCAATAAATGTCGCATTCACTTGACTTTAAGCAAATTACACTTGTTTAAGTCATCAAGTGATTTTTATTTCGTCGTTTTATTTGTATTTTTATTAATGTTATACTAATTTATTTGTTCTTTCGTTATTTAAAATAAAAATTATGTCAATTTGTATATTTGGCGAGTACTTTGGTGATTTATATAATTTGCCGAAATTGATCAGCGGGATAACTAAGAACTACCAAAATTACAGTTTTCCCATGCTGTTCATATTTCCTTTGCTAAATAATATAGCCGTTTCAATTCCTCAATCAAAGCATAACATATCGTCGCCAAGATGAGAAACAATGGCCAACAGCAAACTTTGCGCCCGAAAAAAAAACAGAAACACAAAATTTTGATTAAATAATAATAATAATAGTTATATAGGTAAATCATGCATACAAATGATTCCGAAAACTTATCCAATGGTGTAAATGATAAACAAAATGCATCCTGTACTTTTGAAATCAACGCTGACAAACTTTAAAAAAAAAAGAAAAAAAAAACCGCTATTTTATTTAAATAAAAGTTTAATAAATATTTTCTTATCCAGGTGCGAAATATAAACCACAAACATGATAAATCACCAATTATTGTTTCAATGGAACGACTTAGAAAATGAATCTCCTTTTAAGCCGTACAAACACATTTCTTTCATATTTAAATGAAATATTTTCTTTTTATATTATTATTTCTCTGTATTTGTAATAAAATCAGTAATAGTTTTTTTTCGGGCTGTTTGTATATTTTAATTTCTAAATGATATAGACGTTTCAATTCTTTAACAAAAAGATAGCTTAATATGCCAAGATGGAAATCATACGCCAATGGCAACCTTTTCGTCCAAAATAACAGAACTTTCCATCATAATTCTATAACTATTCTACGTAGAACAATGTGTTATATCTTAAAACCTTCCCTGAAACGATATCTATCTAACAGTGTAAGTTCCCTCAAAATCCATGCAGTAGATCTTGAAGAATAGATTTTCGGAACGAAATTTCAATTTGGATTTTATACATACGAGGTGCAACCCGTCGAATTTCGACGAAAGAAAATGTTTACAAAGGAACTGTTGCATCAAATTTATAATACATAGACAACAATAATCTCTCTATTCTAAAAAAAAGTAACTACCGCTGTCACCGCCGCCGCCGCCGCCGGTTTTGAATTTTTTGTGACCGGAGGTCTTTCTTCGTTAATATTAAGAAAAATAATGCATACAAAAATATGAAAATCGGTAGTATTATACAGAAATGTATGATAAACACGCTGATGCAGACAGTTTTTAGATCGAAGAATTATTTTAAGAGATATTTAATGCTAAAGTTGGACAAAATCGTTCCACTAAAAAAGTTTTATAGGAGCAAAAACTGTTCATGGGAATTTAATCATTTTTTGATCATTTTATGCGTTAGAATTTGCCGGAGTGCAGATTGCATTAATTTTTTTATTTTGACTCATTTTTTGAGGTTTTATTTCTATTTTAAATTCAGATTTTCAGCATTTCTAGAAATATTTTTAACAGATTTTAGAAAGTGATATTAATTTAAACTGTTGCCAACTGTATAAACAGCGGAAGCAATAATGTTTGCTTAAAAAAAAATATATTTACACGTGTAAATAAATTAAAAAATTATTTACACGTTACTATTATAAACAGAAAAAAACATTTGGAATTAGAATTAAATAATTATGTACAAAAAGCAGGAACTTATTAAAAATTATGTCATAAAAACTATAATTACACGTGAATTTTAAGAGAAAGGAATTTGTAAAGCAATAAATTTATTAACATGCGTTAGAAGTCTTAAATAGGAGAAATTACGTCATATTTACGTCACATTACAGTTATTACATAAAATGCACACAAAATAATATTGCAAAACGGTTTAAATTTAGAAATTGCGCTAGACATTTATTTGATATTTTAAGAGGATACTTTTCATTTATTTTTGTTAGGAAAGCGCAAATAATATTTAATTTCTAACACTAGTATTTTCACGTGAATATTAAAAAGAGAAAGAATAGTTTGGTCAAAATTACGTCAGATTAAAAACTATTAATTAAAAATGTCTCATTTAAAAGAACTTTCTTTTCGCTTTGTTAAAAAATACCGGGAGACAAAGATTCTGTTTACTTAATTCCTTTTATATTAGCTTATTTTGAAATGTTGTTACACGTGTCTACGTCATCAAGTTATTTGTATTGTTATTAATGTTGTACTAATTTATTTGTTCTTTCGTTATTTAAAATAAGAATTATGTCAATTTGTATAATTTGGCGAGTGGTTTGGCGATTTATATAATTTGGCGAAATTAGTCGACGGGATAATCAAGTAGTACCGCAGCGGATTTGGCGTTAAAATTTCCCCAATCAAAGAGAAATGAATAGAAATCCGTTTATAGGGAGATCGCCACTGTTTTTTAAATTATAATTCAATCTTTCGAAATATTTTTAAAGCCGATCACATTAGCGTGCATTTAGAGTCTGCGGTGTCTGGACGGGGGTTGGCGAGCGTAGCTCGTAGGGGGCCGAGCCCCCTAGTTACAATAAAAAATCCATCTTACATTTATTAATTTAACTCTACAAAGACATATTTTAACCTAAGATTAACAAAATAATTTTTTCATAAACTTCAAGTGTTAAAATTACTGAAAAATTAAACTTTATTCATATACGTATTCAGTAACATATAATCAAGATAGGTAATTTTGATTAAGTTAACAATTGATGCTTGGTAAAAAACATTTTAACACGCAATAGGTTAATAATTTAAGTATTGCGCGGCAGCGCAATACTTATTTATTTCTAGTGTCACTTCTCAATGCTAATTTAACATGGAAAAGCCTATGGAGATCATAACTTTTTCATTTTTTCTTCCCACCTTTTTGTCCCTGATGCCACTCATTTTTTATTCTTTACTAATTCTAATGATATTATAAATTTAAAGTGTAAAAACGTTTGCCTGACGTCAGGGTCAAAACGAATGGTAAAATGCCTTTGCATATGGCTGAATTACTATAACCCAGAGAGAAACATGGGCCAATTTTTTTTTTTTACATTATTCAAATATTTTAGTTAATAATTCCAATTTTCATTTTTTTCATTGAAAATCAACGGACATTTTTCATAGAAAATGTAACATTTTTACTTCATTGTTGCAAAAATTTCAAAAGCCGTAATAATAATTTATTTCTTTTGAGTTGAAAGATTTTCACGTGAGATATTAAATTGAGCTAGATTTTTTTTTTCAAAAATTAAAAATGTTAATATGGCGTCATAGTGGAAATAAAAAGGATATTTTCAGAATAAGTCTTTGCTTTGGTCAAGTTTATATTTTAGTAAAAAGTTTATAATGGATAGCTATTTTTATGCAGGTAGCGAACTTAGTTTGGAATTACATAACTTAAATTTTAAAATGTATTTTTTTTTCCGAAATGATTTTTCCTATGTATACCCCAAGATAAACTTAGGTAATAATTTTCTGATGTGTTTACATCACTCCTTGGGAAAGAATAAGGTTTAAAAATTTAAGTAAAACTTTTATTTTTTATTTTTTACTGTATCACAGCTATAATATTGTTAAATATTAGCAGTAAGGATTCAACACAACTTACATTTACATTCATAGCGTTCCTGAGTGGGGAATAGGGTATCTAAATTTAAGTGAAGTTAATTTTTTATGTTTTGATTATAGATTTTTTACGTTCAGATTAGAAATTTTTGCCCAAACTACCTCAATCTGCATTACTACAGTGGTGAAACAATTTGAATTACACATTGGTAAACTGCATCCCACATTGTGATGCAATACCGCATACATCAAAGCCTGATGATGATACACTCTGTTCGGTCGGTTTTATGCTTTGCATTTTTGGCAATATCTTTTGTCGTCTGCGTTTGTTTATACGAGTTCTTAGAATGTTTTGTTGTGAGAGAAGTAGCCATGAGCGGCTCTTGTGATATTATTTAAATAAAAAACAGTGCACTGCAGTTTTGTTATTTTGTGTATTTGTGAGTATTTAATATGAGTTAACATAATGGTCCGTCGAGCAACGAAGAAGCAGCCTGGGATTAAATCCAACGAGCTTCTAAAATCAAATTTTAAGTTGAGTGAAACGCCGAGATGAATGATAAGTTCTAAGAGTTCCGTGCTACGAAATTCCTCAAAAGATTATTCGAAAAGTAAGTGAACGTGATTTTTCTTATCTTTACTGTTACACATATATTAAACAATGTTTAAAGGTGCAAAAAAAAGAAGATTTAAGGCTTATAGCCACTGAAATAAATCTAAATGTTAATGAAAATATGACCATTGCTGATTTAAACGTTATTATTGAAGACAGTGAAATGTATAAAAATAAACCAGATTTTGTGACAGATATAGCAAACGATATAATTGAAAATCGTAAACAGCAAATCCGAATTGAGGAGGAGCAAAAGCAATATGATCGGGAAAAAATTAAACTTGAAATAGAATTGGCTAAAATTAAATTTGAAGCTAAATCTAATATTAGTGAGAGTGAAATAAAATTAGAATCGTTAGATCAATTGATAAAAAGTGTTCGAACTTTGACTGTAAGAATTCCAATACGTCCTGAAGGTTGGGGATTTTACTTTTCTTCTTTAGAACGAGCTTTAAGACTAAAAATGTTCCAGAACAATATAAAGCAGAAATTCTGTTAAATTTATAAGGAGATAAAGCATCTAACATAATAACTTACTTACATGATAGTGATATCGATAATTATGCAAAAATAAAAGAATTAGTGTTAAAAGAATTTCAACCTACACCTTATTTTTGCTTAGAACAATTTAGAAAAGCTGTTAAACAACCAAATGAGACGCATGTACAGTTTTCTTCACGTCTAATGACAAACTGGGAATATTATTTAAATTTAAGAAATGTCTCTAATTTCGAGAGTCTAAAATAACTTATAGTATCGGATAAATTATATCAAACATTAGATAGAGAAACAGCTTCCCACATTAGTGTGAGACAAGGTGATAAATGGTTTTTACCAGAAGAGTTGGGACGAGAGATTGATTTATATTTCACATCACGCGGAAAATCTCTTACTGAGAATTTTAGTGTTAATCGTAAATATACTAACTCCAAAAGTGTATCTAAAGTATTCTTATCAGATGTTAAAACATTAAGTTGTATTTTTTGCCACGAAAATCACACTCTTTCAAAATGCCCGCATTATTTAAAATTATCTGTCAATGAAAGGGTGAACGTTATAAAATGTAACAAGTTATGCTTTAATTGTTTAAATTCACATTCAGTTGCAAATTGTCCATCAAAGAACACGTGCTTTTGTAAAAAACGTCATCATAAAACTATACATTTCCCAAAAACAAATAACAACACATACGTGAAAGAATATGTTTCATCGGAACAAAATAAACAAGGAAAGGTAAATGTGGAAGAATGTTCAGATTCTAGGCCAACAAATCGTGGTTCATCAGTCTTGAACGCTAATGCAGAAGAGTTCGTTCAGAAAACCTTTATTAGTAACTATTCGAATAAAAAGAGCAAAGTTTTACTTTCAACTGTTATATGTTTTCTAATTGATGAATCGGGATGTAAACATAGAGTAAAGTGTTTATTAGATGTAGGCAGTGAGTCTAATTTTTTATCCCGCCATTTAATAGAGCTAATGCATTTAAAAAAAAGAGAGAACAAACATCTCAGTGTCAGGTCTAAATGATGCTACCTTAGTAATAAATCATAAAGTTAATGCATCAATATGCAATAGAGATGAAAGTTTTGTGAAAAATTTAGATTTCTTGGTAGTTCCGAAAATAACTGCAGATTTAACGCCTTCACGTCCAATTGAAATCTCAATACAAGATTTACCTAATGTAACATTAGCAGATGCTAGTTTCAATATCCCAGAACATGTAGACATGCTCTTAGGAGCAGGAATTTTTTATGAGCTTTTGAGACCGGGACAAATTCGTGTTAATAATTCTGATCTTATTTTGCAAGACACAGTTTTCGGTTTTGTTGTATCGGGAAGTTTTCCGTCAGAGAATGAAAACAAAGTTCATTGTGGGTTTATTAAGAAAGAAACCAATCTAGAAAAGACACTTAGGAAATTCTGGGAGATAGAAAATATCGAGGTTGAAAAACCAAAAAGTAAAGAGACTTTAATTTGTGAGAAACGTTTCGTAGAAAATTATACACGAGATAAAAAACGGTAAATATGTTTTTAAAATGCCCTTAAAAGAGGATCTAGCTGTTTTAGGAAACTCAAAACAAATCGCTACGAAAAAATTAAACTCTTTATGGAATCGTCTAGCAAAAGATCCTGAGTACTTAAGATTATATTCAGATTTCTTAAAAGAATATCAACAGTTAGGCCACATGGTTGAAGTTAACGAAAGCGAGGAAGAAAGTGGATCCTATTACATTCCCCATCTTGGAGTGTATAGAGGAATAGAAAAAAGTATATCAACGCCTTTGAGAGTTGTATTTAACGCGTCTTCCTTAACAACTAAGGGAAACTCACTTAATTCTATTCAATATAACGGATGTGTAATACAAGATGATTTATTCTCAATTATGTTGAGATTTAGAAAATATATCGTCGCTTTCACTACAGATATATACAAAAAATGTATAGAGCAATCTCTATTCATCCAGATCAGAGGAAGCTGCAAAAAGTCTTATGGAAGGAAGGTCTTAACGAGCCAATTAAAAATTTTGAATTAACGACAGTTACTTATGGTACTGTTAGCGCACCTTTTTTGGCCATGAGAACACTACTTCAATTGTCTAAGGATGAAGGAAGCAAGTTTCCTTTAGCAGCACCCGTACTGAGAGAAAACATGTATATGGATGATATTCTATCTGGAGCTGATTCTTTAAGTTCTGCATTGGAACTCCAAAATCAATTAATAGAAATTTTAAACAGTGCAGGAATGTTATTACATAAATGGTGCAGTAATGCTCCACAACTTTGTCATACAAATGTCGAAATATACCCCTTTGGTGATTCAGAAGAATCTAAAGCGTTAGGAGTTTTGTGGAAATCGAAGAAAGATTGTTTAAGTTTCAATGTTAAAATTCATAATGATGTAAATGTCACTAAGAGATAAGTGTTATCAACTATATCAAGTATATTCGATCCCTTAGGTTTAGTATCTCCTGTTATAATTAAAGCAAAAATATTTATGCAGAAGTTATGGTTATTACAATTAAATTGGGATGATTTGCTAACCGAGAAAGAGGCTAAGGAATGGAGAGAGTTTTCTGATACCCTACAATTAATTAATAAATTTAAGATTAGTAGGTGTATTTTATTGAAAGATGCAATTATGATCGAGTTACATGGTTTCAGCGACGCGTCTGAAGCAGCCTATGGTGCGGTAATTTACTGCAAATCAGTGGCAGAATCAGGTCAAGTGTCTGTAAAATTAGTGACAAGTAAATCTAGAGTTTCTCCCTTAAAGCAATTAACTGTTCCAAAACTTGAGCTTTGTGCAGCAGTTTTATTGACAAAGCTTATGAAACGAGTGATTTCTTCGCTCAAAATTAGTGTAAACCAAATCTTCTTGTGGTCCGATTCCATGATAGTATTATCCTGGATTAAAAAAGAACCATACGTTCTAAAAACTTTTGTTGCGAATAGGATTTCTACAATACAAGAACTAACTCAAGGGATGCAGTGGCGACATGTTCCATCTCAGCATAACCCTGCTGACCTTCTAACAAGAGGAGCTAATCCTGATAAACTATTATCAAATGAGTTATGGTGGAGTGGTCCATTGTTCCTAAAGGAAAAAGACTACCCCAATACAAATACTCCTGTAGCAGTTAATTCCAATGACTTTTCAAATGAAGTGAAAAATATTAATATAAGTGACTTTAAAAGCATATCTGTTTTTACAGTTTCTGTTAATTCTTTTGTGCATGATATAATTGATTTAAGTAATAACTATTGTAAAATAATTCGTATTTTAGGATTTATTTTCAGATTCCTTAGTAATTGTAAAAAAGAAAAAAAGGAGGGTCCTCTGGACCTCGAAGAGCTCAACAAAGCAGAAAGTTTTTTGTTAAAAAGTGTTCAACGTGAGTTTTTTGACAAGGAAATAAAATCCTTGCAAAAATCAGGTAATATTAATCATGATAGTCAGTTAAAAAACCTACATCCATTTCTTGATAAAGAAGGTCTTCTAAGAGTAGGAGGTAGATTAGCGAACAGTAACTTAAATGCCAACCAAAAATTTCTAATTTTACTACATAATAAAAGTAAACTTACTCAAAGGATAGTAGAATACTTTCATAAACGGTATTTACATTTAGGTCCACAAGCTTTACTTTTTCAGTTAAGGCAGAAGTTTTGGCCTTTAAATGGTCGTGCAATAAGTAGAAAAACAATTCATAATTGTTGCATGTTTCATGTTATAAATATTGTAAAAGGGTTTTTATTTCCTTAATGCAATAGGTTTTATAAGAAATTTTGAGTGTACCATATGAAATTAAGCTAATTTCTGCTTGATTGAATGTATTATGTGTTATCAAAGAAAATATTCATACAAAATGTGTATTGAGAGTGTATATATAATTTGAGTTATATTATTTATATATTGAGATTATTCATATAAGATATATATTATTTGAGTTATTTAAATGACATTTATTTTATCCAGAAGGTTTGAGTTTATTTTGATAAAATCGAGTGTGTTAGCCTTTAAATACTTTAAAATAAAATATTTCTGAGTTATTTTTAAAATAAAATGTGAGAAAGAAATAAATTCTTGCAGCATTTAAAACAAATTTAATTTGAGTGTTATATGTCATGAGTGTACATCATTACATAATGCGTGCAGAATTTTAGAGTAGTAAACATAAAAACAACGAGGTGTTTTCAAGAGACCAATTTCAAAAATTTGTCTGTTACCCATGGAAAAATGATTATCTTTTGTAATTTGTCAATTTATTGTTTACTAGTACATGCTGTATTATTTGTTTAAAATTTAAAGTGTAATAATGTATTATAATTGTGGTTGAATGAAAATCATTCAACGGGGTTTCGGTATGTTCGGTCGGTTTTATGCTTTGCATTTTTGGCAATATCTTTTGTCGTCTGCGTTTGTTTATACGAGTTCTTAGAATGTTTTGTTGTGAGAGAAGTAGCCATGAGCGGCTCTTGTGATATTATTTAAATAAAAAACAGTGCACTGCAGTTTTGTTATTTTGTGTATTTGTGAGTATTTAATATGAGTTAACACACTCTATAAATTTTGAAATGCGTTCATCTGAGTGCAGTAGTTATTAAAAAACTTGACATATTAAACAAAAACATAATTTGAAGAACAAATTAAAAAAACAAAATTTATTTCCTACATTGTTTAAGCCCGAGAAGGGAAGAATATTAAGTTATTTCATTCAATTAGTTCTACATTTAATGTTAAATTTTTGTAACAAATTAGTTAAGCCAATTGAAGATTAAAAAATAAAAATAAAATTCATACAATATGATACTTAAAATACCCTAAAAAATTAGATTCCGTTCAAATGAAATCGAAATAAATCTTAGACTTTTTTTTAAGTTTTGTATTTTGCATGCATCTTATAATTTTATGCACAATTGTCATAAACATAATACAAAATCTGCAATGCAAATATTTTCAATTAAAAATGGAAGAAGTCTAAGATTTATTTCGATTTCATTTGAACGGAATCTAATTTTTTAGGGTGTTTTAAGTAAAGTATCATATTGTATGAATTTTATTTTTATTTTTTAATCTTCAATTTGCTTAACTAATTTGTTACAAAAATTTAACATTAAACGTAGAACTAATTGAATGAAATAACTTAATATCTGTCCCTTCTCGGGCTTAAACAATGTAGGAAATAAATTTTGTTTTTTTAATTTGTTCTTCAAATTATGTTTTTGTTTAATAAATATATTTTCAAGCTTGAAGACACGTTTGTCAACTATTACAACTTCCCATGTTAAAATTCCCACTCGTGATTTGAGGTCTTATTCACTACCTAGCTCGGAAAATTTCTCACTATCATATGTTGGCAAGGCTACAAACGTAGCACAAGATGGAATATTTATCGTGAGCCACCAACCTGGGTCGAGCACGAAACATAGTTAAATCCAGCATCGATAGAATCTATATTAATATATGGAAATTATTCCAGAGAGAATAGTTTTTCCGAGCTAGGTATCGTTCCAAGTGGTTTAGTCGGTAGAACGTCAGTGCGCTATACTGATGGCCCGGGTTCGAGTCCCGGCTTGGAATCTTTTTCACTATGTTGGCCTTTGCGCCTTTTAAGCAATCACTTTGAAATTTGATTTTCATTTGAAATATTGTATGCAAGGCGAATGTTTCTCTCTGGAATAATTTCCATATATTAATATAGATTCTATCGATGCTGGATTTAACTATGTTTCGTGCTCGCCCCAGGTCGGTGGCTCACGATAAATATTCCATCTTGTGCTACGTTTGTAGCCTTGCCAACATATGATAGTGAGAAATTTTCCGAGCTAGGTATCGTTCCAAGTGGTGTATTCGGTAGAACGTCTGTGCGCTATACTGATGGCCCGGGTTCGAGTCTCGGCTTGGAATCTTTTTCACTATGTTG
Organism: Maratus speciosus; assembly: GCA_963932465.1. Lineage (NCBI taxonomy): Eukaryota > Metazoa > Arthropoda > Arachnida > Araneae > Salticidae > Maratus > Maratus speciosus. The sequence continues at coordinate 312,272,346 of OZ010789.1, forward strand.
GCCTTTGCGCCTTTTAAGTAATCAGTTTGAAATTTGATTTTCATTTGAAATATTGTATGCAAGGCGAATGTTTCTCTCTGGAATGATTTCCATATATTAATATAGATTCTATCGATGCTGGATTTAACTATGTTTCGTGCTCGCCCCAGGTCGGTGGCTCACGATAAATATTCCATCTTGTGCTACGTTTGCAGCCTTGCCAACATATGATAGTGAGAAATTTTCCGAGCTAGGCTATCGTTCCAAGTGGTTTAGTCGGTAGAACGTCAGTGCGCTATACTGATGGCCCGGGTTCGAGTCCCGGCTTGGAATCTTTTTCACTATGTTGGCCTATGCGCCTTTTAAGCAATCACTTTGAAATTTGATTTTCATTTGAAATATTGTATGCAAGGCGAATGTTTCTCTCTGGAATAATTTCCATATATTAATATATAACATCATTATCAGGGAAATTGTATCTTTTTTAAAGCGTAACGACATTTTCTGTTCAAAAATTTTAAAATATATATCTTTAATTGTAATGAGAAAATGGCATCAGTAAGAATATAATCAATAAAGATAACTAAACCACTATTAATAGAAATGAAGTACTTCAGTTGCCACGATTAGAAAATTAGTATTAAAAAACTATAAAAAAATTAATATCTCAAAAATAAATTGAGATACAGCTTTCAAACAAATTGCATTTAAAAGTGCATTTTTTTCTGTATACGACGGTGTAAACATTTAAAACGTGGGATATTTAGAAGTTTAAAAATTTGCAGTAGCGCAAATTGCAAAACCGAAATTTCATTTCAAATTTCAAAGTGTTGCCATTCGCAGAATGACGTATGCGTTACGCACAGATATGTTTGTCCTTTATAATATAGATACTAGCAGGCTGAGCCAGCTGCGCTGGTCCATTTTTTAATTAAACCTTCAATCAAACGAAATGGAGAATTCGACCCTGTATTTTAAATTAATATGGACCTTTAACTGGAAAGTCCTTCCGCATTTTCTGAATACGCATCGGACGCCATTACGCTATAATATTATCTGATGCGTTAGACGAATTTAGGGCAATTCAGAAGCAACATTTTACTACATCGTGTAGAGTTTGGGAGGGAAATGCGACCATTACGGTATCAGAAATTAAAATGTTATGTAATCACCACACTACTAATAAAGAAAGAATTACAATGATTGCAGAGATTGACCATTTAACTTAAAAAATTTTCGGGTTATTCACTTTCGTTTGTTAGTTCTTTTACTCTGGGCTTCTCAGCTTGGTGCTATGTGTGGATCTGGCAACATAAATACAATCTCTCTCTACGCTACATTTTATTTGGTAATACAGGTCTTCTTTTGGCAAGTTTACTACAGTTTCTTATCTTCGAATTCCAGTAGAGTAAATACAGTCAAAACAGTATTTAACTTTTATATTTTAAAAAATGTGAATCATGTAAAAGTGGATATTTAAAATGAATTGTGTGAATAAAATTAAAACAAAATCATTTTAACTGCCGTTTCTTTTTATATACCAATTTTAATCATGCAGCTATTAACCTAGGAAAATAATCTCGATAACTGATTCAAATAGAAAAGTAAACCTCTAGTTTTCATTCAATAAAATCTTCCCAATCATCCGTAATCGGATCCACAACCAAGTTTTATGTGAAACGTTAGAAATGTTTGCAACGGTATGGCTACAAATGTACCAGAGTTAGCTACAAAACAGACTTAATTACGCGCCAAACTACATTCCATTAAATAAAGTCAAATTGCTGTTGATTGAATTTTTGATGTTTCACTATCAAAATTCTTTGCGAATGATAAATAAGGTTAGTTATACAAAATTTTTAGTAATGATCTTTATGGCAAACCGAAGATTTTTTTCGCATTTCTCTAAGGAGCGTAATAAGACGGAGAAATAAACATGCTTGTTATTTTCAAGACGTCATTATTCATCAGTATGTTGCCTAAATAAATCTAAAAACGTTAATTTCTGACTACGATGAGCTACTCGGGTTGTACATCAACCAAAATTGCTTTATAATGATTGAAATTTTTTTTAAAACCTAGGCTAAATGAACAGATATTGTTCCACTGGCCACCTTCGGCATTTAAAAGTTTTTTTTGACATTCAAAGTGATGCTTTAGTGATAGTAAAATAACTGCAGATGAAAAATATATAATAGTAAATATTTTTTGTCCATTTGATCCATAATAATAATAATAATAATAAACACAAACTTACTAATCGCTAAGTACAAATTTCGCGTAATCTTCTGAAATCGGATTTACCGTCGACGCTTCCTTTCAAATATAAACGAATTTTCCAACATTATATAGTAAATTCGCATATTGTAGGTTGGTTGATTATGGACGATTCATCCAATATCTTTTAATAACATTTAGAAAAGAAGGGAGGATATAGAAAAAAATGAAGAATTAAATGGAATATCAAAAAGTGATTTCAGAAAGCAATTTGTATTGCAAAATGTTTTCTTTCGTGATAGTAATAACGCATAATTGTTTACATTTTCTTAAGAATAATCTTTACTACTGAACATTGCAAGCATTGAACGTTTCTATAAGGGAAATTGTAGATATGTTTTTTATTAAAAAAAGAGTAGACAATATCAGCTAATCTCGCTTCGAGATTATAAAAGTCACAAATTTAAGGAAAACAAACCGACATGTTTTGCAGTAAAGTATGGTGAGAAATTTTTTAAATGTCTGAAATTAAATTATTTTACAATATGTATGTGCGTGTGTGGGAGACATTTATACTAAAATTAAAATATTTGACTCCATGTTTTAAATATTAATTGCTATTTATATAATGTACATTTTATTTTTTTAAATATTCTAAAAATGCTTTCTTACACTTAGCAAAATCACCTTCATTGTAAATATCGCTTGAACCTATGCCAAGCTTACGTCGTTTTGGCTTAAAATAAAATTGTTTTGAAAAAAGAAATATATTCGAGTATTTGGCGCAAAAAGACAAACGTTCCATGCTATTTGGCTTGCCAACACATATCCTTCTCAAATGCAAGATATTTAAATGCAATCGGAAAGTGCTTGTTAAATAAATGTTTAAATGACTAACTCAATGAATTTAAACATAAAAGATGGATTAGCGTATTATTTTTTATCTTTAAGTTTATATAATATATACAAATTGCGTGTTGCAGTAGTTATTTAATTTTACATTGCTTCACCGGCTGGGAAAGTTTTAAGGGTACTATTTGATTATCCTATCGACCAATTTCGCCAAATTATATAAATTACCAAACTACTCGCCAAATTATACAAATTGACAAAATTTTTATTTTAAACAACGAAAGTATAAATAAATTAGTAAACATTAATAAAATTACAAATAGAAATCAAATTAAAATCACTTGATGACTTTACAAACACGTGTACCGTGTTTAATGTCAAGTGAATGTAAAATTTACGACCAGCCATTATTGGCGTTTAATCTTATATTTTGGCGATAGTTTTTTTGTCGATGGGGTAATCAAGTAGTACGTTTTAAGTTTGTTTTAAATGTAGTTTACTAATTAAAAATGCTACCATTAAACATTTTTATATTAAGTAGTTTTTTCCATGGCAACAATAACCTTCAATTCTTGTTTCTGACACTAACAAAATCAAAGTCAAATTACCAATGTTCAGAATCGGACATTAATTTTGAGTTTGGAACAAATTTAATAAACTTAAATTTTGTTTTAAACCGTATAATTACGACAGTAAAATTTTAATATATACACATATAAAGGTATATGAGAAAACTATAGTAATAAAAATGTATTTATTTAAGTTAAACTTAATGTAACTAACTTCGTATGAAGAGTAGAAAAAGGCTTTATTTAAAGATTATTTATGCTTAAAAAAATATCATTCAAAATTTTATTGTGTCGCCAACCAGCATTAAATCGCCAAAAAAAAAAAAATTCTTTATTTTTTTACGAACGCTAAATCGAGGTTCTGCCGATTTTCTTATAACATATTATATGTCATGAGAAGAATATTCTATATATTCCTCATGGGATGATATTTTTTCAAATATTTCTGAGGTTGCTCTTATGAAAACTTCCTTGATATCATCCTATCAATTTTTCAGATGCATTTTTCTTAACCTGACGCAAAAAAGAAATAGCCAAATCTTATTTCAATTACAATATTTTAACTGAGTATTTTTTCAAACATTACGAACATTCCCTTTCATGTTTAAATTAAATATTTTCGTTTTTTAATATTATCACTCATTAAAACGGATTTTTTTCTTCTTTTTCTCTTTTAAATAAAATTAGTAACAGTTTTTTCTTTTATTTTTCGAGGTGTAATAGCCGTTTCAATTTTTTTTCATGAACGATAAATTTCGCCAAGAAATAAAATGGTAACCTTATCGTCCAAAGTAACAGAACTTTCCATCATAATTCTATAACTAATCTACGTAGAACAATGTGTTGTAGCTTAAAACCTTCCCTGAAACGACACCTATCTAAGAGTACAAGTTCCGTCAAAATCCATCCAATAGAATTCGAAATATAGATGTTCGGAACGAAATTTCAGTTTGGATTTTATATATACTAGGGGATGGAACCCGAGCTCTTCGGGTTACAGAATATAGGTGAAAACCAATTTTTTAAAAAAAATCTATTTATTTTTTTACATGTAATATATATTTTAGATTGCCCACTAACATGAAAAAGTATTTTTATATGAAAAATATCAATTATGCAATCAAATAAAGTTTTGAAATTTATTAAAAGCGATACTTTCACATGTCATCACATGACAGGAGTTATTAACCCAAGATTTTGCCACTTACGTCAGTCTTTCTGATCATTTCGCGTGGTTCAATCACATGTCTGTTTTCTTATTTGTTTCTTATTTACATTAATTTATTTATTTTTCTATAGAGGAAGTTTTAACTTTGTTATGGAACATTAGACGGAAACATATGCTGAACTTTTTACATTGTTTTAAGAGCAAGCGGATTAACCTTTCGTAATCGAGCTACGTGATAGGGATAAATTAAAAAATAAGTTATACTTGAAAATCTATATATATATATATTACGCTATCTTACGTGACACAGAAATCATGATTAATTGTTGGTTAATTGTTCAATTGGTTAATTGTAAACAATTGGCGGTTAATTGTTCAATGGCAACGCACGAATGAAACGCATCTCGTTGGTTATTGTGTGATATTTTTAAAAAGAGAATAACAATATATAAATAAAAAGTTTAATTAATAACTATAGAACAAAACAATTTATACAATTAAAAAAAATAAAATAAAAGTAAATAAACAATTTATTAATGAATAAACAACAGCATCCGGGTTACCCTATCAAGCAAAATAACGACACTTTGGCGCCAGTTAACTACCCCGGTGCGTATATGACATTGGCGTCAGAAAAAAGTCGTGCCAACGTAATGCGTATATGACATGTGTGCCGTCTTTTATTCATCTAATTTAAAATACAATCAATAAAAAAAAATAAATGAAGGTGCTTTTCCAGTATAGGTACTTGGCGAAATAGAGAAAAGGTCCATGGCGAGAAAAGAAATTTTTTTCTGGCAACCGATTTAATCAAAATATTTGTTTTTTCAAATAAAACTACATAAAAGTGTCCATAATCGCAAAGAGTTCGTACTTTTATGTTAGCTGGGTGCAATTCTCGGCAATAGCATTTTTTTACTCGTCAGCAGCATTTTTTATTTTTTGAGGGGTAAATTAAAACAATGCTTTGATGTTGAAATTAAATGGTTTATGGCATTATTTATTCTTTTTCTTTTTTTAAAGAATTTTTTTAAAGTGAAAGTCGTGAATTTTAAAGGTTTTATTTTTAAATTAAAGTCACCCATTCTAAATAAAATGAGTTAAAGGATTATATTTTAATCTGAATTAACGAAATATATATATATATATATATATATATATATATATATATATATATATGCGACGGGTACAATGTTTGGCGATTTATCACCTGTGCCCGAATAATATAACTGTAGGGAGTTATCGATTTCTCTATTAGAATCTTCAAATTTGGCGAAGGATTGAGCAAGTAAATTAAATTATGAATAAAAGTAACATCATACAATGCCTAGCATACATTTAAGGGAGGCCAAATTGGTCGCCACGGGTGCTTAGTTATTTTAAAAACCATAACTCAGTCAATTAAGATATAATTTTCAAACAAATTGCATTTGAAAGTAGATTTTTTTGTGTATTTGACGGTTTAAAAATTGAAAATGTGCGATATTTAGAAATTTAAAAATCGCTGACATAGCACGTATTTTAATTTCAATGTATTTTTTCAGTTTTTGTGAGAAAATGACACAAAAGGCACAGTAATATATTATTTTTTTCTTCCGTGATTAGTTTCCCTTTACTTTCAACCCTCCACGACTTTCAACAGAAATGGAGTTCTTCAGTTGCCACAATTACAAAAAATGTATTAAAAAGAACAAAAAAATTAATATCCCAAAATTAAATTGAGACAGAGCATTCAAACAAACTGCATTTAAAACAGCATTTTTTTCGTTACACGACGGTGTAAAAATTTTAAATGTACAATGTTTAGAAGATTAAAAATTTGCAGTAGAGAAAATTGCAAAACCGAAATTTCATTTCAAATTTCAAAGTGTTGCCATTCGCAGAATGACATATGCGTTACGCACAGATATGTTTGTCCTTTATAATATAGATAGATAGATAGGTAGATAGATAGATACTAACAGGCTGAGTCCGCTACGCTGGACCATTTTTCCAATAAACCTTCAATCAAACGAAATGGAAAATCCGACCTTGTATTTTAAATTAATATGGACCTTCACCTGGAAGGTCCTTCCGCATTTTCTGAATACGGATCGGACGCCATTGCGCTTTTGTATTATCTGATGAGTTAGACGAAATACGGGCAATTCAGAAGCAACTCTTTAGTACATCATGAAATGTTTGGGAGGGAAAGCGGCCATTACAATCATATCACCACACTACTAAAAAAGAGAGAACTACAATGACTTCAGAGATTGACCATTTAACTTAAAGAATGTTCGGGTTATTCACTTTCGTTTGTTAGTTCTTTTACTCTGGGCTTCTCAGCTTGGTACTTTGTGCGGATCTGATAACATAAATACAATCTCTCTCCACGTTACATTATATTTGGTAATATACGTCTTCTTTTGCCAGGTTTTCTCTACACTTTCTTATCTTCGATTTCCAGTAGAGTAATTACAATCAAAACAGTATTTAACTTTTATATTTTAAAATATGTGAATCATATAAAAGTGGATATTTAAAGCGGAATTGTGTAAATAAAATTTAAATAATGTCATTTTAACTGCCGTTTCTTTTTACATACCAGTTTTATTCATGCAGCTATTAGCCTAGGAAAATAACCTCGATAACTATTTCAAATAGAAAACTAAACCTCTAGTTTTCATTCAATAAAATCTTCCCAATCACCCGTAATCGGATCCACAACCAAGTTTGATGTGCAACGTTAGAAATGTTTGTAACGGTATGGCTAAAAATGTACCAGAGTTAGCTACAAAACAGTGTTAATTACGTTCCAAACTACATTCCATTAAATAATGTCAAATTGCTGTTGATTGAATTTTAGATCTCTCACTATCAAAATTCTTTGCAAATGATAAATAAAGTTAGTTATGCAAAAGTTTTAGTTGTGATCTTTTTTGGCAAACCGAAGATTTTTTTCGCATTTCTCTAATGAGCGTAATAAGACGGAGAAATAAACATGCCTTTATTTTCAAGACGTCATTATTCATCAGTCTATTGCCTAAATAAAACTAAAAACGTTAATTTCTGACTATGATCAGCTGCTCGAGTTGTGCATCAGCCAAAATTTCTTTATAATGATTGACATTTTATTTGAATCTAATGTACTTTTTTTTTAAACCTAGGCTAAATGAACAGATATTTTTCCATTGGCCACCTTCGGCATTTGAAAGTTGTTTTTTTTTTTGTTTTTTTTTTTACATTTAAAGTAATGTTTTTTTAGTGATAGTAAAATAAACCTAAAATTCGTCACTACGATCAGATGCTCGGGCTGTGCGTCAGCCAAAATTTTATAATGATTGAAATTTTAATTGAATTTGACGTAATTTTTTTAAAAAACATAGGCTAAATGAACAAATCTTGTTCCATTGGTTACCTTTGGCATTTGAAAATTTTTTTGTACATTCAAATTAATGCTTTTTTAGTGATAGTAAATTACTTGCACATGAAAAATATCTATTAATAAATCTTCTTTTGTCCGTTTGCTCCATAATAAAAAAACATGAATTTACTAATCGCTAATTACTATAAGTACAAAAAATAAAAATAGCAAATAAAGCCTTTGTGCAACAATAATAAAAGGCAGAAAAACCAACGTTTAAAATGCACAAATAATATATGAAAAGCAGCAAACAGCTGTTTCGAATCTACTAGCGAGATTCTTCTTCAGTGCAAAAGGAACAGCGTGCTAAATGCTCAACATTCTTGGTCTTCTCAACGTAGGTTCGATTTTTCCTCAGCCATCATTATCCAAAAATGTTCTTCTAACCTTGATCTTGATTTTTGGGAAGCTTACCATATCATTAAAAATTCTCATTCTTTAGTCAATGACTTATCTAGTACTCCAGATTTTCCAAGTATTTGGAAAGCGTTAATTTAATTCCACTTTTTTGGTTTCTTTTCTCTACTTCTCCGGTAGATGTCGCTACTTGTCCACCCAGTCGTTTCCACTGCTTCTCTCTCATTGGTTGTTTCGGCGCCTTCGCCACCCGCATAGGGTATAAAAGACAGCGCGTCTCTGTCTATGATTTTGCTCAGCCTTGCTTTTTCTAGCACGCTGTCCCAGGTAAAAAAATCAGACACAAACCTTTAAAATTTTTGAGATGTTGCAGCCATTTTGAAGGTTTCAGCGGGTATCTTTAAGGAAAATGAAAACTAAAGGTTCTCTTAAGAGAAGTATACCGCTTTTTAAAAGATTTCATGCAGGTTTATTTCTGTAAGTTATCACCTCCAAATTATCTTCAATGACTTAGAAAATTTTCGTGAAATCGCTTGAGATATTTTCAGGGAAAATGAAAACTGTTTCTCATGCAGGTAATATGAAGGTTTTACTTGAAAGTTTTATTATTGCACATTATGGTATCTAAGATTTTGATATGCCTGTGTTTCCTCATTAATAATTTTAATAAATTTCTAAATTAATATTTTAGATAATACACGGAAATCATTAAGTCCAATCATTAAGTTAATGACAAGTCTTCCATCCGTACAATAAAAAATTTTTAACTTCTGAAATTATTACAAGTAACATTACCTCTAACACGCTCAAAAATTTTAATCTCAGAAAATTCCCCCTAAAAAGAAAAACAAATCACAAAGTTATTTCGAAGCGCTTTTTGACCTTAAATTTGTCACATTTTTTTCTAAAATTATAACCAGGAACAATATCACCTCAACTCTAACACGCTCAAAAATTTCAATCTCAGAATATCCCCCTCTATAAATAAAATAATAATCACGAAATTATTTCAAAGTCCCCTTTTTATCCTAAAATTTTTCATAAATTTCTCTTAAATTCCCACTAGTAAAAATATTCCTTCAAACTCTAACGCATATACAAAAATTTCAATCAACAAAAATTGTCCCCTAAAAAAAATCTCCAAATTATTTCAAAACCCCTTTCATTAATATTTAAAATGTATTCAAACACGCACAAAAATATATTTTAGTTAAATTTTAGTATCTAACGATGGACAATGGGGCCCCAATTTCCCCCACCCCCTTTCTGTAAATGTCTTATTTAGTTTTTCATTTTAAGTTTTCCTAAAAGAATAAATTTTACTGTGTTTTTCTAAATCTGTCAAAAAAAAAAAGAAATTTTAGTTAATTAAATTTCAAAATACACAGAAGGGACAATGGCACTCACCCCTCCCACCATGCCGCTCTTTCATCCAAGCGCGACAGTCATAGTTCCTGTTTAAAACCGCCCCACCAGTGGCCGAGAGGTTCTGCTCTCAAAGCTAGTAGACGAGAGGTGCTGGTTTCGATTCCAATCACGCCCGTCGGCCTAATCGTTCGGAGTTTCCCGTGGTTTTCTTCGAACCTTGGATTTCCTTGCTTTCTCTTAGAAAGACGCCAGAGCACCCCCTCCCCTCCCCTTTGGGCCCATATCCCAAGTGTAGTAATTGACCGTCATAAAACACACCAACAACAGCTCTTTAAAAAAGAGGAACTAAGAATTTTGCACATACACAATCTATATTACATCTACTATATTACACTATCTACATATATTTGCTAAAATAAAAGAGGCTCTTTTAATTTAGTTACTCGTTAATAATAAATTTTATATTGTTTTTGAAAACATAAAAAAAATATGTCCAGTAAAACCTCCCTAAAGCGACCACGTTCCGTTCCAATAAAAATTGGTCGCTCTGAGAGGTGGTCTCTTAATGGAGGTTATGTTTAAATCTAGATTTTAATTGTTGAAAAAAGATAACAATGTTACTAACATTTATCTTTCACATTAAGAAAAAATATAAAAATTTAAGTATCAAAACAAAAGCTAATTACAGTAAAACCTCCTTAAAGCGACCACGTTCCGCTCCAATAAAAATTGGTCACTCCGAGAGGTGGTCTCTTAATGGAGGTTATGTTTAAATCTAGATTTTAATTGTTGAAAAAAGATAACAATGTTACTAACATTTATCTTTCACATTAAGAAAAAATAAAAAAATTTAAGTATCAAAACATAAGTTAATTACTACAAAGTTAAAAAAATGAATACGGTTTTATCTTTTATAACTTATCCAACCAAGTCCTTTCGAAGTTCAGTAAATAAATGCTTTTTTTTTGGGGGGGGGGGGGGGAGCAATAAATAATGAAGATTTCATTAATTTGTATCTATTATTATCTATTTCTTTGAGAGTTTCCTGACAGAATAGGACAAGGGAGTTTATTGACCGTCATTCTTAATTTGTCATCAGAATTAAATTCATTGCCTAAAAAAGGCATAAAGGGGTTTAAACACTTAAAAGTTACCGGAATAATAATAAAAAAAAATCTAAATTTAGTTTAGAAGTTTGATGAATAATGCGCTCTCCGGAATTATTTTTCTAATAAAACCCTCTTCAAGCGACCAGGAGAAAACGGAATTTGTTTCATTTTCTTCATACAAATTGGTCGCTCATGGAGGGAGTTCAACTGGGATGGTCTCTGAATGGAGGTAAAATTAGTATTGAGCCTATAGGAATAAATTTCGTTCCATGAAAAAAATAGTCGTTCTGAGAGGTGGTTGGTTAATGGAGGTGGTCACACAGGGAGGTTTCACTGTAGTCACTTAAATTTCAAAATCAATGGAGGGGAAGGGACCCTCCCCCTTCCTCTCCTCATTTTGGTGGCGTCCACGAGTAAAGCTGAAAAATATAGGTGGGGTTATTGCATGCATAATTTGCCCTTATTCTCTATCAGGCGTGACTTCCAGTTTTTATAAAAATTACTTCTTCAAAAACAAATGAAAAATGTATAATTCGTATTAATTTATTTATTTCAAATTTTCGTTGGAACATTTGATTTTTGATTACGCAGCTCTATTTCTGACTCCATGTCACGGGAGAATGAGAAGGAAGTACCCAACTCAACTCTGAGACCGTGTGTTTACGTTTTAACCGCCATTCGGAAAATTAGCGGGACTAATCGTCACGTTGTCATGTTGTTATGGTATTTTTTTTCTTTTCGCAGGGAGTTTTTCAACAGTATAGTAGTCGAATTTTAACTAATTTTTAAGTTGATATATATATATATAGCGTAAGAGGGCTGTATTACACTTCTTTTTAATATTAATATTGATATTCGGCACTTTGTACTCACTACGCATTCGACAAGAGTCATGTTCGGTAAAAAATATCGCCACATTAATTTAGAAATGCTGTGGTATGGGGAAAACTTTTTATAAGAAATTTTCGTGTACAACTAAAGATAAATTTCACTATTTTTTTAAATAATAGCGAAAAATATATTCATATATTTCCATTATGTTTAAAAGTGAAAGACTGATTTTACTCCTAAATAATTAAACTTGTAAAAAGTTCTGTTTGGAGGTGGGAAAGTTTTGTGAGGGATCTTGTTTGCAGGTGAAAAGTTTGATGAAGGTTCCTTGTTTTGAGGTGATAAAATTTTGTGAAGGGTCCTTTAAAGGATCCAAGTTAATAGATCCATGTATTGGAATACAAATTTTACTAGTAAGTACCTGATTTAGTTTCCTTTATAAATTGAGCAGCTATAATCTTTTTAGGAACATAACTGCTTGATTAATAATGCACAGTGAAGGTGTAATGTCTCTTGCAAATCATTTAGCAGGGCTCAATATCTTTGGCTGCAATATTCGACTCATAAAAATAATTGGTACTTTTCGGTTAGCTGTTTGCCAGTGTTATATATACATACATATATTGCATATATAAATGCATATATGTGTACATATATATACACATATATATGTATATATAACACTGGCACCCAGCTAACCGAAAAGTACCAAATAATTAAAAGAATTTTTATATATTGTAGATTAATTTATTATGTAGAATATGAAATATGGAAAAAATAAGGTACTTTTCGATTAGCCGGGCGCTAGTGTTATATATTACAATATATATATGTATATATAACACTGGTGCCCGGCTAACCAAAAAGTACCAAAAATAATTTTACATGTGTATAATTATTTTAAATAAAGTAATTTTTTCATGAAAAAACAGTTAAAGACAAATTTAAAGCAATATTTTTTTCAGATGAGTGCAGGAGAATTTTTGCAATTTTTTCCCGCAACCAACTGATGAATTTTGCAATATTTTATTTCTACCAATTTGCATTTAAATGTTGCATTTTTTCTTGCACCCAATTGGCAAACTTGTGAGGTTTTTCTTTTTCTTATTTTTTTTTTTTTTTTCATGTGATCGCTGGGTGAATTAAGCAATTTTTTCCCTGCTACAACTGAAGAACAATGTGATTTTTTCATTGTAACTGACTGGTGAATTTATATAATTATGCATTCTTTTTTGTTTACATTGATGTTCAATAATTATTATTCAACGATAATATTCAATTGTTACTTAATGTGATTAATTTAGCGATTTTTCGCTAATTTTCTGCATTCCATTTTTTTCTGCAACCGAATGAAGAATCTCATGATTTTTTTCTCACGATTGATTGTCCGCTACATTTCATTATTTTTTCCATAGCAGATTGACAAATTTCACAATATTTTAAAGCAACACACTGAAGAATTTCTCTTTCCCCCCCCCCCCCCCCCCCAATGACCCAATAGCAGAAAATTCTCCAAGTGTCTGCGACAGATCTTTCAGGGACTGAAAATAATCTGCAGGTAAAATGTTACAAATGAACCTTTAATTAATTAATCATTTACTTTTAATGTTTTTAAGCATTTTACTCATTTTTATTAATAATAAACTTAAGTTTTAGTAATAAATAATAAAGAACTAAACATAATATAAAGTTGGAAAAAGATCCAATGGAAAAAAAAATCTGCAAAAGGGAAAAGAAAATCTGCGGCGCACGTCACCCGTCAGGAACTTTCTGCTACCGGGCCCAATGATTACTGGTGAATTTCTCAGAATTTTTTTTTTTTCCCCCTGATGACTGAATGAAGAATTTTGCAATTTTTTCTTGTAACCAATTGACGAATTTTGGGGTATTTTACTTGTACTGATTGGCAAATATTGCATTTTTTCTTGCGAGCAACTAGCGGAACTGAATATATATATACATAACAGTCAGTTTATGAATTTTGCCGATCCCCCCCGCCCCCCCCCCCTCCCTTACCTAAGCTGATCAACAGATCTCGTTTTTTCTGATAAAAAGTTGATAAATTTCCATATTTTCCCCCCACAACTTACTAACAAAACATTTTTTTTTCATGCGATCAATGGATGAATTAAATAATTTTTTCCCCCCATGACAATCAAAGAACTGTGTGATTTTTTTTTAACCCTTTACTGACTGATAAATTTCTTGGGGTTTTTTCTTTTTCATATGACCAGTTGACAAGTTTATGATGCTTCCCCCTGACCTAATGATGAAACTTAATGTTTAAAAATTAGCAAAATTCTTCATTTGATTACGGGAGAAAGAAATTGTGACATTCGTCTGTTGCTTGAGAGGACAATTGACAAATTTCAATCAGTCGTGGGAAAATATAAAAACATTCTGTTGAGAAATGGGAACATTAAACAAGCCAGTTCCAAATATTGTTTTTTTTTTTTTTCCGTTTCTTTACAAGGTACAAGTGTGCCCTTTATTAAAAAAATCTGTGCCTGATGGGCACTGACCCGTTTTTTCTACAGTAAACTTCTAGAAAAAAGGGCACTCGTATGCAGCGATGTAAACGTAAAAAACAAACAAACAGAGGGTATATTCAGAGTTTCTTCCATGTTTAAAAAAGGGCAGGGTGCTTCTTGTAGGAAAAGGGCACTTTTGGATTCCGAAAGGCATGTTTTGGATTTTTAAGGACACTTTTTTTAATTTTTAAAGGCATCCTTTTGATTTTTAAAATTACTTTTAATATTTAATAGACAGGACGCTATTTTAAAGACAGCAATGAGGCAATTTTTACTATGCAAGTAAATTTTTTAATAAAGAAAGGAAAAAAGGCACTTTTTTCAGCTGGGGGCAACAAGGGTGCTAATGTTTTCCATCAGGGGTAAGAGGGCTGCTGTTTTGTAAACCTAAGGGCAGGCAGGGTGCAGCACCCTCCTGACACTGTCTACGGGAAACTCTGGTATACCTTAGAGTGTATATACAATAGCTTTTTTGAGAAACGGAAGTTAAGCAGTGTTACTGAAAAAGAACCAGAAGGTATACGACATTTACCTCTGTATACCCTCCACTTCTGACAGCAAATTTTTTCTCTCTTTTTTGCGAACGATAATATTTTTTTCTGCTACCGATCGACGAATTTCGCATTCTACTCGTGACAGATCAGTGAAAATTGTGATATTTTTTCACAGTCGAATGATAAACTGTGTCTTTTTTTCAACTGATTGGCCAAATCTCGAGGGGTTTTTTTAGCATGGCTGATCGACGAATTTCCATTTTTTCTCTGATCTACTGACGAATTTCGCTTTTTTTTTTTTACCGGTGACTGATTTTTAAATTTTGCTATATTTCTCTTGAACCAGTAAGTATATCTTGAGGCCGATTGGAGAGAGTTTTTCTCCGCTACTGATGTACGAATTTTGCAGTTTCTTCCGTCGATCTACTGACGAATTCCACGATTTTTTTTTTAGCCACGACCGATTTGCAATTTTCTGGATTTTTTCTTTTAACATAGGTGAATTTTGAGACTTTTTCTTGCGACCGATTAGAGAAGATCGTGGGTTTTTTCTGGCGGTGCACTGACGAAGTTTTTTACCTGCAACTGAATAGCAAAAATCATGGATTTTTTCTCGCAACTGTTCGTCGAATTTTGTATGTTTTTCCACAACAGGCCGAAGAATTTCATGGTTTGTTCTCTATGACTGATGAACTGTACGAGTTTTTCTCGTGACCCATTGATGAATTTCACAATCTTTTTAATAAAGATGAAAATAAGGAATTTTGCTTAGTAGCCACTGGCCGGTAGGTTGACTTTATTTAGTAGCCAGTTACTAGCGAGTGAGAATAATTTCTTTAGTAGCCAGTAAGTACATTTATGTCAGTGAATATTTAATTTATGGGTATATTTTAGGTATGTTTATCCACTGAGTAGCAGGTATAATTCAAAATTGAAAAAAATAGGTTTAAAAAATCTGAAATTTGCAGCAAATTTTCTGAAATGTAAAGGGAGGGTTGGTAGGGGATCCCTCCTGGTACTAATTATGCATTTTTTCCAGATACTTTAACGAAATTCACGTTTTTCCCGGATCTATTGGCAATGTTTTCGTTTCTTTGGCGTTCCTTTGACAAAATGTGCGTTTTTTTCACGATCTTTTGACAAAATTCACATTCGTTTTCGCAATTCTTTGGCAAAATTCTCGGGGTTTTTTTTTTTCGAAATTCTCATTCCCCCCCGCGATCCTTTAACTAAATTTGTGTTTTTTGACGATCTATTGACGAATTTTGTGTTTTTGCCATGATCCATTGACGATATTTGTGTTTTTTCTTTGCTCTATTGATGATATTTGCGTATTTTCGCGATTCTTTGACGAAATTTTGGATTTTCAGAGATCGTTTGATGAAATGTGTGGGTTTTTTGCGAGTCTTTGACGAAATTGGTTTTTTTTTCTGCGATGTATTGACGATATTTGTGTTTTTTTCCGCAATCCACTGACCATATTTGCATTTATTCCAGAATCCTTTGACGAAATTTCGGATTCTTTGCGATCCTCTGATGAAGTTCGGGTTTTTCCACGATCCTTTGACGAAATGTGCTGTTTTTATTGTGATTTTTTGACAAAATTCTCGCTTTTTTGCGATTCTTTGATACAATTCGCTTTTTTGGTGATCCTTTCATGAAATTTACATTTTTTTTTTCGTAATCCTCTGACGAAATGTGTGTTTTTTCGCGATCTTTTGACAAAATTCACATTTTTTTCTTTCCCAATTCTTTTACGAAATTCCTTTTGGAAAATCTTGCGTTTGGCTGGTACTTTCCATATTTTTAATCGATGTCAGTTTTTCACATTTACTCGTTGAGTGGCGACTGGCGATTGCTTATTTTCATCTTTACTTTTTAAACGAACGATTAAAGAATTTGGTGATTTTTTTTTCTAACCAATGAGTGACAAATTTTGCGATTTTTCCTACATTGAATGGTGAATTTTCTTGAAAATGAAAATTTGAAATGTTCTGCAGTGAAATCCGTTGTTCTGCGATGTACGTCGCATTTATAAGCATATTCTGCTTTGGGGGATTTCATTAACTCTTACTTTTCGGACTTTTTTTGAAATTGCAGCATTTTCATCGGAGGTTTCCGATAAATATTATTTGTAATATATAAAAATTTCAAAGGGGGGGGAGGGGGGGGGCACAATACTAAAGCCCAAAGTGTGGCACTTTTCTAACTTTTACCAACACCTGTCCCTATCGTGTAACATACAGTTGGAACGGCCTGTGACCACTTATTCATGTTATACACATCCGATATCCATGCTGCCACTTTGCTCCCCCTGGGAGGGGCACTTTTCTAAATTTTGCCGGCACCTCTCATGTGACATATCGTTCAAAAGGTCTGTGACCACTTAATCATGTTATGCCCCTCCCCCCCACTTTGCCCCACCGGGGAGGGCACTTTTCAAAATTTTGCTGACACCCCCTCATGTCACATATTGTTGGAAAGGCCTATGACCACTTATTCATGTTATGCACCTCTAATGCCCTCCCCCCACTTTGCCCCCCCTCGGGGGCACTTTTCTAAATTTTGCCGACACCCGTCATGTGACATATCGTTCAAAAGGTCTGTGACCCCTTATTCATGTTATGCACCTCTAATGTTCCTCTTCCCACTTTGCCCCCCGGGGGGCACTTTTCTAAATTTTACTGACATCCCTGATGTGACATATCGTTCAAAAGGCCTATGACCACTTATTCATGTTATGCACCTCTAATGACCCTCCACCTACTTTGCCCCCCCCCGGGGGTGGGGGGTGGCACTTTTCTAAATTTTGCTGACACCCCTCATGTTACATATTGTTGGAAAGACCTGTGACCACTTATTCATGTTATGCACCTCTATTGCCCCTCCCCCCACTTTGCCCCCCCTCGGGGGCATTTTCTAAATTTTGCCAACACCCGTCATGTGACATATCGTTCAAAAGGTCTTTGACCACTTATTCATGTTATGCACCTCTAATGCCCCTGCCCCCTACTTTGCCCCCCCCCGGGGGGGCACTTTTCTAAATTTTGCTGACACATCATGTGACATATCGTTCGAAAGTCCTGTGACCACTTATTCATGTTATGCACCTCTAATGTCACTCCCCCCACTTTGCCCCACGGGGGGGAGCACTTTTCTAAATTTTGCTGACACCCCTCATGTGATATATCGTTGGAAAGGTCTGTGACCACTTATTCATGTTATGCACCTCTAATGCCCCTGCCCCCTACTTTGCCCCCCCCCCCCCCGGGGGGCACTTTTCTAAATTTTGCTGACACATCATGTGACATATCGTTCGAAAGTCCTGTTACCACTTATTCATGTTACGCACCTCCGGTGCTTCCCCCCCTTAGTTTTTTTATTAATATGTATATATGTTTTATTAATATGTTTAGTTTATTAATATGTATCAAATCAATGTCGAACTAAATATGTAATCATTATTATGTATTGATCTGATGCGAATTTGCACAGAAGGCTGTCCGCATGCAGGTGCAACGATATAATGTAAAGAGAAGATACAGCTTTTATACCTAAAGGAAAACTGCAGATATTTCTGCCAAAATCGGTGAAGGGAAATAACAGGTTTTTTACCTGAAGGAAAACAGAAGGTATTTGGAACTCAGAAGGTTAAGGGAAAATACATGTTTTTTACCTAAAGGTAAGCTGAAGGTAATTTTAGTTCCAAATACCTTCAGTTTCCCTGAAGATTTTTTTTTAAGGTTTCTTGCTGACTTTTTTACCTGGGGTTCCTTTTGCACTGAAGAAGAATCTCGCTAGTAGATTCGAAACAGCTGTTTGCTGCTTTTCATATATTATTTGTGCATTTTAAACGTTGGTTTTTCTGCCTTTTATAAGTACAAATTTCGCGTAATCTTCTAAAATCGGATTTACCGTCCACGGTTCCTTTCAAATATAAACGAATCTTCCAACACTATATAGTAAATTCGCCAACTGCAAGGTAGCTGATTATGGACGATTCATCCAATATCTTTTAATAACATTCATAAAAGAAGGGAGGATATGAGGATAAAAATGAAGAATTAAATGGAATATCAAAAAGTGATTTCAGAAAGCAATTTGTATTGCAAAATGTTTTCTTTTGTGATAGTAATAACGCATAATTGTTTACATTTTCTTAAGAATATTCTTTACTACATAACATTGCAAGCATTGGACGTTTTTATAAGGGAAATTGTAGATACGTTTTTGTATTTAAAAAAGAGTAGACAAAATCAGCTAATCTCGCTTCGAAGTTATAAAAGTCGCAAATTTAAGGAAAACAAACCGACATGTTTTGCAGTAAAGTATGGTGAGAAATTTTTTAAATGTCTGAAATTAAATTATTTTACAATATGTATGTGCGTGTGTGGGAGACATTTATACTAAAACTAAAATATTTGACTCCATTTTTTAAATATTAATTTCTTTTTATATAATATACATTTGATTTTTTAAAAATACTCTAAAAATGCTTTCTTACACTTAGCAAAATCACCTTCATTGTAAATATCGCTTGAACCTATACCACGTTTACGTCTTTTTGGCTTAAAATAAAATTGTTTTTAAAAAAGAAATATATTCGAGTATTTGGCGCAAAAAGACAAACGTTCCACGCTATTTGGCTAGCCAACACATTTCCTTCCCAAATGCAAGATATTTAAATGCATTCGGAAATTGCTTGTTAAATAAATGTTTAAATGCCTAACTCAATGAATTTAAACATAAAAGAAGGATTAGCGTATTATTTTTTATCTGTAAGCTTATATAATATATACAAATTGCGTGTTGCAGTAGTTATTTAATTTTACATTGCTTCACCGGCTGGGAAAGTTTTAAGGGTACTATTTGATTATCCTGTCGACCAATTTCGCCAAATTATATAAATTGCCAAACTACTCGCCAAACAAATTGACAAAATTTTTATTTTAATCAACGAAAGTATAAATAAATTTGTAAATATTAATAAAATTACAAATAGAAATCAAATTAAAATCACTTGATGGCTTTACAAACACGTGTACCGTGTTTTATGTCAAGTGAATGTAAAATTTACGACCAGCCATTATTGGCGTTTAATCTTATATTTTGGCGATAGTTTTTTTGTCGATGGGGTAATCAAGTAGTACGTTTTAAGTTTGTTTTAAATGTAGTTTACTAATTAAAAATGCTACCATTAAACATTTTTATATTAAGTAGTTTTTTCCATGGCAACAATAACCTTCAATTCTTGTTTCTGACACTAACAAAATCAAAGTCAAATTACCAATGTTCAGAATCGGACATTAATTTTGAGTTTGGAACAAATTTAATAAACTTAAATTTTGTTTTAAACCGTATAATTACGACAGTAAAATTTTAATATATTTGTAGAAGTTATTGTTTGTAAAATGTTAATATATAGATAATTTAAATAAGTAGACGTTTGAATCACAATACGTACACTTTAATACAATTCTATAAGGGTAACTTTACATCACTTCGTTGATACTTTTCTAAATACAGCACCTTTCTTACTTAAAACTTACAACATATTTCTTACGAATAATTTGATTAGGCTTAACAATACCTTCCTTGGCATCTAATGAGCCGCTGCTTCATGCACAACATTATTTTTTAGACTGACTCTTTTCTAATTTTTGAATATGTCCAAACCTTGATCTCGTGATTGTGAATTTTCATTACTCGTGCTTTCAAATTATGGATAATAAAAATACCAGAGCATCAGTTAATTTGTTTATCATGTACGTCATAAAGAAAATAAAGTATGTTTAAATTTAAATCCTACAAATCGGTCATCCTGACATGATGGCGTCCCGACATCATCATCTTGGCTTATTATTTCTTTTTTATGTTTAAACAGCTACACTCTTGAGACTTTTATACATTTTTCTTTCACATAAAATTTTGATTATAGGTTCAATACACATACACGTATATTTAATCTATCCGACTCGTCCAAGAGTTTAACCCATAGACCACGGCTTCATGTATTCGGCCCCGGTTGACGTCTTCCCTGGACCTTCATGATCTCCTACTTTCTTTACTTCATACCGATCATGATTCTTGGCTGCAGTTATCTCATATGGCCCCAAATATTTTTCTTTAAGTTTGATAGTATTGCCAAATTGCGTCCTCTTTATGGCGACGATATCTCCTATTTTGTATTTCCGTGGCTGTTTTCTTTTCTTATCAAACTGCACCTTGTTTTCTTCTTGTATTTTGAGTATATTTTTCTTTGCTTCTTCTCTCATGTCTTCACGTTCTTCCATCATACATTCGGTAAATTCTTCATCCAAAATTTTCTTGATGTTCTGCATGTTACTGTCCTTCATTTTAACTCCTGTCATTAATTCAAAAGGATTATACTTGGTGCTTCGTGTTACTGTGCTATTGATAATTCTTTGTAATTTTGGTACATACTTATACCACTTGGATTCATCATCACTAGATAATTTTGACAAAACGGATATCATCACTCTGTGTATTCTTTCCACCTGCCCATTTCCTCTTGGCATCCCATTTGTTATCTCTAGAGGTTCAATTCTTTCCTTTGTACAATATTCCTTGAACTCGCTTTCAGTAAAAGCTTTTCCTTTATCGGTTCTAATTCTAGCTGGGTTCCCGAAAGTTGTTTGTTGTAGTTCCAATTTCTCTATTACTTCCTTGGCCGACTTTGATTTCACTGGGTAAAACCATGCGAACTTCGTAAATGCATCTACTACGGTGAAAATATATTGATATTTTTTATTTGTGAGAGGTAATGGACCTATGTGATCGATGTGATAGGTTTCCAATGGTTTGTCTCCTTTTGGTATAGGGTTTAGAAAACCTTCAGCTTTTCCCTGCTTTCTATTATATAAGATACAATCAACACAGTTCGCGATTATTGTCTCTACTTTCTTCCTTAATCCAGCTATGTAAAATTCTTGCTTCACTAGATCTTCCGTTTTTGATATAGCAAAGTGTCCTCTTTCATGAATTTTTGTATAATTTCTCGTTGCATCTCTTCCGGCACCACCAATATTTCTTTTCCATTCTCGAATCTGTATAATACATCATCTTTTACTAAGTAATTATCGGACGGTCCATTTTTAATAAGCGACTTGATGCATTGTATAGATTCATCTAGCCTTTGCGCTATTGCGATTCTTTTCGTTATTTCTCCTTGGGATCTTGTTATCACTAATACTGATTGTGTTGTCGGGACGTTTCGGCTTAATGCATCTACATGTTTCATTCTTGTTGCTGCTCTATGTTCTATCTCATAGTTGTATTCCTCGATGAGCAATGCCCATCTTGCTACCTTAGGTGTTAAATCTCTTTTGTTTAATGTTTTCTGGAACGCAGCGCAGTCCGTTACTATCTCGAATTTATTTCCCATTAGGTAATTTCTGAATTTCTTAAGAGCTTCTATTATGGCTAATACTTCAAGTTCATAACTTGAATATTTCTCCTGTTGTGGTGAAGTTTTCTTGCTCATGTATTGTAATGGATGAAATTTTCCATCATCTCCTTTCTGTAATAAAACTGCGCCAAATCCTTGGCTGCTTGCGTCAGTATGGAGTTCTAGTGTGGATCCTTGTTTATATAATTGAAGAACTGGTTTTGTTGATAGTATTCTCTTTAACTCATTAAAAGCTCCAAGCTGCTCTCTTTCAAATTTGAAACAATTTGTTTTCCTTAATAAATCACTCAGAGGCTTGGTGATTTTGGCGTAATTCGAGATAAACTTTCTGAAGTATCCTGTTAAACCTAAAAAGGATTGTAATTGTTTTGTTGTAGTTGGTTTAGGGAAATTTTGCACAGCTTTTGTTTTCGCTTCGGACGGTTTTATGGTCCCATTTTCAATTATATAACCCAAGAACTCTATTTTCTTTTTAAGGAATTGGCACTTTTTGAAGTTTATTTCTAAACCATACGCTGATGCTACTTCTAATACTCGTTTCAGCTTCTTTATCCCATCTTCTTCATCATCTGAGGGAATGACAAAGTCATCCATATATACAATGATAGTGCCTTCTCGTAGTAAATCTTGGAATACTGTGTTTACATATCTTTGAAATTGATTACCTGATATGCACAATTCGAATGGGCAACGTAAAAATTCGTATTCTCCTTCATGTGTTACAAAAGCTGTATATTTACGACTGTTTTCATCAATTTCGACGTGGAAAAAGCCGTTTTTGAGATCTAATGTCGTAAATACTTTTGCCTTCTGCAATTTGTCTTTGTTTCCGCAGGTAAATTATGCCTAATTTGATCAACTACAATTAATTCCGATAATTCCTCAAAGCTATCTATTTCAAGGCCGTCGATCCATTGTTTAAAATATACCTTGATCTCATAAGCGAAATCGCGCCAATTAGCCGATGGCTCTTTTTTGAGTGAGAAAAATTTCAGCCTAAACTCTTCTGGCGATAGTTTGTACCGTTTTAAAAGAATACTTTTTATATAGTCATAATCCTGCATTTCGGGTTCACTCTCCCTGGTTATTATATTAATCACATCTAATGGCATTAGGTTAATTAAATAGTTGACCCATTCTTTTTTATCAATGCCCGTTTGCGCCATTTGCCTTTCATACATAGCCAAGTATAAACTAATATCATTTGTACTATCGTATTTTGTTAATAATCTAAGCAATTCATATTGCTTACTTGAATTTGTCCTTGTGTCCACATCGATGTGCTGTCTTGAATTTTCTTGTAGTTGTATTTTCTTAATCTCAAATTCTCTTTCGCGATCTTTTTCTTCCAATTCTATTCTCCATTTTCTCTCTTCCATTTCCATTTTCAGTTTCTTTTCTTCAAGTTCCGATTGCGCTTTTAGTTTCTTTTCTCCAGTCTCTGCTCTTAATTTCTTTTCTTCAAGTTCTGATTCCGCTTTTCTAGCTGCCACAATTACTTCTAGGCGGTCCTTTATAAAATCTTCATCGTAATCTTCCCAGTTTTTAATTAGCTTTATTAGGACATGGATTGTCGATTTTTCTGGTGGTTGAATTCCGCATTCCTCACAGAGATCTGTTAGATCAATTCTTTTAGCTTTATTTAAGGATACCATGTTTTTCAAAGTTGTACTTGGATAAATATGACTACGGTTTTTACACACTTGCCTTGTTCATTCACAATCCATTTTTTGACACTGGCGATTGACAACAATTTCTCTTCGATTAATATTTTACTATTTATTCCACTAATAGTCGCTTAAAATCCTGGCATCGAGCCCCCAAATTTGTAGAAGTTATTGTTTGTAAAATGTTAATATATAGATAATTTAAATAAGTAGACGTTTGAATCACAATACGTACACTTTAATACAATTCTATAAGGGTAACTTTACATCACTTCGTTGATACTTTTCTAAATACAGCACATTTCTTACTTAAAACTTACAACATATTTCTTACGAATAATTTGATTAGGCTTAACAATACCTTCCTTGTCATCTAATGAGCCGCTGCTTCATGCACAACATTATTTTTTAGACTGACTCTTTTCTAATTTTTGAATATGTCCAAACCTTGATCTCGTGATTGTGAATTTTCATTACTCGTGCTTTCAAATTATGGATAATAAAAATACCAGAGCATCAGTTAATTTGTTTATCATGTACGTCATAAAGAAAATAAAGTATGTTTAAATTTAAATCCTACATATATACATATAAAGGTATATGACAAAACTATAGTAATAAAAATGTATTTATTTAAGTTAAACTTAATCTAACTAACTTCGTATGAAGAGTAGAAAAAGGCTTTACTTAAAGATTATTTATGCTTAAAAAAATATCATTCAAAATTTTATTGTGTCGCCAACCAGCATTAAATCGCCAAAAAAAAAAAAAAAAATTTCTTTATTTTTTTACGAACGCTAAATCGAGGTTCTGCCAATTTTTTATAACATATTATATGTCATGAGAAGAATATTTTATATATTCCTCATGGGAAGATATTTTTTCAAATATTTCTGAGGTTGCTCTTATGAAAACTTCCTTGATATCATCCTATCAATTTTTCAGATGCGTTTTTCTTAGCCTAACACAAAAGATAAAGAGCCAAATCTTATTTCAATTGCAATATTTTAACTGAGTAATTTTTTAAGCATTACGAACATTCCCATTCATGTTTAAATTAAATATTTTCGTTTTTTAATATTATCACTCATTAAAACGGATTTTTTTCTTTTTTTTTTCTTCCTTCTTTTTTTTTAAAATTTTTTTTTATCGTTGTTTAAAATCGTAACATTTATCGTTGATAAAATTTTTTTTATCAACGATAAATTTCGCCAAGAAATAAAATGGTAAACCTTATCGTCCAAAATAACAGAACTGTCCATCATAATTCTATAACTAATCTAGGTAGAATGATGTGTTATAGCTTAAAACCTTCCTTGAAACGATACCTATCTAACGGTATAAGTTCCGTAAAAATCCATGCAGTAGAACTTGAAATCTAGGCGTTCGGATCGAAATTTCCGTTTGGATTTTATATATATAACTAGCAGGCTATGCCCGCTACGCTGGTCTGCTTATCCAAATGAACCTTGAATTAAACAAAATGTATCATTGGATTTGACATTGTAATTTAAAGAAATATGGAACCTTACCTGGAATGTCCTTTCCCACTGCTGAAAACGATAAGAACGCCAATGTGCTATTATATTTTCTAATGTGTAGACAAATTTTCAGCTATTAAGGTCTTAACCCTTTTAGTTGATCAATAACAGTAGGATTGGTAAAGAAAGATAGTACAATACGCAATACAATAAAACAAATCCTGAAAAATTATATAACTACTTGTAATAATGCAAACAAACAAACGGACAAAATCCATCCAGTAAAACTGTTTTTAAAGGTTGATCTTTCATAAGGGGTCCATCTGATTATAGAACTTTCCCCCATAATTCTGTAACTAAGCAACGTAGAATGATACGCAATAAACTAAAACCTCCGCAAACATTGTCTTATCAACAAAGAAAGTATTATCAATATCCGCCATCTAGAACTTTTTGAAAAGTCTAATCTTTCATAATCGGTTTCATATGATTATGGAACTTTCCGCCATTACTTTATGACTAAGCAACGTAGAACAATATACAAAATACTATAACCATGTCTGAATAGATATCTAACTAAAATGAAATTCCTATCAAAATCCGTTCTGTAGAACTTTAAAAAATGTTAAACTTTCATAATCGGGTTCAACTGATTATAGAACTTTCCACCACACATCTATTATTAAGCAATGCAGAAGGGTATAGTATATACTAAAACTCTGCCTGAAAAATTATTTAACTAACAGTGAAAATTCAATCGTAATCAATTCGGCTGAATCTTTTAAAAAGGTTAATCTTTTATGATCCGGTTCGTCTGATTATATAACTTTAAAACATAATTGTATGTATAAGCAACGTAGAACGAAATTTTATATACTAAAATCTTCCCTGGAAAATTATCTAACTATCATTATGATTAAAATCCATTCAGGTGAGCTCAAGTGATATGCAACCGGGACGAATTTCCCACTTCCATTTTACTCTAGTATATATAGTAGGAGCAGAAGTAGATAGATAGATAGATAAGAATATTGATTATTAAAATTTATGAAACTGCAAGTTATTTCTCGTTGTCTCTGCTGAATAATTTTAAAGACTTTTCAATCGGCGAGTATTGAGATTTACTATTATGTCTACAACAAATGTACTTCATTTTGTACCAAAACATTGTCGTTAAAATGAGCCAATTTGCTGTGGGTTCCGATATTATAAAATATTTTTTTTTTTCAAAATCGCCAACTACGCGCATGACATTTTAAGTGTCTCTTGGCACTGCAGTAAACATTTCCATGTTTTATTCAGCGAAAAATGAAGTTATAACTTAATTTTACTTGATAATAAAAAATACTTCCACCTTCAAAAAATAGTAAATTAACATTTTTTGCAGTGTTACGAATAAATGATAATTAAAGCCAAAAGAAATTCGCGTCCAATAAATATCAAGCCCCAAAATTTGGCATCGTTTGCAACAAAATTTGGTACTTTTCTTTTCCACTACAGGCGCCTTGGCGTTTTTTTAAAAGCTTGGCGCTATTCGGGCATCAGAAAGTGATATTTATTGCCAATTGATATAAACAGTTAAGTAAACAATATTGATGAAATTTTTTGTTTGTTTATATATGTATATTATAAATGTTTTTTATATACAATTCACTTCTGTTTCTAATTAAAATTAGATAAATTGCATCTTTATGTTAAATAAATTGTATAAACAGAAAAAAATGCTTGTTTATATGAAATGAAACAGTGAACAGGTTGCCAGAAAATATGTTTCCAAATTTTCTCTCCGCCAAGGCTATTTTCTCTGTTTCGCCAAGATCCCTATACTGTAAATTACCAAAAAATTTTGCACATCTAGAATTGAAATAAATGACGCAATAGCATACAATTTGGTATGGTGTTGGTATAACGTAAAAATAGGAAAAGGTCGCCAAAAAGTTTTCTTTCAAATCACGCCAATTCTGTGTTAATTCGGTTATAGAATAGTTCCGCTTTAAAAACACAGAATCAGTTTAAACCTTTTCCTAAGTTAATTATGCGCCAAACCACGCCAGGTAACATACGCCAATTGTCAGTAGACTCAATTATGTAACTTATCGGTACCAAATATGCCAATTGCCTATGGATTCGATAACGTAATTTATCTCCTTAATTTATGCATACTTAACAAACTACATCTACTTTCCACATTTCCTGATTTTAAGATCAATGGGTACTGTTAGATGTTAAAAAGCTTGGCGCAATTCGCGCTTAAGAAAGGGAGATTTGGGCCAAATGATATGAACAGCTATAAAAACAAATAAAATTAATTTTAAGCTTTTTAGAATATGTATTCATATATATTCCTATATAAATTTTTATTTATGAATATTAATATTTTTGTTATTTATATACAATTTACTTCTGTTTTTATATAAAAAAGAGATAAATGTATTCTTTATAGTAAATATATTATCTAATTACTGAACAGAAAATATGGATGAAAACTTTCCTTGTCTCGCAAAGCCCATTTTTTTCCAACTCGCAGCTATATTGGAAAATTACAGAATTTAACCCATTGCTCTATGACTAAACAGTGTCGAACAATATATTATATACTAAAACTATCTCTGTAAAATTGTCAAACTAATAATGCAAATTCTATCAAAAACCATTTATTTTAATTTTTAAAAAGGCTATTGTGATAATTGCGCACACCAGACTACAGAAATTACCCCAAAACGGTATGGCTGAACAATGTAGAAGGGCATGTTGTATACTGAAAACGCCCCTGGAAAATTATCTAATTAACAGTCCAAGTTCCATCGAAATACATTGGTCAGAATCATTTAAAGAAGCTAATTTTCCATTATCAGGGTCATCTCATTAAAGATCTTTAAACCATAATTCAATACCAAGAAACGTAGAACGACGTGTTATGTACTAAAAAATTCCCCGAAAAATTACCTATCTAAAAGTGTACGTTCAGCAGAACTCGAGTTATAAGCAGCGGGAATGAAATTTCCATTTGAATTATATATATATATATATATATATATATATATAAGTAGAATTGGGTATTTCCAGAAAATGCTGTCGTTTATTGAGAAATAACCAATATTGTGAACGTCGCTCAAACCGATGGCACGCTTATGCATTTTTGGCTTAAAATTAAATCGTTTGGCGATAAAATGAAATCGCAAAAAACATACAATATGTAACTCACAAGTATCGTCATTTTTATAATTACATCTGCTTGTTTCTTCTGTATGTCACATGATGGTCGAGTTAAATAAACATAAAAAGTAAATTTAAAAGAAATCAAAAACAAAAACAAAATTGTCACACAGATATTATTTTATAAAATTTTTTGATGCATTTTATTTAACCGGACGCAAGAGATAAATTGCCAAATATAGTTCAAAACTGCAATCTTTCATATTGAATAAATTTTTAAGCATTACGAACATTCTTTTTCATGTTTAAATTCGATATTAACGTTTTCCAATTTTACCACTCGTCATTTTTTTTTCATTTTCTCTCTTCTTTTCTTTTTTTTCCTTTTAAATAAAATTAGTAACAGTTTTTTTTCCGCGATGTACAGCCATTTCAATTCATTTATCAAAAACTTCTTCGCCAATAAAATAATGGTAACCCTTTCGCCCAAAATAACAGAACTTTCCGTCATAATTCTATAACTAACCTACGTAGAACGATGTGTTATAGCTTAAAACCTTCCCTGAAACAATACCTATCTAACAGTACAAGTTCCGTCAAAATCCATGCAGTAGAATTCGAAATCTAGGCGTTCGGAACGAAATTTTCGTTTGGATTATATATATATAATAGATAGAATAGATAATAGATTATGTGTTATGAACTATCTCAAAGTTTAAAACAGATCGCATTGTTAGATTTCCTAATTTTAACAATATCGCGTTATGTTAGTTCCACATTCCACCACCAGGGAGCGCACTCTATTCTTAACGAAAGCGTATCTGAACGAAACTCCTTCATGCAACCTTTCCGTAGATACATGAATCGGGAGGGTGGCGGTCTTAACCAATAATTTAAGATAATTGCTGAAATTACTACGAAAAATGTTTTAAAGGGACCCTACGCGTGCCCCTTATATTGTTAGAGGAAATCGGAAGACGGAAAAATAATCGCGGGGAAAAGTTTGCTTGAGTGCTTCGTAGCTACTTTTGGCGCGAGATCTAAGCTCTACGACCAATAGGCGCCCAGATATTTAAGGAAATATGAAGTAACAAAGTCCTAAATAACAGAATTTTCCGTAATAATTCTATAACTAATCTAGGTAGAATGATGTGTTGTAGCTTAAAACCTTCCCTAAAACGATACCTATCTAACGGTATAAGTTCCGTAAAAATCCATGCGGTAGAACTCGAAATCTAGGCGTTCGGAACGAAATTTCCGTTTGGATTTTATATATATAATAGATAGACTAGCAGGCTACGCCCGCTTTGCTGGCTAATTTTCCAAATGAACCTTTATCAAACAAAATGATGTATTCGACCTTATATTTTAAATTAATATGGACCTTTATAATCAATATGGATTATAATTAATATAGACTAAATTAATATTCGACCTCACCTGGAAGGTCTTTCTAAATTTTCTGAGTACGATGCGAACGCCCTTTAGCTATTATATTATCTTACACGTTAGGCAAAATTCGGGCTATTCAGAAGAAACTCTTTTATAGTAGATCTTTAAAGTAGAGGTTGGGAAGGTAATACTACCGTTATGGTAGTCAGAAATTAAAATGCTCTCTAGTCAACACACTACTAAATTGAGAGATAATTACAATGATTGCAGAGAGTGACCGCTGAACATTAATCATGTTCGGATTATTCATTTTCGTTTGCTAGTTCTTGAACTCCGGGCTTGTCAGCTTGGTGCTATGTGTGGTTCTGGTAGGCTAACACAATCTCTCAATACGTTATATTATATTTCATAATATACGTCTTTACAGCAGCAGAGATTACAGCAGAGTAAAAACGGCCAAAAAATATAATAAATTATTTCCACACAAAGAACTGTTTAACTTTCATATTTAAAAGAAATGTGAATCATATAAAACTGAAGTGTTTGAATAAAATTAAAATAATGTCATTTTCACTGCCATTTCTTTTTTTATACAAATTGGAATCATGTAACTGTTATCCTCGATAGCTGATTATGATAGAAAAATAAACCTCTTGTTTAATCCAACCAAAATCTTCCTAATCTTCCGTAATCGGGTGCACAGTTAAGTGTGACGTCAAACGTTAGAAGTGCTTGTAATTATATGGTTACAAATGTACCAGAGTTAGATACAAAACAAAAGTAATTATGTGCCAAACTACATTCCATTAAAAAGTCAAATTGCTGTTGACTGAATTATAGATCTTTCACCAAAAATACTCTTTTAGAATGATAAATAAAGTCAGTTATGCAAAACTTAATAACCTAGTACGTGATAATATACGTAATAATCTTTTTGATGCACAGAAGATTTTTTCCCCTTTCTCTAATGAAAATAATAGCACGGAGAAATAAAAAGGCTTTCTATTTTCAAGATATTCTTAAGCCTGTTATCTAAATAAACCTAAAAAAGTTTATTTTTCACTAAGTTTAGTGGCTAGGGCTATGCGTCAGAAAAATTGCTTTATAATAATTGAATTTTATCTGAATTTCAGATACTTTTTTCTTATCTAGGCTAAAATGATAAATCTATATAATAAAAACCCAAGTCATGTGACTGTCATCAACAGTTTCGGGCTCACCGCTTTACTTTTTATGTGCCAAGCGGCCATTTTGGTACGGTAAAGTTAGCCAGACGCAGGTGATAAATCGCCAAACATTGTTCCAACGCCACTGTTTTATCTATATTATAATAGTCCAATTCATGTGGCTGTCATAAACAATTACGGGCTGATCCCTTCGCTTTTCACATTCAAGGCTTCCATTTTAATTAAAAAATCTAGAAATTTTTCGAATAAAACTACATAAAAGTTGCCATGATCGAAAATAATTATTGGCCCTTTTATGTTAGCTCGGTGCAAATCTCGTCAATACTATTTTTAAATACTCCAGTTAGCATTTTTTCATTTTGCACGTGGTAAATTAAAACAGTGCTTTGATGTTGAAATTAAATGTCAAGGTTTATAGTATTATTTTTCTTTTCTTTTCTCTTTTGAAAATAAAAAGAAATAAGGGGAAGCCAATATGAAATAAGTGAAAGCCATGAATTTTAAATGTTGCAGTTTTAATTAAAGTTTTGTATTTTAAATAAAATGAGTGAAAAGATTATATTATAAACGAAATTAATGAAATACGAAAAAATGCGAAGGCAACAATGGTTGGCGATTTATCACCTGTGCCCGGCTAACATAAAAATACAGATTTCTTTATTTCTCTATCAGAATCTTTCGATTTGGCGAAGGATTGAGCAAGTAAATTAAACTATGAATAAAAGTAACATGATACAATGCTTAGCATACATTTAAGGGAGACCAAACTGGTCGCTAAGGGTGCCTAGTTAACAAATATTGTTCCATTGGCCACCATTGGAATTTCAAAAAAAATTTCCCAAGTATTGGCAATCCAAGTATTGTTTATTTAATGAAAGTAAAATAACTGCAGATGAAAAATATATAATACTAAATCTTCTTTTTACCTGTCTTGCCCGTTTGCTTAATACTGAAAAACCATAAATTCACTAACCACTAATTACAAATTTCATGTAATCTTCTGATATCGGGATCACTGTCCAGAGTATCTTTCAAATATAATAGAAACATCCAACAGTTTAGTAAATACGCTAATTAGCGGGTAACCTGATTACGGAAGATTAATCCAATATCATTCAAAAACCTTGAAAAAAGAAGAAAAGATGCGGCAAAAAGAAAAAAAAAAAAAAAAAAAAAAAAACGAAAAAGGGATGACGAATTAATAAGATTATCGAAAATTTATTTCAGTAAACAATTTTTATTGTAAAATGTTTTGTTTTGTGGTATTAATAACGCATAATTGCATACATTTTCTTAAGAATACTCTTTAGTACTTAACATTTGAAACAGTAGACATTTCTAAAAGAGAAATTGGCGTTATGTGTTAAAAAAAGGGACAATATTCGCTGATCTGAGTTCGAGGTTATAAAAGTCGCAAGTTTGGGGAAAACAAACCAGCAAGTTTCCGTAGTAAAGTATGTGAAAAATATTTTAAATGTCTGAAATTAGATTACTTACAATATATGTATGCGTTTGTGTGTGGGGGGAGATGTTTACACTAAAATTTAAATATTTGAATCCAATTTTATAATATTAACTGCTATTTATATAATTTACATTTGAATACAATTGATAAACAATTGTTCCAAAAGGACTGTCTTAACGTATAATGCGAACATAAATGGCGTTGATGTCACGTTCAAACATTTTTGGATTAAAATCATATTGTATGGTGAATCAAAATCGTAAATAAACAAACATTTAAGTCGAAACGTCATTTTTAACACTTTCCAACAAAGTTGAAAAGTGTTTATGCATTCGGTTTGTCTGGCCGTCTGTCCACGCTCTAACTCCCGTCAATAAACTCGGAGTTTCACGCAATGGATAAAGGTTGATCAACAAAGCATGTTTGGTGTTGTATATGAAGTATGTAGGGTTAATAGTTCATTTACAGAGGCACTCAAAAGTATTCCATTACATTATGGTATAAGGGGGAAAATCGTTTGCAGAGTATTTTAATGACATTATGCATTTCAAATGTATTGAACTGATATAAATCACTGTATTTCACTACGGTGACGTTAGAATAGAGCATTCATAGCTTTTTTTATTAATAGCCTTCATTTAAAGGGACACACAAAAGAAATAGGTTACAGTATTGTCTTTGAGTCATCATTGCTGGAGTGTAAGATTTAAAATTCATTATGCGCTTTTAAATGTAATTATTTTTTTTTTACATGTTACTCGTTATATAGGGCTGCACAAAAGTATTCACGTACCATTCTCCTTATTAGAAGAAATTGCTGAAGGGAATTTGCAACTGAAGTACATATTATTTCCCAAATGAACTAAATTTTTCCATGCAGGTAGTTAATAGATACAAATCTATATATCATATACGGGCTACAGGGCTGCTGAAAAAATTCTGATAATTTTACGATTGTAGATGAGAACATCTGAAAATGCGTTTTAAAATGTGTTATGCGTTTCCATAAGGTTGAATTAGGCGTGATATTTTAATTTTTTAAACGGTGTAATTTTATTTCATAATTCTGAATGTGTTGGAAAGTGTTTCATAATCTATTCTTAACGCATGATATTATCTTTCTTGTTATAATTACATCTGCTAGTTTTTTTCTGTAAATATAAAAAAAATTGTAATAATTTTTTTTTTCTTTTTAAATGTTACTCACAAGGATGTCTCCTTAAAGCGCATACTCAAAATATTTTGAAAAAGGAAATGCTAATAAACTTACTCATGTATGTAAAAAAGATCATCCAAATGTAGCGGCAGAATCACAGTTGTAAACCTGTAAAAAAAAAAAAAATTCTCGAGTATTTGGCGCGAAAAGACGAACGCTCCACACTATTTGGCGAACCAACACATTTCCTGGCCAAATGCAAGAGATTGATATGCATTTATAAATTTCTTGTTAAATAAGTATTTAAATGCCTAATACTCAATGAATTTAAATTTAAACGGTGGATTATTTTATTATTTTTTTTTTGTTACCGTAGCAAGAATACTTTCCTCTTGTTGTCTCTGACACAAACAATATCAAACAAAATAACAAAACTGCAGTTATAAAAATGTATTTATTTAAATTAAACTTACTTAAACTAACTTCGTATGGAGAGTTGAAAAGTTTTTTCTTAAAGAATATTTATCATAGTATTATTCAAATTTCGTTGTGTCGCCAACCAGCGTTAAATCGCAAAAAAATGAAATTTTCATTATTTTTTTTACAAACGGTAAATCGAGGGTTTTTTTGTTGTTGTTGTTATAAACATATAGATCCCCATGAGAAGAATATTCTACGATTTTTTACAATACTCCTGAGTATGCGCTTATTGAAAATCATCCTTGATATTATCTTATAAATTTTTCAGATTCATTTTTCTTAACCTGACGCAAAAGATAAATCGCCAAATCTTATTTCAATTGCAATATTTCAACTGAGTAATTTTTTTAAGCATAATGAACATTCCCGTTCAAGTTTAAATTAACTATTTTCGTTTTTTAATAATATCACTCATTAAAACTGATTTCTTTTTTTCCTTTTTTTAAATTTCAAATAAAGTTAGTAACATTTTTTGTCTTTTATTTTTCTAGGTGTAATAGCTGTTTCAATTTTTCAACAACAAACAATTTCGACAAGAAATAAAATGGTAACCTTATCGTCCAAAATAACAGAACTTTCCGTCATAATTCTACAACTTATCTACGTAGAACGATGTGTTATAGCTTAAAACCTTCCCTGAAATGATACCTATCTAACGGTATAAGTTTCGTAAAAATCCATGCAGTAGAACTTGAAATCTAGGCGTTCGGATCGAAATTTCCGTTTGGATTTTATATATACGAGGTGGAACCCGCCGAATTTCGACGAAAGAAAATGTTTACAAAGGAACTGTTGCATCAACTTTATAATACATCGACAACAATAATTAGAATAAAAAATTCATCTTACATTTGTTAATTTAACTCTCCAAAGATATATTTTAACCTAAGATTAACAAAATACTTTTTTCATAAACTTCAACTCTTAAAATTATTGAAAAATTAAACTTTATTCATATACGTCATCAGTAACATATAATCAAGATAAGTAATTTTGATTAAGTTATTAATTGATGCTTGGTATTACGGAATGAAAAAACGCAAAAATGATTTCACCTTGACATAATCATAGAATTTTCCTACCTTTACATCTAAACCAAATCAAGTCATTTTCCACGTTTCACATCTATATTAATTATTTAAAAACATTTTAACGCGCAATTGGTTATTAATAAATACATTTTCACGTTTGAAGTCACGTTTGTCAACTATTGCAACTTTCCATGTTAAACTTCCCACTCGTGATCTGAGGTCTTAGTATAATCTCTGTACCTGCGCGTAAAAATTCCAGAAATCTATAACTTTTAGACGTATTCAAGGGGAAATATCGCGTTTTATCAAATAAAATTATCGTTTACTTTTAAATATGACGTAATTTTATGTCGCTGAAATATTTTGCCGATTGACTAAAACTCAATATCAGCGAAATGAAAAAAATAGTGAAATATAACAGCATCATCACGGAAATTGTGTCTTTTTTAAAGCGCAACGTCATTTTCTGTTCAAATTTTTAAAAAAGATATTTTTAATTGTAATGAGAAAATGGCATCAGTAAGAATATAATCAATAAAGATAACTAATCTACTTTTAATAGAAATGAAGTACTTCAGTTGCCACGATTAGAAAATTGGTATTAAAAACTATAAAAAAATTAATATCTCAAAAATAAATTGAGATACAGCTTTTAAACAAATTGCATTTAAAAGAGCATTTTTTTCTGCATACGACGGTGTAAACATTTAAAATGTGGGATGTTTAGAAGTTTAAAAATTATGCAGTAGCAAAAATTGCAAAAGGGAAATTTCATTTCAAATTTCAAAGTGTTGCCATACGCAGAATGACGTATGCGTTACGCACAGATATGTTTGTCCTTTATAATATAGATACTAGCAGGCTATGCCCGCTACGCTGGTCTGCTTATCCAAATGAACCTTGAATTAAACAAAATGTATCATTGAATTTGACATTGTAATTTAAAGCAATATGGAACCTTACCTGGAATGTCCTTTTCCACTGCTGAAAACGATAAGAACGCCAATGTGCTATTATATTTTCTAATGTGTAGACAAATTTTCAGCTATTAAGGTCTTAACCCTTTTAGTTGATCAATAACAGTAGGATTGGTAAAGAAAGATAGTACAATACGCAATACAATAAAACAAATCCTGAAAAAATATATAACTACTTGTAATAATGCAAACAAACAAACGGACAAAATCCATCCAGTAAAACTTTTTTTAAAGGTTGATCTTTCATAAGGGGTCCATCTGATTATAGAACTTTCCCCCATAATTCTGTAACTAAGCAACGTAGAATGATACGCAATAAACTAAAACCTCCGCAAACATTGTCTTATCAACAAAGAAAGTATTATCAATATCCGCCATCTAGAACTTTTTGAAAAGTCTAATCTTTCATAATCGGTTTCATATGATTATGGAACTTTCCGCCATTACTTTATGGCTAAGCAACGTAGAACAATATGCAAAATACTAAAACCATGTCTGAATAGATATCTAACTAAAATGAAATTCCTATCAAAATCCGTTCTGTAGAACTTTAAAAAATGTTAAACATTCATAATCGGGTTCAACTGATTATAGAACTTTCCACCACACCTCTATTATTAAGCAATGCAGAAGGTTATAGTATATACTAAAACTCTGCCTGAAAAATTATTTAACTAACAGTGAAAATTCAATCGTAATCAATTCGGCTGAATCTTTTAAAAAGGTTAATCTTTTATGATCGGGTTCGTCTGATTATATAACTTTAAAACATAATTGTATGTATAAGCAACGTAGAACGAAATTTTATATACTAAAATCTTCCCTGGAAAGTTATCTAACTATCATTATGATCAAAATCCATTCAGGTGAGCTCAAGTGATATGCAACCGGGACGAATGTCCCATTTCCATTTTACTCTAGTATATATAGTAGGAGCAGAAGTAGATAGATAGATAGATAAGAATATTGATTATTAAAATTTATGAAACTGCAAGTTATTTCTCGTTGTCTCTGCTGAATAATTTTAAAGACTTTTCAATCGGCGAGTATTGAGATTTACTATTATGTCTACAACAAATGTATTTCATTTTGTACCAAAACATTGTCGTTAAAATGAGCCAATTTGCTGTGGGTTCCGATATTATAAAATATTTTTTTTAAAAAATCGCCAACTACGCGCATGACATTTTAAGTGTCTCTTGGCACTGCAGTAAACATTTCCATGTTTTATTCAGCGAAAAATGAAGTTATAACTTAATTTTACTTGATAATAAAAAATACTTCCACCTTCAAAAAATAGTAAATTAACATTTTTTGCAGTATTACGAATAAATAATAATTAAAGCCAAAAGAAATTCGCGTCCAATAAATATCAAACCCCAAAGTTTGGCATCGTTTGCAATAAAATTTGGTACTTTTCTTTACCACTACAGGCGCCTTGGCGTTTTTTTAAAAGCTTGGCGCTATTCGGGCATCAGAAAGTGATATTTATTGCCAATTGATATAAACAGTTAAGTAAACAATATTGATGAAATTTTTTGTTTGCTTATATATGTATATTATAAATGTTTTTTATATACAATTTACTTCTGTTTCTAATTAAAATTAGATAAATTGCATCTTTATGTTAAGTAAATTGTATAAACAGAAAAAAATGCTTGTTTATATGAAATGAAACAGTGAACAGGTTGCCAGAAAATATGTTTCCAAATTTTCTCTCCGCCAAGGCTATTTTCTCTGTTTCGCCAAGATCCCTATACTGTAAATTACCAAAAAATTTTGCACATCTAGGATTGAAATAAATAGCGCAATAGCATACAATTTGGTATGGTGTTGGTATAACGTAAAAATAGGAAAAGGTCGCCAAAAAGTTTTCTTTCAAATCACGCCAATTCTGTGTTAATTCGGTTATAGAATAGTTCCGCTTTAAAACTACAGAATCAGTTTAAACCTTTTCCTAAGTTAATTATGCGCCAAGCCACGCCAGGTACCATACGCCAATTGTCAGTAGACTTAATTATGTAACTTATCTTTACCAAATAGGCCAATTGTCTATGGATCCGATAACGTAATTTATCTCCTTAATTTATGCATACTTTACAAACTACATCTACTTTCCAATTTTCCTGATTTTAAGATCAATGGGTACTGTTAGATGTTAAAAAGCTTGGCGCAATTCGGGCTTAAGAAAGGGAGATTTGTGGCCAAATGATATGAACAGCTATAAAAACAAATAAAATTAATTTTAAGCTTTTTAGAATATGTATTCATATATATTCCTATATAAATTTTTATTTATGAATATTAATATTTTTGTTATTTATATACAATTTACTTCTGTTTTTATATAAAAAAGAGATAAATGTATTCTTTAGAGTAAATAAATTATCTAATTACTGAACAGAAAATATGGATGAAAACTTTCCTTGTCTCGCAAAGCCCATTTTTTTCCAACTCGCAGCTATATTGGAAAATTACACAATTTAACCCATTGCTCTATGACTAAACAGTGTCGAACAATATATTATATACTAAAACTATCTCTTAAAAATTGTCAAACTAATAATGCAAATTCTATCAAAAACCGTTTATTTTAATTTTTAAAAAGGCTATTGTGATAATTGCGTACACCAGACTACAGAAATTTCCCCAAAACGGTATGGCTGAACAATGTAGAAGGGCATGTTGTATACTGAAAACGCTCCTGGAAAATTATCTAATTAACAGTCCAAGTTCCATCGAAATACATTGGTCAGAATCATTTAAAGAAGCTAATTTTCCATTATCAGGGTCATCTCATTAAAGATCTTTAAACCATAATTCAATACCAAGAAACGTAGAACGACGTGTTATGTACTAAAAAATTCCCCGAAAAATTACCTATCTAAAAGTGTACGAGCAGAACTCGAGTTATAAGCAGCGGGAATGAAATTTCCATTTGAATTATATATATATATATATATATATATATATATATAAGTAGAATTGGGTATTTCCAGAAAATGCTGTCGTTTATTGAGAAATAATCAATATTGTGAACGTCGCTCAAACCGATGGCACACTTATGCATTTTTGGCTTAAAATTAAATCGTTTGGCGATAAAATGAAATCGCAAAAAACATACAATATGTTAGTGATGGGCGATTCTCAAGAATTCGACAATCGAGAAAAATCGTCATCGTAAAAAATCACAATCGATACAGCCATCGATTAATTCATAGAATCTACAATCGAGATGTTTTACAATCGATTATAACGAGAAAAGCTAAAAACAGTTATTGGAAAACTTAGCTATTATTCTGGCCGACAATTTCATAGTAGTGATAGGGCTTAGTGATGGGCGATTCTCGAAAATTTACCAATCGAAAAAAATCGTTATCGTAAAATACACAATCGATACAGTCATCGATTACTTTCGAGAATCTACAAAGGAGATGTTCTAGAATCGATTATTGAAATCATTGTTTTTACATATATATAAGGCAGATTTTATTAAATATAGGGTAACTGAAAACAGATGGAATAAAAAAACAACAAACCAAAGGGAAACTATAAAGGAGCCATAAGACTGGAAAAGTCTTGTAAGGGTGCCCCCTGGTTGAAAAAAGCTGAAAAAACGCGAGTAGCTATGAAGCGGTAAGGGGAGTTTAAGTATCAAAAATTAGAATTTTTCGGCAATTAGCACCAAAATGGCCAAAGAAATAAGAATCAAAAGCACCCCCTTGTGGCAGAAATATGAACTAAAGGATGATAAAAGGGATCAAAATTTTTTATTGATTTTTCTACGTCATTTGAGATTGGATCTTTAATTTCCCCATTTTTATAAAGTCTTCGACTGGAATACATTAAACGAACACCCGCGGGGAGCAAAGTAGGAGGGAGGGGCAAGGAAAGTGCATAATATGAATAAGTGGTCACAGGACTTTCCAACGTTATGGCACATGAGGGGTGTCGGCTAAATTTAGTAAAGTGCCCCCGCTCGGGGGCAAAGTAAGGGGAGGGGCGCGGGCGATATATAAAATGAAATAGTAGTCACAGAGCTTTCCAATGATATATCACATGAGGGGTGTCAGCAAAAGATAGAAAAGAGTCCCAACTCCCAGGATTCCAATTATCGTGCCCCCCCCCCCCCGAAATATACCCTGCCCATCCTTCTCTTTGAAATTTTCATATATTAAAAATTATATATCGGAGGGCTCCGTAAAAAAAATCC
Source organism: Maratus speciosus (assembly GCA_963932465.1). Taxonomy (NCBI): domain Eukaryota; kingdom Metazoa; phylum Arthropoda; class Arachnida; order Araneae; family Salticidae; genus Maratus; species Maratus speciosus. The sequence goes on from OZ010789.1 coordinate 312,312,861, forward strand.
GATCTAAAATGTTTAAAAACGCTACGATTTCAAAAAAGTTCGAAAAGTGCCTCTCTCGGGCCGCCAAACGAAGGAAGGAAGAAGAAAGGTTCATAATATGAAAGAGTAACTTTGCGATGATAACCGAAAACTTCCCGATGATAGATCAAATGACTGGTCCAAAAAAAGTTTGAAATCTACCCCTCCCACGTGGATTCCCTCGTTTATCCTAGAATATACCCGGAAATCACGCAGCCCCACTTTTAAAATTTTATATTTAATAAATAATATTTATCGGAGAGCTCCATTATAAAACCTCATTTAATGATATTTATTGTAGAAATCTCTACAATTAAAAAAAAAAGTCACCGCCGCACCGCTTCTCCCCCCAGCCCCCACCCCCGAACCCCTTCCGGAATTCAACTCTGGGAGGAGAAAGGTTCATAATATGAAAGAGTGGTGAAAGGACTTTCCGATGATATGTCAAGGAGAGGTTTGGTAAAAGTTTGAAAATTACCCGCCCCCCCCCCTCCCTTTGTCACTCTCGCGCACCCCAGAATTCACTGGCAGAGCTAAAATAAGAGAAACATTGAAAATTCGGGGCAAAATGACACTAAATTTAACAGTAAAGTTTGAAACTAGGACTATACAGATCTGAATACATAAACTACTATGCTTCATAACCCACATCGGTTAATAGCAATAAAATGATAAGTGCCAGTTAAACTGATGGCACTGAGCTCACAGGTTATTAACACTAACTGTATATTATACTGTTATTTCAAAGAATAATGTCCCTCAAAAAATAAATGAAGGGAAATATCCCCCGTTTGCCCCTTTTATACTTAACCAATGAACCTCCAAATCTAATCAGGGAAACTCCTTAACTATAATAAATCAGTATATCAAATTTGAAGCAAATCAGATAATTCTGCATGAAAAAAAGAAACATATTGCTAAATTAAGGGTGGTCTAACCCCTTTAACCCTTTTATACTTAACTAATGAACCTTCAAATCTAATCAGGAAAGCTCCTTATCAGAACAAACATAGAAAAAAAATTAAAGTAAATTGAATTATTCTCCATGAAAATCCATTTATCTAAATTGAGGGGAGGGGACTTGCCCCCTTTTCGCCCTTGTATACTTAACCAATGAACCTCCAAATCTAATGAAGGAAGCGCCATATCGGAATAAATCGGTATATTAAATTTGAAGCAAATCCAATAATTCTGTATGAAAAACCCTTTTATCTAAATTAAGGGGAGACTAGCCCCTCCCCTTTATACTTAACCCATAAACCTCCAAATCTAATCAAGGCAGCTTCTTAACATAATAAACCGGTATCCCAAATTTGGAGCAAATCGAATAATTCTGTATGAAAAACCCATTTATCTAAATTAAGGAGGGGGTCTACCCCCCTTTCCCCCCTTTATACTTAACTAATGAACCTCCAAGTTTAATCAGGGAAGCTCCTTAACATAATAAACCGGTATACCAAATTTGAAACAAATCGAGTAATTCTGCATGAAAAACCCATTTATCTAATTTAAGTGGGGGACCAGCCCCCCTTCTCCCCCTTTATACTTAACCCGTAAACCTCCAAATCTAATCAAGGCAACTTCTTAACGTAATAAACCGGTATACCAAATTTGGAACAAATCGAATAATTCTGCATGAAAAACCCATTTATCTAAATTAAGGGGGGGGCGGACCAGCCCCCCCCCTTCTCCCCCTTTATCCTTAACCAATGAACTTCCAAGTTTAATCAGGGAAGCTCCTTAACATAATAAACCGGTATACCAAATTATGAGCAAATCAAATAATTCTGCATGAAAAGCCCATTTATCTAAATTAAGGGGGGGTGGTCTAGCCCCCTTCTCCCCCTTTATACTTAACCCGTAAATCTTCAAATCTAATCAAGGCAACTTCTTAACGTAATGAACCGGTATACCAAATTTGGAGCAAATCGAATAATTCTGTATGAAAAACCCATTTATCTAAATTAAGGAGGGGGTCTACCCCCCTTTCCCCCTTTCATACTTAACTAATGAACCTCCAAGTTTAATCAGGGAAGCTCCTTAACATAATAAACCGGTATACGAAATTTGGAGCAAATCGAAGAATTCTGCATGAAAAACCTATTTATCTAAACTAAGGAGGGGGGGGGGACCAGCCCCCCTCTCTCCCTTTATCCTTAACCAATGAACCGTCAAAACTAAACAGCGGAACGCCTTATCAGAATGAACATAAAAAAAAATTGAAGCAAATCGTACATTTTAATCAAGAGTTATCGCGTTACGTACATACATACGTACGTACAGTACATGCATACACACAGAACCGACGGGTACATTAGCTCTCAGGCTTAGATAGCCTGTGAGCTAAAAAGAGATTGGATAAGCAGATGGACTCCTTTGAGAAATTATGACTTAAACCAGAAATTCGGTAAGTTTGACTTGAGGGAAGAGATAGAGAAAAAGGCATGACAATGAGCTGTGAAATGAAGCCCTAATTTTCAAAGTTTCTCTTATTTTAGCCCTACCAAGATGTCACATACCTGGAACCCTCCGATAAAAATTATTTATTAAATATAAAATTTTCAAAGAGGAAGGTGGGTCGGGTGATTTCGAGAGAGGAGGACGTGAGAGTGGACTCATGGGGTGCAATTTTAAAAATTTTACCGAAGCCTTCCTGTGGCATATAATCGAAAAGCCCTTTGACCACTCTTTCATACTATGAACCTTTCTTCGCCCAAAGGGGGGGTGGGAAGGGGCGAACAAATTTTTAAAACCGTAGTCAATATCTATAATAAATTTAAATATCACTTTAAATATGGGTTTTTTATGCAGTCTTCCGGTAAATATTATTTATTGAACATAAAAATTTTAAAGTGGGGGCTGTGTGAATTCCGGGGTGAAAGAGTGGGCCCACGGGGGGAGAGAGGGGGAGCAATTTTCAAACTTTTTTTGGACCAGTCATGTGATATGTCATCGGTAAGCTCTCGGATGACTCTTTCATACTATGAGACTTTCTTCCTCCCCTCCCCAATTTGGCCCCCACTGCGAGGGTAGTTTTTTCCGCTTTTATCATTTTAGATCGGATTTTTTTATGGAGCCCTCCGCTAAATATTATTTATAATATATGAAATTTCAGGACACTTTTCCAAATTTAGCAAAGACCCCTCATGTGGCATATCGTTAGAAAGGTTTGTGAGTACTTATTAGTGCTATGCACTTCCGGTGGCCGCCCCCCCCACTTTGCCCCCCCGGAGGACACTTTTCCAAATTTAGTCAGTACCCCTCTTATGAGATATCGTTGAAAAGGTCTGTGACTACTTATTGATGTTATGCACTTCCGGTGACAGTCCCCCCACTCTTTGCCCCCCCCCCCTGGGGGACACTTTTTCAAATTTAGTCAAGACACCTCGTGTGAGATATCGTTGGAAAGGTCTGTGACTACTTATTGATGTTATGTACCTACAGTGTCCCCACCACCACTTTGCCCCCCCCGGGGGCACTTTTCCAAATTTAGCCAAGACCCCTCATGTGAGATATCGTTGGAAACGTCTGTGACTATTTATTGATGTTATGCACCTCCGCTGACAGTCTCCCCCAATTTGCCCCTCCCGGGGGACACTTTTTCAAATTTAGCCAAGACCCCTCATGTGAGATATCGTTGGAAAGGTCTGTGACTACTTATTGATGTTATGCTCCTCCGGTGTCCATCCCCCCCATTTTGAACCCCCCCGGGGGGGACACTTTTCCAAATTTAGCCAAGACCCCACATGTGAGATATCGTTGGAAAGGTCTGTGACTACTTATTGATGTAATGCACCTCCGGTGACCGCCCCCCCCCCACTTTTCCCCTACGGGGGTGTTTTTCTAAATTTAGCCGAGACCCCTCATGTGACATATTGTTAGAAAGGCTTATGACCACTTACTCATGTTATCCACCTCCCGCACCCCTCCCCCCCTTTCCCCCCACGGGGAGGCCATTTTTATAAATTCAGATCCAGACTTCTCATGTGACATATGGTTGGAAAGGCCTAAAGACCTGTGACGACTTAATCATATTATGCGGCTGCTGTGCCCCTCCGCTCGCTTTGACCCCTCCCCCAAGAGATCTGGTCCGACGTTCATTCGTTTCGATATTATATTTTTTACAAGATTTTGTAGTGCGTGCACACCACACCCGCCTGCTATCATATATCAGTGCCGTATATAGCGGGTAACCTGTTCGTGATTTCATATTACAAGATTACGTATAAATTAGGGGCACCAATTAAAGGAGGGGCCCGCTAGGGTCGAAGTCACCTAGTCTTTATTAACATCGACTCATTCCAGTTCACCCGCAGACTATTCTTGATAAATGTATGACGTATATAATACATAATATATGATTTATAAAAGAAATTTGCAAACTGTAGTCATCGAGAAAAAAATTATACAATCGAAAAATATCGAGATGTCCATACAATCGAGAAAATCGAGAAAAACATCTCGTTATCGCCCATCACTAGTCTTTACTGCCTAAGGATGGGGAGTATTGGTATGAGAATGGTGACATACGGAAAAAATTATTGATTGATAGATTCTGGACAAAAGCTATCGCCATGAATCTGGAAGAGCTGGCCATTATTGCCAAACTAATGCTTGCTAAATGAAGGATATTCCATCTACGTTTTGATCACGTGGTGAATGTAAAAACTTCTAGCGTAAAGAAGGGAAGGCTCCGTAGACGTAATGAAAAAGCCTCGCCGGCCAGTGAAACAGTTCATGCGGAAAGCAGTAGTAGCCCCTCTTCTTATCAGTTAGAAGTTCTTTGGGTAAATTACCGTTATCACATGACTTTTTTCAGCTTCGAACACAGATTTGGAATAAAGTCCATTGTCCGCCACTCGTATATTCAAACTTGTCCAAGGAGTATCGCCAAGTTCTGGAATAGAAAATGTCTAGTTTTGCCGTAGTGTAGGCAAACACGTATGTATAAACAGAGTCTGAGTATTGTATGTCACCACTCTCAAATAGAGGCACCTTACATGAGAAAACAACTGATGAAGATTATCGGAAAAGAATAATGTAGAATGGACTTTATTCCAAATCTGGGTTCGAGGCTGAAAAAGTCACGTGATACCGCTAATTTACGCAAATAACTTCTAACTGATAAGAAAAGAGACTACTACTGCTTTCCGCATGAACTGTTTCACTGGCTGGCGAGGGTTTTTCATTACTTCTATGGAGCCTTCCGTTCTTTATGCTAGAAGTTTTTACCTTGACCACGTGATCAAAACGTAGATGGAATAACCTCCATTATGGACCACATGATTAGTTTATTGAATACATATATCTGATCTGTGTGCTTGGCGTCAAGCGTCCATTTATAAGTCATTGTCAATATACAGGAAGGAGATAGCACAAGAAAATTTACAGCACCACAGAATTACATCCGGGAGCTGCACAAAGAGTATGCCACGGAGCCAGCGAGATTCGAACCCGCAGCCACCTACGTTCTCAAACGATTAGCGGCGCGATGCCTGCACTAACACTCTAAAGCGAAAGCTGAGTTCCCGAAGTGGTCATCGCTGACCACTCAGCCACGTTGGGCCCTGGACCACATTTTCAAACCCGACAAGTTTACAATTTTTTGGATGCCAGCATTTTAGTACAGAAAATTTAGTTTTAATTGATAGAAGAATTTTTGAAATTTAAAAGGACACACTCTATAAAAATTACAAGTTCTCAAAATGGCAGGCTTCTGATTAGTCAATCTCATTTCGCTAACAGCAGAAAATATATCTGGGTCTTATTCAATATACTTGAATAGTCAATACAAATATTGCTACATAGTCTGCATTTTGCTTCTTGACAACGGAGTCCCACAAAAAATAATTCTTGAATGTAGACCGTGGCCTAATGGTTAAGGCACCACACCACTAATCGCTTGAGAGCGTACTTGGGCTGCGGGTTCAACTCCCGCTGGCTCCGTTGCACACTCTTTGTGGAGCTCCCAGGTGCAATTCTCTGGTGTTGTAAATCTCCTTGTGCTATCTAGAACCCCCCGCCACCGTCAAAGCTCAAAGTCCTTGTGCTATTTCATACTTGTATATTAACGATGACTTATAAGCGGGCCCCTTATATCAAGCACATACGTCAGGTGTATGTGATCAATGAATGTAGACTGTTCTGAATACAATATACTTGTTTAAAAAAATATCATATGTATTAAATGCTAATAAAATCAATACTTCTAATGAATTTATAAAGAATTTATTAAAAACTATTTGTTTAATAAATAATTTTTGTAATTATAATTTATTTGACAAATAATTTACTTATTCAGCATATGTTGAAATCCGGATAATTATGTGTTACGATATGAATAACTAAAAAGTAGGAAATAAAATAATCTTTTCAAAAAAAATATATTAACCGACTTCAAAAAAGTGCTAAAAAGAAATAAATAATTCTTTAAACTTCTCTAATGACGAAACGTTATCCATTAACTGCACATCGGACATCATGTATCGGCATAAAAACGTTAAATTTAATATATAGAATTTAATAGCTACCAAACATGGATTTTCTAGAGAATATTTTTTACAAAAGATTAAATTGCATATTTATGATTTAATTTAAGAATATATACGTATAAAAAGTAATCAATCCCTTTTTGAAGTTGGTGCCAAACATTCACAATCGATAATGATTAAACAAATAATTTACTGAAGAAATAGGGACATTTTTTTTAATTTTGTGTAATAATTTCCATCGTCACTTTCTTTATTCATGGTAATAGCTACAATATATTCACAATTTTACTGTACTTAAGATAGGTTGGCACCAACTTCAAAAAGTAATTGATTACTTTTCATACGTATATATTCGTAAATTAAATCATAAATATGTAATTTAATCTTTTGTAAAAAATATTCTCTAGAAAATCCATGTTTGGTAGCTATTAAATTTAACGTTTTTATGCCGATATATGATGTCCGATGTGCAGTTAATGGATAATGTTTCGTCATTAGAGAAGTTTAAAGAATTATTTAGTTCTTTTTAGCGCTTTTTTGAAGTCGGTTAATATTTTTTTTTGAAAAGATTATTTTATTCTATTAATTTTCCAATAATACGATATTGCGTCATCTTTGAACTCCATCATGTTACATTTTAGTGCTTGAACTAGAAGGCAGCGCGTCAGAGTAACATGCTTGAATGTTTAAAAGAATTATATAGCATTGCATTATCAAAAGAATTATGAAATAATAAATTTTATCTTATCTAACGAATAGGGTCAGGTGGGGTAAAATGGTTATAAAAACAGCCCATTTTTCCATCAAACTTAATTTGCAATAAATTATTAATTGAATAGGTAAAATAATGACATAGAATATGCAAATTAACCCTATCTATTTCGCGACTCCTGGTTTTGCCTCGCTAGCCGGCTTGCCTGCCGCTCATTATTCATTTGCCGCCTTTCTGCAATGGGACTTAGGTATTCGTTCTTTACATTTAGAAAAATCTATAACCTTCAATTACTTATAAATAAATAAAAACTGTAAGACATAAAATCCTAATGATTTTTTTAGCTAATAGTACTAAAGACCACACGTTACAAGATTAAAAAATCAAATCGGAACAGAAAATATTCACTCGTGATGCCACTTGAAGGAATATATGTTTTAGGAATAAGAATGGAGTCATTCTCAAGAATCATTCAAGACAATGAACACAAAATTAAAACAGCCTAAATACAAATATTTTAAAAATATTGCATTTAATTCACACCTTTGCTTGCCTTAAATTAGCATTTATTTAAAAGGTTTAGTGCATGGAGATCGTTTAGATCGCTATGTTGCCAATGAGCTCCATGGTCTATATTTTAATCGGAAACATTCATAATTAAACATTTTTTTGTAATCGTGAAATGATTGATAAGAGCAGTAAAATGTATTTAGATTTGTATGTTTTTTTATTGCCACAGAGCAAAATTATTGCATCCATGATGTGTATTTTAATGTATCTGTAAGGGATGAATCGCATATTGTTTACCATCGCATATTGCTCGGTGATACGATTTTCTATGCATATATCGAAAAACATGCATATTTCGATATAGCTCATCACTCAAGTTGTTTTTGATTTTTCCCAAACTTTCTAAAAAGGTACATCTTATACAGCTTTTTTGAATAAAATAATTTTTTAATAAAATGGCTGATTTTAACAAAAGATTATCAGGATCCGGATGAGTTCGCACCGGAAATGTTATACACTTAGCGATATTATATATATAATGATTTTCTTCAGCGAAAATAAACAAACTCGCGTAAGATTAAATTAAAAAATATATATAGAATATTTTTCTTCCTTTGAAAACACTAACCAAAAAAGCATGTGAATGTATTGAATATTTTTATACATTTAATTTCTGTTTTTAAATAAAATCTTTTTTCTCGCTTGCTACGATAGAGTTCAAATGTTGTATAAAAGTTATTTGAATACTTAAAAAAGCGAACGTTTGGTAGAAATACATTAAAAAATATATACAATATTAAACTACCAGTCTATTTCAAAGGGCAGCATTTAAAAAATAATTCCCGTAACATTGGAACAAATTTTGATGCAAAGCAAATAACAACTATCATATATTTTTTTTTCTGATGTCAATATCCCTCTTTTCTAAGCACATACAAAATGCACAACCGTTCATGACATGTTCTATAAAAGATTTTTGAAGAGAATTTTAGCATAGTGTACTCGCATTTCGTCAAAAAACATAATGTAAATGTAAACCATGTATTGCATTCAACTGCAATTGTATTAGTTTTATTTCTTGCAAATATAGTCAGTGGTTCTAATATCTGTACCCGTGTAAAATTTATGGTTACGTCGTATAACTTCATTTGCGTGAAGGGTCTAATAAATGCACAAATTCAGTGGATGCCATCATTAACGTTGGAATAACTCTTTGAATTTCCAGACGAGATATTCCGAGAGTGTGTGCCCCAAAACATCTATTATGTCACATCTTTATGGCAAATATGAATGCATTAAGTTTGTCTACAGCTGTTCTTTCAATAGCGTTCTTTAAAAAAATTTTAATGTTAACATTTGTTTAAAAGACTTGCTTACTGCCATTATTTAAAGAATACCATCATCAAAAATATTGTGTGAAACAGACAGTACAATAGTCGTACAGAATTCTTGCTTTCTTACGTGCGATAAATATATTACTGGTTTTTGCTATTATGCTATTTTATATTACGTTATATCAGTTATACTAAATGCATGCAAAGTTGCAGTAACTTCGTAATTGAATATAATTACAAATATTAAACTAAATGTTAATTATTTAAGATAATTTTCCATTCTAATAATAATTTTCTTGCATAGATTTTTATAAGAATCAATAGTGTAACGAAAATTATTCTTAATCTCGAAAGACTTGTAATTATTCTTAATAAATATTTTAAAAAGTGAAATTAACAAGATCAGTTTTAAAATACAAAAAACGTATTAAGACTTTAATTATCGAAATAAGTATCTGCAATATCTAGCAGGTATTTTGTTCGCAATGAAAACTAGTTCTTTGACGATTTATACACTTATTCCAATGATTTTTATCAAATGGTTATATTACTACAGTTATAGATTTAAAATTTAAACCGTCGTTAATTTGTTTAAAAAAATACAACGAATTTAATGCAGATAGAATATAGACAAAAAACTAGAGGTTTATTTTGAGTTGATTAGCTAATAGCTCGGCTTTTTTGTCAGCGGTAATGTTTGGAATAACTAATAAAAAATCGATACTTCAATCTGATATAACTCAAATTATATAATACCATAAACCACAGAGCAAAAAAATATTAACAATTTCGCTGCTTTTAATGAATGGTACAGTAACAGGAAAAAAGTACATGTAACTGATTCATGAAAGTAAAAAATTGTCTGAATTATAACAATTCGCATACAAACCTAGCAGCAAAACAATATTGGGCCAATATTGTTAAAATTGGCTATATCTTGGTCAATATTTATTAATATTTTGACTAAACCTAGGTTATGTCATAAAGTATTTACAACATTGACATAAGGTATTCCCCCAAAATTAAGATGTTTACATTTTGTCAATATTGGTAGAAAATATGTTGCTATTTCATTAACAGTATTTGCAATTTATACAACAATATCTTTGTAATATTGGCACTTTGTTACAAATATGTAGAATATAAAGTGAACATTTCTTTAATAATGTAATTTCATTGCAAAAATTTCCGATGAAAATGCTATATGTAAATGCCAAGAGTTGTAATTTTCTAATTGAGGAAAAATGTGTCGCGGTCAGCTTTTGAAACGTGGACATTTTGGCTTAAGCCATCACACTCTGTCAACTGAGCTGTCCTGGATAAATCTAGCAGACCCAAATTACCTAGACGCACTTATTGATTATGATATCTGCTCTGATATCTGAATCACTAAACAAAAGTAATTGAAGGTAATGGAAGTACAAGAAACGTTGGATGCGTAATTACACTCATTCATTTTTTAACAGATTTATTCTAATTAGTAAATAAATCACACAAGTTGTGATTTTTGAATATCACATTTGGCAAAGAATTGGCAGCCTAAGCCAAAAGGCCTCTTGTTCGAATCCTAGCTTTTACGCCTTTTTATTCAGTTGGAAAATTAAAACTCGTTTGATTTATTTTTAGATTAGGTAGTATGCTGACGTAATTTAAAGTATAAAAAATTGATATGAAGTTAACGACTTAAAATTGCTTCATCATTTGTTAGATAGTTAATTTTCTTGAAAGAAAATTATGTGATGAAAGGTTTGAGACCTTTTATATCTGATGTAACACAAACAATAAATTTGCATTTTATATTAGGCTTAACTTATTACTTATGTTATAATATGTTTTGAAGTTCAGTTAACAGCTGTCACATACACTCATGTCCAAAATTAAGGTCATAAACATCAAATCGGTGAAAACTGATGAACTATTCACTATGTTGCCACGACATTTGGCACAGGGGTATATTAACAATGGGTGAAAGAATATAGCAGTATAACATTATGGAAAAGATTTTAATTTTGAATTAAGATACAGGGTATATCAAAAGTGTTAAATCGTGAATCAGAGATAAAGCATTTATCTCGGGAAAATTCTGTCTAATATGAATGTTACCACCGTGCACTGCTATACAAGCCTCACAACGAGCTCTCATACTGTTTATGAGGGTGTCAATAAATGTTTGTGGCAACGAAGCCCATTCTTCCAAAAGCAGCGGCTTTTAACTTCTGTTGGGTCCTGGCAGGTGGGTTATGCTGTGCAGTGGCTCTTCCGATACCATCCCATACATGTTCAATAGGATTGATATCCGGAGACCTCGAAAGACAATTCATACGGCGAATATCCTCTTCTTCAAGAAAATCATCAACAATGTGAGCTCTGTGTGCCTTCGCATTATCGTCCATAAACATGAAGTCCGAGCTTACAGAACCCCAGAACCACCTCACATATGCTTCAAGAACCTCATCCCTTAGCGATGTGCGTTGACAGTACCTGAATCGAAGACGTTCAGTGGTGTACGACTGCCCATCATTATGCCGCTCCAGATAAGGATTCCTTTGCTATCAAATCTGTCGATTTCTTTTACGTAGGAGGGATTTTAGCCAGCTCCACGCTCTTTTTAGATGAAGAGTCGACGAGAATCACTCTGCGTGGAAATCTCAACTCATCACTAAAAAGAAAAAAGCCCCATTCTTGTAGTGTCCAAGACTGAAGGCTTCGGCTCCACAACAACTGGGCTCTCCTGTTGGATGCAATGAAAGGGACACACACGACTGGACGCCGGGCGTTAGAGATGAGGTCCTTTAAACATATTTGAGGTTGGTCCGGGCTGCTATAGGCCCGGATTTCATGTTTATGGACGATAATACGAAGCCATACAGAGCTCACATTCTTGATAATTTTCTTGAAGAAGAGGATATTCGCCGTATAAATTGGCTCCCGAGGACTCTGGACCTCAATTCTATTGAACATGTTTGGGATGGTCTAGGAAGAGCCATTGCACAGCGTAACCCCCTTCTCAGGACTCGCAGAAGTTAAAAGCCGTTCTTTTTGAAGAATGAGTTTTGTTGCCACAAATATTTATTGACACCCTCATAAATAGTATGAGAGCTCGTTATGGGGCTTGTATAGCAGTGCACGGTGGTCACACTCCATATTAGACAGACTTTCCCCGAGATAAATGCTTTATATCTGATTCATGATTTAACACTTTTAATATACCCTGTATCTTAATTCACAATTAAAATCTTTTCCATGTTGTTATTTTGCTATATTCTTTCTCCCATTGTAATATATCTCTGTGCCAAATTTCGAAGTAACACAGTGAATAGTTCATCAGTTTTCACTGATTTGAGTGACTGACAAAAGTGTATAAAACTGTAATAAATGATTCAAATATCCAACGTTTAAAATATGAATGTTCTAAAATTAGAATTAGTATTACTTATTTTTTAAAACGTAATCTTAAAAATACTTGTGTTAAAAATTAATGAAGGGATTTTTTACATATCACTTTAACTATTTGTAGTAAATGCAATAATAACATTATCTCATGCATCAATATGACCAATGTTGGATAATTAATGTAGAACAAGCAGGGGTGAACTAGCTAAGCTTGGTCAAAATTAGTCTTGCGTTCAATTCAATATTTTATTCTCACTTTATCAGTCTTGCTGATTAGATACAATCGGCATGATCCTGAGATATAGTGACCCAAAATGACCAACTAATCAATTTTTTTGGAAAATGCGACCTAACCAGTGATTCGAGCCCGAAAACGATAGAGTACAAAATTTAGTCAAAATTGTTAAAGTCGTTTTATAGATAAAATTAGCTTGACCCACGGTAACCCAAAAGAGAACCACTAATCTAAATTTATGGAACATTTGATCTATTCCAATGGTCTTCCCGTGCAGGGAAACGATGTAATAAACAATTTTGTCAAAATCGTTTGAGTCACTTTTTAGATAGAAAATTATCTTGACCCACAGATCCGAAAATGATCCATTAATCGAATTTTTTCGAACATGTGTATTGGCCCAGAAAATGACCCATTAATCGAATTTTTCCGAACATGTGTCTTGGCCCAATGGTCTTCACATGCTTGGAAATAATATAATGCAAAAATTTGTCAAAATATTTTGAGCTGTTTTTTAGATATAATTAGCTTGACCTACAGTGGCCCCAAAATGACCCAGTAATCGAATTTTCTCGAACATGTGACTTATCTTACACGTCTTATCATGCAAGAAATGGTATAATACAAAATTTTGTCAAAATTGTTTGAGTCTTTTTTATATACAATTAGCTTCACCTATAGTGATCTAAAAATGACCCATAAATCCTATTTTTTCGAACATGTGTCTTAGCCCAATGGTGTTCTCATGCCTAGAAACGGTATAATACAAAATTTTGTCAACATTGTTTGAGTCGTTTTTATACACAATTATTCGTTTATATAAATTATATCGTTTTATAGATAAAATTAGCTTGACCCACAGTGTCCCCAAAATGACACAATAACCAAATTTTTTTCGAAAATGCAACCTAACCAGTGCTCTTCTTGAACCCGAAAACGATAGAATACAAAATTTAGTCAAACTCGTTAAAGTCGTTTAATACATAAAATGAGCTTGACCCACGATAACCCAAAAAGACTCACTAATGTAAATTTGTGGAACCTGTGAACTATTCCAATGGTCTTCTCGTGCTGGGAAACGATGTAATAAACAATTTTGTCAAAATCGTTTGAGTCGTTTTTTAGATAGAATTATTTACTCACAGTAATCCGAAAATGACCCACTAATCTGATTTTCTCGAACATTTGGCTTTTCCCAATGGTCTTCTCATGCTTGGAAACAGGAAAATACAAAATTTTGTTAAAATATTTTTAGCTGTTGTTTAGATACAATTAGCTTGACCCACAGTGATCCCCAAAATGACCCAGTAATCGAATTTTCTCGAACATGTGACTTAGCTTACACGTCTTATCATGCGCAGAAATGGTATAATACAAAATTTTGTCAAAATTGTTTGAGTCTTTTTTTACGTACAATTAGCTTCACCTATAGTGACCTAAAAATGACCCACAAATCCTATTTTTTCGAACATGTGTCTCAGCCCAATGGTGTTCTCATGCTCAGTAACAATATAATGCAAAATTTTGTCAAATTGTTTTGAGCTGTTTTTTATATACAATAAGCTTGACCCACAGTGTCCCAAAAATAATCCACAAATCGAATTTTCTCGAACATATGACTTATACTCCAGGCAATAGAGACAGTATAGGGCTCTACGTAGCAAAATTCATGGTAGTTCTGGAAAAAGGCTTACTATACGTTTTTTTTGGGTCGCTAAATCCCAATGTTTAACTTCCCACTAAAATTTCCCACGGCAACCCCCCCCCCCCAAAATTATGATAAAATGCCCCCCAAAAAGGTTTTTATTAAAAAAATCGTTTTTTTAATTGTTTTGGGGAAACAGAATCTATAAATTCAGAAAGTAAACAAAATTTGCAGCAAATAAGTTGTATGACATTATGACGTAGGATGAATGGGAAGGGGGATCTACCTCGGAACAAGCACCGTAGTGCTGCGTGAACTAAGTTGCGCAATTCCACTTAACCACTCACATCGTTTATATTCGCCCTCCCATCTCCCTTCCGAACTTTCCCTATAAGGTTTACTTTAATTTTTTGGAATCGCTGAATCCAAATTTTTAACTTCCCCCAAAATTTCATCCCCCGCAACCCTTCCAAAATAGTTATTTTTAAATCAATTTTTTTATTATTTTATGGGGAAAGCATGTAGAAATTCAGAAAGTAGATAAAATTTGCAGCAAATAGGATATATGACATTACAACGTAGGATGAACGGAAAGCGAGAAGGCTGCCTCATAACAGTCCCCGCGCGCTGTTCACAAAAACCAAATTTTTTCAAATAATCAATTTTTTGCAGGATTTCAGGGGGAAATTTTGGTGGGAAGTTACAAATTCTTATTCAGCGACCCCAAAAACATAAAGTGAGTAGAAATCCAGAAATAGCATCAATTTTGCCAGGTAAAATTCCCTATTGGCTGGACTTGCATAACTTAGTGCACATAGCGGCGCAGTATATGTTCCGAGGCAGCCCTCTCCCTCCCTGTTCATCCTACGTCGTAATGTCATATATCCTATTTGTTGCAATTTTTGTCTACTTTCTGAATTTCTACATACTTTTCCCCTAAAACAATAAAAAATGTAATTTAAAACCAACTACTTTGAGGAGGTTGCGGGGGGCGAAATTTTAGGGGGGGGAGTTAAAAATTCGGATTCAGCGACCTAAAAAACTTAAAGTAAACGTTATAGGGAAAGTTCGGAGGGGGGAGATGGGAGGGTGAATATAAACGATGTGAGTGGTTAAGTGGAATTGCGCAACTTAGTCCACGCAACACCGCAGCGCATGTTCCGAGGCCGATCCCCCCTCCCCCTTCATCCTATGTCATAATGCGATGTATCGAACTTGTTGCAAATTTTGTTTACTTTCTGAATTTTTAGATACTTTTTTAATAAAAACCTTTTTTGGGGGGGCAATTTTCCAAAATATTGGGGGAGTTGCCGGGGGAAATTTTAGTGGGAAGTTACAAATTCGGATTCAGCGTCCCAAAAAACATAAGGTAAGCCAATTTCCAGAACTGCCATTAATTTTGCCAGGTAAAATCCCCTATTATCTGGACTACTAGCCCAGTTGTCTTCTAATGCCCCAAAACGGTATAATACAAAATTTTGACAAAATCGTTTGATTCGTTTTTAAATACAATTAGCTTGACCCACAGTGACCCAAAATGACCCACTAATCAATTTTTCTCGATCATGTGACTTAGCCCATTGGTCATCTTATGTCCAGAAGCGATATATTACAAAATTTTGCTAAAATGTTTTAAACCTTTTTTTAGATTTAATTATGTTGACACCTGACCCATTGTGGCCCAAAATGACCCATTAATCGAATTTTCTTGAACATGGGACCTAGTTCAATGGTCTTTTCGTGCCCGAAAATGGTAAAATAAAAATTTAGTCAAAATCGTTAGAGCCGTTTTTGAGATAAAATTTAAATACACACACACACACATACACACACAGTTTTTGCTCGTATTATAATATCAGATTAATCAAACTATGATACAAATAAAACAGCAAACAAACAAAAAATGCATACTGAATAAACTAAAAATCTGTGTTAAAATAAATTTACCGTTTTTTTTAATGAATACAAAAGCAAATATCTTTAATAAATGAGTAAAACTAACCTTGATTTTAGAACGTTCATATTTTAAATGTTGGGTGTTTGAATAATTTATTACAGTTTTATATGTGACAGCTGTTAAATGAACTTCAAAACATATTATAACATGCTTTCTTAAGCCTAGTATAATATTCAAATTTATCGCTTGTGTTACATCAGACATAACAAGTCTCCAACGTTACATAAAATAATTTTCTTTTAAGAAAATTAACTATCTAACCGAAGACAAAGCAATTTTAAGTTATTAACTTCATATCAATTTTTTATATTTTAACTTACGTCTGTATATAATACCCATAAAAATATTTCGACATAGCACGAAACGAAAATGTAACAACGTTAATTCATGGCCATCTCAGTCATGTCTATGCTTAGTTTTACAAAAGTTTGAATTTGAAGTGCTGGTTGATCTTTCATTGAAAACTGGCATTTAAATAAATAAATAAATATTCGTAGGAAAAGTTATGAGATTTTTGCTAAGGTTTGACTCCTATTAAATGTTTAATAAATTTTGTTATGATATTCAAAGATGTTAAAGAAGGCACACCCATTCTAAAATTTCTTAACTTTTATTATTTATTCAATTAAAATTTGTGTTATTTCTTTATAAAATTATTTTATTTGATTAAAACTTTAAATATATTTTTATTTCGACTTAAAGTGCATAAATTAAAATTTCATGGAAAATTTACTGTTTTTTCTGTTTAATTCATATAAGATTACTATTTTTATTATTTTTATTGGTTACATTATTATAGTTTTTGTCGCTTTTGCTTTTTTCAAGTTATTCAAGTTGTTTCAAGTTTTAAA
Organism: Maratus speciosus; assembly: GCA_963932465.1. Classification (NCBI taxonomy): domain Eukaryota; kingdom Metazoa; phylum Arthropoda; class Arachnida; order Araneae; family Salticidae; genus Maratus; species Maratus speciosus. The sequence goes on from OZ010789.1 coordinate 312,330,007, forward strand.
ATTAAACATTATAATTTGAGGTAAAACTTTTGTTTCTAATAGAAAACTTATGGAAATATTTCTCGATACAAATCATTCATTTCCGATACACGTGAAATAACTTGGCGTAACTTGTGATTTCTACTATAACATTTTTGTATCAACTTTCACATTTGTTTTTTTTTTCAAAATCTATACTGAAATACTGATGAAAAGGACATTTTTTTAGTCGACCTATGCTCCTCTTTTGCTTCTCCATAGGAGGCAAAAGTTCTCCGTAGGAGGTAATGATGTTTCGCATATTCAGATGCTCAATTACAAAAATTATTATCAATACAAGAATATCCTGCTTTGAAACATCAACACATCTAACAAATCATTTATCTTAAATTTATGCAAATGTACTTTGGAAATTCTCAAGGTCTTTGTAAATATGCTTAATAAAAATATATATATATATATATATGATAACAGGTTACCCGTAGGTCATTTTTTTTAAGACCAGTTTTTCAAACGCTATTTCAAATACAACAAAACTTCTTTTAGATTTCTTTTTCAAATGGTGCAGAAATATACCCCAAACTTTATTTCTAATACAAATGTTGTAGAAATTTTCCGCGATATTTTTTTTGGAATTACTGTTGGAAGACCTCTGATAACACTATGTGGCGGATGAAATACTAACAATTAATAAAAGGCTCGAATTATTAGGGAAAGATTTTATGAAACATTAAAATTTTATATGGAATACACTCAAACTAATAAGGAATATTTTATACACGAATCTCTTTGCATCCTAAAATTTAAAGAATGTATTTATTTCATTAAAACTTTGTCCTTTTACATTTATACTACATCTACATCTCTAAAAGTTTTTTTTTTTCTTTTGTCTCAAGTAAACTAACAACATTTTATTAAACATTACACGCATTACTTTGACACAATGACAACTTAAGAGGGAAATCAAAGACTAATTCCACTTAAAAAGAGATGTTTACACTGGATAAAATCTTTGAAATCTTTACATTTTCTTTTCAGTACATCAAAATTTCCGAAAATGGGTGGCTCTTTTATTAACGTTATTTAATCATAGTATCATATTTAGGCAATATAAAAAATTTCTTCCAGCAATCTTTTTAATAAAATACAAAGTATAGAATACCTTTGCTTATTTCTTTTCAAATGTTTACATTTATTTTTCTTTTCGAATAAATTTGAAAACTTTTAAATTATTTACGTTAAATATTAAATGCATAGATTCAAACAATACTTTTTCTAATAAAAAAAGTAAATATTGTAACAAAATTGTTCAAAACTGAAGCAGTCTTAATAAGCCACAAATTATAATCTAAACCGTACTTCTCTCTTTTTTTATATGAAATTATAAGACTATGTACACAAAAATTTTATAATATTGATTCTTAAAAAAAAGTATTGAATTTTTTTTGGCATTTTATCTAAACATTATGAAATATAATAAATTTGATCCTATTTAAGCAAAAGAATTTTTTACTTTAGCTCTATGAAAAGTATCAAAATTTATTTTTTAAAAGAAACGGAATTTCATATTTAATCTCTTTAAGCTTTTGATCCCCTTTTAAAATCAGAACTGCTTCCTTATTTTTAAAAAGTTTTGTAGAATTTATCATTATTATTATTATTCAGATGGGATTAAATTATATGCGAAACAAGAGAGAAATATTTAAGCTATTTCTTCATCTTTAAATTTGTTACTTCTTTATTTCCACACTAATTTGCGTTATGAAAGTATTAATATTATGGAGCAGTAATGTATGTTACTATACGGTTTGATTACGTTTTCATAAAAAAAACACAATTTATAACTGTAGATGATTGTACAGAGACATTATGCTACTTTTTAATACTGGGTAATTGATAAAATGGCTATGTTTAATTTTTTAATAAAAATGGAATTTCAGCAACAATTATTTTATGTTATCAAAAAGTAAACAAAAATAGAATAGTTTTGTTTTTTATAATTTTATTTTTCTTTATATTTATTGTATCTTTATTTACCCAAATTTCGCATTGTGAAAAAAATTATTAAGATAAAAATATCACAAAACTGTAGGTGCATGATTTCGTGTTCCTATTAAGATTTCCTTCAGAAACATAACTTTCAAAATGCAGATAATGCCTTACAAATAATAATATAATTAAACCTCGGTTTCTGGGGGTTTTTTTAACAAAAAAGGAAATTTAGTAAAAACATATTTAGATAATGTACAATGTAATAACATTTTTATCGAGTATTTTGGATTATTTTTAAATTTTACTTTAGAATTTACTGTAAAATATAATTTAACTTTAAAGCAATAAATAAAAGTAATCTACAATTTCGTAAATAAAATGTATATTGATTGATTATTTAAAACTATTAAATTTATATTTAATTTCTAATAGATAGTTTTTTCATGTATATTAATTTCTGTAATAAATAGAGCTGTTGCGATAATTTCGTTTATTTTATCTATATATCTGTCTATATATAATGCACATTTTTCAATAACATCCGAGTTACTGAACCAATTCTAACCCAATTGGGAAAATGTATTTAACTTATTAGTATCTTGGATGAAACAGTAAATTTTCATGAAACATAAAACAAATATTTCTTGAATGAAACATGGAAAAATTTCATCACGATAACGTCTGAAATACTAAACCAATTGAAAACTTATTGGTTCAATGTATTGATCTTGCAAGTAACATGGACGAATATTTTAATCAAGTATGTTGCACTTATAGTTCGATTGCAGGGATGAACAAAATCTTTCGATTGCATTCGTTGTATAAATTTGAGCTATATTACAGCCTTTAAACAATTTCTAAATAGATTTCAATAACTTTTTTACTTTTTTGATAAAATTGCATCATGCCCATTCTGTTATATTTGGTAAGCAGAATTTAAAAACTAACTAATTACCTTTCTCACCAATTTTATTTTATTTATTTATTTTTCAATGTCTGCTGATGTACTTAAAAACTCTAAATAACTGTGCATAGATTTCATACATATTCAAAGTTAAAATTGTATATTCTTTTAAATAAAGATTATTATGAAATTTTCTGTCAAATAGTTACTGATAAATAAAAAATAATAATCATAGTTTAGTTATAATTCTACGAAACGAAACGTATAAAGTATAGGTGAATAGTATTTTGTTAAAGAATTTAACAAAAAGTTAAGTATGAATTTGAATATATATATATATAGAGAGAGAGAGAGAATGAGAGAGAGGGAGAGAGAGAGAGAGAGAGAGAGAGAGAGAAAGAGACATTTGTGAATATTTTATTTTTATTTCAATTTTATTCGCTATCATCAATAAATTAAAATATTTAGGATTGTCAATATCTTGAAATTCCCTAGTGGGTTCTTTTTTCCAATTATTTTTACTTTGATGTATATATTAGTATAACGATTACTGTATAATACATAATATTCAATCTTCATTTAGAATTCTAAATTACATTCTTATATGAACTTATAAGATAAATTTTGGATTAAAAGTTATTATACGAGTATATAGGCTAGATTTTCCAGCAATAGACGCCCTCCCAGTAATGGACGCCCCACAATGTTTTTGATTTACATAAAAAAAAATAAAAATTTAGCTTTTATTATTTTTTATAACTCTCCTTTGCATGATTTATAACATGGATTATTGTCGATACTCTGCATCAAACCAATCAGAAATCAGAAAATAATGTTTCGAAGTTCCACTGTTTATCAGTGAAAATCTTAATGAACATGCTAAGGAAACATGCTTCACTTGATAAATTTATATATCCTTTATTTTCTGAAAAAAAATGCACTTTTTTGTTTCGGTAGTAATGGAAAGCTTTGAATTTTATATATTAATGGCTGTTTAGAAATTTCATTTATTTTTTAAGTTTTAACACCCGTGTCCATAACTGGAATGTTTAATTAGTCTATATCTAGTAATGGACACCGCTTGTATACATTGCCAAAAGTACAATTTCAGTAATGTTTTTAGTGCATAAAATTTTTTGACTTAACTGAAAGCCTGAGTAATTAAATTTAATTTTTAAGTTGCACTTAAGAGAATGTAATAACACCAAAACTTTTATAATGAACTGCTTTTAATTAATTTCGTGTGTTTAGTAAAATTTTCAATATTTTAATAAAATTAATTTCTTTTATAACTCTGCCTTGCATATTTCATAATGTGGCAATCAGTAAAACAAATCAGGAAACAGAGAATATTGCTTAAGAGCATAGGGAAAGGAGGGGCTCGTAGGGATCAATCCCTCCCCGTCTAAATAAAAACAATCCAGTTACAGAAGTTGGTAAAAAAAATCTATTATTTTCTGTTTTAAATGTTTGCTTATTCATCTCTGAAAAAAGAAAAAAAGTTGTAAAATTAAAATATTAATTAAATTTATTGTCGTAATCAAACTAGTAAATCTGCAGATCAGTGGCCTTAAATATCAGTTCTGTAGTTTTATTTTGAAATTATTTTATTTAGTATTAAAAAAAATAAACCCACAGTATTATTTCTTTCATATGTGTACAGTTTTTTGGAGTTTAACTGTTGAAAATAGTGAGAAATATATACTAATTCGAATCTGTGCGTTAACATTCAAAAACTTTTTTTCTGATTTATATTTATTGACGCTTTAAACCTCCGACCGTTTTAATAATTTGGTAACTGCAATTCCATAACAACCGTATTTAAAACCATCTAAAATAATTAAAATATTGATCTTGTGATAATCACAATAATTAGTTTAAGCAGTGAATTTTTTTACAAATATTTTATTAGTTATTGATATTCTAATTTTAGATGTATAAGAAAATAACCATTTTGTTTTATTAATATTTTTCATGAAATATTTGTTCTAAGTAATCATAAAAAACAATTAGTATTTTTCTTTGGAGGGGGGGGGGGGGTCCATTACTGGAACAGAGAGTGTTTGTTCCTGGAATAGAGGGAGTCCATTACTGAAATTTTGTGTTTTGATATATTTCTATTATTTACATTAAAATTTTGCGAAATGAAAGTATGAGAATGGTTTAGTATTTTTAATAGATTAATATAGTATTGAAAAAACTGGAATATAATAATTATAATTACTAATAAAAAATTGCTTTTAAGGAAATTCTTTAAGGGTTGTCCATTACTGGCACATCTACCCTATATATATGTATATATTTCATATTTTTGTTGCTAGATATTTTATAAAACAATTTTTTTTTATGTTTCAGATTTCTCTCGTTTTATGTGATAGTTAATCGATTTTAGTTTAGCATATTAAAATATTTCCAAACGCTTCTCGGTCAATACAGGGAAAGTTTACGTTAGTGCCCAAAGCACAGAATGGCTCACCTATGCTCTTTCGAGTCAAAGGATGCCAAATCTTTATGAAAATGAATAAAACAGTTTACCTACAAGAAGATAAAATCACTGCTAAGCGAAAAATTGAATTTCGTAGTTAAGCAAAATGAATTTTAAAATCAACTGAAACAAAAATGGAATGGTTGAGGAGTGATAAGTTGCTGAATTATGAAACGATTTAAAAGTATGTAAGTTTGCAGTAATCCAATAATAATTTAAAAATAAAATTGTGTAAGTTTTTAATAATTAATCGAATAGGAATTAAACTAAAACAATTAAACAAAATATTTATAACAATGCAGAATTAGACTTAAAATTCGTTTTTTTTTTCTTTTTCATGTTTCTTGATTATGACTTATTAAATTAATTTAGAATTTTATGTTATGGAAGTTCCTACAAATTAAAGAAACTTAATTTAAAAAGTTTACAATAAACTGTGATATGTCATTTTTAACAATATCACATCAAAAGCAATATTACACTACATTGTTATATTGCATGTTAGGAACATTAGATTTTTAAGAAAGTCGTCTGTGGATAATTTATGGTTTCACATTTGATATCGCAGTTTTTATATGCCGCTTTCAAATACTGTAATTTCTCACGGCATGATAAACTCTCATTGCTGTAAACACTAGTTTAAATAGCCATTCTTCTAAATTGCCACTAACTGTGATAAGTGTGAGTTTTGAAAGTTTTATTTCTACTATTTTGGATTTTAAAAGACTAGTATTTTGATTCCATTTAAAGTTTAAATTAAATTCTTTAAAGTAAATTTTTTAATTTTCTGCTTTACACTTAATCAAAGGTTATTTAGTTTATCCTGCACTGTATGTTGCTCTTCAACAAAATTATCTAGATTTGGTTCTTCATATTGAGACAAAAATCACATTAAATATTTTATGTAATTTTTCATTTATATTTTTCAATTTTATTTTCAAATAAAGTAAGTTGTATAGAATCAGTATCAACTATCGAACTAGCAATCTTGTTTTCTAATTTTGTAATATTAGCTTCAAATACCCTTTTTTTCACTAAGGCATCTCTAAATTGATTCATAACGAGATAACGTATTAACAAAGAAACGTAATAAACAGTAGAGGTAACTTGCTTGAATGTTGCAACTCCTCTAGCCCTATAACACTTCCCAAAGTTCGGAACGCTGAAACGATTACGATTGAAAACTAAACACATTAAAAAAAATTCCATCACTTAATTCTGGATAAAAATATAAAATTTCTGCTGATGTAATGAAAAATCTATATCGCGGTGGTTTCCTATTAAATTAAATTAAATATGGACTCATAATAAGTCGAACACGTGATTATAAAAGTGAACAGTATTATACTCGCTTGGTAAGAAACTCTCTTATTTTACAAAAAAATAATTAGAATAGAATACAGCCATGGAGGAAAGAGATAAATGGAGATGCAGTATGCCATAAAAACGGTTTGCAATATGATTCGCATTATCGCTCAAATTTAAATTTTCTCATTAGCCCCGCCCCCCCCCCCCCCAAAAAAAAAAAAATCGCGTGGAACAGGAACCGAATTCTTTGACACCACCCGTACATTTTTTTTTCTTTAAATGAAAGTGATCTGCTTATTTTTAAGCATTCTAAAACAGCAATCCATTGTATTATGAATTAAAAACTGTATTACTAAAAGTTTTCTTCTTTTTTTTCGTGAAAGAGCGTGCTTGTGTTTGGGCCGACTGTAGCGGATTTTAGGCTTACTCTCTGGCGTACCCCCAGCCATCTTACTACATCTCTATTTATGTCTTAACTCCGTGGAACAGAATAATACGCGTCAACAAATTCAAAGCTTTTCCATTTGCGTTGACAAAAACAATACATAAAAAATGCGGGCACTCAGCTTTGAGAGAATGTCACAGCATCGCAGACAATAAAATTAATTTTTAATACAATTAAATGTATGCTTTAATTAATGCGGTTATTTTTTAGAACGTATCAATCAACCATACTCAACGAGGAAAACCTGCTTTTCATTTATAATAATATGCAAATGTTATCACGTATTTAGCGCGTTGCAAAATTCCACATATTTCGATATACCATGATAGAGCCATGGAATATAAAGAAAACTAACATTTCATGTAATTTATTAAACTAAAGTGCTGTCAAAAATTACTTCAATAGCAAAGAAAAATATCTTTTGTTCTTATATGCACCGTTTGTTTTCGTTTCTTGATATAATTTATATATTTCGAAAAAAAAAATTCAAAGTGGATTCAACAATGTACCATATACATAAGGCTTTACATTATATATTTTAGATAGCTAATACGCACTTTCAGTATTCAAATTTCCTAAAGCAAATTGCTTTATATTTTGTAAAATTCTGATTTAATGCATTTAACTTACTAATAATTTTTTCGTTGCAAAATAATAAAATAATCCTCAAAATAATCCTCATTTATTTATATGCTCATTTTTATTTTACTATACATTTTTTAAATGGTTAATCTAATCATTGCCCTTTTATGTATTTATTTTTATATTTACTCAGTACTAATTAAGTTTATTCCTATTTTTTCATTCTACTTTACATAAATGTTAATTTAAGTCATTTCTTGATTTCTTCAATTGATTTCACTCTTTTCGATTGGTAGAGATGGCAGCACTAAACATTTCTGTTAAAAATCTAGTTACAATATAGTTTTCCTTTTCCACACCAGAAGTCAGCAGTGTTATTTTTTTCATTGACTAAATGCTGGCCACATGTTTTAATAGTCTTAAATCTGATTGCATCCTCACACGTTACAATTTTGTGGGTCAAATTTTCGGAGTTTTAGATTATTGTCTATAACTGAGGTATTGTGATTTAATCATTTTTCAATTTTTAATATCTTGTATGAGGTGTATCTTTCCTTAAATCTCTTTCTTTTTTATCATTTATTTTGTTTTTTGATGCGCTATTAGGTTCTAATTTTTTTCATTTTAGGCTTAATGCTGACAAAATTGGAGGAAATAACGCATCTTCAGTATGAATTATAACTGCAAGCTTCTCTGATGATTCGGGGCGTTATACATAGTTTCTTATTTACATACTGGTTTCCAGTGTCATATTTTGTTCATCTTTATAATTTTACCAATGGGTTCATATATTTATGATTACATTTTTATTATCATTTATAATATATATTTAACTTTCATTTATGAAAAAATAAATAACTAATAAAGAGATAAATGCAGCGGTAGTGGAAAAACTATTTAGAGATTTATTTATAACTAGTTGAATGGCAGCCCGTTGTGTTGCTTTTGAGTTCTATGAGATCATTCGATTCTTTTGGATAAAAAGAAATCTAACTTTATTGTAAATTTAGAAAGCAATTATAGTATTAATTATATTAAATACTATATTTCAAATAATAAATCATGGAAGACGGTAGTATTCGAGTGACGCAACCTTAAGCCTAAAATCGTATCGTATCGTATCATAGAATTGGTAGATGGCGGAACTCATATATACAGCTAACTCGACATCAAAGAAAACGCGAAAAGCCGCCTTTTAATAACTCAGCAGATATATGTCTTATTGTTCTGAATTTTCTATAACAGTCTTATATCTGCAGTCTAATCGTATACTGAAATTTTTACATTTCTACGTGCAGTATATTTTGAGATCTAAATAGCCATTTTTAAAGTGAAAACGTTGGTATGATATCGAGGAAGTTCCTAATTTGAAAATCTCGAAAACGGTTCTAACGATTATTTTTAAATTGATACATAATATAAATGTGATTAAGGCGAGGTGAATAACACTTTTCTTTTTTCTGGGAAAACTCTCGTTCGTTAAATAATTCGATTTTTTTTCTCTCGAAAATGACACGGGCGATTTTTTAAAAATCAAATAAATATGTTTCAGAGGAACCAAATAACAATTTACTTGTTTCCAGAAAGACTCTTGTTCGTTTTATAATGCGCATGAAAAATCGGACTATATTTCTTCGCCATTCTATGGAAATTTCACCGAAAATGCATGACACTGTATTCATACACATGCTTTCTTTTTAACCACTTTTGGGGAGAAAAATTTTGTCTTCCCATTGGCTGAGTGGTTAAGGGCCATCGTCTACTGATCTTAAGATAGGCAGTTCGATACTCCTGGTACGTGTTTTCACATGTGAATGTTTTTTTTTTTTTTTAAGTCTGCTAGTTGACCATTATTCTCAGTTCCTTTGTAATTTTTTAATTGCTATTAAGTTAAATAAAATTACAATTATAATGACGCCAATTTGATGATGATTATTTCTTGGCAATTTTTCAACAATAAAAATATTACCATAAATTTTATAAATATATTTAATTTCAATCACTTTACAAAAAATATACATTAATAATTATTATTTGAATATAAATCACACGATCAGAAACGTAAAAAAATAATTCATTTCAGCTCTTCTTTTTATAATATCATTTTTTATTATTATGACGGTCAATCAATATATAATCACTGACATCCATAATATTATTATTATTATAATTATTATTTTCCTTGCATAAAAACTATTGTGATGTAATAATTCTTTTATAATAAATAATTTAGTTGAAATGTTTTATTTATAAATATCAATGAAGTTTGATAACCCCGAGACAACTGTTTTTATTTAACTTTGCAATATTTACAGTTTACATAAGCATATCAGAATTCTGGTGTCGCCATCTTTTGACGCAATTGCGTACTATATTTTGTCTCTTATTCGGAAAAAAAACTAATGCTCTTCGCCGCTTTGAAAGAATCTCTTGTGACTAGAGGTCTATTTCGCAAATATTAAGAAAATTACTGCATACAAAAATATTGAAATGGGTAGTATTATAGAGAAATGTTTGATAAAAACGTTGAAGTAGACAGTTTTTAAATCGAAGAATTATTTTAAGAGATATTTAATGTTAAATCTGGATAAAATTGTCTCAATAAAAAAGTCTCATAGGAAAAAAATATATACATGGGAATTTAATCATTTTCATTCAATTTAATCATTCAATAGAAACTAGAAGTTTGCAGAGTGCATTTATTATTTTTAACTTGCCTAATTTTTTGACGGTTTATTTCAATTTTAAATTAAAATTTTCAGAATTTCCAGAGATATTTTTTACATATTTTAGAAAAGGTTATTTTAAATTGCTGCCAATTGTTAAAACAGCGCAAAGAATAATATATCCTTTAAATTAAAAATTTATTCACACGTGACTATTATAAACAGAAAAAAATCCTTTTAAATTAGAATTAAATGATAACGTGTTAAAAGCAGGAAAATATTAAACATTACGTCATAAAAAAATGTTTTTACACATGCTTACTTAAAATGAAAGAAAATTATAAAATAATCAATTATTTTCAAATTAGAATTAAATGATTACGCATTAAAAGCAGGAAAACATTGAAAATTACGTCATAAAAATTATATTTACACGTGAATATTAAAAGAAAAAGAAAATTTTTAAATAATAAATTCATTGATATGTGTTAAAAGTCGTAAATGGAGGAAATTACGTCATATTGGCCAAAGTGGCCAAATAATAATATTGCAAAACAGTTTAAATTAAAAAATATATTTACATGAGAGATTTATTTCAAATTTCGAGATGATATTTTTAACTATAGTTGCCAATTTTAAGGTAGCGCAAATAATAATATTATCTTTCTAATAATAAAAATATTTTCAGTTGAATGTTACAAAGAGAAAGGAAAGTTTGGTGAAAATTATGTCAGATTTAAAACGTTACATTTAAAATCTCTTATTTAAAATCATTTTCTTATAGCGTTGTTAAAAAATACCATAAAGCAAAGACTCTGTTGACTTAGTTCCTTTTATATTTGGTAATTTTCAAATTTTTAACTAATCTTATTTAATCAAGCAGGGAAACAGCAACTAACATCAGCTGATTCGGTCTTGAAATCCCTCAGTAAAAGGGAAACCCGTTTACAGTAAGATCGCCATTGATTTTTTAATTATACAGTGCAGCCTCGATTATCCGAGCTAATTGGGACTGTTAGTAAATCGGAATCGGAAATCTCGGTTAATAGAAACTGAGTGTAAAAACTCGCCGTGCTTGCGAATTTAACATCTCTTTAAAAAAATATATATAGAACGTTTTTTAAATAATAAAAATAAATATATGTAAAGTTCTGTTTCACAGCTTAACAAATTTAAAAAGAAAATCAACTACCAGTAGTAAATTTTAAAATGCAAATTGAAAAATTTACGAAAGTTCACACAGCCCCTGGAAACAAAGCATTGTTCGCTATTGACTTCTCAGGGTCCAATGTTTCTTTGGAGTTGAGTCCTTTTGGGGGCAGAAGGGCCTGTATAGCACGGACAGTGAGCTAAAGAGTGTGGTTATTTTTAAGGCTCATTCAAAAAGAAAAAAAATCAGACTTTGTTATCGGCTCGGTTAACAGAAACCTCGATTAATCGAAGCTCGGTTAATCCAGGTTCTACTATAATTCAATCTTCCGTAATCTTTTTAAAGCAGATCAAATTAATGGACTTTAGCACAAAGTCACATAGCTGATAACTGCAATGCTTGTTGGCCACCTTTTCTTCAAAAAGTTTGCTTCACTTTATTCAATTAATGAGATATCTCCGATAAAATAAGTCACATTTTCCCGTTCTAAAATACTGGTATCCAAAAATCGTAGCATGTAACTGACACTACAAGTACTCATGGAACTAGACTATTTTAAGTCTGATTTTTATTATAGACTATATAAAATTATTAAAAATATATATTATGATAGGAACTAGCGGTCTTCGTCCGCTATTTACGTTACGGATATAAAAATCATGTTTTTTTTTTTAGGGAAAAAGAAATAAAAACCTATTTGACGATAGGTTTATAAAGACACATTTTGTATTTGTTATATTTCCGGGGATGAGGAGGGGGGGTGGACTATTTTGATTAAATATCGCAATTAGTCCACATGGCAGATATAATTATGATAGACACTAGCGGGCTTCGCCCCTCTATGGCGCCTTATGGGTCCAGCTTCCATAACTCAGAAACTACCTTTCGGACATCAATGCAACAGATTCCAAACGTTATAATTAACTTAATAATCACCCTATATAGCATTAAAGTAAATTTATGAGTATTGCATACTATTTTTTTATCGTAATTTCTGAAGAGAAAAAATTATTTCGGTTCCATTCTTAGGTACTGGTCTGAAAATTTTTGAAAAAGGGGGGAAGGAGGGGACATGAGACTGCTGTTTGTCAAACAACACAACGGGGTCTGGCTTATTCAACTTGGTTTTTGATGACTTCAATTGGAAGGTGGTTTGTTTAAAAGAGTGCGTTCCCTGCCCCATGAAAATTGGAACTATTGGTGCACCATCTATGTAATGATTTAATAATTATAAATTAACATTTTGGATTTATTAATTTAAGGATAAAGTGTTTTTAAAGGAATATCAAATGAAACCCTCTGTGCGATCTGCGATTATACTTACCCACTTGTTTTTATATACAAACTGCTATAAGGAAAATTGTAATAAAATAGTAAAAATTAAATCTGCATTAAATTCCATAAGTATCTTTTTTTTAATCATTTTATCACTAACCTCAAAAAAGTAATGATATCAATGCAAAAACACTTGACGGGTTAAAAGTGTCTGACGCAGCACTTTATCTTATGCTCTAAGAATTTTAAATATGGATCTTAAAAATACTGATATCAAATTTTGAGTGACGTTATGCTATTTCTTAAAAAATATATTTGTATTTATTTCATCATTTTATTTTTGTTTTATTTATAATCGCATGTGCAAAAGTTATGTTCAACATGAAAAGCTGCATAAAATTTTATTCGCTGTTGCTTTATCATTTACACCTCTCATAAATTCAAAATATGAGTTTTAAAAGATATGATATAAAATTTAAGTGAGGTCTTGATGTGACTTTTAAAGGTTTATTTTAAAATTCAATTTAAATTATTTTTGACTTGGTTAAAATATTTTTTTACATCTACACAATACTTTTAATTTTCCAATTCACTGTTAAATATATCACTTTCATTGAATCTATACTATGCATTGAAATGTATTTATTTCAATTGTGTCACGCTATTCAAAATTGTGAGTAAGATTCATGTAAATGGTTTCTTTGCGTCATTGTGTCCAAACTACATGAAATGTATGAAAAAGGATAGTTTGACGCAAATAAACCATTTACATAAATCTTACTCACAATTTTGAATAGCGTGACACAAAAGATAAATCAATTTATTGAAATAAATACATTTCAATGCATAGTATAGATTCAATGAAAGTGATATATTTAACAGTGAATTGGAAAATTAAAAGTAATGTGTAGATGTAAAAAAATATTTTAACCAAGTCAAAAATAATTTAAATTGAATTTTAAAACAAACCTTTTAAAGTCACATCAAGGCGTCACTTAAATTTTATATCATATCTTTTAAAACTCATATTTTGAATTTATGAGAGATGTAAATGATAAAGCAACAGCGAATAAAATTTTATGCAGCTTTTCATGTTGAACATAACTTTTGCACATACGATTATAAATAAAACAAAAATAAAATGATGAAATAAATACAAATATATTTTTTAAGAAATAGCATAACGTCACTCAAAATTTGATATCAGTATTTTTAAGTTCCATATTTAAAATTCTTAGAGCATAAGATAAAGTGCTGCGTCAGAAACTTTTAACCCGTCAAGGGTTTTTGCATTGATTATATTTACAATTTAAGTCAAAAGTTATCCCATTAAAAATGCGCATATTCTATAACTTTATTTGCCAAAAGATTTTCATTCGTCTACTATTTGGCTTCGAATATCGGAGCTTGTAGAAATGACGTCATGTGGATGAACTTACAAATAAATGAATTTGCTTTGGCAAATTTATTCAAAAGCATTTTATATTTATGATTTAAAATAAATGCTTAGAGAAATATAATTTTTCTCGCTAAAACATTTTTTTTTTAACGTCCTTGTGAAAGGTTTTAATCGCTATGCTAAGGAAACAGTTGAAAAACTCTTTTTGTACTTTAAATTAAGCTAGAAAAGCTATGATGCACTTTTTTTCTTTTTACGTCAATGGAATTTATCTGTATATTCCAGTCAACAGACGAGTTTTTTGCTTTCTAAAATAAACTGATTCGTAAAGCTTGAATATGTGAAAATATGTTTGTATTGCTTGAAATTTTCTAGAATAAATACAATACTATGACAATATAATTTTCACTATCTATTCAAATAAAAGTTAAGTTCAATTTAAAAAGGGTGTCAAATAAAGAAATCTATTAATCCAGGAAATCCATTATTGTCTATTTTATCTACAAAAATGGAGCAATTTAGTTGCAATCATTACGGTAATAATATTAAAAATTACAGAAAAATTAATATCCCGAAAACCAATTAAAAATTTAAAATTCTAAAAACACTTTTGCATTGCCGCCTTTTTTCTTTTATGACGGTAGAAAAATTGAAAATGTGCGATGTTTAGAAATTTAAAAAATTGCTAAAACGAAATTTCATCTCCAAGTGTTGCCATTTGAAAATGACGCCAGTGTTACGCACAGACACAAGTTCTCATAATCGAAATTCTATAAAGGAAGATTTTTTATAACTTAAATTCTTCTCAATGACTGATTTTTAAAATTTATAAACAAGCAATAGAATAAATTACTATATTGTGTACTATTAAGATAAATAGAAAACACAAAATTATTTTTTAATTTCGCTGTTACAAATGCATAGATAAAATGAAACATATTCCCAATATTTTTGTACACCAAACCCGTGTTTATTTTCTTTTGTTTTCTTCATGAATGTAAACCTTGTTGTAGAAATTTGTAAGCGTAATTCAAATATTAAATTATGAAATTTTCGCAGATTAAACAATTTTATTCTTCAACTCTGAAATTTAGGAAGACATAGCCATCAAATTATAAAAGTGAAAGCATTGTATATATAATTAACACATAAAAATTTTGAAATTTTGCACAAAATATCAGCAATCAACGACTTAGGAGAGATTTAAATATAAAAAGTTTATGTAATATATTTTGTTTCGGTATTTTGGAAAATCTATTGTCTTGATATTGTAAAGATTTGAGTTCATCAATATTAAATTAACAATACGATATT
Source organism: Maratus speciosus (assembly GCA_963932465.1). NCBI lineage: Eukaryota > Metazoa > Arthropoda > Arachnida > Araneae > Salticidae > Maratus > Maratus speciosus. Next base: position 312,345,506 of record OZ010789.1, read on the forward strand.
ACAACTAAAAAGCAATACAATTCTATAATTCAGGGATGCTACTTTATAACTTCTTAAATCTCTACGTTTAAGCTGAAATATACCCTTGTTTTATCAAGTTTTTTACGACAAAACAAATTTTATTTCCTTTAGACTATTTTAATACTTAAACCTGTCTTGTATATTAATGGTCTGAACTGGAGACTTGAATATTTTATCTGTTGCATAAGGAAGTTGAAGGATAGAAAACGATGACAGTCCATCTATTGCAAATTAATTCCTTGTAATAATATACTAAATTTAATTGCTAAAAGATACAAATTAGCTTTAAAAACAGTAAAAGGTTTATTTCGCTGCTTACATGTTTCGACTCTACCGGAGTCATTTTCAAAACAAATAAATAAAAATATTCTTAAAATGCACTGTCTATGAAACGCCACCATTCAATTTTTCACGTGTTATTTAGTATTATACACGTTATTTTTCTATTTTACTTGGATGTTTGTTTTTATTTTCGTAACCATTGAGAGCTGGAGCCATAATGTTGGTAAGTTAATTGATGCTGCATAGTTACATATCGAATTTTGGCGTGTTACAATGAATTACTATATTGGTATGACTAGGAGGAAATTTAAGTATAGAAAAAAAAGAGTATGTAGCTTATATTAAATATAATAGAAAAAACACAGCCCTAGCAAGATTATATCAAGAAGAAACCATACAAGTAAATTACAATGAAAGTAAGATCCTTTTTATTCGATTCTATATTATTCATCCTTTATTATCCATCCTATCTCTTATCCTAGATAAGAGAAACCATAGAGATTGTAACACGCAAAAATGCAATATGTAACGATGCAGCATCATTTAACTTACCAAATTTATGACTCGAGATACTCAATGGTTACAAAAATAAAAATTAAATTAAACAACCAAGTAAAATAGAAAAATAACGTGCATAAAGTTAAAGAAAACGTGAAAAATTTAACGATGACGTTTCATAGATCGTGCAATTTTAGAATATTTTTATTTATCTGTTTCGAAAATGACTCGAGTAGAGTCGAAACAGTGAAATACACCTATTTTTACTGCTATAAAATTTTTACACATTTTAGAAAAGAAATTTAGATGTCAGACCATTTCTTATTATTATTTGAAATGCAGTGCTATATATTATTTTGAAGAGAATTTTATTCTTTCATAGGCTTTGATCGAGGGAAATGTGACAGTAATTTTTCAAAACTACAGGAGAAAATAAATATAAGGAGGTAGAACGATGAAACTCCTTTGAAAAAACAAAGTTGAAGATATGTGTAGTAGATTGGTAAAGTACGATGAAATTTCTTAGAAAAAGCACCATGATGATTCGTAAATGGGGAAAGAATGATGAAAGTCAAATCTTATAAAATAAAGAAGGGCGAATATAACTATTATATATCATAATTTCAATCTTGAACCTTTATAAATTGTCTAGATAAATAAATTATCCAATTTGCACCATTTTATAGGTATTCATCTGTATGTAACAGCTTCATTGTTAAAAAGTGTGCATATTTCTAATTAGAATACGCTAATGGCTGAGAGTAACATTTGTTGGAAAATCATTTGACAACAGGCAAATAATTAGTTTATAAAAATAAAGTATTCTTGTAATTTTAAATAGACTTTGATCAGGATATGCTTTCAGACTGTCAAAACAAATCTTCTGAAATTATTAGATTTCAAGATTAACAATATTTGTCTTATATCACGTGCTCAAATAGGAAATAAAATATCTGAACTTAAAAGGAAATCAAAAGATAGCCTAACATTCAATAAGTTAACAAATAAAATCCAGTCAACCACTTGCCCAATGAATTCAGGTCTTTTATTGTTGTTACTTTTCCCCACTTTTCAAATGTAAAACAAAACTGACTGTAAACATTGGAGTAAAGTAGAATTTTCTCAGAAAAGTAGGAGAAAAGTGTAAAATTTAGTCCTTGGAGTTTATATAAATTTTCTCAAATCTCAATATAAATGAGTAAAATATATTTTGACTCATCAGTTATAAAATGCATTCTATGAATGGTCTCAAAGTTTGAAAATAAACACTTTTAAAATAAATTCCCATCGCAACATTATAAAATAAAGGAAGGAAGCAAACTGGTTTTTTTTGGCATACTATAATAATATTTAAGAAAATAGTTAAAAACAAACATAAGTATATTGTGATTTGAAAATCGCATTGATTTAGCTTATGCGTTTGCTTTTGTTTATGAATATAATAACTTATAGCTATGTGTTTCTTTTATGAATAAACTAGCTTATACTTCGCATGAATGCCAGTTAAATTGCTGTTATCAGTGGTCGTACTTATCCTGAAATTTCAAGGCCAGGAAATTCTACGGTACCAGTATTTTCTTATAGAAAATGTTAAATATTGCGAAATTTCAAGCATTTAACTTATATTTATTTTTCTAAAGAAAAAAATAAAAAAGCACTACTATTTTTCCTGAAAAACTCCCTGAAGTGTACGAACCCTGTATTATAGATGCTGGATTCCGTGACTTGCTAATAAATATGAATGCAAGTTTTAACAGACAATGCAACTGTTTATTTACGGCATGTAATGTGTAATATGAGCCGTTGAGTTCTCATTGACTCCATCAAATGAAAATGTTCAGTGTAAACAGTTAAACTTATTGTAACTATAAAAATATTGTACCTATATAGTATTTTTTCTCGGGATATTTTGACTGGACTCATTAATTTTCTTTTAATCAAGGGTGACTTTTTTATCACTGTAATTTTCAAAGTCCTTTGCTTAAAAAACGCCACTTAAAATGGGGTTAGTCGGATTGTCTTCTAAACGCCTCATATATAGACTTGAACTTCAAACAGAAAACAGAGATTAGAAACAAAATGAAGATTTCAACCGAATAAATTCAATGGTTCATTGAGCAATATCTGACAGTTGAGCAGCCCGAATAATAATTCAACAAAGAAAGATCTTGACGAGTTTGGAGAACTTTTTCAGAGATTCTTTTCCGAAAAAGGATATTTTATGAATTAGAGATCAAGTTACACCAATAAAGATAATTGATTCTAGGACATTTTTCAGGGAAAGAATAATTTAGTTCTTTGAAGTAATATGAACATTTGAGAAAAGGAAATTATTCTCTTTCTCCTAATGTTGATTTAGAGAATGAAATTTTATCGTCTTTTATATGCTGTTTCATGACCATTTTGAAAATTCATGTTCTCAATAAAGGAACACTATGTAAAGATGGTGTAGCTATTACTTTTAAAAATAAAATAAATTTCTGGTGTGAGTAAAATAGTTTGGTTCATTTAAAATCTATCTAAACATGTTTTCATATTTTCCCTTATTTCCAATTATTTTTAAAGATTCAAGTCACAACGATGCACCACTATTTATGTTGCTTTTGAAAGCATCTGAACTATTCTACCAAATTTAATTTTTTTTTATCCATATTACGAATTGAAACAAAATCATATACGTAATAGGAAATTTATGTAATTGAAAACATAATGCGCTGCTCTATTTTTATACAAAATATGAAAATAATTTGAGTTTTTTTTTTAAACATTTTCTACATGCCGGCCCCTTTGAATAATGTATAAGTATCTCTTTTGCATTATTGTACACGTTCCTATACAAACTTACTGTATATTTATTTACTTTATCCAATTTCCTCAAAAAGTTTTTTATAGCTTTCTAAGTTTGATACGCATTCCGCCAAGTAAAATACTAATAATCACGTCAAAAAATACGCATAGTTAAGGTATGTAAATATTTCTTTTAGTCACACAGTACATTTTCCTCCTCAAATATGCCAGAGGCACTAGCTTTTTATTCATGTATCAGGCTCCTATACAACTTCAAATGAAGAACATCCTTTTTCACTAAGCTGAAAGATGAAAGGATGATTTGGAAGGTCATTGGTTTGAAAAAATGTTCAAAAATTCATAGCTATTATAAAAAATCGATAATGATACATTGACGAAATGGTTCAATGAACCATTGAACCAAATAAGTTTATAAGATTGGCTAACCAGAATTTTAAAGTAAAAATGTTACAGTTTTTAAAAATAGTTAGAGGATTAAAAACACACAAAATAATATTTTACTGAGATACGCATTCAGCTGTTTTGTATAATGCTTAAAGTAGACATATACGTATAGAATTATAAAGATATTCAAACAGGACGGGCCCACCAGCGGCCGAGAGGTTCCGCTCTCTAAGCTGGTAGACGGGGGGTGCTGGATTCGAACCCAATCGCGCACGTCGGCCTAATCGTTCGACGATTTCCGTGGTTTCTTTCGAACGTTGGATTTCCATGCGTAAATCCGCGTTTACTTTCGTAGGTTCCCCACGTAGAACACCCCTCTTCGGGCCTATATCCCTAGCGTAGATAAGTGGCCGTCATGAACAACACACACACTAAAAAGGGTGCTTTGATGTTGTTTGTTATTTGCGTTAAATATGATTTATTTTGCTATTTGGAGTTTTAAATATTCTTCTCTAATTAGAGAGAAAACGTTTCCAGTGAATATCCAACTTAGCTCCAATTTCCAGTTCATTCATGTTTAAAATAAGTTTTAACAAGTTTAAACCTTAACATAGGCAGTTGAATAAAATTTAATTTTTGCTACTACAGAAATAAAAATACTACATTTTTATCATAAGTCGTTACCTTAAGGCTAAAAGTTCTTTAAAAATATTCTAATGAATGCTATGCATCGATATATGTGGACCTTCATCAATCATAAGAAAACAAATGTATACATTTATTTCTAGAAACTTATGCTATATTATCGATTTTTTATAATAGCTATGAATTTTTGAACATTTTTTCAAACCAATGACCCTCCAAATCATCCTTTCATCTTTCAGATTAGTGAAAAAGGATGTTCTTCATTTGAAGTTGTATAGGAGCCTGATACATGAATAAAAAGCTAGTGCCTCTGGCATATTTGAGGAGGAAAATGTACTGTGTGACTAAAAGAAATATTTACATACCTTAACTATGCGTATTTTTTGACGTGATTATTAGTATTTTACTTGGCGGAATGCGTATCAAACTTAGAAAGCTATAAAAAACTTTTTGAGGAAATTGGATAAAGTAAATAAATATACAGTAAGTTTGTATAGGAACGTGTACAATAATGCAAAAGAGATACTTATACATTATTCAAAGGGGCCGGCATGTAGAAAATGTTTAAAAAAAAACTCAAATTATTTTCATATTTTGTATAAAAATAGAGCAGCGCATAATGTTTTCTATTACATAAATTTCCTATTACGTATATAATTTTGTTTCAATTCGTAATATGGATAAAAAAAAAATTAAATTTGGTAGAATAGTCCAGATGCTTTCAAAAGCAACATAAATAGTGGTGCATCGTTGTAACTTGAATCTTTAAAAATAATTGGAAATAAGGGAAAATATGAAAACATGTTTAGATAGATTTTAAATGAACCAAACTATTTTACTCACACCAGAAATTTATTTTATTTTTAAAAGTAATAGCTACACCATCTTTACATAGTGTTCCTTTATTGAGAACATGAATTTTCAAAATGGTCATGAAACAGCATATAAAAGACGATAAAATTTCATTCTCTAAATCAACATTAGGAGAAAGAGAATAATTTCCTTTTCTCAAATGTTCATATTACTTCAAAGAACTAAATTATTCTTTCCCTGAAAAATGTCCTAGAATCAATTATCTTTATTGGTGTAACTTGATCTCTAATTCATAAAATATCCTTTTTCGGAAAAGAATCTCTGAAAAAGTTCTCCAAACTCGTCAAGATCTTTCTTTGTTGAATTATTATTCGGGCTGCTCAACTGTCAGATATTGCTTTTCGATTATAAGTATGACGAAAAGTGGAAACCAAAATTTTCATCGATCTTCATCAATATCATTTTGTTTTCCAGTTGAATTGTTACTCAACAGCTAAAGCGTATTTATGAGTTGTCTAATATCATCCAATATAAATTGATTTTTTCTTCTAATAATAAAAGTTCAATTGAACAAATATATTCAATAGCGTGTTTTTTTCTCGAGATTAACCCTCCACCTACCGTACATTCAAAGTGATTTTTCTCTTTGGAAATAAAAAAGATTGAAAATTCTGTAAATATATGGATTTTAATATAAAAACTTATACATAAAAAGAGTAGAACATTCCGGGAAAATGTCACATATTTACAGAATTTTCTGTCTCTTCTTCATAAGTAAAATCAGTTTGAATATACCTTTCGGTCCGTTGGACCCCTCTGGTATGCGGATGGCTAATCGAATGCGGTAGATTCCAGATGTCCAGGACATAGTTTAATCCCATCAGCTGTTTAACTGAACAAAATGTAAAGAATAAAGTCTGAAAATGTAAATATTTTTTTTTTTCAGTTAACATTTAACTGACGTATGCTAACATATTCCCGACGACCAATTTTTATTAAGCTTTTGTTCATCTGATGAAATCCTATTTGGTCAGACAAAATAGGGTACCAGAGGGTATGGGGGGGGGGGTGTAGAGGAGCTTCTCACTCCTCTGTCTGTCTATCAGCGTTTGTTCTCGGAAAATGTATAAGTTTGAGACTCAGAATTTTTGCATACTTATAGTTTAATAACTCCGATCGCATAACAAATCAGAAAAATTTGAAAAAGATTTTTATTATTATAATTAAATGTTAAATATGAAAAATTACATTTTATTATAGGCCTTATTTTAGGTGCAAAGGATAAGTGCACGAGAAACTATTTTACCGTATAAATATCCAACACCCCGTTTTGCTGTGTCAGTTTTATTTCAGCAAATTCAAATTAATTGCATTTTATTTGTTTGTAAAGACCAAGTATATTTTTTTATTAAATGTAGTAAAAACATTGGAGTAAACAAAATTAGGATGTTTGAAGCGAAATAAATTAAAACAGTAACTGGTGAATATAAAAATGCTTCTAATGGTGGTGTTATCAGAGAGAGAGGGTCGAACATTTTTAAATAATTAAAGGACCAAAATAATTGGATGTAATTATATGTCCACTCTGATAATCATTCTCACTAATTACTTCAGCTCTAGTATCCTCTCGAGAAAGTGTTAAGAAAAAAAGCCATTAAGCCTTCTTTGGCACGAATAATTTCGATTTCTCTTGTAGCATGTTATCGTGTATTAAATAATATTTAAAAAGGATGTATGGTACTAAAGGTTTGACGAGGAAGCTATTTTTAGGAAAATTACCGTATCAAATATCAAAAGAAACTGTCGAAGCTTAAAAGCTCGAGTTCGTTTATTACGCTTACGGAAATCTCCAAACATTATAATGACAAATTTTCCTAAAAAAAAAAAAAAAAAAAAAAAAAAATACATAAATAAATAAAATAAAATAAATAAAAAAAAATTGTTATTTAATAAGACAACGAAATCAAAAAAATATAATAGTGAAGAATAATTTTTTTAACCAGGAAAAAACATCGCTGAAATTACAGCAATATATATATATATATATATATATATATATGTAATAATAAAAATATTCGCCCTTTTATCTTAGTAAAACTATTCCAAATTCTTAATATGTAATAATAAAAGTTTTCGCCCTTTTATCTTAGTAAAACTATTCCAAATTCTTAATATGTAATAATAAAAATTTTCGCCCTTTTATCTTAGTAACACTATTCCAAATTCTTAACATTTTTCCTTTTTTACCTGCCTTTAATAATATCTTAATATCTTTTCTCTTTTATTTCATGCATTTAAAACTGCGTATTCTTTTATTAGTCTAAAAACCTTAATCCATTCGCCTCATCTCATAAAACCTATTAAATTACTTTTTTCATTTTATTCTAAATTTTTTTTTTTTTCCTTTCGAATGTTTGTTATTAGAATTGTTCAATGATATTCTTTTTTTTCCCGCAGTTCTTTGCAAATCCCGCCAGCCATTATTTGCGCAATAATTCTGAGGCCGAAGCTATATAGTTCGCATCGTCGTCACCCGCCCTTCCCCACTACCCCCGAGCTAGGTCCTATCGTATTCTGCTCTCATCGCTTCTTTCTGGCTACTTTTTACGGGATTTGTCCTTTATCGTGTATTGTATTCATACGTATGCAGTTTTCGCAAGTATAAAACCAGTTACATGGGCCAAGAGAGAGATAATTTTACGATTATTGAGTTGCTTAATTAAACCACGCCACCTGGAGTGTGTTTTTACCTGAATCTTCATCATTTGTTCTAATACATAAGATGTAGTGGTTTATCTTTTTCGTAGCAACTGCCCGCCCATGAATCACATATAACTAGTGGAATTTGGTGCATTAATATGGTCGATTAATAAACGTTTTGATGCATCTATAGGCTTCGATCACACTAGTTTACAGTACATCTGTTGCCGAAAAAATTTTACATGTTGCTGACTACATATGATATGCTATTTTCAATAACATAATTAGAATATTTTAATTAGCTCTAGTTTCTGAGTTTCAGATATGTAGGTATTAAACAGAAAAAAAAACATGTATTTACTAAGAAAAACTTTACTAAAAAAAAATAATTAATCATTGAGTTCTAAAAAACGTCGTTTTAAAGCACTTCTCCGATGTGTAGACTTTGGAAAATGACGTATCAGAGACCAACAATAGTCAGACATCATATTCGTATCCCAGAAACCATGATAGCGCTCTTCAATGACGCGTAAGTCCTGATGCATATGCTCTCCCTGCTCTTCGCTCATATCTCCTAAATTTTCCAAAAACCTGTCCAGGTGACTATGGAGTAAGTGGAGTTTTATGCTCATATTGCACTCCATATTTTTTTATTGTAGCAGAAGGTCTTCTACAAGTTTAATAAAATTTTCAGATTTTTTATTTCCGAAAAAATTTTGCATCACAGAGACGAAAACTGTCCAAGCCTTTAGTTTTAACTCAGTCATAGAATTTCTAAATTGAGTATCTTTCGCAAGTTGTCTGATTTGAGGGCCATCAAAAATACCGGCTTTAATCTTTTCTATAATGAGCTGAGGAAATTTTTGGCAAATGTAAGAAAAGCAGTTCCCGTCTTTATCTAGTGATTTTACAAACTGTTTCATGATGCCCAGTTTTATATGTAATGGTGGAAGGATAATTTTGTGACGAGCTGCTAATGAATTATGGACTATATTGTGCTTTCCAGGCTCCATATTTTCTCTCAAGGGCCAGTTTTTTCTTACCCAATGTTCTTGTTTAGCTCTACTGTCCCAAAGACATGTAAAACAGGGAAACTTAGTGTAACCACTTTGTTGACCGCGAAGAATGTTGACCATTTTCAAATCGACACAAATTTGCCACTTATGGTCATTGTATTTTATTTTGTTCAAGACTAGCGAAATGTTACAATATTCTTCCTTTAACTTTGTACTGTGGGCAATAGGTACCCCAGCGTATTTATTTCCATTATGTAATAGAATACATTTTAGGCTATGTTTTGAGCTGTCAATGAATAAACGCCAGTCGTTTAGTTCGTATTGTTTCAAGCCCATTTTTATCAACAAGTTTTTGATATCTGAACAAAAGATAATACCGTTTTCTTCTGAAAAATAACGCCGTAATTCTGTAATCTCTTTCACAATAAAAACTTATTTTAGTATCTGAGGAAAGCAAATTTTTTTCTTTTAGTCTTTACGCTAACAATTCTGAAGCTTGTTTAGAAAGATTTAAATCTCTTACAAGATCATCTAACTCATTTTGGGAAAAGCATTTTGGCTCATTTGACATACCATCAAAATCAGCATCATTTTGTGATGAGCTTGGCCCTTTAATGTCTTGTTTTAATGGTTCAGATATATTTTTAGGCTCTGAAGAGTCAGGTAAACGCTGCACTGGATTTTGAACACAACTAGTACTTGGGTATTACCATTTAGCTCGATTTTTAGTGTTTAAACCGTTTACGTTCACGCTACAAAAATAACAGTCTTCGAGATGATTTTGTGGTTCTCGCCAAATAGTCGGTGTTCCAAATTTAAAGGCACTTCTTTTACCTCTTTTAAATAATCTTAAATATTCTACACACGATTTACAAACACAATTGGGAGCCCAAGACTTCTCACTTTTATCCAAGAGCATCCCAAAATACTCAAAATAGGAATTTTTCACCAACTCTGATATAACTTTTCTACACTTGTTAAACACATATTATCCGCATACATAGCAAAAAATGATCTGGATTGTTTAAACAACGTCTCCTTGAACTACTCATGACGCAAAAACTTGAGAAACTAATCTTAACACAGTAAAATACGCCTGTTATCGATTAATATATATGCTTAAATGATAAAAATCAAAAACAAAGTAACTCGAGCTGCTCAAAACATTTTCCGGTTAGATTTGACAAAAACAAGTCATAAGTGAACATTGTCAACCACAGAATTCGCGGCAAGAGACAAAAAGTTTAACTTTGTAAACTAGTGTTATTTATGCTTCGGGAAACATTCCGATGGATGACAGCCTGACCTTCCACTCTTCCATCTCGATTGTACGACTGCGAAAAACCATGATTTCTTCATTCAGTACATAATGTGGGTATGCTGTTGCTTAATGTTTACACTAATGTAATCTACATGTTTATATGATACGAGTGAAATCGTGTCATATATATATACAAATTAGGGGAAATCCCAAATAACCTTAAGGATACTTTCTTGTTAAAATCACTATTACAAAATTCTAAATCAACTTTATAGTTATCTTCCTTTTTGAAGGGATAATAGAGAAATATTACAAAAATATCCTTGACAAAATTTAAAAAATTATACATTGTTTTAGTATTTTTTAAAATAAATATTGTCAATAAATCCAGTAATTGACACAAACACTATTTTAAAAAACAATAACTCACACAAAATGAACCAGTATCTTACACTTTGTGGGCTTATATATAGTATATATAAACCAGAAAAAGATTATATTTAGCCTGAACTAGCGCACCCCATCCTCACAGAACAAGAAGAATATAACAGTTATATTCTTTTTTTTCTGTGGGGAGGGGGGGGGGGCGTTAGTTCAGGCTAAATATGATTTTTACTGGTTTCTATTGAATTTATGTGTTTAATACATTTTGGCGCATTTCATTTGAATGTAATTTGTTTTTTATTTATCTTTTTCGTAGCAACTGCCCGCCTATGGATCACATATAACTAGTGGAATTTGGTGCTGTTCAAAAATTAAGAAGAGTGTAATTAAGAACGTTTTTGTTGGTGATTTTTATACTTTACGTTTATGTATATATATATATATCAAGGAATTGAGGATTTTAAAAAACTTTAATCTTTATTATAAAAGTAAAATATTTAAACCTTACATTTATATTATGATATCATACTATAGACGCACGTGTCCCTTTTTCATGTTTTAACTTATTAGCAATGCAGATATCCAATAACTGACATTTACAAACCAGTAACGGACATGTGGTGGTAACCATGGTAGAGCAATTTAAACCGTAACGGGGTTTACTGCAATATAAATTTAATTTATTATTATGTTTTTGAAACATGTCGTATAATAGATTTCAACATTCTTTGACAAATATAATGACACCTCTGTCCAGACTGATGAAAGGAAGTTCCTGGAACCATTAGCTGGCACACTGCAACTCCCATTAAGCTAAATTAAATAACTACACTGCGCAAAACAATTAGGGGGGCACGTGGTTTTAACAAAATTACACAAATATTTACACCGATATGTAACGTAAAATAAAAAATCCATAATTTAAAGCGTAGTAGAAAACATAGGAAAAAAACTTCACATGCAAATTAAAGTTTATGACGTCAAAAAGTAGAAAAGGGAGATAAGTGTACTCATCGGTATTTTGCAGAAACGTCTGTTTCATTGTCTGAGTTGTAAAATTCAATTTCTCAGCTTGTGTTTTGAAAAAAGGTGACGTGAAAATGTCATGACAATGTGATTTAACTAAATCCATGGCTTGGAGTGTTGTCAGGATATTTGAATCTGTGGAAACACAAGGAAGTGTAGCGGACGCTGTTGGGGTCGCAAGAAATGCCAATGCTAGGATGTGGAATCGATTCCATGACACATGGAATGGTAGACATCAAAAGGGCAAGTTCGGTCATGTGCTACCACAGAAACTAATGACCGATATATCCTGTTAACAGCTCGTCGAGACGGAACAGGCAATGCTACTCTGCTGCAAACACAGTTTTTCTTGGCCACAGGACGAAGGGTGTCCAGCCAAACAGTCCAAAATATGTTTCAAAAGTTTGGTCTTTATGCACGTAAGCCAATGGCCTGTATTTCGTTCATCAAGAGCAACTGTGAGGCCCAAAGAAAGTAGGCGACTGAACATCGAGTTTGGAGGCTACGTTGTTGGAGTCAAATTCTGTTTACTGACGAATCCAGATTCAGTCTGGATGTGACATCTGGTGTGTTTTTGCATGGAGAGAAATAGGTACTCAAATAATCCCAAATTCGTTCGTGAAAGATCACATTACAGACGAGGTGGGTTAATGCTATGGGCTGGAATCAGCATAGATGGGCGTACGGGCCTGCATATCATTCGGAATGGCCCTTTGATGGTCCGAAGTTATACAAACGAGATACTGAGACCACATGTCGTATTTTATGTTGCAGTAATTAGTGATTTTTTTTCCATGCATGATAATGCAAGACCTCATACACTTCGTCTAGTGGAAAATATGCTTGAAGTTAAAACAGTACAGCGCACAGAGGAGTATTTTCTGAAAAATGTGGACAAAATTATTTATGAGCTGTATCAAATTGAAATGTTGTAAAAAGCTATTTAGAGTCATTATATATATATATATATATATATGTGTGTATATATATATTAAATATATAATTTTTTTACGAATTTACAAAAAAATCTTTGCTTTTTAATAAGTAAACTACTATTTAAATCAGTTTAGAATAAACATTTATGATATTTAATGAAATATCCCGTTTTTTTACATATTTATAACAAGTTCTTTCAACTTACTATCCTAATCATATTCATCTTCATCTGTTTCGTCTTCCTCCTCATCTTCCTCTTATTTTGGATGTTGTCCGTATGATGTTTTTGGTTGTTTGGCTAGAAAAAGGCCTTTTTCTCTTAAGCTTTTGCCTTGAACTCCTTATAAAAGGATCAGAATTTAGTAAACGTCTGTTCAAAACATTTTTATTACATAGATCTCGAGAAAATTTTCGGGAAAAAGTTTGCGTATATTGGCGGAAATGTTTGTTTCTAGCTTCTGCAGGCTCGTTCGAAAGTTGATCGATAGGCAATACTGCATGTTTAATAACTACGGCCCTATGTGCTAAAACTTTATTGACTCTTGGTAACATTAGGTGGATAATTCGACATAAATATAATTCGACATAAAGATTTGCAGTTTCTTCGGTGTAATTTGAAATTTTTTAACATCAATTCTATGCCCACTGGACAGTGCCTCTAAGCGTAAAGGAACAAGAAAACTCTGAAATATATTTGCATCCCTATCAGAAGTATTCTGAAATATCTGTTTAAATTGCTATCTGTTGGGAGCCATCGCAACACCATTTAGATATTTGTTCGAAATTTTGGTTGTCTTCTTATGTTTTATTTAGAATAACTTCTAAATATTTACACAGTCTTAAAGAAGTGTGATCAAGAAGATCTGTAGGTTAACTTATGCGCTTGTTTCTGTCACATTCATCGACTCCTCAATTACATAGGAATCCTTCTTCGCTTTCTTAATCAGAAAATAATTAGTAAGTATTCTTATTTGCACTATGAATAATTTCCATTTGCTTTCTCGCTAGGTCAGCTACTACAAAAATTGATAAGGATTCTGATGGTGTATGCTTCATAATAGTGGGGGTTTTTTGCTGAAGTTATAATTTTTCTGGATTTTTGTATCTCTTGTTGACTTAGAGTTTTATGAGTGTCGAGGCATCAATATTACCAGCAGCTCATTGATTTGTACTAGCTGCATATGTTAATTGATCAAGAGGAACTTGCTCCCTTAAACCACTTGTTTTTTGTCAATTGCTTCTGTCACACAGTTCGGCGAAATCTTTTGTTGGTCTACCTTTTTTGATATTGTACATATAGTATATTCTACAGTTAGTTTTATGAAACTGTTAAGCCAATGTTCATTTACCTTAAGAAAGTGCCATTTTGCCCTATTGGCAGCCTCCCTTTTTAAAAAAAATCCTATTTAAAACGGCTTAACGAACGCATTAATGATATTTGTTTATCTACTGTATATTTCATCATTTTTGTAACTTTACTTTCCATGAAACATAATTTTTCATCTGTTTTCGTATTAGAACAAACTTGTTTAAAGTCAAACAGCAACTTTCTTGAAAGATCCTTTGCTGTTATTTAAGTTTCTAAAAGAAAAATGAAGATTTTTCGTTTTCAAAATATCATCATCTTCTGATACCATTATTTTATAAAACGGTAAAAAACAAAAGATTTTATTTTATGAATATAAAAAGGAATATCTATATTTTATATTCCAACAAAAAGTTTTGCCCGACAAAGGGCGACAAGCACTCATAAATCACTAAAATTTTAAAAGAACTAGCAAAAATTACACTTATTTTTAAAGATAAAACAATATGGCTAATTTCATAATTATATTCTTTTATAACTAAAACTAAATACAGTAATTTAAGCTACATACCTCCCACTTCTATGTCCATAAAGGATTTTATTCATATCTCCACTGTATGCAACAATAATTGCAATTAAATAATGCGCTTCTCACCACATCACTGAGAAAAGAGAAATCTGCGATGCACGACAGGTGCTTTCAGACTGATAACGCGACGGGGAGTGTTACCGAACATTCCTAAGATATTGTTTACCGGAAGCACTGACTAATAAGCTATAGAAACACATAAAGTATTGCGGTTTTTAACGAAGTTCATTTTTCGACTTTTGTCCAGCTTTTTTTAGAAATACTCCACTGTGCAGCGTATGGAATGACCAGCATACTCTCCTGACCTAAATCAGATCAAGCATGTTTGGGACATACTCAGACGACGCATTGCTGCAAGACCAAGACCCACTTTTACTGTCCGGGACTTGGAGATTGCAAATCTTTGGCAGTGTAACAGTATTCCCCAAAGTCTTATCGATAACCTCATCTCATCTATGGAAAACAGGTGTGCAGCAGTCTTAGCTGTTTGAGGAGACCACATGCCGTATTAAAAATCTTGCATCATTTATATGCAATACTTTTTTTTATCATTTACATGAAACCAAATTGTTGCCCTAAACCATCTTTTGATATTCTTTCCATCTTTTTAAAAGAATAAAAACTCCCTTACAAAATTTTTGCGTCTTTTCGTCTGTATTGCATCTTGTACTGTTCTCTTCACTTTTTTGCTTGCTCTCCTAATTTTTTTGAGTAGTGTTTAAACTATAAATCATGGGCGTATCATAGGCATCTTTTAACTAATTTCTACAAGTATATATTTTAAAAAAAGTTAAGGATGGCTGCATTACACATACATTAAAAGAAACGCTAACTTAATTTAATAAAAAGACAGGTCCTTTTTTTTGTTCTCAAAAGATCCTTGCTCATCGAATGCGTTCTTGATATACTAGAGGTGAATAACTTGACTCCAAAATAAAAAAAAAAATGTCTAAGTTACCAATAGATAGCAACACCTTCCAAAAATTTACTAGAAAATATTTATTTGAGTTAGATTTTTGCTAAAGCGTCAGTTACTGGTTAGGTGTGAATAACTAGGATTTCAACCTATTACACATTTGCTTTAAACTTCCCTAAAAATAAGCAGCGGACTGTATTATATTATTCTCTTTTTTAAATTTCATCGGTCACTTCCTTCATTTAGCATATGTACTAAGTACCTTAAATAACTTTAAATTAGAGTTCAATTTATATATTTAAAATAAAATCTTTCCATCTTTCGAATCTAATGTCTTGCAAAAAGTGTTTTCTTCTCAAATTTTCTCTGCATTGGGTCATTTAACATTGAAAACAAAACAGTCCTTACCATCCAAAATATTTGAAAATTTTATGAGCTATGACTATAATTCTTCGTACAAAAGTCACAGGCGTATTGACGTTTTCAGCGAAAATTTTGCAGAATTTTTTTAATGCTTCTAATAGTCCGAATGTTTCGAGTATTTTATACGTAATGTAAATAAAGTGTCCGAAGAAAGTGTAAAAAAGTTTGTGTTAAAATAGTGACATTTTGAAGCCAGGAGTTTCAAAGTGACTTCCAGTTCTGATTCTTTTATCATATTTTTCCAAAAGGAGTGCATCGTCGTAAATAGTAAGTTACCCACTGTAAGTGGCTGTTTTTAATTTTTCAGTATTCATTTCAAAATTCGGGCGGATGCGGGCTTCCCAAAAAGGGGAAAAATCGTAAGATAGAAAATTTTTAAACATTTTTTTAAAAAACATTTAAAGATATTATTTGGTTTGAATAGATTACGGCATTCAAATTGAAAATGTACGAAATTTAAGAATATGTTTTCAGTTTGTGGACTATCCTCACACAAATTTCCATACCTCTATGTGCGGTAAAGTCATTGCAAACAGACACACGGACATACAAACTCTATTATTTTATTATATAAATATGCCGTTAAAGAAAGCCTTTAATAAACTGGGATTTGGTGCTGAGGATAATTTAAATTTTCCGCTGAAACTGCAGCAAAATAGACACGATACATTCCAAAATTAAAAATCCAACTCTATTTACTTGTGCTTATCTACTTCTGCTTCATTATTTCTTTTAATTATCAAAGTCTATTAGGGTTTCTATTTCTTTCTAAATAATGCTTTATGTGTACACTGTAATAGCTTTTTACATTAATTTCAGCAAGGCTATTAGGAAAAAAATAACTCTCTTATAATCTAAGGTTAGTTTCTTCTTTCTATCCATCCACTTTCAGAAAATTCTCTGTATATTTAAAAAAATAAAACATTTTTCTTATGATTTTACATCAGATTTCTTCTTTTATTTAAATTTTATTCATATATTCAAAGAACAAAGTCCTCTTTTAAAGAACTTTTTGAAATAAATTTAAGATTTTCCTTTAGATAGCGACTGAACCTTTAAAATAGCATTTGTCGTTAATTTCTACTTTAACCCTGTAAGAAGATATCTCAAAACTTTTATTGACCACCCGCCTCCAAAACAATCATATACCAACAACGAAGTTAATACAGAAGAAGCTCTTCGGTTTCTTCAAATACTACCCGTTGTGTTTTCACCAAGCAGATACAGGGGGATTGTTGTATTTGAAGGCAAAAGGGAAGCCGCAAGTCAATAGAAAAGTTTTTCTAGGAAATGAAAATGCGGCGATGTATATATATTTTTTTTCCATCGAAATCTTTTCAGAATTATTGAACAAGATCTTTGTGATTGGATAGCGCTTGAATTTCAACGTAATGCAATATATATAGAAAATCAAATAAATGAAAATTCTCGCCTTCAAAATAAAGGGTTTATGTAGTTTAAACATGAAGTATTTGAAAAGTATTATTTCTAAATTTACTTTCTTAAGTGTATACTTTTGTTTATTGGAGAGTAATAAATTTTTATTTGTAATAATTAAACCTTCAGTGTTTATTTAAAGTAAACTGATTATTATGACTAATTTGAAAATAAAAATAATATAACCATTGAACGAATATATCTGGAGATTTATTCAAGCATTTAAACTTATAAAAATTTCTATAAAAAATAATAATGTACATATAACAAATAATAATATCAAAATGTGCATTATTTGAAATTAATGTTCGTAAAAATATTAATTTTCACATATGAATGTTTTAACAGAACTCTATTTCCAGAAGCATCAAATATGCGAAACCAAAACTACAGCTCATTCCAATAAGTAGTGAAACCGCTTTAAGTAGACGAAACTGTCATTACACTATTTTACAAATTTAAACACTTTTTATATACTTACGAGGAAAATGAATTTGTGATTCCTCGTTTAATTAATTTTCTATTTAATGCTTATAGCGTCTATACAAAAAAAAAAAAAATCACCCTTTAAATTTTCACAATCTGTCAAATTGATTAAAACAAATGATAAATCATACTTTAAATTTGTGTAATAATGTTCTTGATTTACACAGTTTATAAAATTCCATTACTTAAGAATATAAAATGAGATCGAGTACTGCATTCACCGATTTTTCGCGATGGGATTGTTTAACTCAATATGTGTTTAGATTTCAAAAGCAGTGGAGTGCAAGCAAAGAGCAAGTTACATGACTGCATTTGAAAAATATTCTTTTATCAAGATATTATTTTTTAGTCGAATACAGGGCTGTATATTTGGGTACCGCTATCCGTGGTTAGTAATCTGATTTGATTGCAGAATATACTAGTAATCTACGATTACTATTCTGAAAAAGTGGCACTCGGAGAAAGGAACTGCGCATGGTATCGTCAAATTTCTATCTCAAGCAATTTTCTGTCATATAGTACTCTTATAAAGTACTGACATGCATAAATAAATCTATAAATAAAATCTATCAAAGATATTATTTTAACTTTTACATATTTAAGCTTGAGCATGGTTCAACTTATGTTGATTTTGTCGTTAAGCAGAGTTTTAAAAAATCAATAAAATGTTCAATAAATCAGCGGGGTTCTTTTTCCCTGGGGTAATATAAAAGCAGGTGTATGTGTTACGACGGAATATCTTCGATTATTTTATCTAACTTATTAATTTTATCTAAGTTATTAATCAACATTTCTAAGAAAATAAATAAATAAAAATAGAGAAGTGCTATCAAAAATATGCAATAAATTATCTTTGGAATAAGTCTCAATTCACATGTTTACGTCAATAAATCAACTTCAAGTATTTAAACCCTGAAAGGAAAATATATCAAGGTAAAAATATTTAGAATTTCTCTTTTGGTGCTCGCAGAAAAAGCAATAAATAAGTATTAAAGAAAAATTGCAGATATCTCTTATACTATATAAGTTTCTGTCATCATTCGCGGTGAAGCAATAAAGGTAAAGTTACAAATGCAAAGGAAGTGAATCAGTTTTTATTTCCGTTTTCCCAAAATATAAATAATTTTTTTTCTGTATTAATACATTTATGTCACTGTATGGATATAAAAAACGCTGGTGTAACTTATTGATATTTACTCTTCATCAAAGTGTTTGTTCATGATATTTTTAAAATAAATATATATGTGTTTTTTTTAAGTGGTAGGTTCGTTCCACAAAAAACTACTTTAAAAGTATGAAAGTATATAATAGAATAATGATAATAATGATAAGTACTTCTCTAAAATCAGTGTTGAATTCAGGGCATGATGTAGGACATCTCCCCCCCCCCCGAGAAATGAGATGTCCCCCTCGGAATACTTGAGATTTCATATTTACAATTTTCCAAAAGGTCAAATTTCCACCCGGAACCATATAACGTCCCCTCCGTAGCCACAGGAATTCTTCCCGAGAAAAGTCTCTAAATTCAACACTATCTAAAATCATGTAAAAGCAAATCATTGCATTAAATATTTATTTTAAATCGATTATTAGACTTTTAAAAATATATCCTAATTTTTCATATTTTATTTTCCATTTGTTTAAAATCAAAATCAAAGAAATTTTAGAATTTAGGGGTATGTGTTTAACTATTTTAAAATCCTGGAAGAAACTCATATGAAACTTTAAATATATTCGCTTTCAAAATAATATAAAATAGATTAAAATAAAAATTATTTTATAAATAAATTTATATATATACATACATTAGAAATTTAATCTATTTTAAGGTACCGGATATTTGAGAAAATATTTATTTAATATACTGGTGGCATCAAATCTAAATTTAATTTTTCTTTCGAACAAGTATGATTGTAATTCACAGAATTTCATTTTCTGCTTACAGGAATCCATACAAAAATATCCATGTTATCAGAATAACATATGTCTATATTCTTAAAACGTAAAATGTATTCTTCTCTTGTTGACGTATGATCTGTTTGACAGCCAATTCAGATCTTCTCAAGGAAAACAACGAAATCACTGTTTTGTCAAATTCAATCCCAAAGAAAACTTTTTAAAAATAATAAAGAAAATTTATTTTTTATTTTTCAATTTGAAAAATATAGGATTCAATGAATGTGAAATATTAAATTTAACAAATATGTTTCGCAGTATCATACGAATGTCACTCACTAGAACATTTTTTTTTTCAAACGACGTTGAAATATTGAATGGTTTTAAAAGTGAATTTTATATCACTTTATATCGGAAAGCGAGTAGTAAACGGAATGGTTACTTTTTTTTAAATTATATATAATAAAGTTTATTTCTATATTATTATCATAATGTGAAATATCAAGATTCTAGTTTCTCAATATCATAGTGAAGTGAAATCATTTTAATAAATGCATATAATTTATTTCTTTAATAAGTTACTAACGTTGAATGTTAAAAGTATATCTTCTTTTAATTCATTTGATGCCAAAGTGTAGAATTAAAGATTTTCTTTTTTTTCAGCAACTCCGAATTTATGCCAGAAATTCCGAACAGTAATTTTTGCTTAAAACCTATTGGATTCGAGAAAATTTTCGACTATTTCTGCTTTATGATAAATTGGCACTTTCATGATGTCCTGCATAGGATTTGACTATATTTTAGAACGATGTCTATCAGCCTGTGTGTTACACAAAATTTGCTTGACTCAAAAGTAATGCACGATTTTTTATTAAACTTCTTATTTAGAATTTCCGTAGATTGGTACTAATTAGAGTTTGTTGTATAACTTTGAACAAGAGAAGCTGCTATACTATGTAATTGGATGTATGTATGATAGAATACCGTCCATTGGGGGAAAATCTATTATTTTTTCTTTTTTTACATTTTTGTTAATGATTATAGTGTATAGAATAAATCCGTAAAGCAATTAAGGGAAATTCAGAATATTTAAGAAATTGCAGTCAGTCCGCTCAGAGCGCGGACTGTCTGGAAATCAGGTATATACTGGACTCGGTAGGACACAGCTGCACGCATGCTCAATTTTTTGTTTAGTAGGGAAAAATTCAGGAATCCTCGACTAACTGTCAAGTTCCAAATTATAATGATTAACTATAATTTTTTATACTCTATCTCTTTAGTATAACCTTAATCGCATCTTTAAAACGACATTTTAAAGAGTGGAGTGTAAAGTAGAGTTTAAATTTATCAACGAACAAACTTTTTTTTGTAAATTAAATATTATTTATTTTCTGTGGGCATGAACCTTTCCAATGTAAATATATTTTTTTTAAAATCTTTTAGGCCACGTTGAAGTTAGAGAAAAAAGACGAAAAAATTACACTTTTTTCCAATGGCTACCATTTAACAAAATTTCCTTCATTTTTTCTAAATAAAATGTTCATGCCCTCCTAAAGTGAATATGCTTTCTGATAAATTCTATTTTTCTTGTTTTATATGACTTTCACAAGCTGTGCACTCCACGGTGCAGAATAATGTGCACAGATCATATCTATTTGCAAATGACAATATTTCTATAATTTTATTGTTTAATAATATATATTTTAATGTATAATAAAATATGCATAATAAATGTGTATAATAAATATATTATTGTATAATAAAATATGTTTTAATTAAAAAAATTAAGTAAAACCTTTTTAAATCCAGGTTTTGGTATTACTTTATTCATTTAAAAAAAAACATTTCCCGAAGCAGACTTACTTTTAAGGGCGATAAAATTTACCCCACTCCCAACACACACACAATCGATAAAAGGGAAATTATTAGTAGGAAGTATTTCTGTTTATTATACACTTCAAACTATATACTCATTGTGGCTAAGTTCTTTCATGGGTGATTTTGCTTGTAAGAAATTTTGGGAAGCAGTCCCCCCCCCCCTCTAACCCAAATACATTTGTATTGCCCACCTGTGTTTTTCTCTCTTAACTTTGAGATGAAAAGCCGCTATTAAGCACAATTAGGAAAATACATGTCTTTTTTAGGGGAGGAGGGGATTTAAATATCTTCAGCACATCATGATCAATTTTGTTAAGTAAAGCTTCAAAATTATATAACACTAAGGTTAGTTGGGGCAACTGGGCCATTATTTTACAATGTGACTCTGGAGCTTCTGAGAATTCAGCTTCAAAAAGCTAATGTTTATTTGAACTAAAGTCTGAACTTCTGTAAATGTGTCCAGTTAGGTTCCCTTTATCAGAGAGAAATGCTCAAAATTATATTTTAATATTTAAAAATATAAAAATATGCATATTTCATCTTTCTTTACTCATGGGTACAGTTGCCCCATAAAAATGGGGTAAGTTGACCAGGTGGGTCTACGGTCCACACGCGTTTACGTTGTTTCATACGGGATATCAGGTCCTGTTTGAAAAAGTGTAGATAACTTAAAAAAATTTAAACCAGGCAGATCATGTAAACTATATGTCAATAAAGAGCGTTGTAAGGGAAACGTTTGCTGTCCATTATTTATTTATACCAAAAACATAAAAATTAAGTAAGCACTTAAGCTCTTTAGTATAGGTAATAAGTTAAAAGTCACATGGGTATTTTAAGGAAAAAAATAGCTAGATAAATCTAAAAACAAACGGCTACGTAAGTACTTAAGTACTTTATCTGTATCTAGGAGTCGCATTATATAGGCAAAATTTTATTGTTTCTGCCAGAACCCTTAACGAGTTACCTTCATGATCATTTTATTTAACATATTCTAAAGAAAGGTACGATGAAGATATTATTTTCGAAAGAGTGGTAGGAACAATAAAAGTTTTCCTATAGAATGCGACACTTGTGTATCGTACAATTTCAATATTTGGCTATCTTGCTTTCAGGGGCAAGGTACTTGCATTTGTAAAATGTTGAAATAATTTAATGACACCAGCATTTACAAGAGAATCTATTTGAAAACAAGTAAAAGTATATTTTCGCGTACTTAATAAAGGTGAAATTTTCATTATAAAATTCCGGTGCAAGTGTGGCAATTAGGAATTAAAATTACGTGATGCCGTAACAGCAACACCGCCTCTCAAAGGGTCAAGGAATTTGGTTTGATACCACTCAATATGCTTTTTAAAAATTTTATTACGTAATTATAATACGTAAATGTAATAGTACGTAATCTATATCTATACTAATATTATAAAGAGGTAAAAATTGTTTATATGTAGGAGATAAGCTCTGGAACTGCCGAACCGATTCCAGAAGTAATAGTATCAAGATTATGGTGTTAGTCCAACTTAGAACATAGGCTATATCTTATGTCCGTGCCCTTGGCCAAAAGGGGATGCAGGAGCAAAAAAAGTTCTAAAAATGCGATTTTTGTGTTACTGAATGGCCCAGAAACATGAAATTTGAAATGGTAGTTACTTATAAGATACTAATTGATCTCTTGAAATATAATGGTGTCAAAATGATGGTTACAATCCTTGTTCCAACATAGCTCCATTTTATGTCGGTGCCACTACCCCCAAAAGGGGTGCAAGAGCAAAAAAAGTTCGAAAATGCAATTTTTGTGTTTCTGAAGGGACTAGAAACATGAAATTTGGAATGGTAGTTACTTATAAGATACTAATTTATCTCTAGGGAAATTTTTAAGAAAATCGAAGTTAAAAAGAGGTAAAAATGCGCGAAAAGCGTTCTAAAAAACGTTCTAAATGGCGATTTTTTCGGAATTTCAGGAAGTACCAAAATGATTTTAAAATAATGGTGTCAAAATGATGGTGACAACCCTTGCTCTAACATAGGCTACATTTTATGTCGGTGCCACTACCTCTAAAGGGAGTGCAAGAGCTAACAAACGTTCAAAATTGTGATTTTTGTGTTACTCTAAGGCCCAGATACAAGGAATTTAGCGTGGTAGTTACTTATTAGATATAAATGATCTCTAAGGACATTTCTTAAAAAATTCGAAATTTAAAAGGGGTGAAAATGCTCAAAAAGCGTTCTAAAAACGTTCTGAATGGCGATTTTTACGCAATCTCAAGAAGTACCAAACAGATTAAAAAAATAATGGTGTCAAATCGATGGTGATAACCCTTGCTCAAACATAGGCTATACTTTATGTCGGTGCCACTACCTCCAAAAGGGGTGCAAGAGCTAAAAAACGTTCAAAAATGCGATTTTTGTTGTACTGAAGGGCCTAGAATCATGAAATTTGGAATGGTTGATATTATAAGATATAAATGATCTCTAAGAACATTTCTTAAAAAATTCCAAATTTAAAAAAGGTGAAAATGTGCGAAAAGAGTTCTAAAAAACATTCTAAATGGCGATTTCTACGCAATCTCATAAAGTACCCAACCGATTTCAAAAGTAATGGCTGGAAATTGATCATGACAGCCCTTGCTCCAATATAGGATCTATTTAATGTCGGCGTCACTACCACCTTGCGGTTGCATTTTAAGCAACGTTTTAAATTGTGATTTTTGTGATACTGAAGGGACTAGCAACTAGAAATTTGGAATGGTAATAACTTATGAGATGTAATTTCTCTCTGAGAAGAGTTCCTTAAAAATTTGAAATATATATGGGGTGAAAATAAACGAAAAGCGTTCTAAAAACGTTTTAATTAGCGATTTCTACGCAATTTCAGGCAATATAAACCGATTTCAGAAGTAATGGTTTCAAATTGATGGTGACAGTCCCTCTTCCAAAACAGCCATTTTTTTACATTGTTGTCATTACCACCTGGCGCTTACAGGAGCACAAAATGTCCTAAATTGCATTTTTAGTGTTAGGGGGTCTAACATTTTAAATTTGGAATGGTAATTACTTCAAAGATGCAACCGCCTTCTAAGAATTGTCGAAAGAAAATTCCAAATTTAAAAGTGTAAAGTAAGCGAAAAGCGATCTATAAGCATTATAAATTACGATTTTTATGCAATCGTATGAAATACAAAACCGAATTTCAAACATAATCGTTGCAAATTGATGGTGATAGAACCTGCTCAAACATAAGCTATATTTTATATCGGTGCCACAACCCCTAGAGTGTTGTAGGAGCAAAACTTTCTAAATTGCGATTTTTGCGTACTGCAGAGGCTAGACACTTTAAATATAGCACGGTAATTACATTTAAAATAAAAATGTCCTCTAAGAACAGTCGAAAATAAATTCAAAACTAAAAACGTGTGAAGCGAAGTGAAGGAGCGAAAAGCATTCTAAAAGAGTCCTAAATTACGATTTCTATGGAATCTCAGGAAATAATAAACCGATTACAGAAGTTATTGGTTGCGAATCAAGGATGATAGTCCTTGATCCTATACGGGCTATATTTTATGTCGGTGTCACTACCACCTGGTTGGCAAGAACAACAAGAAAGCTTTTAAAAGCATCTAAATTCCGTTTTCTATAGAATATTAGGAAATGCCAACCGATTTCAAGGTTAATGTTGGCAAATTAAGGGTGACAGTCTCTGTTTCTCAGCGTAACGTCGTATGCTTGGAAACTGGAACTATATACAGGCAAAAATGAAGTAAGAGAATCTCATCAGGGAGAAAATGTAGTTAAAAGATTGACGAAGGAAATTGAAAATTCTGGTCGTAATATTACATGTGATAACTTTTTTACGTCATATGCATTAGCAACACATCTTACTTCAAAAAAATTATCTCTTATTGGAACAATTCGAAAAAATAAACCTGAATTACCCGCTGTGTTCACAAATCCAAAACATCGTTCTGTATATTCTACTTTATTTGGGTTTCAAGAGAAGGCGACCATCATCTCTTACTGTCCCAGAAAAGGTAGAATTGTTACTTTGCTAAGCACAATGCATAACACTTATGATATTGACAACAGCTTAGAAAAAAAGCCACAAATAATCCTAGATTATAATAAAACCAAAGGCGGAGTAGATACGATGGACAAAATGGTAAGAGCATATAGTGTGAAACGCATGACACGTCGGTGGCCTTTGATTGTATTTTATAATATGATCGATATAAGTGCGATGAATGCATACATAATATGGTTGTCACTGAATGCTGAATGTGATCCGAAAATGAAAAAAAGGCGGAATTTCATTATTCAACTTGCAGAAGAATTAGTAGGTGAAGGAGGTATCGCCGTCTCAACATCTACTTCAGAACAACTTTACGCAAATAGTTTTGAACCGCCACGAAAAAAATCAAGATGTCATATTTGTCCCTCTAAAAAAGATCGAAAAACACGAACATTATGCAAGAAGTGTACGAAAAATGTTTGCGGAGAACATTCCGTCGTTATTTGTACTTCATGTACAGAATAATTTTATTATGATGAAAAACGTTTTGTAGTCATTATAATATACTATATATATTACTTTCTTACTGTATGTGTTACTTTCTTACTCTATTACTATATATATCACTTTTATATATTGTATAAGGTGCATTAATAACAAATATATTCATTGTAGATAAATGGGTGTTTTGTATATTTTGAAATCCTATATATTTTACATATGGGTCCAATGGACCCGAATGGTAGTTCTTGCATATACTTTTTTTTGGTAGCCTGAAGATTAAGTAAATATATGTCATATTGAAGGAAATAAAATCTAAATAGACGTTTATGTAACTTTAACCACTATAAAATAAGGAATTAATTACAATTTTGTCGGACGAGTAACTGAAATGCCGAAAATACATCCAAGTGTTGCATAAGATGAGGTCGTTATGTGTGTGTGCCAGCTTGAAGAAAATGTTACAACTGTATGTCAAAGTGGCTGCTGTCTCACTGTGTACTCCCCTACCCTATACCCCAAGTTAAACTTAGGTAATAATTTTCTGATGTCTTTACATCACCCCTTGGGAGAAAATAAGGTAACAACATTTAAGAAAAACTTTTATTTTTTATTTTTTACTGTATCACAGCTATAATATTTTTCAATATTAGCAGTAAGGATTCAACATATTTTATTTTTACATTCATAGCGTTCCTGAATGGGAAATAGGGAAGTTAATTTTTTATGTTTTGATTATAGATTTTTTACGTTCAGATTGGAAGTTTTTGTCCCAACTACAGCAACCTGTATTACTACAGTGGTGAAATATTTTGAATTATACATTCGTAAATTACATCACAGATTGTGATGCAATACCGCATACATCAAAGTCTTATGATGATACCCTCTATTGATTTTGAAATGAGTTCTTCTGAATGCAGTAGTTATTTAAAAACTTGACATATTAAACAAAAATATAGTTTGAAGAACAAATAGAAAAAAATATTTCCTACATTGTTTAACCCCGAGAAGGGACAGATATTAAGATATTTCTTTTAATTAGTCCTATATTTAATGTTTTTGTAACAAATTAGTTGAGCTTAATGAGGATTTAAAAACAAAATCATACAATATGATACTTAAAACACCCTAAAAAATTAGATTCCGTTCAAATGAAATCGAAATAAATCTTAGACTTTTTTTTAAGTTTTGTATGTTGCATGCATCTTATCATTTTATGTACAATTGTCTTAAACATAATACAAAATCTGCAATAGAAATATTTTTAATTAAAATTGGAAGAAGTGTAAGATTTATTTCGATTTCATTTGGACAGAATCGAATTTTTAGGGTGTTTTAAGTATCATATTGTATGAATTTTATTTTTATTTTTTAATCTTCAATTGGCTTAACTAATTTGTTACAAAAATTTAACATTAAATGTACAAATAATTGAATGAAATATCTTAATATCTGTCCCTTCTCGGGCTTAAACAATGTAGAAAATATATATATTTTTTTAATTTGCTCTTCAAATTATGTTTTCATTTAACTTGTATTTCTATAGAGGTATACCTTTACAAATATAAAATAAGCAATCTTTGTTCGAACAAAAATCTAAACTCGAATGCAATAAAAAGTTGTATAAAATGTAATAGATTATATAAAATTGTAAATCATATGTATTCAAATAATTATATGAGATGAATGAATGTATGAGATGAAAAAAAAACTGTTTACGTAAATGTATGATGCTTTGGAATGGAAAAATAATTCGTGTATCAACACAGGACAGGTAAAAAAAAGGAAAGCGTCTCGCGTTCCATAGAAAAAGTTGCTGCTTTTAATCTTCTCATTTGACAATGTGATGACATCAGCTTATGTCTTAGCCATAGATGAGGAAGGAATATTTTGTGAGAGCCCAATAATAGACTCTCTGCTCCCCGGAAATCTTTTGACTTCAAGAAGGTGCACGTGTCGCAAATCGTAAAAACAGGGGCTTTGGAAATGAATTGGTGTCGTGTTCACCAATCCGAAATCGTTTCTCATTACAATGAAGTTACAGGTGTACGGGCAAAATTTAAAAAAAAATGTATATATACACCATGTATATATCAAAAAGTAATTGACAATCCTAGAGTAATGAGAAACTGTTTGCCAAAATCGATAAATAAAGATCAATGTAGTCATGAGTTATGTTGAAATTAAAAAATATATAAGGAATTAAAAATATTTAACCGTTTAAAAAAAACACAAATAATATCTTTAAGAGAACCCCCCAAAAAATTATGTTGAATGTGTAATATATTACTGTTATGGTTAGTAAAAAGTAACAAAAAGAGAAAAAAATGTGTTGATAACAATATTGGTAACACCCCCGAAGGTAACACCCCCTCACACAGATTGCTATGTGAAAACTTTCTCTGGAAAAGGGAGAACTTGGACCAGCCAAGGCCTCTCTCAAAGAAAATTCACACACAACGTAAGTACAAAGTCCGATCAATGCACTCAAGGGTGGATACTATCAAATTGCGCAATACTCAGAGAAAAAAAATAATTCCGTGGTCTTAAGTTATAGCTCGTGGAATTGTTTATTGGATTTCTAATATTTTCCTCATGACGTACAAATAAATGATCATTCCTAGGTGGAGCTACAATTAATCTGTTAATATGAACTCTGCATGCAGTCGTCAGGTGAGTATAAACGTTTGATGGAAGCAGAGACTGGAGAATAATTGTGTTCAACGATGAATGGTCTTGTATATTTAGGTTTAAATCTGTCTACGGATTTGAGGTACACTATGTCTTTCTCTAAAACTATTCTTAGGTTAGCACGTCTCTGGAAGTTTTCATTTCTTTTCTCTTGTGAATTTTTGATGTTAATCTATGCCTTTTTATAAATGGAATTTAAATCATGTAACAACTGATAAACGTCAATACCTTTATCAAGGATTGGCTGATTAATGCTCTGATCAAACGTATCAAATATTAAAGAAAGTTCTTTTCCAAAGTGTAATAAATTTGGGGAATATTTAGTAGATGAATGTGTGGAATCAATATAAAGAGATTTATGTATAAGTAATGCATTTTCGAAAGTATAGCCTTCTTGGAGTAAAGTTTTGACAGAATATTTGATTGATCTGTTCAATCGTTTTGAAATCGAGTTACACTGAGATCTTGCGACACTGGAGTGGAGTAGTTTTATTCCTAATGTGTCACTTCATCTATTGTACATATCAGAGGTGAGCTATCTGCCTAAATCACTAAGGATAACTGTAGGCTTTCCAAAAGAAGATATGTACTCGAATAAGCATTTCGCTATTTTGTCAGTTGTTGTGATACGCAAAGGGAATTACTCAAGACGTCAAGAAAAGTGGTCTACAACTGTTAAAACAGATTGTCCATTACTAAATGGGCCTACCAAATCGATGCTTATGGTATGTCCAGGATGCGTAGGAGTGTAAATGGTTATTAACGGAGCATGTGGTGTTCGATGATGTTTCGCTTGTAAACATTTAGTACAAGAAGCCACAAAATTTAAAGTGTCAGCATACATTCCTTTCCAAAAATATCTAGCTGTTACAAATGCATAAGCTTTTGTTAACCCGAAATGCGATAAATGACATATCGTTGAAACTTTTGCCTTTACTGAATCCGGTACTATAATGTGGTATGAAAATGTATCATTATAAATGTTTTATTTTTTATACGTTAGAACTTTAGTGTCAGGGTGAATGAAATACATGGGAAATTTTTGACATGTTCCATTTTTAATAATTTCCTCATAAATATTAGCTAAATGTGGATCTTTCATCTGCTCAAAGACAAGGATGTCATTTGAGATTTCGAGTAATGGGTCTTTATTTGTGTGAATACCAGAAATTAAATAATTTAATGTTTGTGGTTTGTTTTCAGATGTTTCATCAACATTAACCGAAATGTGATTATCTACAACTGGCAATGCATGTGGGTCATTAATGAGTTCAGGATTCGACTTCTGATCTTGTGTGTTGTTTTAAATGTACACCTTGATCAGCAAGTACATTAGATGATCCAGGGGCATGTTCGAATAAAAATGTGTATTTATAAAGTTCTGTTAACCAGCGTGTAGTTAGATGCGCAGGATTACATGTTTTCTCCTATTTCTTTAAAGGAGCACTATCTGATAAAATTATAAATTTTCTGTTATACAGATAGTACTTAAAAGCAATGTCAGATTTATAAATGGCCATTAAGTCTAGTTTTAATGCTGGATAACGTTTTTCTGCATGTTTAAGTGATTTCGAAAAGTATGCGATAGGAAGTCTTTCATGTTCCTGTAACAATGCTCCAGTTATGGCTATTTTTATGCATCAGTGTTTACGTAAAAAGTTTTTGACCAATCTGGTAAACGAACCATAGGGGAATCAAAGAAAACTTTCTGCATTTTATCAAATAGGTGTTGGTGATATTGTGTCCATTTAAATGCAGATTTAGGTGTAGTTAAATCAATTAGGGGTTGAATAATTTCAGAAAATGATGGTACAAGTGATTTAAAAAAAGTTACTAGACCAATAAATTTCTTTAACTGTCTTTTAGTTGTGGGAGGAGGGAAATAATTAATTTTTACAATGTTAGATTGGATAGGTGAAATTGAGTGGTTTTCAATGTGAAATCCTAAGTAGTCAACACCTGTTTTATGAAATTTACATTTGCTTAGAGTCAATGTTAAATTATATTTCATTAGTATTTGTAATATTTTGTCTAATTTTGAACAAGTTTCCTCAAACTAATTAGAGCCAAATATTACATCATCCTGATACGCAAATAAACCACCAATTTGTAATTCATCAATTAATGTATCCATCAAGTGTTGAAAAAATCCGCTTGACCCAAATACTAATCGTTTGTATCGAAATGGCCCATAGATGGATGTAAAATTTAATGGATCTTGAAATTGTGAAGGGAAGTCAATCTGGTGGTACGCTTTCTGGAAATCTAGGGACTTAAAATACTTACATGCAGATAGATTAGAAATTATGGGTTGAATTTTCGATAAAGTTCATGATGAACTTTGTAAGAAGGAATTTACCATACGCAGGTCAAGAGATAATCTGTATTTTGGTTTTCCAGATACATGAGACTTCTTTTTAATGTGCAATATTAGACAAGTCCATTCAGAACAATTTCTTTCAATTACTTCCAGAAACTTTACTTCAATTACTTCCAGTTTACTTCCAGAAGCTGATTTATTTGTTCTTTCATTTAGTGATGTAGAGACTGAGGGAAATGAAAAGGTAAGGTTTTGGTGGGGTAGTCATTTATAAATTTTAAATTTGGAACAACTTAATCCATGTGACCTAGTATTTTCATGGACTTAGAAAATGATGCGTAGTGACTGAGTAATAAATTTCCTAGAGCTTTTGCTTGTTTTTCCTGTAAATGATCTAATTTAAAATCCTCAACTAAAAGATCATATTTTCTTTGTTATAGCATCTCATTGGATACCTGAATATAAATGCAAATATACTATATTGCCATTAATGACCAGCAACTTTCAAATTTAGACATTTTGTCGAATATTTAAAAATATACTTGACAGATTCTTCTGGAATTTCAGGATTGAAAAGAACAGGTATGACCTCATATTTAGCAAAGTCGATTTGGTAAGTGGGGCAATTAGGGTGCCAACAAAAAATCAAAGAAAAAAATAATACTTGGGATCACGCTGTAAAATAAAATGCACGAAATGATCTATCGCTACCGAATATAAAGAAACAGACATTGTGCAATATGTGTATTATTTTGTGTAAGAATAGCATGTATATCAATAGAGATATAGCGATTTATTTAAAAAAATAAAAAAATCTTGCATGTTTTTTGCTTATAACATGCAGGGTTTTCAAGCAAATTTAACTCCGTTTTCAGAAAAATTGAAATATTATAGTAGAAACAATATAGTGCAATTGGAATATAAATATATTAAATATTTTAGGAAATATGAGCAGTTGTATGTAATCCTTTTTATCTGCACATGCGCGAACAATAACAAGGATCATTTTACATAATTTAATAGACAACTCTATGGAGCAACTTATTAAAAAATCTAGTGAAATATCGTAAAATTTCAGAAAGATATCGGCATTAGAGTGAGCAAATTTTTAGTTGTTCTCTAAAAGCAGCTGAATGATAAGGGATTTTCCACAAATTGTCATTTTTAATTTTTAATTTTTTTTAATTTTCATTTTTTATTGATGCTTTAGTTCTTCTCGGATAACCACCAGGAGCCTGTACCATGATCAAAAGAAGTATCAAAATCGAAGCATTTTTTCCAAATCTACTCGTTGATACTCACTAAATACTAACTTTTTTCTGAAAATCAGTTAATAAAAATTGACAATTTGTGTAAAATCCCTTATCATTCAGCTGCTTTTAGAGAACAATTAAAAATTTGCTCACTTTAACGCACTTTATCTTTCAGAATTTTTACAATATTTGGCTAGAATTTTTTTAATAAGTTGCTCTATAGAGTTGCTCTATTAAATTAGGTAAACTAATCTTTGTTATCGTTCGCGCATGCGCAGATAAAAGTTATTTCATACCACTGCTTATATTTTCTAAAATATTTAACATATTTATATTCCAATTGCACTATATTGTTTCTACTATATTTTGTCAATTTTTCTGAAACCGGCATTAAATTTGGTTGAAAACCCTGCATGTTACAAGCAAAACACATGCAAGAATTTTTTTATTTTTTTTAAATAAATCGCTATATCTGTTATAATATACGTGCTATTCTTACACAAAAGAATACACATATTGCACAATGTCTATTTATTTATATTCGGTAGTGGTAGATCATTTCGTGCATTTTATTTTACAGGATGATCCCAAGTATTATTTTATTTCTTTGATATTTTGTTGGCCCCCTAATTGTCCCCCTTAACAAATCGACATTTCTAAATATGAAGTCATACCTGTTCTTTTTAATCCTGAAATTCCATAAGAATCTGTCAAGTATATTTCAAAATATTCGACAAAATGTCTAAAATTGAAAGTTGCCGGTCATTAATGGCTATATAGTGTATATTCGTGTAAGTTATCTTAAGGTTTTATGGTGAATTTAGAGTTGTTCTTGCAAGAATTCATAATTAAATGAAAGTTTTTGTTTTGAGATGGTTCCATAATGCCTTGTACCTCATATAAATTTTCTATTCGTGCATTTTTGCTTATGTGTACAGGTTTAGAAGAAGAATTTTGCATAAAGATACGGAATTGTGCTTTGTGTGGAATTGTAGTTGTAATGTTTTGATCTTTTTCATCTGATTCGATATTTTTTACCTATTATACTATCATAGCAGAGTATATTATTTTTCATATTACTCTGAAAACAGTAGTGTCTTCTTGGATCTAGCGAATCAGTATTTATGGAGATTCATTTAACTTCCTGAGGTTGAAGATTAAATTTATTCGATAAGCGAATTACTTTTAAAAATGTGTGAGATTCAAGAAGTTTATAGTGTTCCAGATGGTGTGTCTCATTTTCCTTAGAGGAAGAATCGAGTAATGGTACACTAAATTCATTTGTTGACATCCTATTTCTGTGTATGTCTATCACAATTTTATTTTACTGAATGAAATCGAAACCCAGAATACCTTGAAAATTAGATGTATTAAAAACGTTAACGATGTAGACGTTGTGTGAAAATGACTTTTAATGTGTGCGAATAGAAGTTTTATGGCATGCAGTGAAATTAACATTTGAATTTACTGTTTTAATAGTGACACCAATTCCTTTATATTTTAATTTATCCTCAATTTGGTCGGATAACTCTTGTGAAAGGAGGGAAATAGATGATCCTGTACCCAGTAAGAAATTTGTTTTGTCTTGCTGTGGAGGCCTTTATGAGGGGAAGTGTTGGAGTGGAACTGCTAACATTCCAAATTATTGAAACTTTGTCATCGCATACACTGACAGTTTGTTAAGCCGTCATTACATTTGTGTTTACAACTGTCGCGATGCAGAAATCTTGTACAACTTAATGTCGCTATTCGTTTGAGAAGCGACCGATTTGACCCGTATTTCTTTAGAAAGTATAAGAAGAAAAGGGTCATAAGTCCATGTGAATTCATCCGAAGTTGCTGATGTGACAGTGTCATTTTGAGGTGCAAGCCCACCAGCTAAATTACACTTCAGTAGTAGTTAAAATTTTTGGAATTGTTATGATTCCTGTCATCTCTTCTCAAATTTCTGTCACATTTATAATATTGATTCTTTTTATTTGCATTCGCTCTACGCCATTTCAAACACGCCTTGGCCGAGTGCCCGCGTTTTAATCACAGCTGGCAAGTAGGTGGGGAAGTGGCTATCTTATTAGTAGCCTTGTATTTTGGAGAAACATTATGCTTCCTTTTGAAATCTTTTTTTGGATACTGTTCTCTATATATATACTTTTGTGGGGGAGGGGTATTAATTAATGTGTCTTTTTGGGATCTTTTCAGTATTTGTTAGTGTGAGGGCATTTACTTTTTCTGTAAGAGTTGCAATTGTGTTGAGATAGAGTCAGCAGCAGCGTTTGATGTACAGGACTGCAAGATGTTTTCATTCTGCATAATGCCCTGTCACGTTTGTGCTCTTTCTACCGCCACATCATAATCCGTAATGTTTTCTTCTTGTAACTTAATTCTTATTGTTGCTGGAAATGATGAAATAAATTTCGTGTATTTTATGCCGTTTAATGCGGTTCTATCTTTGATTGATTCGTGTACTAGGCTAGTTAGCAAATTTATCCTGTGCCCGAAATTTCTTATAGTTTCCGGAGGCAGCAGAATTAGGTAGTTGAATTGTACAAGGGCTGACGTTTTACTAGGGGAGGGAGAATTTTTGAATTCGTCTTCAACTACTTTCAATTTTTCTGCTTTATAAATAGCAGGGTTTTGAATAAAGTACGCTAACGCCGCGCCGGTCCGGCTAATTTGCTTCGTGCAAATTGTATCGTTTCTTGCCGTAGGCCTTAGCCAATATTTGGATTTTTTTGACAGATAAATTGACCAGAATCGCATCACCATCAAAACGGGTGCTTATGAATGTAATTTTTGAATTAACCATGTCAGCCAAAATGTACAATTATGACTTAATCAAAGCAAATCGAAAGAAAAGGACAGGAAAAAATATATAAGGGAGGACTACAAAATATTATATGCATAAAAGTAGTATAAAAATGCAGTAATAAAGAACATAAAAAAATATAAATATCACAGATTAAACACTAAAAATGCATGCTTATGAGAGCAGAGTAAAGTATATACTTTCTACTTTCTACTATTTTCAATCCACTTTGAAAAGGAAAATTTTTGCATACCTGCAAGTTGCTAAAATATCTAACAATTACTTTAAAACTTTCTCATACTGAAAATTGCTTTAAATATTTACCATAAATTCCTTTAAATGTTACTTTCCTAATAGAAATATTAAAAATAATTTTATGAACAAGCATGCAAAAATACTGACTCTCAAAATATATTTAATACCACTTACCTTAAAAGTACAGCTATCTCAATTACACTGTTAAAATACTTATCAAAGTAACATTTTGCATCAAAATGAAATAAATGATATTTTAGAAAACCAAAATTAAACACAAGATAGCTGTTGAAGGATATATGTATATAGAAACACAATATTAATAATAATAGTGCTAAAATGCTATATATGATACACGATTATAATTTAAAGTATTTTCAATGCAATACTGAAAAAAGTAATCAAAATTATAACTGTTTTAAAAGAGTTAGCTTTTTTTTAAATTTTGAATGAAAAAGGAACAAAACATATATAAAATTATAATCATGTATCTAAATTATAATTTGATGTGTGAATCGTCTATATCAAAATTTGAAATATAGTGTGATATCACATTTTTGTAAATCTTGTTGCAGACGTCACGTATCTGCATATTACTTGATCACACTGTGAAAAAAGATAATATTATTTACTTGACGGAATTCATGCCACACTTCAGAATTAAGCTGCAGATTTACATGACAGGTTGAAGGGTTTCTCTCTCTCTCTCTCTCTTTTAAGCGCATGAATTGGAGAAAATAAGTATAAATGTTTCCCTGTACTACAAATCTACAATATTTCGCACTGTATTTTGATGACAGATTCTTTATCTCTTTTATAAAGCATAACTTTTCACGTATACTTTTATAGATAAAACTTATAATTCACCGTCAATCACACAACGCACGACGACTGCCGAATTCTGTTGAAATTTGGAATGGATACACATATGATCTTATTATTTAACCCCTATAACATATTTCACATTTGTATTTGTAGACGTCACGTACATCACTAGTTAAAAAAGCACACGTGCACATAATATGAAATTTTCAGCGTGCACGGATGGGGGACAGGAGCACACTGTAGAAAAAGCCCTTTTGAGGTGCAGAAGGGGGGTGTACGTACACAGCGCAGAGGGCTATAGTTGTTTTCTTGAAGAGAGCGAGAGATAAAACACATATGATGGCGATCAGATAGCGGCAACAGGTATTTCCAAGGAACGGAGAAGCGGGGAGGCAAGGGCGCTGGTATTCTACTGCATCCGATCGTGCGTGGGAGAGAGTGCGTAAGAATGTGACCTCGGGTAAGAATCTCTGGGTGCCCGTCGGTGGCAGGAATCTATGGTCTATCTATGCGGGAAAACAAGGTCCAGGATCAATAACAGTTTATAGCACATCATTATTACTGTCGAAAAAGGCGTGATGCATGCAGGCAGTCATTTCCGAGGCGTAACGTCAGTAAAGAGAATCAACATGAGCACGGCGGTATATCCGAGCGTATGAAGAAGTCAGCGGAGTCTTGGGTTCTTGCGGCCCATTGATACGCGATGAGTATAGTGGCATAGACGAAGCAACGGCTACCCTCACCTCGACATTGTCACGTAAACCAAATTTATATAATATTGTAGCTAATCCACGTGGGCATTGCCTTCACAACATTTAGATATGGATAAACAAGCCGTGATTTTACCAGCCCAAGTTCGCTTGCAAAGATATTCATTTATTGAAACATCGAGGAGAGGGAGCGTACATGAGGCAAAAGTATATGGCTGACAGGCACAGAGAGGAAGAGACGAATCACATACAACGCATGTTTCTCCTTAATTACATTCTCGCCAAATCAATTGACAAAAGGTTACAATTCTCGGCGGCGATTTTCTGAGATGGAGATTTACATATAATTGGCATGCTATCGCCTTTAGCCTAAATTCATTTCAAAATCCTGTAATAATGTTAGAACGTTATACACAGATTATACAAGGGGGGCTCGTGAAGTCAACGTTGGAATTTTGATCGCAGACTTACGAGCCAAATAAATATATGATTATATTTTTGCTTAGGTAGAAAATGGCCCAGATAAAGCGGCCCATTATCTATAACCATATATGGTCATGAAAGGGTTCAGATAAAACGAATCGAAACTAAGACCTGGCATATGGTTCTATAACGGCTAACTTAGGAGGGATTTATTATGTCTATGGCAAATTTTAAAGGTAGGGAATGTATTTAAATAAAAGCGGTTATGCTAAGGGTTTATTTAGATACGTGTACATGACTTTGGATGGAGTTGCATTTTAAATTAAATGAAAAGGGGAGATTTTAGGATATATTAAGGGAAAGGGAAGATTGTTTTAATATATGATTTTTGATAGATGTCTCAAGCAAATATTTCCATGTTCAGCTAGCATGTTTAACTGAAAAACGTATAGAATTAACAGTATGTACATTAGCAATAAAACTAATATTTTTCTGTTACAATTACATCCACAATTTCAGTTATGCAGCTCAAAATGTTTAGATAAAGTCTAATAGCATTCGAAAAACAGATTTTCGGGGTAGAGATACCGGATTAATGCATTCTAAAAGCTACTTGAAAACGTTTCCGAAAATTGCAGGCAGCTATTAAAAATTTATTTTTACAAAGTATTCTTTAAATTTCTAAAATAAATTGTTTTCTGAGGTTTCTAAAGATAAAGGAACGATTTTCGGAATATTGGGTGACTTCGAAGCGGTTATCAAATATTTTCGTTCGTGATTATAGTAAATTTTCATTGTTTAAGAAACATCTGTCTTTTTTTTAGAGTGAATTATTCAAAAGATAACGGTAGCGTTCGCGTAAAATCAAACAAAACTAGATTATTTTTCTATATCCAAGGTTTCTGGAGCAAGAGAAGCAAAATAGAAAGTGTACCCTTCCCCCATAACCCTCTTCACACATGCGTACAAATTAAAATTAAAATCTGAACCATAAATATCAAAAAGGGATTTAATTAAATCCGTAAGAACACGTTCCCATTTATATTTATACATTATGCCACGCTTAAAAAATATACATTTTATTATATAATTTTTTACTTAATATTTCATTGGAATTTTTAATTCATGGAATGTAAATTTAAACATTTGATAAAACGGATATTCCCTTCAAAAATATTCTGATTTTGGCAGTCTTTTATCATTCGTTAAAATGCACTTGTCGGAGTACTTAGGGTACGAAAAGAAATGAACCAAATGTCTGTCATCACAACATAAACTGCTGCAAACTTTCGGCATTAAAACATTTTCTCCAAGATTAAATATATTTCGAGGCATCTGTCTACGCTGAGGCAAAGCAAACATTATCAAATATAGAGAGCACCGACACTTTAAATACTTGGGATTCTCGTTGACTTTGCAAACAGTTTGGAGCTGATTAAAACGGGTATTTTGTAAGCTGATATTAAATTCGTTAGCGAAAACGTGAAGTGAATACTGCATATTTTGATGATTTATGAATCGATCTAAGGCACATGTATATGAAAATTATACAGAATTTTTTTACACTTAAACATCTGTATGTAAATTTGCTTACATGTAAAGTATAAAGGATATTTTGGCTTTATTTCCATTTATGTAATTATAGTTAATTAAATATTTTTAAGTTAATTAATAAAAAAAAAGCTAACTGTGCAGACATTTCTTAAATGAATAGTAACACAAAAATTATATTCATAACATCGAGATTGCATATGGATTACTAAAATTTCGTATTTGAAAATTATTTTTTCGCATTTCAAATTTTTGATTTCATTTGAAAAATTTAAAAAATACTAAAGAAAAATTGTACTGTTATTTCTCCTTATTCAAATTTTAAATGTGACTAC
Organism: Maratus speciosus; assembly: GCA_963932465.1. Classification (NCBI taxonomy): domain Eukaryota; kingdom Metazoa; phylum Arthropoda; class Arachnida; order Araneae; family Salticidae; genus Maratus; species Maratus speciosus. The sequence goes on from OZ010789.1 coordinate 312,384,887, forward strand.
ATAAGACAACAAACTATTGTAAATAAATCTGTTTAAACATTGCCAACTACTTTTAAGTATTATGATACACTTGAAAATATAAAGGGTGATTGCATCAATAGCTGATCAGTAAAGAGCATTTTAGGTTTCCGGCACTTCTCTCGTCTGCTACGGGACTACTCACCGTAAAATTTTGTTCAAATGATGATTTTCTTCATTCTTTATGCTGAGTAAATTTTTTATAGAACTTAAGTCTATGTTGTATTGTTGAATCGCGATTCTGTTTTCTATGTGTAAGAAATCGAGTTTTGCTTCCAGATGATCATGTTCTGTAATTAGTTTCATAGGAATGTTACAGAACACGATCATACGTTTTAACTAATATATAGTAAATACTGAGGAGAGTGTAATTTGGTGGATCTTGGATATGAATCAGGGATCTTGTATGGATATAATCTCACATGTTCAGTATAAAACGAGTTGCTATCAGCGTAAGGGGCTTGGCCTTTTGCTCGACGCTAATGTTCTCGCTTCTTGATCATGAGATCCCTGGTTCAAATTCCATCGGCCCCAATCCGCACCCTGAAGTGGTGACCCGAACAAACACGTAAACAACAACATTCAATAACAATCATCTCTTCTCATAACCAATAGATGGTAGCGCCAAATAATATCATCTCCAGCCAACAAAGCCTGTAAAACGCTCACAGCACATAAACCTGTCATACTGCGCATCACACATGAGTACGTCAGCATCATTCACGAGTACATATCGCTTGCCAGAGGTCAACAAGATGTCTTTCTCACTGGGGATGGAGTGTGTAACGATCTCATCTCACATGATCAGTATAAAGCGAGTTACTAGATTAGCTTAACAGGATTGGCCTTTTGCTCGACGCTAACGTTCTCGCCTACTGATCATGGGATCCCTGGTTCAAATTCCCTCGGAGCCTATCCACTCTTATGCGCCAATTCACTTAACGCCAATCTCATGATCAGGAGGCGAGAACGTTAGCGTCGAGCAAAAGATCAAGCTAGTAACTCGCTTAATACTGATCATGTGAGATGAGATCGCTACACTATTATAAAGAGAGCTATAAAAATCTTATGTGCAAGACTTTATTGGAAACGATTTATGACCTGATAAACTATTGAACGTTGTACAACGATTAGCGCAGTCACATTAGTTTAACCCTAAATGTTTCAACAACATTTTTAAAGTATTGAAATTAAACGCAAATCTTTAAACAAACTCAAATCATCATGTAGTTTTGAAATCCAAACTGGCAATTTTCTGATAAACATTTTAATTCAATTTTTTTCGCAAACTCATGTCATTTGCAGGTGTTGTTATTTGGAAACTATGAAATAGAACAATGTTTATTATTTTTCAATAAAAGCAGGAAATCTTCCAGAAAAGGTTTCCAAACTTGGCGTTTTCAACCAAATTCCCGAACGCGATATGCTAAAAAAAAGTCCTCATAAGAGCATAACCGTTTATAACTCAATATGTAATTAATTTATCAAAAAATACGTAAAAAAATAAGTGTAACTTTATCATAAGATTAGCTGCAGCATTACTGCCTCCAATTTACGGGACAATTTAACCGATATAACTGGTGTTACTTTACAGCATAATAATGTGAATTCTGATGTTTTCACATTAATAAGATGTAACATTACATCAGTTATATCAGTTAAATTATTTCATAAAATAGGTGGTAGCATGCTGCCACCACTTTTATAGAATAATATCCATCATTTTTTACAGTGTAGAAAAAAATTATTCCATCATAAATTACTATAATGATCATAGCTCAAGGTGTCACACATTTAATGTCATGAGGCAGAAATTATGTGAGAAAGATTGAGGAATAGCTGAGCAGATTGTTTAACAGGAAATTTGTTTTTCAAGAACCGCTTTAAAATACTTTTAACAATGATTTAGCTTTATTTAGAACGCAATTATTTCAGTACGTACGGAAAGAAAAGAAATGAACAATTTCCCCTTTACAAAGTAAATTACTGGAACTTTTCGACAATTTAAACATTTTAACCAATGATAAATATGTTTCGGGGGACCTGTCTATGCTGAGCAATGACAATATGTTGTAAGCTGATATTAAATTCTGAAGTGAAATAGAAAATGAATATTTCAGAATATCTGGATGTACTAACCTATGTAAAAGGAATGGTGGTTAATCAGTGGTGTTTGGAAATTAAGTATATTCGTTAACAAATTGGTAGAGCAAAAAAAAAAAGGACATATATAATATAATTTTTTGTGAGCCAATAAAATTTTGACAATAATAGGTTTTTTAATATTCAGCTATAAATTTTGAAGATAAAATTTTATTTTTAATATTTCTTTAAGTAATTTATTTAAGAACGCCACAGGATTTTAATCTTTTGATAGCATAATAAAACATGATTAGATGCTAAAATTTCACATTTAAAATCCGCTGTTTATTGTTAATGCATATATAGACACAGACGTAAGCAAACGTTTACTATTTGCAGTTAGTTATTTAGTGTTCAGGTGTGTAATTGAACAGGCCACAGCTTCAGCAACAATATTAATAAATATACACAAATTTAAACCGTAGATTAAGTTACTTATAATAATTTAACTTTGTGTGTTTACAGTGATCTACTTTTAAGTATTTACATCAGTGATATTTTTAGTTATGATTATTTGTATTCAGTAAAAAATGTAAATATTTGATTTTTTTTTTTTTTTTTTTTTACAAAAATAATTTTTTTACATAGTTAATCAAATAATTTTGACCTAAGAATAGATCATTTTAACCACACATATTTCCTTAATATCTACACCGAATGCAATAACAATCCATACACACGTACTCAATATATCAGGCGCACAATGATTATCGGAGTGAAAAAAAGAGCTATGTTAATTTCAACAATACAAAAATTCCGTGAAAGGCTAATCAGTTTTTAATACTAGCATATTACAAAGAACAATCTGTTTAATCATAAGTCAAAATTTCACTTTTACACATAAAATTGTTTTAATGATAGGCTAATCCAAATTTTCAATGTTTTTGTAAATTTTCTCCCTGTTTAAAAGGTACAAGACCCCTTAACGCTGTACACAGGAAAAATTGCCCAAATGTACACATAAGATTTTAGGCAATATTACTTAAAACACAACACCTATGCATATCTTTCACTTTTTTCTATAAGTCGAAAAAATGTTGTGCTTATCTGAATACAAAAGCATAAAAAAAAAAAAAATACATACATAACGATTCTCTGTTTTTAACACTTCCCGGTCCGTTTTTTTTAAAACTTTATCAAAAAAATGCTTTTAAGATAATAATTTTAAAATTTAGCTATCTAAATCGGAAATATTAATGTTCTGGAGTAGCTGCTAGGCGCGTCAGTTAAACAAGTAGACATGATACTGTTTTTAATGTAAAACACAGGTTTACTTTATAGCACTGTTTACAGTTTCAATACAAGTCGGTAAAATTAAGTTAGAGATACTTTAATAAACTTAAGGGGTCTCAGGACTTAAAATCGGAAAAAAATGAAAAAAAAGACGATTTTCAACATTTAATATCTTAAAATGTATACGGTTCTAAAACACAATTTTTATTGAGTTGAAAGTACAAGTACGTTCTTTCATTTTATGTAGTTAAAATATTACAACGTGCAAAATTGGCATTTACAGGGGGCTCCAAACTGTCAGATATTTGACGAATAGAAATTTGTTATAATAGATTACGCGCACGATTACAAAATAAATATTGGAACTGGAATGAAAATTTTGGTGACTACATCGGATTATAATAATTACCCTGAACCTGAATAAATTTGTATTTAAAGCATTTTTCTATTTTTAATACAAAATTGTATTTAACTAATACAAAATTTTGAAAATTTTAACAACATAATAACCTTAAAAATATTTTTTTTGAACAATAAAAGGGGTATTTTAGGTTCAGTTTATACAGATTAACATGAAATATAAGTTTTGAAAATTTCATAAAAAACATTCAGAAATTTTTGAGATATCGTGCGCGTTATGCCTAAAAGCGTCATTTGGAGAAAAATGATTTCAAAGTTTCGGAAACGCCGCTTCAGCTATAGAGCGGGTATAATTCTAAAAGACATAACTTTTGTTCTAATGAGAATTCATGGAAACAATTATATTAAAATGTTCAGAAAAAATAGAAATTTAACATTAAAAAAATCAAATTTTTGAAAATTTGGAAGCTTTAAGAGTCCCGAGGCCCCTTAATGCATTTCACTAAATCAAAATACCAACTTGCCTAAAAGAAAATGGCTGCTCTAATTGTAATTAAGAAAATTGCTACGTCAAATATCTTTAATAACACTGAAAAGTTATGAATAATAATACTTGGAAATACGTCGAATGACACCAAATAACTGAAACTCCGTGGACTCTAACATCCAGATTGTTGCACGTACAGAAATTAACATCTTACCAAAAGCACACAAACTAAATTCCTCTCTTAATTCACATCAATCGTCACGACAAATAGCATGAGACTCTGGAAATATGCCTTGTGGAACCACTGTGGCGAGACTCGACAAATCGCCCCGATCCAACTCCAATCAGCATATTTATACTCACCAGCTGACAACAGCAAACTAATTAGCATAAAACCGCACAATAATCGTGACGATCAGAATCAGTTAGACTCAAACATACCTGCGAAAGTAAGAAAAAAAGGCAGATAGATTGCACTGTCGCGCAGAAGTGTTCGAATTCGCTAGGCTAAAACTAGACACACCTCATAAAAGCGTTGTTAGCCGCAGGAATAAGGTTTACAGAATTTTAGCGAATATTTCATTTACTGAAGTCTAACGAATATAATTACTTTACTCTAATTCATGTGACAGTGAGCTAAGAAAGTGTTTTTGAAAACATTTGAAAATTCTTATATTGCAACAGGATTATACAGATATAATAACTGTCTAGTAGTTTTTATGTTTTATCGTATTTTATTCTTTCTTAAGCTTACCCTTCATTTTATTTTATAAGAGTAAAATATATGTTTCAAATAAAAGAAACGCTAATAGTTCAAACAGATTTAAGCAAACATTTATTATTTTTATTTTAAGTCATAAAAATAAAAGTACAGACATATAGATAATATCAAAAACAGTTGTTAAGATCAAATATAAATCAATCAAAAGTTTTGTCTGCAAATGGGATGCCAGACAAGTAACAAATACCTTACCTTAAAATGCAATATAATGAATAATTTCGGAGCATCTATAACAGTTTTATTCATTGTTAATAGTGGTTAGGGATAAAAAAACAGTCATAGAAACTGAATAAATCTAAAGTTGAACTATCTTTTCTAAAGCATTATATATTGTTTCAGATTGCGGATTATACATCAAGGAATACTGTACTTAGTATAAATAACTTATACATATAACTAGCACATATTAGCTAATATTTAGTTTCACATTCTAATTAAATCCAATACTAACTGCAGCTTATATAAATATTATTATGTATTTATTTTTTCTGTAAATTTAACAGGAATTTAAAAACATCCAGAAATAAAAGAACAAATAAAAATGCTAACTTATTTTAATTATCGAACGTCCTGTGAAACTAGTTAAAAATTATATGAAATATCAATTCAATTTCAGACAATTCTGTAATAAATAGGAAAACCGTTGGCATTAATATATATTTCATCATTTATTATGTTTTCACATATGTTGTTGATTTCTTTGCAGAACCATTAGTCGACACGAAAAAGAAAATCACCCATCATAAGCAGACAAAATGATTTAGAAATATGTCAGCTCTCTTCATCTTTCTGGAAAAAGTGACACATTTAAGTCTATGTACAAAGACATACGACAAATGTTTTGCTGTCATGACAAAATCCGTATTCATTAAAGGTTAAAAGCAACAATTTTCCCAGCATCAGATAATAAAAAAACCTCTCTTGACTTTTTAGGCTGCCTAGCCTATATCATTATAACAAGCTTTTTGAATAAACAATGTTTCTATAGGAATAAGAATAAGAATTTTTTTGGTGTGTGTGATGCTTAAACAGACTTTAGCGTAAGAAATAAATTGACGTCCAGAATTATTTCTTTTCACTGAATATTATAAAATGGGAAAAATAAATACTTTCTCTATCATGATATAAAAAATAATTTTGCAATTTTTGAAACATTTGTGGAATGTTCATAAATAAATATTATCCTACCATGATATCTCCAGAATAAGAAACTACAAAAATCGCAGTTTGCATCTCATTACATCTCAATTTTAGTTCTTCTTATACTTAATGAATATTTCATTAACAGAAAAATAATAACTGTTTCTTTTCTTAAAGTTATTCTTATACGAGGGTAATTAGAAGAGTTCGCGAAATGAACTACAGATGGCAGCATTAGTTGGAATAGAATATATGTAACATATAGCATCAACTGTCTTGTGTCCAAATGTCAAATTAGATAATGTTCTATTAAGTAGTAATCAATTTGGCATTGCTTTGGATGAAGCTACTTTTGTGAGTGTTCAAAATGGATAAAAGTGAAACTCGCGGTATTATAAAACTTATGAACTTATATGAACTTATCAAATCACACTCATACTTATAATTATCTTAATCAAATATTTCTACTCATATAACATTATTGCATTATTATTTCAATTAATCAACTGCATTCGAGCTGAAATAAGTTGACAGAGATGCAATGGTTAATTAAATATAAACCGAAATTTATTTTTTTTAAATATGAAATAAGTACAAAATTGAAGCCATGTTAATTTTTTATAGAATCATCTGATTTCAGAGCACATTTTCTTTATTAAATAGCTAATGTTTAAATTCTATTATCATTGAGTAAAATGTCCTTGTTCCCAATCCAGCTGCATAAAAACGCTTGAAAGGCTACATCGTCTTCGAATCCTCCAGGTACCCTTTTTTTTATGTGGCCCAAACATGCTATAGCGATACAGAAGAAGTCTTATCTGTAGTCAGTGTGTTATCAAAATTGCATTTGCAATGCTTTTCTCTGAGGTTTTATAAAGTTTAAGCTGTCATATGGGGTCGGCATTTTCATGCAAATTTCTTGTTCAGAAATCCGCGTCTTTCCAGACGATGTGCAAGGCATGTCTCGTCTAATAGCTGACAGCAGTAAGATAAATTAGTATGATATTTAAATCAGTATAGACATTTTCATCAATTACACTGATATAAGTGAATGACTTCGACATTACTGTCAATTTACCGATAATTTCCTTAAAACTGTTCCGATTACTTATGTAGCAAATACGATGAAAATATGTAGAAAAAAGCACATTTTGTTGCATAAAATTATTTTTTAATGTATCGTTGAACAATGAAGATACAATGATTCAATAGTGTCATCTTTTTTATGGACTTTCTAATTGCAGTGCAGCTTTACATGCAAGAAATACATAATTGGCTTGAATAGTGAACAGAAAACAGTGGATCGGATCAGGGGCTATCTAGTTTTCGAGTAACTGCAGATGAAATGAATATGGTATAAAAAGAGTCTGTTTATTCGGATTGGCTATGCAGTGACCATTGATTTGTTCGTATTTTTTACGTAATTGTATTTTGATCAGGGCCGTGCGAAGAAAAAACTGCGCACAGGGCGAAGTTTCAATTTGACCCCCCCCCCCCCACCGCATCTGCTCACCCATGCCCTCTTGACCATTGATTTGTTCGTGTTTTTTACGTAATTGTATTTTGATCAGGGCCGTGCGAAGAAAAAACTGTGCACAGGGCTAAGTTTCAATTTGACTCCCCCCCCCCCCGCATCTGCTCACCCATGCCCTCTTGCCGTCTCTTTTTGACAGGTGTCAGAATATTGACAAAGTGAAAAAAAAGAAAAAAAAAAGGTTATTGAAAACACATTTCACGTTTATTTTGGAACTTTAAAAAGTTTAATTTTAATTCAGAAATTCCAAACGACGAAATAACATAAGAGAAAATTGCACTTATATTTTGGCAAAAGGATGTGGGGGAATTGGAGAGGGAAAATGTATTTAACAGTACAGTGTAAAAATTTGCAACTCTTTTGGGTTCCAAGAAAGAAACCACATGCTATTTTGACAGTGTATGATTTTGTCATAAGCACAGAAAGAAAATTCCAAACTCAGAAACCAGGAAATTAAGAAAATGGACTAAGACAAAAACCTAAAACACGTTTTACACCTAAAACAAGTTCTTACTCATAAATTCGTTTTGGGATGTGAGGTAGGGACGATGCAATAAATATGAAATGAAACGTATACGTACTTTCAATGTGGAAAAATTCCTGATATGTTTATACATAATTATTTTTGCAAAAAGAGAGAGAGAGAGAGAGAAACGAAGGTGATAACATAAATTTTGAGCTCCCACAATTCCCTCGCCCGGAAGGACTGCCCCTTTGCATGGGCCTGTTTATGCACAAAATTTTCGGAAAAATTATTTATTTGAGTTAGATCACTCTGACACAATTTATGTAAATTATCGATATGCTGCCAGCTATGCTTTGAATAGTTGCCGAATTCGAGTATTTTTTTCAACGGCTTTTTGCTTTTCGATTAGCATTTTTTGACCAATCGCAAATACGTTTTTTTTTTTTCAGACGGGTGTCCCGCTTATGAATCTGAGCAAATATTTTGTGAGTTTTATGTATTCCTTAATATTAAATTTCATAAATTATTGTGCAGTGGAAGAGTATAAGTCCTGCTAAAATGTCCTTTTGCTGGCTAAAAAAATCGATTTGAAAGGTCAAATCAGTACTAGATACTTGACAACCCTACCAACTACATTTATACGCCTCACCCTTTATCACATTTATAGCAACGATACTCGGTTTTATACACAAACTTTGTACCTGAAAAATAGTTCAGTATTAAATGCTTCTTTGAAATTAAATCAAGAACAATTTTCTTCCTCAATTTTTTGTTTTATAATAATTACATGATATTTAGATTCATCGATATAATAAAAAATATTTAATTTTTTAAAGATTGCAGTTTATTTACAATATCTAACATGTTGCTTTATAATTACACAGAAAAAAAATCTCAAATTGACAGAAAAAAACTATCAATTTCGGCACCAGTGTAAAACCGTTTAATTTACAGAAAATATTTGCAATTTTTCATTGAAACAGTTTTTCTTTGTAAAATAAATGTAGATTTTTTCTGTAAAAATTACAAAATCCGCTCTATTTTACAGGGAAAAAACTGTTTTTTTAAACAATTTTTTTTTTTAAATACATTTTTTTTCTGTAAAATTTACAGATTCTTTTTTTACAGTGTATAATCTATTTTAACATGTATGTACTGTTTGTAAACATAATTTATGAAAAAGTCTTTTGAAATGACTTAACTCAGATTACAAACCCGCTTATAATGGCTGTTTGAGAGCATTTCTGAAATATTATTTCATCCTTTTCCTGTTATAATGACATTCTACACGTCCATTTTCACAACATTGTCATTTACACACCACACGGTACATACAAAAGAGTCCATAAGTCACCTTTTCCCAAAATCGTTTTCGACTAAATTTATTCTGAAACATTTTAAAACTTTGTTTGGGGTTATTACGAAGGACTAGTATTACATTCTGTATATGAAGACAAATGCGATGGGACTGGCCATCATGACAAAGATAATGTTCTTAAAGAAGCAACAAGTGAGAAGAATTCTTTTTGCGTAAGAAAATATTTCAATGCATGTTGGGTTTGTTACTGTTGCATGTACCATATATACTGGTGTGCAAAAATTAAGAACGGAGCAGATAAATTAGTATAAAGCCGAAAAATGCAACAGAACGAAATGAAAGACCAATCAGGAGACAGACCTGTAACAAATGCAGTAGGACATGCGCATATATGGCATATCATGAAAAAGGAGGAGGTCCTAAGGGGATAAAGCACAGAGACGGTGGACGTTGAGCGATTCGGTGAAAACTATTGCACGGTATCCAGTAATTTCAACGACGGTTTTATGCTACTATTGTGTGATATGGCAAGAGGCAATCCAGGAGATTGCATCTGGATGATCTTACACGAGGTCGCATCATTGGGAGGTTGGAAGAATGTCGAAGTGTAACAAGTGTAGCAGAACAATTCAGAATCGTTCACAGCACCGTTTCACGAGCTTCGAGTGCATTTCAAACGATGGGAACAGCTGTCCGAGCATTCAGCAGTGGTTGCCCATGAGCAACAACAACATCGGAAGACCGTTATATTGCCCTACAGGTGAAAAGAAACAGGCGGCAGACAGCTAGAGAAATCGCAAGGCAGATGGAGCAGAATACTGGACGTCAGATATCACATTTTGCCGTGGCTAGAAGGCTGCACAAAGGTAGTCTATATGCACGATGACCAGTACGGTGTGTACCATTAACGTCTTCTCATCGGAGACGCCGGTTTCTGTGGTGGCAGGAGCACAAGAATGGGACACAAAAAGAGTTGGTCGAGTACTCGTTACGGATGAGAGCCGCTTTAGTCTTACGAGAGGATCTGGACGTATACACATCTGGAGAGAGCAGGAAACACGTAATCACCCCTCCAACGTCAGCCAAAGGGACCGTTTTGGAGGTGTCGGAGTTCTTGTTTGTGTCGGTATGATGCTTGGTAATTGTAAGAACCTCCACGTCTTCAGAGGAGGTTCAGTGTCGGAGTTCTTGTTTGTTCCGGTATGATGCTTGGTAATCGTAAGAACCTCCACGTCTTCAGAGGAGGTTCAGTGTCGGAGTTCTTGTTTGTGCCGGTATGATGCTTGGTAATCGTAAGAACCTCCACGTCTTCAGAGGAGGTTCAGTGTCTGGTACATGCTATTGCTTCGAGATTCTCTTGCCTCACGTGCGTCTGTTTAGAGGTGCTGTGTGCCCGGACTTCTTCTTAATGGACGACAACGCTGGACCTGATCATTCAAAGGCTGTCGAAGAACTCTTGGACAGTGAAGATATTCAATGCATGAATTGGCCTGCAAAGTTTCCGCACCTTAAACCAATGGAACACGTGTGGGACCTACTCTGGAGACGCTTGGCAGCACGTGACCAGGTGCCAGCAACGATTCCGCAGCTGCAATTTGCGTTACAAGAAGAATGAGAGTTAATGCCCCAACAGCTCCTTGACAATCTCTTCCTCAGCATGGACAGACTTTGAAAATCCTGCATCGCAGTCACGGGTAACTATATCCCTTATTAGAGACTGGATTGTTCCTGCCAGGTGCCTGTAGCAGGAACGTTTCTGCCTTCTCTGTAGTTGTGCTCCAAGTGACCTTTTCAATAAAGTGCTTTTGTATCATTTTTATCCCTTTTTTAGATGGTTTTTATCACTTTTTCGATATTTTCACATCTTGGAGATCTTTTGGTATGATTTAGATCGATGTGGAAATCTTCTGCACGACGTTACATTCAAAAAACCCTCTCGTCCTTAATTTTTGCACACCAGTGTATTTGAGAAGAACAAGATTTCTGAAGATCATTAAGTTTACTGTAGCATATTATTCTTTCAAACACAATTATTTAATATCATTATGTGGTTTAATACCCTTTCAACTGTATGTTAGTAATTTAAACAAGAAAACAGAATCTTGAAAATGTCATGAATATTAAAAGGAAATATTCTTCGTGAGTTTGGGGTTAAATTAAATCTAAATTAGTCGAAAGAAAAATTATTTGCATGTTCAAAGTAAATTGTGAATTTTTTTAAAGCTAAGATGGTGTGTCATGCACTGTGTCCTAGTAGAATTTGACATTAATTTACTTATTATTTACTTTTATTAGTATTTTTAAAGTTATTCGGTACTCTGATGATTGTATATTATATATTTACAAAAACAAGAAAAATTTTGAGGATGATAGTTGAGTTTTATAACTGGCTTGAAAACATTGAATACATTTTGTGTTAACCTTGAGAGTCTTGTGGTAAAATAAACAAGCCTAAAAACCCGCTGATGACAATAACGGATCCCTGCGCATTTTGCGCCTATAACTCGTTAAGACGGCGATCAATAAAACAGGGCACTGCGTAATTCTCCCCTCATTAAACGTTAAAGCTGCAATCATTATAACGCTATATCACTATAAAAAAAATCCTGTACTCTTCTTGTTTTGAAATCTTTAATACTGCAAGTATTATAATAGGAACATGTGTGCTTCACGTCCATATGTGGTTAATATGTGTCAAATTCTAAATAGATCATAATCTCTACTTTCAAATAAGGTTCTTCTAAAAAAGAGAAAGCGCACTGTATATTGTACAAAAGTTGAAATTAGAATTCCAAAGCACAAAAACGTAAAAGTAATTTAGAAATCATTAAATAAGAAAAAAATCTGTTAAAAAATTCATCTGGAAAATATCTTTTTCAAAAAATTTAATAGAAAATTCATTTTATTTTCAAAATAAGACAACTATCTACAGTAAAACCTCCCTAAAGCGACCACGTTCCGTTCTAATAAAAATTGGTCGCTTCGAGAGGTGGTCTCTTAATGGAGGTCACGTTTAAATCTAAATTTTAATTGCTGAAAAATGGTAACAATTAATGTTACTAAAATTTATTTTTCACTTTAGGAAAAAATATGAAAATTTAACTATCAAAACAAAAGTTAATTACATAAGTTAACTAGTGCAGAGTTTAAAAAATGAATACAGTGACGTTTGCTTTGATTTTACGGTTTTCTCTTCTATAACTTTTATTTCCATGTCCTTTCAAAGTTCAATAAATAAATGCAATATTTTTTTGACGATTTCATTCATTTATCTATTTCTTTGAGAGTTTCGTGACAGAATAGAGCAGGGGTGTTTATTGACCGTCATTCTTACTTTGTCATCAGAGTTAAATTCATTGCCTAAAAAGGCACAAATGAGTTTAAACACTTAAAAGTTACCGGAATAAATAAGAATTCTAAACTTTGTTTAGGAGTTTGATGAATAATATGCTCTCCGGAATTATTATTCTAATATAACCTTCTTCAAGCGACCAGGGAAAAACGGATTCTGTTTGAAATTTGTTTCATTTTCTTCAACGAAATTGGTCACTCATGGAGGGAGTTCAACTGGGGTGGTCTCTGAATAAAGGTAAAATTAGTATTGAGCCTATGGGAATAAATTTCATTCCATGAAAAAAATGGTCGTTCAGGGTGGTGGTCGCAAAAGGAGCTTTCACTGTAGTTATTAAAAAAATATATTAAATGAAACTGAATTTATTAAAAGAATATGAATTTTTATCGGCTTTTAAAAACACAAAGAACACGTGTTTAAATATTTTTACTGTAATTTAACGTGGGAATTAGATAAATAAACGCAAAGTCATGCGTTTGAATAATGTTCATACATTTTTACGCATATTATTTTTTTCAAGATGTAGCAACAGGAAAGAAAAATTGCAATTGTAAATAAATATATAAAAAGATTTCTGTAAAGTAACATTATAGCAGGGGACTAAAAAAGAGGGTAAGGGGTGGTCTCGAACGTTTGTAAAATAGCTAGTTTGGTTTTTTGTTTAGGGGAGGGGTTCTTAAAACGTTTATATGCCACGTTTCGTGTAAAGCCGTCAAAAATTGTAGAATTTTTATAACGAACATACTCACAAATTGTGACTTGATTTTTTCGAGACATATTATTTTTCGTTATGTTATGGTACTATCTCAAACATAATGTATTCGTGTCAGTATTAATTGCAAGTTCAGAGAAAACTGGATAAATTAATTAACGATTGATTGGACTCAGCGAAAGCAGATGATTTTACTATAATTATTTTGGAAACTGTATTCCAGGTTTAAAAAGTGTCAGAAAAATTCAATACATTTAACTACAATTGCAGAAAAATCATGATAATCTCTTGTCAAGCAGTATTTGTTATCGTCATTCTACGACAATTTTATATTATATATGTTCAAAAAACGTGTTTTTTTCCGCAATCGTATAGTTAAAGGATTTATAAAACATCACGCTAAATAACTATTTAAAATCACTATTTTGGAGAAAAAAATTACTTTTTCAAGTAAAATCTGAAATTAAAAATTGATAAACCAATTAACGTAAAAATGTACGCATAATATATCGTATTTGTTTAAAATAATTAGTAACAAAGAATTCAAAACGTTTATTTTTTTTTTTTTACTTATTCTGTTGAAACGAACTGGAATTATTTATATGATCAAATCTTAGATTAAAAAATATATTTTTAAATAGATAGCTGTTTATTTAAAAACTTTTTTTGATGAAAACATACAAAATTTATTAAAAAATGACTTATGTAATATTTATTTTCTTTAAATAAATTAAAATTCTTCGTAATACATTTTTTATCTTAAGACATTCTTATTCGCGGATCGTATTCTAGTACAATTTTAATGAGAAATGTACTAAATTATTCAGTTTCTAGTATTCGTAATTAATATTTTTAGCAATCCGTATTTGGTTTTTAAAAAACGAATATAATATCAAATGAATATATAACGAAATAATTTATGGAATGATGATAAGTAAATTTGGTTATCTTATGATTACTCTTTAAATAAAAGTTTTATTTTAAATAAAAATATGTTCTTCGTTTATTCATATTAAAACATAATTTCAGGGCAAATGAGCTGCCAACGTTTCGTTATTATATATTTAATAGTTTAATCGAAAAAATTTTTCATACTTATAGGAATCTTTTCAAAGAAAGTTGATGTAAAACAAGACTGCATATTATTCGTCAGTTTCTTTAACATTAGATATGAAAACTTCTTCTTTTCAGTAAAATCGCGTTCAAATCTCCTCTCTATGAAATGAGAATATGGTGTTGATTTTATTTATTGTTTTTAGGTGCGTTCGTAATTATGAAAATCCGTGGCACCTATAGTCATAGTCCAGTATTATTTTTCTTTAGTATTTTTGGAAATTTTACGAATGAAATTAAAAATTTCAAAATGCGAAAAGATAACTTTCGAATACGAAATTTTAAGAATCAATCCATATCCATTCTTGATTTTTTTAATATACTTTTTGTATTACTATTAATTTATGAAATGTATGTACAGTTAGTTTTTTCACAGTATTTATTTTTGAAAAAATATTTAGTTATGTATAAGAACATAAATTGAAATAAATCCAAAACAATATATATATATATATATATATATATTATATGTAAAGAAATTTACACTCAGGTATTTAAATGTAAAAAATCTGCTGTATGTCCATGCATATGTGCATTATATCGATTCATAAATCAACAAAATCTATAGTATTCAGTTCGTATTTTCACTACCCAATTCAATATCAGCTTACAAAACACCCGTTTTAATCAGCACCAAACTGTTTGCAAA
The DNA here is from genome assembly GCA_963932465.1 of Maratus speciosus. NCBI lineage: Eukaryota > Metazoa > Arthropoda > Arachnida > Araneae > Salticidae > Maratus > Maratus speciosus. The sequence continues at coordinate 312,400,192 of OZ010789.1, forward strand.
GTCAATGATAATGCTAAGCATCTAAAGTCTCGGTGCTCTCTATATTTGATAATGTTTGCATTGCCTCAGCTTAGACAGATATCTTGAAACATATTTACTCTTGGTGAAAATGTATTAAAGCCGAAAAGCTGCAGCAGTTTAACTTGTGATGACAGACGTTTAGTTCATTTCTTTTCGTTCCCTAAGTACTCTGATAAGTGCATTTTAACGAATGATAAATGTCTGCGAAAAGCAAAATATTTTTCATTTGAATATCCGTTTTCTCAAATGTTTAAATTTATATTCCATGATTTAAAAATGCCAATCAAATACTAAGTAAAATTTTACATAATAAAATATAGACTTTTTAAGCTTGCCTTAATGTATGAAAAATTGGAATGTTTCTAAATGATCTAATTATAATCGTTTTTTAGGTGTGTTCGTAATTATATAAATACGTATCATTTATGGCCGTCGTCTTGGTCCGTCCGTCTGTCTGTCTGTCTGTTCGCATATAACGACGCAAAAATTACTCAGCCGAATAGTTTGAAATTTAATATATATAATCGTTGCAGAATTTTGGTGAGTCTTTTCAAATTTTATAAAAAACGAATCAAAACTTAAAAATATATTAATAAAAGTTTTCTTAATTCTATTAAATCCCATCATACTTAATTAACTCAATGATATTTCATGATAGTTAATGATTGTAGGATGCTTTGATGATTAAATCCTATTTAAGATGAAGTCATATTATTTCCGTATTACTAAATTTAATATATGTATAATCGTAATAAATTTTGTATTCATGCATTTTTGCATAAGAGTGCAACGGCTACTGCCACCGAGATCTGAATATGCATTTTTTATGTATAAACTACAGTATGCATTTTCAATAATACCGATATTTCGTCATCTTTCACTTCCTTCATTTTTTATTTTATTTCTGGAAATGATTTTCTTCAGAGAAAATAAACAAACTCGCCTAAGATGAAATAAAAAAAACAGAGTAGTTTTTCATTCTTTTCAAAACCCTAACCAAAGAAGATTGTAAAAAGCATTGGAAATTTTTATGCATTTTATTTCTGTTTTTAAATAAAATCTTTTTTTCTCCCTTTGATACGTTGGAATGGAAATGTTCTATGAAAGGAATTTGGATACTTAAAAAAGTGAATGTTTGGTAGAAAGACATTTAAGGAAAAATACACAAAATTAAACTACCAGTCTATTTCAAAGTGCAGTACAGTAAAACCTCTTTTATCCGAAACACTTTTAACCGAAACTCTCAGCTAACCGAAATCCAATTTGAAAGTTTTTTCTTTTTTTTTAAATATCACATTCCTTGTGTGCAAAATCCATTTTGAAAGCTTTTTTTTTTAACTATCATACTCCTTGTGTGCAAGTGGTCCTTTCCGAACTACGGGTATATATAAATATTTTCAAAACCCTTTCTTAGAGTTCCTTTGAATTTAACTTGATCTCCCGTAAGCTGCGGAGTGGAACGAAGAAAACGAACAAATTAGCTATTCTGAAGCTTTTGACTGTTTTCCAAAAGGTTTGGCATGATTGGAGCAGCGGAAAGACTGTGATACTGGTGAATTGATAATATTAAAAAACTCAAAGCAAAAGCAATCGAAACTGCGACAAACAAAACATTTTTTCAAACCCCTGTGATATATGTAAAGGATAATTTAAAAATTAAAATTCAGGTAATTTATTGTTATTTCAATTTTGCTATTGCTTTATTTTTATTAAGCACTTGTTACCAGCATAAGAAATATTACGATTTTCCAAAAGAGGGTCGGTCACAATTACTTCGGATAATTGAGGTTATACTTTATTTAAAAAATAATTAGAACAAATGTATAATTAGAGGGCATATATTTTGGTACTAAACGAATAACAACTAGCACATACAAAATGCACAACCCTTCATGACATGTTCTATAAAAGGTTTTTCAAATAACTTTTAGCATAGTGTAGTCACATTTCGTTAACAAACATAATATAAATGCAAACAATGTATTGCATTAAGCTGGAATTGCATTAGTTTTATTTCGCGCAAATACAGTCAGTGCTTCTAATATCTGTCAGCATGTAAAATTTATGATTACGCTCGTATAACTTCATTTGCTTCAGGTGTCTAATAAATGCACAGATGCAGTTGATGACATCATTACCGTTGGAATAACTCTTTGAACTTCCAGACGAGATATTCCCAGAGTGTGTGTCCCAAAACATGTATTATGTCACATCTTTATAGCACATATGAATGCATTAAGTTTGTCTAGAGCAGTTCTTTGAATAGCGTTCTTTTAACATTTTATAATATTAACATTGGCTTAAAAGACTTGCTTACTACCATTACTTGAAGAATATCATTATCAAAAATATTGTGCGAGAGAGACATTATAATAATAATACAGAATTCTTAATTTCTTATGAGTAAAAAAAAATATTACTGTGTTTTGTTACTGTGCTACATTACATTACGTTATTTCAGTTATAAATGCATACAAAGTTTCGGTAACTTTGTAATTGAATTGAATTAAAATAATAAATATCATGTTAAGTATTTAAAAAAAATTCCCATGCTAATAACAGTTTTCTTATATAGATTTTTATATCAATCAATACCCTAACGAAATTTATTCTTAATGTCAAAAGACTTGAATTTATTCTTAATAAATGTTTTTAAAAGGTGAAATTAACAAAATCATTGTTAAAATACAAAAAAAGCATTAAGACTTTAAATTATCTAACAGATATCTGCATTATATCTATGGCATATTTCGTTCGTAATAAAAGCTAGTTCTTAGACGATTTAAACATTTATTTCAATGTTTTTTATCAAATAATAATAATAATGCTTCAATGTTACCGATTTAAAATTTAAATTAACGTTAATCTGTTTTTAAATATACATTGAATTCAATGCCGATAGAATATATATACAAAATTACAGGTTTATTGTGAGTTGATTAGGTAATCGCTGTGATTTTTTTTGTCTGAGGCAGTATTTGGGAATAACTTATTAAAGAAATCTATACTTAAATCTGATATAATCCAAATAATGAAACAGTAATCAAGCGCAGAGTGAAAACAATATTAAAAATATCGCTACATTTGATTTATTGTTACACTGGCAGCGAAAATGTTGAAGTCGCTGAAACATGAAATTACATAATTGTCTGAATTATAGCGTCAGATAAAACACTAGTAGCAAAATAATAGTGAGCCAATATGGTTTATATTGGTTTTATCCCGGTCCATATTTAATTATATCTTGACTGTACTTTGGAAATATTTTGGTCAATATCAGCAACTTTGACACAAATTATTGTCCCTAACATTAAGATATTTACATTTTGCCAATATTTGTAGAAAATATTTCGCTATTTCATTACCAATATTCACAATTTATACATCAATACCTATGTAAAAATTGCGTTTTGTTAGAAATACTTAGAATATAAAATCAACATACTTTAATAGTGTCATTTTATTCCGAAAATTTTCGATATAAAACCAATATTTAATTGCCACGAGTTGTAATTACCCAACTGAAGGGGAAACAGTGTCCAGCTCAGGATTTGAACCAGGGACTTTTTGGCTTAAGCTGCCATGCTCTGCCAACTTATCTATCCTGGACAGATCTAGCTGACACAATTCTCCTAGAGAGCCTTATTTATATGACTTCTGGTCTGATATCTGTTTCAGTTCTAAAGAATAAATAGCAGAAAATGGAATTCCAAGAAACATTGGATACGTAATTTCTAATCATTAATTTTTAACACAATTATTCCAATTGATAAATAAATCATTCGAATTGTAAATTTCCAATTTCAGAGTTACAGAGCATTGGTAGTTAAAAGTCCCCCTCTTTCAAACCCATTTTCTGTTCGAAAATTATCACTAGGGTGATTTATTTACTAATTAGAATAATTGTGCTAAAAATTAATGAAGCACTATTAAGTATTCAACGTTTCTCCGAGTTCCATTACCTTTGATTTATTCTTTACAACTGAAAATCAATAATGATCTATGGGTGAATTGCGTCCGCCAGATTTTTCCAGAATAGCTCAGTTGGCAGTCTAAGTCAAAGGTCTCTGGTTCGAATCCTAGTTTAGACACCTTTTCACTCAATTGAAAAATTAAAACTTGTGTGATTTATTTACGAATTAGAATAATTGTGTTAAAAAATAAGGAAGTACAATATTTAATACATTTTTGTATTCCATTAGAAATATTTGTTATGAATGAATTTCTGATGAATAATGCCAACTATCATGAAACGTTAAACATATTATGAAACGGATATTTTGAAACGAATTTATAAAACGGTTCTATGAAATGACTGATTAACCCCCTGACCGCCGAGCAAAAGGGTAAAATTGTAAGGTTGTTTTCTCCGTATTTTTTATTATTATTATTATTATTTAAAAAAAAGATGATTTTTCCAACATGACATAAAAAATTTCATTAGATATAGGAATATAAGCCTTGAGAGTATTAATAATAACAAAATGTTTTTAAACTGCATTATATTTGTAGAATTATATTAATTTCAATAATGCTTCTATAGCAGTGAAACCTGCACCTTAGTGAACGGATATATCAGTTCGCGGCAGTGAGAAAGTTAAACAGCTGATTATGTTTCACGTCAATTTCTCCTGAAATATAGAATACTTTGCGATGAAATTGACGCCAAAAATCCGTATTCATCCACAGATTTCAAAACTGGTATTAGAATTTTTAAATTCGACTTAGTTTTCGAGATATTATTTTTTTCCTAATTTTAAATACTTTTCTTTAAAGATGGAAACTCAAATTTTAATCATAACTGATGTTTTTTCTACTTTAGAAAAGTTATTAATTTAAACATCTTTGGCGACCAGTTTGGCCTCCCTTAAATATATGCTAAAAATATATCATGTTACTTTTATTCATAATTTAATTTACTTGAACAATCTTTCGCCAAATCGACCGTATTTATTTATGGCAGTTACATGACTTGTATTATTATAATACAGATGAAATGATGGCAAAAGAATAATATTTGGCGACTTATCACCTGTGCCTGGCTAACATTAAAGTACCAAAATGACACCTGGAATATAAAAAGCGAAGTGGTCCGCCCGGAACTGTTGATGATAGTCACATTTCTTAGGCTATTGTTATAGAAATTATTTTAAAATATCGGGAGACAAATACTCTGTACACTTAATTCATTTTATTTTAGCTTCTTTTTAAATATTTAACTGATCCTCTTTAATCAAACACGAAAACAGCCATTGGATGTCTTAACAAAAACTGATTCGGCCTTAAATTTTTGCAATCAAAGGGAACTGAATGGAAACCTGTGTACAGGGAGATCTGACCTGCTTTTATCAGCATAATTCAATCTTCACTAATATTTTTAAAACCGATCAGGTTAGCGTGTGTATAGATTCTGCGATGTCTGAACGGGGTTTGGCGAGCCTATCTTGCAGGGGGCAGAGCCCCCTAGTCATAATATAAGTATTTAGTTTCACTTAATATAAGATGCAAGTTTATCTCTTGTGTTATACCATACAAAACAGATCTCAAACCTTTTATTAAAAAAAATTATTCGAGAAAATTAATTCTATAAGATGGCGAAACAGTTTTAAGTCGCTAACTTTATAACAATTGTTTTAGTTTAAGTCTGTATGCAACCCATAAAATAGGCAGACATAGCACGAATAAATGTGGACCAACGTTAACTCGTGAACATATTAATTATATATGTACTTAGTTTTACAAAAGCTTGAGTTTGAATTGCTTGATATTTTTTCAATGGTAACTAGCATTACAAAATATATATGAGGACATCAGAAGCCAAGGGGTACAAGTGACAAAATTTCGATTTGGAGTAAATTGAGTTCAGAGATAATTGACGTTAATGTTGAACATCAATAATAATTGACTGAATTGAAATAGGAATCTGCTGCTTGTTTCACAGTGGTCTTTGAACTCTTATTTCAATAAATGTGAAAAAAGTACAGTGCAATTTTCTTTAAATTTATAATTAATCAATATTGATCATTATTCGGCAAAAGTGGTTGATCTCTAAAACACAACACATAATTAGAAAATCACTTATATTTCTTTACCTGGAAAGAGAAAAACATATTTCCAGGTCGTCTGTGCTTTTAGTTCAATTTTTGAAATTTTGTCACTTATGCACCTTAGCTTCTGGGGGTCCTCATATATATTTATAGGGAAAGCTATGAGATGAAATATTTTTGCTAACATTTGACTCTTTCAAAAAGTTTAATCAATTTTGTTATACGATGCAAGAATGTCAAAGAAGGTACTCACTTTCTAAAAATTCTCAACTTTTATATTTATTCAGTTACAATTTTTGTTATTTCTTTCTAAAGTTATTTTATATAAATAAAACTTTAAATATATTTTTATTTCGATATAAACTGTAGAAATTAAAATGTCATGGAAAACTAATAGTGTTTTCTGTTTTATTCATATAAAACTATTATTTTTATTATTAAATTTTTGTATCTTTTGCTTCATGTGTTATTTCATTTTATGTCTTATTTTTTTTTTACTCTATTCCTCTTTAAGATAAATACTTCAAAAAAATTTTTCAATATAAGGTAATAACCTTACATTAGGGCTGTGAAATTAAGAGATTTTTTTACTTTAAATTTTAAAGTAAATCATGATAACTTTCTGTTTTTAGTAGAAAACTGATTAATATTTTTCAATACAAAACATTAATAACCGATACACTTGAAATACCATGGCGCAACTTGTTACTTCTGTTATAACTTTTTGTATCATCTTTCACATTTGTTTTTCAAAATCTACAATGAAAAATTTACGAAAAGTATGTTTTTTAGTCAACTTATGCACCTCTTTTGCTGACTAACAAAAGTGATAAATTCGTCATAGGAAGCAATGATGATTTGTGTACTGAGTACAAAATTATTACATATTAATACGAAAATTATTATTGATACACGAATATCAAACTGTGAAACAAAAACCCATATAATAAATAATTTATTTAAAATTTATGCAAATGTACTTTGAAAATTCTATAGGTCTTTGTAATTATTCTTAATTAAAAAAATCCCTTCCGGCCCGTCCTACAGGCAGAGGTAGATTTCGAAGTTAAGTGTACTAATTTCACCAACAAAAACTAAATCATGATTATATATAAATCCACTTTAACAGTTTTGTCTGTCTGCTTTTGGCGAGTTTTTATTTCATTTTTATATAATAGCTGGTTTTATCGGAATCATGTTAAGGCGGTATTTAAAAAAAAAAAAAAAAAAAAAAAAAAAAAAAAAAAAAACTTTTTCATGCTCAACAACTCGAAATTTTCTGGCACATTTTCAGATTCATTTTTAATAAAAAAAAATATATATATATATATGAAACTTGCTGAAGTAATTTTTTTAAAGATTTATAAGCGACCTGCGGTTTATTTTTCTTTCAATTAATTAAAACTTGATTAATAAACAATTATTTTCTCAGTAGGGCAATATTTTTCGTTTCTAACACAATCGCTTCGGGAAATTCTGTTCAAAATGCCCATTTTGACATCATTTATTTCAAATATATTCTGCCTCCATCAAAAAATCGATCATTACTGTACATTATATAGTTTCTGAATAAGAGAATCTAACAATTGGATGCGTTTGAGAGCAAAAAAGGAATTTGAAAATGAGTCAGAAAATAAGCAGTTTGGATTTGAATACACCCTTAATAAGATGATTTTTTCTTCAACCGCTATGTATTTTTAATTTGTTTTTGCTGTAAGAATTGGTCCTATCAAAAACTTGTCTATATAAATGTTGAAGACAATATTAAGAAGATATATCATAAATTCATGGAGATTTTATATCGTGTGAATTGATGGAGTTATGAAAATTTTTCTTCTGCACCCCCCTTTTTTGTTTTCGTTTTTATTTTTATTTTTTCGGTACGGATTGTTTCCGTCAAAAACTTGTGAATATAAAAGTTGTAGATAATATTAAGGTGATGTATAATAAAATTAATTGGATTTGATAACTTGAGAATTGACGAAGTTAGGATTTTTTTCTCCCAAGAACCCTATTTTTTGGGCCCCTTGAGCCCATTTTGAATTTTGTCAAAAATCTGTGGTACAGAAATTTTTGGCCCTATTTTTAGAAGTAATAAAAACTTTAAACTGATTTTATATGTACAAAAATTAAGAAGTTATGGGGGTTTTCGGTTTTCACAAAACCCCTCCCTATTTCCATCCCCTGGGTCCGATTTTGCCCATTAACGAACTTGACCGAGATTTTATGTTCCTTGATTTTATGTATCAGTTTGGAAGAGATTTGTGCAGAATTGTGGAAGTTATCGTGGCCAGAAGAAAGTGATATATATATATATATATATATATATATATATATATATATAGATAGATATAAAGTTTTTTACTGAGGATGGTTTTGGGTTCTAGGGTTCATGATTGGTGTAGATCTGCAAAATTGTTTCAGAAATTCCAACATAGGAATGATCCCAATAGGTAGTATTTCATACGAAATATACCTAAAAAGCGTATGATAACAGTTTTTCCCAGTTTGTCATTTTTTTTTCTAGAAGGCCAGTTTTTTCAAATACAACAAAGATTGTAAATGATTCAGAAATACACCCCAAATTTTATTTCTAATACAAATGTTGAAAAAAACTTCCACGATTTTTTATTTATTTATTTGTTTATTTATTTTTTGAAATGCTGGTATCGCAAAAGGCAGACTAGTAGAAGCCCTTTGATAATACTATTTTACGGATGCTATAATAACAATGTAAAAAAAAAAAAAATAGGTCAATGTATTAGGAAAAGTATTTATGAGCCATTAATTTTTTATATGGCATGCTCTTAAACTAATGATGAATTAGATGTAAATTTTGTTTACCAATTAGAATAATTGTGTTAATATTAATCTAATGAGGAATATTTGATACACGAATCTCTTTGTATCATAAATTTACAAAATATATATATTTATTTAAAACATTGTCCCTTTACATTTATACTATCGCCACACCTCTAAAAGAATTTTTATTTTCTTCGTCTTAAGTAAACTAACAACATTTTATCAAAAATTACATGCACTGCTGTGACACAATGACACTTTAAGTGGGAAATCAAAGTATAATTCTATTGAAAAAGACATGTTTACATTGGATAAAATCTTTGAAAACTTTACATTTTCTTTTTAGTACTTGGAGTTTCCGCTAATGGACTTTTCTTTTTAAATGTATTAATCAGAATATCATATTTACGAAATAGAAAAATTCATCTCCAGCAATCTTTCTATAATAAAATACATATATATTGTCTTTGATAATTATTTCAAATATTTTCAGCTTACATTATTTACGGATAAATTTGAAAAATTTTAAAACAAATGCACAGAATCAAACAATATTTTTTTATACAAAACAATTTTACAGAGCTAACGGAATTTTGATAATCTTACAATCTCAACCGTACTTCTCCCTTTTTTACATCAAATTTTAAGTGTTTCGACGCAAAGATTTTGCACTGTTGTTTTTACAAAACTTTATTAAATTATTTTAGCTAAACATTATAAAATATGATAAATTTGATACCATTTAAGCAAGAGAAATTTTTTACGTTAATTCTATGAAAAGTATCAACATCTATTTTTAAAAATAAACGGAATTCCATATTAAACCTCTTTAAGATTTTAATTCCCCTTTAAAAAGTGAACTGTTACCATAGTTTTAATAAATTTCATAGAATTTTTTTTATTATTATTATTCAGATGGGATAAAATTATGAGCGAAATAAGAGGGAAATATTTGTGTTGTTTCTTCATCTTCAAATTTGCTGCTTTTTTATTTCCACACTATTTCGAGTTATGAAAAGTATTAAGATTAAAATATTATGGAACAGTGGTTTATTATTATACGTTTTGATTACGTTTTCATATAAAAACATAATTTATAACTGCTGATGATAGTAAAGATACCTCAGGATACTTTTAAATACCATGTAAACTATAATATGGCTAAGCTTCATTTTTAAAATAATAACAGAATTTAACCATCAAATACTTTATGAAATTATAAAGTAAACAAAAATTAAATAGTTTTGTTATTTACAATTTCATTTTTTTTTTTTTTTTTTTTTTTTTTTTTTTTTTTTTTTTACATTTGTTGCTTCTTTATTCACGCAACATTTCGTGTTCATAAAAAACATTAAGATTAAGATATTAAAAAATAGTTAATCAAGTTTAGTTTATAGTAATAGTTTAGCAAATGCAGATAATTGTGAAAATGTTTACTATTACTTTTTACTACCATGTAAATGATAATATATTTCTTTATTTCTTTATTTTTTTATTTTATTTTTTTACTTCTTAAAAAAAAAAAGAAGAATGAAGGCATTTTAGTATAGACACTATTAGATAATATACAACTTTAAAAAAAAAAAAAACCTGGAAAACTAATGAAAGAATTGATTTCTATTCATTTTAGAAACCTCTTTTGTCGAGTATTGTAGGTTATTTTTAAATTTTATGTTAGAATTTACGGTAAAATGTAACAACTTTAAAGCAGTAAATAAAAATAAACTATAATTTCATAACTAAAATGTATATTGATAGATTATTTAAAACTATGTAAATCTATATTTAATATCTAATAGATAGTTTTGTTAATGTAGACTAATTTATGTATGAAATAGACCTTTTGCAATCACTTCGTTGATGTTATCTATATATCTGTCGATATACAGGGTGTCCAGTCTCAACGGTGTCCAATGGCTAATTCCTAAACCGTTAGTCAGACATATAGTTCCAATTAGAAAAATGCTTTAAATCAGATAAAGAAATATCTTAAAAGTGATTTGGGCCAATAAAAACATTTCTTAAAAAATTACGAAATTTAAATTTTTATACGGTCTCCCGGTCCTATAAGTTATATTTAGTAAAATTTTCCTATTACACTGACAAGTAAGACAAAAAAAGTCCCATTCATATGACACTAAATATGTGCGAGTTATGAAACTTTAAAAATGCATGACTTGTGTCACTTTTCTGCTCTGAAAACAAATGATTTCGGCTTGGCTTTGAGGGGTCATATTCCAAGTGCTTAAAATATTCAAATATCTCATTTCATGTGTATTTGCGCTTTGAAAAAAATCGTACAAGTATTAGGATTAAGTTAATATTTATTAAGTTTCAGATTGGCTGAAATAACATATGTTTTATTTTGTCAGGATTTGAGACTGTTTCTTTTATTATTTATTTTAATAAAATTATGTTATTTTTATAAGTTTTTATGTTACTTCAACGATCTTATGTATATTTTTCCAGTTCAAAATTTGTATTCGAACTTTAACCCACTTTCAAATATCCGAACGAGATTACATTTTACATACTGGCTCAAATCCGATAACAATCTAATATTATTATGATTTTCAGTGGTTACCATTTATACTTATTTTATAGGATAACACAAAAAATGTCGGATAGATTACCGCCAAGAAGTTTATGAAAAAGTTTTAGATTAGATAATACAAGACGGAGATTGTTGGGTTTTTTAACTTTTATGTATTTTTCAGTACTGAATCCGAAAATTGCCTTAATTTTTAACCATCATGTCAGGATATTTCGCAAATCATAAATAGTCGAATTTAAAGAATAAGAAAAATCCGATACTATAAAGTAGAGGAGATGGTTGTATTTTTTAACTTTTGATAATTGATTTTTACGTATTTTTTAGCACTAAATCTGAAAATGACTTTCATTTTTAACCATCACGTTAGAATTTTTTTGCAAATATGTAAGTTAAATTATAGCGAAAATCTCATACTATAAAACATATATAAAACTTTTTTTATTTTATTTGATTCAATAATGCATTTGATATTTTTGTTTATCTTGAGATTCTTACAGCTGGGTGGTGTGATGATATGGAGGAGGAGATTAAATTTTAACTTTGAACTTTTTAACTTTGAAATTTACAATTTGCGAAAAATCGTGATGTGATGGCTAAAAATGAAGGTAAATTCCGGATTCAGCGGTACAGAATACATAAGAATCAATTATCAAAAGCTAAAAAACATGAAATAAACCAACTTTTGCATGCTAGTGTAATCTAATAACATTTTAAAATACGTATCATTTTGTAAAGAATTGAAGCTGTTAATTTAGCATCATTTTATTTAACAAAAATTTAGTTTTTTTCTTTCTTCTTAAATGTGCATTACAAATTGTATATTTTGCATTAATATGTCAGAATGACTAAAGATTTAAAATTTATATTGCAATGTTAATTTTACTCTCAACCATTTTTAAATATATTTGACGAAATTATATTTCGACTAAATTTGTGAATGATTCCCAATTTGCAGCAAAAAATATGCTCCAACTTTAAACAGGTATTACTCGGTCAATTTTAATCGTAGAACAACGGGACTTTTTTTTTTATTACTTGTCAGTGTAAATGGAAAATTTTACTAAATATAACTTATAGGACCGGGGGACCGTATAAAAATTCAAATTTCGTAATTTTTTAAGAAATGTTTTTATTGACCCAAATCGCTTTTAAAATATTTCTTTACCTGATTTAAAACATTTTTGTAATTGGAACTATATGTCTATGACTAACGGTTTAGGAATTAGCCATTGGACACCGTTGCGACCGGACACCGTGTATAACGCAAACATTTTCTTCACTATAACATCCCAGTTACTGAAGCAATTCTAATCCAGTTAGGAAAATGTATTAATATTGTTAGTATCTTGGATGAGATAGTTATTCAAGTTTGTAGCTCTAATAGCCTGTTTACAGGGACAGATAAACCAATGTAAAACTTATGTAAAAACAATTCTAAACCAATGTAAAACTTATTGGTACAGTGTATTGAATTTGCAAGTACCATGGACGAATTCGTCAATCAAGTATGTTACACTTATAGTTCTTATACATGGATGTACAAAAGTTTTCAATTGCATTCGTTAAATTGTTTGAGTTGTATTACAGCCTATGAGCGATTTTTAAACAGATTTCAACAACTTTTTTACATTTTTGATAAAGTTGCATTATGCCCATTCAGTTATATTTGGTAAGCCAAAGGGCATAGCCGGATAAGCATTGGAAACATACCTTTCAATCAAATTTCCTGATTTTTTTACCAGATGTGGCTACATATCTGAAATGTATTTCCCCTATTATCACCCTATAAATATTGATATTTAATGAGATAAAAATGTTTTTTCAATTTTTAAAAAACAGATTTTCTCAAAAACTGCTGCACGGAATTTCATGCCATTAACTCAGGATATATAGATACCAAAGATGCATAACTGGTAATTTTTTTTATAATTTTCTGTTAATAAAACTGTGTGAAATAGCAAAATAAAAATAAAAAAAATAAAAATCATATCTTATGGTTATCCGAAAATTACCATTTTCTTGTAAAAAATTCCCCATATGTGCCCGTATATTCTGTATAAATGCCGAAAGATTGCGTTGTGTACTACATATAAATATTTACAAAAATGTATAGTAAAATTACTGAAATTCATTTTAAGTCGTGTTTTGGGGCGGAGTTACGCTACTTTGACATTCGAAGAATTTTTGGAACAAAGTCAGCAGAAAATATGTCAACTGATGTATTTTAGATTCCATTAAGCATATAAGCATTGTTTTTGAACTTCATGTTCATTTTGATATCGACAGCGTTGAGAATGTTGCTCATGTGTTCATTAAAATTTAAAATACAGCAATTCTGTAACTGTTTATTCCAAAAATTCTTTGGGTGTCGAAGTTGAGTAGCTCCGCCCCAAATAACGCCTTAAAATGAATTTCAATAATTTTAATATATATTTTTGTAAATATTTATATGTAGTACCCAACGCAAACTTTCGGCATTTATATAGAATATACGGGCACATATGGTGAATTTTTTACAAGAAAATGGTAATTTTCCGATAACCATAAGATATTATTTTTATTCTTTTAAATTTTTATTTTGCTGTTTCCCACAGCTTTTATAAACAGAAAATTATACAAAAATTACCAGTTATGCATCTTTGGTATCTATATATCCTCAGTTATATGGCATGAAATTCCATGCAACAGTTTTTGAGAAAATCCGTCTTTTAAAAAATCAGAAAAACATTTTTATCTCAATAAATATCAATATTTATTGGGTGATAATAGGAGAAATATATTGTCAGATATGTAGCCACATCTGGGAAAAAAATCATGCAATTTGATTGAAAGGCATGTTTCCAATGCTTATCTGGCTATGCCCTTTAAAAATTACCCAATTACCTCTTTCTCACCAATTTTATTTTACATATTTATTTATTTTTTATTGTCTGCTGACATACATAAAATTTTTATATAACTGAGCATAGATTTCTTACATATTCGAAGTTAAAATTGTATTTTCCTTAAGGGGACAGTGCACTTTTAAAATTTTCAAAAATAATTTTATTTTTATTTTTACATCGATAAAAAGATTATTGTATTCTGAATAATTTGATACCAATCTTTTAACTGTGTGATAATTATTTACTCAGATATTAGGGAAAATATAGACATCACCCCTTCATTTCCGAATTAGCAGCTCTGCGACAACAGTCATGGCGGCTTGTTTACATTTTGTTTTCGCGCTTTCACATTAACGTAACTTTGGAAATATGATAAAATGCGGCAATTGTTATTGGTCAAATACCTTAAAAAATAAGAAATCTTTAAGATATTAACTTCAACTTCCACTTCCGCCAAATTTGTTTACTTTTTTTGTTTTTTCACAGTTTTATTTGCTATTAAGTGCTTAAATTTGAAAAAAAACATTTTTTTCCCCCTAGAGCAATACTTTCCTGATTTTGTAATAGTATTCTACTTCTTAGTATTTATTAGCTTTTTAATGAAAAAATATGCAAAATGTGCTTTAGAATAGCATCGAAGAAGGAGTCAGTTTAATGGTAATCGCTATACAAAATATGATGATATAAATATATTCTAAGGTGCTAACTCATCTTGTAGAAAACTAAAAAGTAGTCAATTTGATAGTGATTTTTGTTTCAATGGACAGTTTAGAATACGGATTTATTGATATTAATATATATTTTTTAATAAACTATCCCGATTTTTGTGCAGCAAAGTCTGTGAATCAGATATCGAAATACGAGAATCCCTATAAAATGGCCTATATTTCATATTAACTAATTTAGTTTTATAAAACATGCACATTTAATTCACTTTACAATCAAAGCTAAATAAACTTTTAAGTTATATGTTTAAAATTAATTTTTTGCATTAGTAAATGCTACATTTTTAAAAATTAGGATCGACTAGGGAGGGTTGACCCACTTTTTACAAAATGATTTTTTAATTTTTTAAATATTGAACGTAGAATAAAGTTTTATATATCATTTTATTTGTTATACAATCAGTTATCAAAATAAAATTGCTACATGTGTGTAACATATAAGAAATTTGAAAATTGATTGATTTTAATCTTGAAAAAATAATAGGTTAAGCTCCTCGCCTATGGGAGGGTTGACCCACTATATGGGAGGCTTGACCCACTTTGTTTTATATTGCAATATTTGTGAAGATAAATAAAATCAGTTTAAAAAAAAGCAAAATAACTTTATTCAACATGCTTTAATTATTATAAAAAATATATTTTTTTAATATGATGATTAAACAAACCTGTTGAGACGCAATCGCAAGTCAGAGAAGAAAGTTTTTGTTTTAAACAGTAATTTGTCTGAGCAGGTACAATTGTACAGCAGGGAAAATGAAATTTTAACATTTAAGGCAGTATTCCGTTTGAGATATGTTCCGTTTTCGTAGTGTTTCATGTTATTATGTCCGGATTTAGGAGCGACTGTCCCGCATTTTTTTTGTCTCCTTGTCCTATTTTTGTGACATTCGACCTGACAACTCTAGTTGTCACATAGTTTGACTTCATCTCACTGTATTCATCCAGGTGAAATTTGTCTACATACCTTCCTAAAGTTTTTCGATTGATGCTATGATCATTTGCAGCCACATGAGCACTTAAATTATCATTAACATGATTCAAATCTTTAAGGGACAAAGTACTTTTAATACTAAAATGTTGAAATAAATGACTAGCACCTGAATTTACAAACAAATTTATTTGGAAATAAGAAACAGACTATATTTCACATGCATATTAAATGGAAAAGATTTTAGCAAAATTCTGGTGCCATTGTGACGTTTAGAAATTAAAATTAAGTGGTTTTATAAACATACCACTGCCCCTAAAAGGTTTTAAGACTGCTGCTTTCATCCTGTCTAGTCTTTTCTTGTCTTTCCCACTCTTTCTATTTAAGTATTGTAAGTAACATTTAAATGGAAAAAATGTTCCTATCAACTTCCCATTTTCTAGCAATTTTTCACATCTTTCCTTAGTCAGTTTTAAACATTTTCTTTTACATCACAGCATTTTACTGCAGCTTTACGGAATATATTTACATTCTTTTATATACAGGGTGTTTCACAAAGGACCCCTAACTTTAAAAATCAATACCTCGGAAACGGTGATAGATAGAAACATGAAACTAGTGGTATGTTCAATTAAAAAAATGGTAAGAATCTTATACATAAATCTCAAGATTTAGTTCAAAATAGCCCCGACAGATGGCACTGAGAGCGTTAAGAATCCTTGGGCGTGTTCAAGATGAACACGCCCCGCGCGCGCGAGTTCAGGCGACAGGAACATGGAGTGGGTCTTTATCGTAGATGGAATAAATGTTCAGTACGTTCAGGAAATGATCTTGGATTTGATTAATTATTGTGATAATTATAAAGATAATCTCTTGCAAATGAAAGGTGAGCTAGATAGCTGAATGGACAGAGCATTAAACTCGAGACTAGGGGTTATGGGTTCGAATCCTCCGCGCCCCAAATTGTGTTTATGATTTTTTCAATTTATTGGTTGCTTTATATTTTTCATAATAAATAAGATATTTTTGATAAAGATAAATTTTTACTTTAATAATACAGAAGCACGTGTGAGTTTTTATCAAGACTAGGATGCAGATCATATTTTTTTAAATTTATAAACATTCTTGAAAATTTATACACATTATAATCATACTTTATTCACTACAAAACTAGACGACAAAGCCCATATATTTTATCTCTTCTGGAAAATACGTGTTGAGATATTTTTAGTTAAAATAATGTACATCTATTACATTTTATTTTTATAATATTTTCCATGTTGATTTTAACACCGTAAAATATAATCTGTATCCTAGTCTCGATAAAAACTCACATGTGCTTCTGTATTATTAACATAAAAATTTATCTTTATCAAATATATCTTATTTGTTATGAAAAATATAAAGCAACCAATAAATTGAAAAAATCATAAACACAATTTGGGGCGCGGAGGATTCGAACCCATAACCCCTAGTCTCGAGTTCAATGCTCTGTCCATTCAGCTATCTAGCTCACCTTTAATTTGCAACAGATTATCTTTATAATTATCACAATAATTAATCAAATCCAAGATCCTTTCCTGAACGTACTGAACATTTATTCCATCTACGAAAAAGATCCACTCCATTTACCTGTCTTCTGAGCTCGCGCGCGCGGCGCGCGTTCATCTTGAACACGCCCAAGGAGTCTTAACGCTCTTAGCGCCATCTGTCGGGGCTATTTGGAACTAAATTTTGAGATTTGTGTATAAGATTCTTAGGATTTTTTTTATTAAACATACCACTGGTTTCATGTTTCTATCTATCACCGTTTCCGAGTTATTGATTTTTAAAGTTAGGGGTCCTTTGTGAAACACCCTGTATATAACCATTAACTTTTCATTATGCACAGTGTATAATAAAAAGATTTCCAAAACCACTTAATTAAGGGAGCCTTGAGGATCTGGTCAACCCTCCCTCACATTGACTGGGCCAAACCTTCCTACATAGACATTTTCTAAAGAATAGCACATTGTTATGTTAAGCCTAACTTACTGTACAATCTTTATGCCTGGAATGAAAGCTCCATATTTCTGCATTACTTTAAACCTACTTACTTAAATTTATATGATATAATCTATTTGGAAAAAGCTTACAAATTGTTTCTATAAAACACAACTTTTAACTTGAAAATGCCTTACAACTGATTTTTTCCACACCTATTTCGATTATCTCTATGAAACGAAGACTGTTGTTTGAGCATTCCAGTAGCTTTGGTTGACACTTATTGATAAAACTCTGAAATTCTTTTAAATATGAAAATTGGTGGGTGGGTCAAGCCTCCCGTATGTTCAACCGCCCCTAGTCTCCCCTACATCTATTTAATTTTTAAGCATGTTTCTATATTCTGCAGCCTTTTACAAATAATTTTATATTTTATCATTTTAAACTAGCATCTAATTTTATTTTTGATACAGAATACGATATATAATTAGCAGTTTTGTTTCCTTTTTTATATATTTTTTATTTAAAAAATAAAATTAAATCTTTAAACGGCTTTTTCTCAAAATGGAATTTTTTAATCTGGCGCGCATGATATCTCCAAAACTATTTGAAGAACAACTTTAAAATTTTTGCCCTACATAAATATTTATATTATCATGAAAATGAACTAGGATTATGAAGGTGTGTTCAGTATAAATAAATTATGCGATTGAATGCATGTAAAAATTCATAGATTTTCTAATTTTTCTAATTGAATGTTAATTGCTCTTTATCTAACTAACCCATTACAAATCTCCTAGTTAAAATTATAGACCAGAGTGTTATCTTTAATTTAAGATAATGTTTATGCAAATACAATGAAATTAGCATGAGATATCGTGCGCGCAGTGAAATGTTATATACTGTAAAAAAAATTAAATAGCATTATGAAATTGACCCCTTGATTTTTTAAAAATTATAATATATCCAAATAAAAAAAATTTAAACGTATTTCAATATCACTTAAATATACACTAAAAAGTTTTTGTTTCTAGAGTGGTTATCTTTTTTATAAAAAATTGCTAAACTCATGACAAATTTCGCATGTTTTATGACCGTTAAAAGTATACAGTCCCCTTCTAAAGTATATAATGAAAAATTCTGTCCAATAATCTATTATATATATAAAATCCAAACGGAAATTTCGTTCCGAACGCCGAGATTTCGAGTTCTACCGCATAGATTTTTACGGAACTTATACCGTTAGATAGGTATCGTTGCAGGGAAGGTTTTAAGCTATAGCACATCATTCTACCTAGATTCGTTATAGAATTATTACGGAAAATTCTATTATTTTGGACTTTGTTACTTCATATTTCCTTAAATATCTGGGCTCCTATTGGTCGTAGAGCTTAGATCTCGCGCTAAAAGTAGCTCCAAAGCACCCAAGCAAACTTTTCCCCGCGATTATTTTGCCGTCTTCCGATTTCCTCTAACTCTATTAGGGGCCCGCGTAGAGCCCCTTTAAAATATTTTTCGTAGTAATTTCAGCAACTATCTTAAATTATTGGTTAAGACCGCCATCCTCCCGATTCATGTATCTACGGAAAGGTTGCATGGAGGAGTTTCGTTCAGATACGCTTTCGTTAAGAATAGAGTGCGCTCCCTGGTGGTGGAATGTGGAACTAACATAACGCGATATTGCAAAATTAGGAAATCTAACAATGCGATCTGTTTTAAACTTTGAGATAGTTCATAACACATAATCTATTATCTATTCTATCTATTCTATCTATCTATTATCTATTATATATATAAAATCCAAACGGAAATTTCGTTCCGAACGCCGAGATTTCGAGTTCTACCGCATGGATTTTTACGGAACTTATACCGTTAGATAGGTATCGTTCCAGGGAAGGTTTTAAGCTATAACACATCATTCTACCTAGATTGGTTATAGAATTGGTACGGAAAATTCTATTATTTTGGACTTTGTTACTTCATATTTCCTTAAATATCTGGGCTCCTATTGGTCGTAGAGCTTAGATCTCGCGCCAAAAGTAGCTCCGAAGCACCCAAGCAAACTTTTCCCCGCGATTATTTTGCCGTCTTCCGATTTCCTCTAACTCTATTAGGGGCCCGCGTAGGGCCCCTTTAAAATATTTTTCGTAGTAATTTCAGCAATTATCTTAAATTATTGGTTAAGACCGCCACCCTCCCGATTCATGTATCTACGGAAAGGTTGTATGAAGGAGTTTCGTTCAAATACGCTTTCGTTGAGAATATAGTGCGCTCCCTGGTGGTGGAATGTGGAACTAACATAACGCGATATTGTTAAAATTAGGAAATCTAACAATGCGATCTGTTTTAAACTTTGAGATAGTTCATAACACATAATCTATTATCTATTCTATTATAGATATAAAAAATCTATTATATATTCTATTATCTATCATATATATAAAATCCAAACGGAAATTTCGTTCCGAACGCCTAGATTTCGAGTTCTACTGCATGGATTTTTACGGAACTTATACCGTTAGATAGGTTAGAAGTATGACGGAAAGTTCTGTTATTTTGGACGATAAGGTTAGCATTTTATTTCTTGGCGAAGTTTTTTGTTGTTAAAAAAATTGAAACGGCTATTACACCTAGAAAAATAAAAGACAAAAAACTGTTACTAATTTTATTTAAAATCTTTAAAAAAGAAAAAAAAAGAAATCCATTTTAAGGAGTGATAATATTAAAAAACGAATATATTTAATTTAAACATGAAAGAGAATGTTCGTAATACTTAAAGAATTACTCAGTTGAAATATTGCAATTGAAATAATATTTGGCGATTTATCTTTTGCATCAGGTTAAGAAAAATGCATCTGAAAATTGATAAAATGATATCAAGGCGCCATAAGCGCATGCTCAGCATTATTTGAAAAAAAATATAGAATATTCTTCTCATAAATATATATATATCCATAAAAAAATCGGCAGAACTTCTATTTAGCATTCCTAAAAAAATAATGAAAATTTCATTTTTTGCGTTTTAGCGCTGGATGGCGACACGATAAAATTTTGAATATTACTATGATAAATATTCTTTAAGAAAAACTTTTTTAACTCTCGATACGAAGTTAGTTCAAGTAAGTTTAACTTAAATAAATACATATTTATAACTGCAGTTTTGTCATATACATTTATATATGTAACAATGAAATTTAACGATCGTATTTATGCCGTTTACAATGAAATTTAAATGGATTAAAAGTGTTTCAAACTCAAATTAAGGTCCGATTCTGAGCATTGGCAATTTGACTTCGATATTATTAGTGTCAGAGACAACAAGAGAGTTTTATTGGCATGGAAACAACAATTTAATATCGACATGTTTAATGATAGCATTCTTAATTAAAACACCCTTAAAACTTATCCAGCCGGTGACACCATATAAAATTAAATAGCTCAATACAAGTAACACGCAATTTGCATATATTATATAAGCTTACAGCAAAAATAGTAAACTAATCCACAGTTTAAGTTTAAATTCATTAAGCATTAGACATTTAATTACTTATTTAACAAGGAATTTATAAATGCATTTCAATCTCTTGCATTTGGCGAGGAAACCTATTGGTTCGCCAAAGAGCGTCGAGCGTTCGTCTGTTGGCGCCAAATACTGTTTGCACTAAATATTTTTTTACAGATTTTCTACTGCGATTCGACCGCTATATTTTTACAGATCTTTTTTACATACATGAGTCATTTTATTAGCATTTCCTTTTTCAAAATATTTTGAGTATGCGTTTTAAGGAGACCTTCCTTGTGAGTAACAATTTTTATTATTATTATTATTATTATGTATCTCTTACAGAAAAAACTAGCAGATGTAATTATAAAAATAATGATATTACATAAATAGCAGTTAATATTATAAAAGTGGAGTCAAATATTTAAATTTTAATGCAAACGTTTGCCCCCCCCCCCCCCCCACACACACACACACACATACACATATTATAAATAATTTAATTTCAGATATTTAAAATATTTTTCGCGTACTTTACTACAGATACATGCTATTTTGTTTTTCCCCAAACTTATGACTTTTATAAACTCGAACTCAGATCAACAAATATTGTCCACTCTCTTTCTTTTCTTTTCTTTTTTTTTTTTTAAACATATATCGCCAATTTTTCTTTTAGAAAAGTCTACTGTTTCAAATGTTAAGTACTAAAGATTATTCTTAAGAAAATTTATGCAATTTTGCGTTATTAATACCATAAAAGAAAATATTTTGCAATAAAAATTGCTTACTGAAATACATTTTCGATTGTCTTTTTAATTCGTCATCCCATTTTCAGTTTTTTTAAAGGTTTTTGATAGTGGATTAATCTTCCGTAATTAGGTTACCTGCTAATTAGTGTATTTACTGAACTATTTAGATGTTTCTTTTATATTTGAAAGAGTCAGATCAGTGATCAGACAGTGACTGTCAGACAGTGATCGCGATTGTAGAAGATTGCATGAAATTTGTACTTAGCTATTAGTAAATTTATGTTTTTTCATTATGAAGCAAACGGAGAACAGAAGATTTAGCATTATATATTTTTTTATTTGAAGTTATTTTACTGTCACTAAAAAATAAATACTTAAGAAAAAAATTTGAAATTCCAATGGTGGCTGGTGGAACAATATTTGTTGATTTATCATTTTAGCCTAGATAAGAAAAAAAGTACCTGAAATGCAGATAAAATTGAAAATAGAAATCATTATAAAGCAAGTTCTTCTGACGCACAATCCTATTCGCTAAACTGAGGAAAAAATTAACGATTTTAGGTTTATTTAGGCAGCAGACTGAAGAATAATGTAATTTTGAAAATAAAAAGTGTATTTATTTCTCCGTGTTATTGCACTCTTTAGAGAAATGAAAAAGGGTCTTCGGCGCATCAAAAAGATTATTTCGTTATATTATAACCTGTTAGGTTATTAAGTTTTGTATAACTGACTTTATGTGTCATTTACAAAGAGTATTTTTGGCGAAAGATCTATAATTCAGCCAACAGCAATTTGACTTTATTTAATGGGATGTAGTCTGGCGCATAATTACGTATGTTTTACGTGTGTTAACTCTGGTAAATTTGTAACCATATAGTTTGCAAACACTTCTAATGTTTGCCGTAAAACTTAGCTGTGCACCCGATTATGGACGATTGGGAAGAATTTAATTGGATGAAAACAAGAGATTTATTTTTCTATCATAATGAGTTATCGAGTTTTTTTTTCAGGTTAACAGTTACATAATTGCAAGTGGTATATATATAAAAAGGAAATGGTAATGAAAATGACATTATTTTAATTTTATTCAAACACTTCGTTTTTGAAAATCCACTTTTATGTGATTCAAATTTCTTTTAATGAAAGTTAAACACTTTTGTGTGCAATCAATTTATTACTTTTTTTTACCGTATTTATTCTGCTGTAATCCGAAGATAGAAAACTTCAGTAGACCTGCTAGAAGACGTGTATTACAAAATATAATGCAACGTAGAGAGAAATTTTATTTAAGCTACCAGAACCACACATAGCACCAAGCTGAGAAGCCCGGAGTTCAAGAACTATCAAACGAAAGTGAATAATCCGAACATAAGTAATGTTCAGTGGTCACTCTCTGCAATCATTGTAATTATCTCTCCTTTTAGTAGTGTCGTGACTAGAGAACATTTTAACATTTCTGATTATCACAACGGCCGTATTTTCTTCCCAACCTCTACTTTAAATATATACTGTAAAAAGAATTTCTTCTGAATAGTCCGAATTTTGCCTAAGCTATAAAATATTATAATAGCTAAATACCGTTCGCATAGTATTCAGCAAATGCGGAAAAATTTTCCCGGTGAAGGTCCATATTGATTTAAAATACAAGGACGAATTCATAATTTTGTTTGATCAAGGATCATTTGGAAAATGGACCAGCGAAGCGGGTGTAGCCTGCTAGTTACTAATAAATAAAAAAAAAATAATCATAGTTTTCTTTTAATTAAACGAAACTAAATGTATAAAGTAATTTGTAAAAAAAAAAAAAAAAAAAAGTCATGAATTTAAAGCAACCACTATTCTATTATATCAGTATAATTATCATTATATATTATGTGATACAGGGTGCAAAGGAAAGTCTATTTAACCTGAAAATACTTGCGAACGGAGAGAGCTACAGCTATGGAAGTAAGGTAACGGTATAGTAAAGTGACTACGCCCGATTTAATGCGAACGACGGCAGTGCCCCCAGTGGCGAAAATTGGAGGATAGCCATTGCAAATCGAAAACGAAAAGAGATAGAGCAAAATTTCCAGTTAGAAAGTTTTAGAGCATCAATTAATTAGTACGAAACGACATTCGGTTTACATGGATAAGATAAATCTTTGCCTGTACACTCAAAAATGTCCGAAATCGATTCAATCTATTTTGTGTAAACGTTTGAATGAAATAACAAGAAGTATGAAGAAATACGTACAATTTATGGTATAAAAACGTGCTTATCTCGATATACCTTGATAACATCACTCAAAAAAAACAAAAAAGACAAACTGTCTCACAGTGATAAAAAGTTAATATTCAGTATGTTCGAAAAGTTCGCCATTGCTCACGATACACAATTGTATTCGTGAGAATAATGCTACATGCACATTTCTCAGCATGGAACGTGTATTGCAAGCCTCTTCAATACGACGACATAGATTTAACCCTTTCAAGGGAGGTGGCTATAGCTACACGGTCTAGCCACCTAATTTTAATTCCAAAACTGACAAATTACAGAAAGAATATTTTAATAAAATTTTGCTTTCGTAATAAAAATGAAAATCAGCGGGTTTTTATTTTCTAAGAAATTCGTTTGAATATTCTGGTGTCATTCAATTATTTCATCAGTTTACGAACATAAACCTTCTCCCACAGAAAAGGTTAATCTAAAATTTAAAATGCATCGGAAATAAAATTTTTACAGATATTGCACAGTACAACGTCACAATCTGAAGTTGTGAACTGCTACATTTACGGAATGTGAATATGCAAAGTATAATCGTCGCTCATCTATTTAGGACTTTTTTGGGTATGCAGGTGACGATTTATCTTATCCGTGAAAACCAAATGTCGTTTCGTACTAATTAATTGATGCTCTAAAACTTTCTAATTGGAAATTTTGCTCTACCTCTTTTTGTTTTTGATTTGCAATGGTTATCTTCCAAATTTCGCCACAAGGGGTGCTGATGTCGTTTGCACGGGTCGGTCGTAGTCGCTTTACTGTACCGTTACCTCACTTGCATAGCTGTGCCTCTCTCCTTTCATATGTATTTTCAGGTTAAAGGGAGTTTCCTTTGCACCCTGTGTAGTATGTATATCTATATAAAACCATTATAAATATATTTATATAAATATATTTGTGATTATTTAATTTTTATTTTAGTTTTATTTGGTATCCTCAATATATTAAAATGTTTAGGATTGTCATTATTTTGACATTTCCTAGTGGCAGGCCCCGATCATGACCAATTGGGGCCCTGGGCAAAGATAAATTCGGGGGCCCCATTCAAATGGTTACAATATTATTCAAATAGAACTGATGGTTAGTCATATGTGTATGTGTAATGCATAAACAATGTTTTCGTAACTTGGATTTTAAATAGAAGAAAATTCTTAGCTCTGTCAATTCTAAATTAAGTACCTTAATTAATAAAAATACTGTTTTTTTTCTTAGTACTGAACAAAAGTCTTTTATATAACTTTAGCAACTTGTTATATTACTTTAAAATGGATTTAACAACTTCAACTTATGGAAGAGTTGGAATTGAGGAAAATAAATAAATATTTTGTAATTTAATATATAGATTTATGGGGCCCCTGGGCATAGTCCCGATTTGCCCATGCGATAATAAGGGCCTGCCTAGTGGGTACTATTTTCCAATTAGCTTTACTTACAGATTTCTCTCTTTTATGTGATAATTAATTGATTTTCGGTTAGTGTAGTAAAATATTTCCAAAGTCTTCTCGGTCAATGCAGGGAAATTTTCCATTAGTGCGCGACGTACAAAATAGTTCACTTATTATCTTTCGAGCCAAAAGATGCCACATTTTTCTTAAAATGAGTATAAAAGTTTACCTACAAGAATTTAAAATCAAAGTTAAGCTAAAAATCGAATTTCGTATTTAAGCAAAATGCATTCTAAAATGAACTGAAAAAAATGGAACTACTGAAGAGTGATAAGTTACTGAATTCTAAACAATTTAAAAGTAGAAGGTTGCCATAATTAAAGTGACAGTACTCAGAGTGTTATGTAGCCAATCTAATTGAGTGAATGATGTCAAATTTTGTGAGAAGATTAAACAAGACGGGGGAACGGACGATTCCGCGAACAAATTACTTTCAAAAGCTACCGCTAGAGGAATATGCGGTGCTGTGTAACAGAAAAGAGAGTTTAAAAAGATGCAGAATTAATACTAAAATCATTAAATGTGCTAAATAAAAGGTAATTTTATTTCAGTATTGATTCTCAATTTTTTAAACTCTCTTTTCTGTTATACAACGCACCTATTCCCCTAGCTGCGACTTTTGGAACTATTTTTTTTTCTTTTTTTGCAGAATTCTTCGTTCCCCGTCTTATTTGGTCTTCTTACAAAATTTGGCGTCATTCTCTCAATTTAATCGCGCTACAGAACACTCTAAGTACTGTCAATTTAATTATGACGACCTTGTATGTAAGTTTGCAGTAATCCAGTTATAAGTTTAAGATAAAATAGTGTAAGTTTTTAATAATTAATCTAATAGAAATAAAACTAAAACAATTAAGCTAAATATGTATAACAATACATAATTAAACTGAAAATTCTTTTATTTCTTTTTCGTGTTTTTGGATTATGACTTATTAAATTAATTTAGAATTTTATGTTGATGGAAGTTCCTGCAAATTAAATTAATTTAATTTAAAGAGTTAAAAATAAACTTTGATAGGTAATTTTTAACAATAATGCATGAACAGCCTTAGTACACAACATTATTATATTACATATTATGAACATTAGATTTTTGAGGATCATTTTTATTGGATCATTTGTGATTTCCCATTTGATAAAGCTGTTTTGAAATGCCAATTACAAATACTGTAATTTCTGACAGCCTGATAAACCCTCATTGCTGTAAACACTAGCTTTAAATACGCATTCTTCTAAATTGCCAATAAATGTGGGACGTGTGAGTTTTGAAAATTTTACTTCTACTATTTTGGATTTTAAAAGACTAGTATTTTGATTCGATTTAAAGTTTAAATTAAATTCTTAAAAGTAAATTTTAAAATTTTCCTGTTAACACTGGACCAAAGGTTATTTAGTTTATACTGCATTGTCTGTTATTATCTAGATTATCTAGATTTGGTTCTTCACATTAAATATTTTTATGTAATTCCTCATTTATTTTTTTTTTCAATTTTATTTTCAAATAAAGTAAGTTGACTAGAATCAGCATCAACTATAGAACTATTAATCTTGTTTTCTAATTTAGTAATATTGGATTTCAATACACTTTTCTTCATTAAAGCATCTCTAAATTCCTCCATAATTATCAAAGAAACTTACCAAACAGTAGAGGTCATCTGTTTAAATGATGCAGCTCCTCTAATCATATAACGCTTCTCAAAGTTCGGAACACTGAAACGATTAAGATTGAAATCTAAACACTTTTGAAAAATTCTCACACATAATTCTGGATAAAAATATCAAAGTTCTGCTGATGTAACCAAAATTAATTATGACGCTGGTTTCCTATTAAACCAAATTAAATATTGAATCATAATAAATCGAATGCGTAATTATAAAAGTGTACAGTATCACACCCGCTTGGTATAAAACTCTTCTGGTTTACAAAAAAAAAAAAAAAAAAAAAAAAAAAAAAAAAAAAAAAAAAAAAAAAATTAGATTAGAATATAATAATACACGTCAACAAAAAACAAAGCGTTGACATTTAAGACAAAAGCTTTCCACAAACCATTGCTGGCACTCAGCTTTTAGAGAATATGCCACAGCATCGCAGACGATAAAATAAATTTCTAACGCAATTAAATGTTTGTGTTAATTAACGCAGCTTTGTTTAATGCGTCACAATCAACCACACTAAACGAAGGAAATCTGAGTTTCATTCATAATAATGTGCAAATGCTATCACTTATTTAGCGCGTTGCAATATTCCACATATGTTGATATACCATGATAGAACCATGGAATATAAAAAAAGTAACATTTCAAGTAATTTGTGAAACTAAAGTACTGTAAAAAATTCTTCAGTGGCAAAGAAAAATTTTTCTTGTTTTTACATGCACCGTTTGTTTTTGTTTCTTCATAATTATTTAAATTTATATATTTTGAAAAAAATTCCAAATGAATTCAACAATGTACCCTATGCATAAGATTTTGTGCATTATATATTTTAGATAGCTAAAATGCACTTTTAGTATTCAAATTTCCTAAAGCAAAATGCTTTATATTTAGTAAAAACCCTATTTAATGCATTTAACTGACTAATATTATTTTCTTTGCAACCTATGACAAACGATTCTGAACGATAAATGACTGAAAAGGGTAAATAAATAACATGGTTTTCTAAGAAATTAAATTGTTTTCAATGTAACATATTATACTTTAAATATATCATGTATAATGTATGTTCAACTTTCTAAAAAAAAATAAAAAAAATAAATAAGAGATAAATACAGCGGTAGTGGAAAATCTCTTTAGGGATTTGTTAATAACTAGACAGTTCTCATCAAGATTTGACGGTAAATATCTGGAATGTTTCATTCGAAATATTCTTGAACTTTTAGTTAGTTGTATTTAATTAATTATTGGAATCGTGACAAATTTCTGTACTGCATAAGTCAAGTGATTCCTATCTCTTTAAGGCGATAGATGGTGCTGTCAGCCAAACCTATTCATTGACGTCAAAGAAATTTAAGTTTATAATTTACAACAATTATGCTTGCTTTTTATGAGGAATTTAACTAAAAAAATTGAATAGGGCATTTATTTTTACACTGCATCTCATAAACATAAAGACACAGATGTTTTTGAAATTGCCTTTTACTAATTCATTTATAAGAAATTAAATTTTATATCTCCTATTAAGAACAATGAAAGGAATATGTTATAGAGGTTTACATTTAGATGAAATAATTTCAACTCGAACAATAAAAAAACGCTCTTTCATAAATATAAAGACAAATTTGAAACTGCTTCATATGCAATTTTTTTTCCAATGCGCCCGTACAGAAATAATGTGCACGCGCAGAAATACACTTTAAGTTACCCAAACGATCAAAGTTGTTTAACATGTTTCAATTGCAAAAATGCTGAGGAACATTGAAATTTCTAATGCTGAGAGTTAAAAAATACGGGGATTTAAAGTTAATGGCTTAACAGTTTCTCAAATATGAAAACAAACTGGGAGAAACAGGGTTGCACTTTATAATATTTTAGAAAAACTTACAATTTATATACGAGAAAACGATCTTTCAAATGAAGAAAGACTAGAGAAAGACTCAATCGCAAGACCATGCGACTTGTTTTGTCGCAAAAAAATGTCACTCCGATAAGTTTCTCAACGAGTTTATGGTATGGTCTTAAAGGAAACAGTACATCGTCAGATAAAAGAAAGCAAAAATATTGTGTGTCGGCATATGTGCAGATTTCCTTTACAGAAAATAGAACACAAAGGATGGAGGCTACTCTGGGCTAAAGATCATGTGCATTGGAAGGACGAATGGATGCAAGACATTTTTTCAGATGAAAAGAGATTTAACTTGGAACGCCCAGATGGTTGGAATTCCTACTCGGACGATTTAAGACGTGAACCTTGAACCCTCTTCAGTAGGCAGAAAGGGTGTGGTCTGTTATGGTTTGGGGTGCCTTCTCTTTTAATGGAACTACACATATTGCTTTCTGGAAAGTATACAGACATCTAAAGAGTATATAGAACTGCTTGATACTCACTTGTTGCGAATTGCTGAAAGTCATGGTGGTCGGAATTACTTTTACCAGCAGGATAATGTACCGATTCACTCATCAAGAGTCACAAAAAACTGATTTTCTGATAACAATATTCATGTCATGGTGTGGCCTGCACGTAGTCCTGATTAAAACCCAGTTGGAAATATCTGTGACATTCTTGTTCGCAGTGTATATGCATCTGGAAGACAATTTTCAAACGTCCTTGAATTGAAAGAAGGAATCGAGTGACGTTGGTTTGATATAAAACCAAAATACCTACACCACCTAATAAAAAGCATGCCAGCTAAAGTATTTGCTGTTATTAATAAGAATGGACCGTTTATTTGATGATAATTCAAAAATATGTAAAATATCTTTAAATTTATGAGACAGCAAATTTGCTTACATTTATCAATTTTCGAGTTCAAATTATTTAATTCTAATTTAATTTACAGTAAAATGTTTTTTAGTACATGTTTTTTGTTATATGCATAAACATAATTTTGAATATTGAATTATTAAAATATTATTTCGAAAATATCAGTGTCTTTATATTTATGAGGCGCAGTGTACATACTAAGGTTTAATTTTTTTTTTCTCAAAAATAACAACACTTAATGTCATTTAATTTCTATTTTTTTTTTACTACACGAACAGTCATAAAGCTTCAATGAATTTTACTTTTATCAATCTCATACTCTAAAAGCCTAAATTTGAAACTTGATGCAGACAACGATCTAAAATACATATTTTTTCTTTCTTTCCGTTCGATTTTTTATTTTTTACGGAAAAGAAAGGAATACTTTTCTTTGTGTCACACGCATATATATTCTTTATAATGGTCCAAAAATATAACAAAAATTGTAGATCAGCTAAATTTATTTAATTGAAAATTACATGCAACATATTTTATCTTAAATATTTTAAATATAAAAATTTTATTACTTTTCAAATATTGTTCAGTGTTAAACTTAATTTAATTATAAAGCTTTCAAAAAATACTAATAATAAAATAAAAATTACATATCTTCTCCTGCTAATAAAATGTCATTATTGAAATAAATTATCGGAAAATATTACAGAAATCGTTTTGCCGGTTGTTGGGTTCGAACCTGCGTCCTCTACAAAAATTCAGAATTTTAAGCAGATGATTTAGACCGTTCCACCGCCAGGAACTCATTCTATTTTCCTCAAAATGTAAGAGGTGCGAAAAAGAGTTTGGGCGCATGCGCAGATGTGCTGAAATGGGTCTACTTAAATTTTTACCTTTGTGTTTTAATATAGGATATGATTCTTCAACTCTGTACTTTAGAAAGACATAGACATAAAATTATAAAAGTGAAAGCATTGTATATGTAATTAACACATAAAAATGTTGAAATTTTACACAACCTATCAGACATCAACGACTTGGAAGAGATTTAATTATAAGACGTTTGAGGAATAAATTTTGTTTCGGTTTTTTTTCGAAATCTTTTGTCTTGATAATATGAAGGTTTGCGTTTATCAATATTAACCGATATTGGACCGCTGTCCTATAAATAGGACAGCTAATAAAACATTTTTTAAAATAAAATTGGTAAGGATTTTCTGGATGCATTTTGTTATGACGTCTTTAAAATACATAAAAGTATAACATATAAACAAAAAAACAAGTAACCAATTAAAATTGAAATGAAAAAAAATCTATTTAAAAAATCCTTTAAAAATTGTGATCTTATAATCTAGAATTTCACCGTTATTATTATCTTTTTATTGGAGAAATCATAGAGTATTTTTGTACAACATAAACAGTATTTATAAAGTAAAATAAAATATTTGCTCATAAAATTAGTTTATGTATGCATTTTATATGTCCTTACTATGTGTCCTACTAATATGTCATGTTTATAGGACAGCTAATTACTTAAAAAATAAAAAACTTTTTTTCAAAATTTTGCTAGTAACTACTTAATTACACCATATTAATGATATAATCGAAGTTCTAAAAATTTTCAAAAATATGTAATCGGTGTGGTCCAATATGGATTAAAGCAACCATCCGATATTACAGCTAAAGGGCGATAGAATCGTGTAATTCAGGGATGTTACTTTATCAATTGTTAAGTCACTACTTTTAAGACGAAATATCAACTTGTTTTATCAAGTTTTACGCGACAAAACAAATTTTATTTCCATTAGACTTTTTAATTTTAAAGCCTGTCAAGCATATCACTGATTTGAGCTAGTGACTTGAATATTTTACCAGTTTCATATGAAAGGTGAAGTGTGGAAAACAATGAGAGTGCATTTTTTATTATTATTTGAGATGCAGTGCTATCTGTTACTTTGAGGGGAATACTATTCTTTCATAAGTTTAGATCGTAGCAAATGTGGCAGTTTTCTTTGTAAAATACAGATGAAAATAAATAGGGAGGAAGAACGATGAAGCTCCATTGAAAAAACACAGCTGAAAATAGGTATAGAGAGTATAGTACGATTAAATTCTTTAGAAAACCGTTCGACCGAAATTTCTGTTTCGTTTTCGGTCCAAAGTCTGAGTTTAGCAAAAAATTCTGCTGAATCGGCGAAAATACTGCTGAAAATTCGGCTGGACAGAAACTATCTGTATTCCAAAAATCTCTTTTTTTCCTCCAGAAATTTTCAATATTACTCATTGATTTGAGCTGATTTATTGCTATAAGCTTCACTGTTTATAATTATCAGTCATGATTGAGTCTAGACGTGAGTGAAAATTATACAAAGGAAGCAATACATATACGAGTAAACTTTGAGGACGCTCTTCATATGCTCATTAAAAGCTGCAGAGTTAACAGCAATAGAAATTTTTTAGTTTCAAATCTTTCGAATCCTCTTTGAGAAAGTTCTAGTATAACAGATGATCATTTACAAAAATCATTTAAAAAGATAAATCGAGATATATATATATATATATATATATATATATATATATATATACATAAAACCTTTTTTAATTTTATGAAATTCGTGTTGTCATAAAATCATTCTATGTCGTAGATGATATTTTATGTGAAAATAAACAGCCAATTTAGGCCACGCGTATAATTAATTTATAATTCTGTACATTTATGCATGCATTAATTATGTAAAAAAAAAAAAATACATTTTCGTTTCCGTTTTCGTTCGAAAATAGGAAGATTACCGAAATTCGGTTTCGATCTTAAAAACTCTGTTTCGGACGATCCTTAGCAAAATCACCATTAAGGATTGCTAAATATGAAAAGAATGATGAAATTCCACTCTTAGAGAAAAAAGAGTGCATATCTATCATTATTTTCTCCCTGGACTTTTATAAATTGTCTAGATAAATAAATTATCCAATTTTCACTATTTTATAGATATTCATCTTTATGTAACAGCTTCATTGATAAAATATATTTGCAATTAGAAAATTTTAATCGCTGATAGTAACAAATATTGTAAAATCATTTGAAAACAGACAAAGTATTACTTTATAAAAACAAAGCATTTTTGTAATTTTAAGTAGATTTTGATCAGGATATGTTTTCAGACTGTCAAAAACATTATCTTAAATTATTGAATTTCAAGTATAACAATATTCGTTTTATGCTACGTTCTTAAAAGCGAAATAAAATAGCTGAACCTAAAAAGCGTCAAAAGAGAGCTAACATTCAATAAGCTAACAAATAAAATCCAGTAAACGCATTCGCTGAAAGAATTCAGGTCTTTTATTGTTGTTATTTTTTCCCACTTTTCAAATATAAAACGAAAGAGACCGTAAACATTGCAGAAAAGTAGAGATTTATCAGAAAAGTAGGAGAAAAGGGTAAAATTTAGTCCTCGGAGTTTATATAAAAAATGAAATTTTCTCAAATCTCAATATAAACGAGAAAATATACTTTGACTGAAAAGTCAGTTATAAAATACATTATATGAATGGTCTCAAAGTTACAAACACTTTAAAAATAAACACTTTTAAAATAAAATTTCAGCGCAACATTATAAAATAAAGGAAGGAAGCAAACTTTTAGGTAGATTTCGTATGAAATACTACCTATTGGGATCATTCCTATATTGGAATTTCTGAAAACTTTTTGCAGATCTACACCGATCATGACACCTAGAGCCCAAAACCACTCTCAGTAAAAAACTTTCTATCTATCTATCTATCTATCTATCTATGCATGTATGTATCTATCTATATATATATCACTTTCTTCTGGACACGATAACATCCACAATTCTGCACCAATCTCTTCCAAACTGATTCATAAAATCAAGGGGCATAAAATCTCGGTCAAGTTCGTTAATGGGCAAAATCGGACCAGGGGGGTGGACATATGGAGGGGTTTTGTGAAAACCGAAAAAACCCCATAACTTCTTAAATTTTGTACATATCGAATCAGTTTAAAGTTTTTATTACTTCTAAAAATAGGGCCAAAAATTTATGTATCACAGAGTTTTGATAAAGTTAAAAATGGGCTCAAGGGGCGCAAAAAATAGGGTTTTTGGGAGAAAAAAATTCATAACGTCGTCAATTCTCAAGATATCAAATCCAATAAATTTTATCATGAATCTCCTTAACATTATCTACAACTTTTATATTCACAAGTTTTTGATAAGACCAATTCGTACCGCAAAAAAAAATAAAAACGAAAACAAAAAGGGCGTTTGAAGAAGAAAAAAATCCATAACTCCGTCAATTCAAAAGATATAAAATCCCCATGAATTTATCATATATCTTCTTAATATTGTCTACAACATCTATATAGACAAGTTTTGGATAGGACCAATTCTTACAGCAAAAACAAATTAAAAATATATAGCGGTTGAAGAAAAAAATTATCTTAGTAAGGCAGTATTCAAATCCAAACTGCGTATTTTCTGACTCATTTTACAATCCATTTTTACTCTCAAAGGCTTCCAATTGGTACCTTTTCTTACTCAGAAACTATATAATGTACCGTAATGGTCAATTTTTTGATAGAGGCAGAATATATTTTAAAACATGCTGTCAAAGTGGGCCTTTTGAACCGAATTTCCCGAAGCGGATCGTGATGGAAAAATTATCGTATTAAGGGAGTATTCAAATCCAAACTGCTTATTTTCTGACTCATTTTTAAATTAGTTTTTGCTCTCAGACGCATCCAATTGATAGATTCGCTTATTCAGAAACTATATAATGTACCGTAATGATCGATTTTTTGACAGAAGCAGAATATATTTCAAAAAATGATGTCAAAGTGGGCATTTTGAACGGAATTTCCCGAAGCGATTGTGTTAGAAACAAAAAATATTGTCTTACTGAGAAATTAATTGTTTACATATCAAGTTTTAATTAATTAAACGAAAATTAAAAACACAGGTCGCTTATTCAGGCTCTCTTCAAAAATCACGTCAACAAGTTTCATGTTTTTCCTATTAAAAATGAATCTGGAGTTATGCCAGAAAATTTCGAGTTGTTGAGCATGGAGAAGTGTTTTTTTAATACCGCCCTAACATGATTCTGATAAAACCAGTTACTATATAAAAATGAAATAAAAACTCGTCAAAAGCGGCCAGATAAAATTGTTAATGTGGGTTTATCTCTAATCATGGCCGGGCCGGCAGGGAATTTTTTTTTTGGTATACTATAATAAGATTTAAGAAAATAGTTAAAGCCAAAAAGAAGTCTATTGTAATTTGAAAATCGTATTGATTTAGTATATGTGTTTCTTTTATTAATATAATAGCTTATAGCTATTTGTTTATTTTTTGAATAAACTAGCTTATACTTCGCTTGAATGCCAGTTAAATTGCTATTATCAAGTGTCGTACTTGTCCTGAAATTTCAAGGCCAGATAATTTTTCGGTAACAGTATTTTCTTATAGAAAAACGTTTCTTAAATAAGGCGATATTTTGCTCGTTTAACCTAGATTTAGTTTTCTATTAAAAATACAGATATTTGTCCAGAAATATTCCTTGATGCTTGATTCCCTGACTCGCTAATAAATATGAATGCAAGTTTTTAAAGAAAATTCAGCTGTTGATTTACGGTATCAGTGGTGGGATTCAGTCGGTTCGGTAAAACCGGTTGTTAAAATGATACTTCATAATTCGAAAATCCCTTTTACATTAATTTACTTTCTTTAAATGTTTATCTGCACAACAGTGTTTTTGTTTTCTAAGCATAACACTGCGACATATTTTGATTTACTTCATTTAAATAAATAAATAATGTAAAATATTTCATTTGAAAAAATAATATTTTTTTCTTTACCTGTAAGAGCAAATTCGACTTTAAAAAATGAAATTTTGAAGATTTGAAGAATTTTGCCCCTCACTTTCATTTTCTCCATTCTTTACTCTCACTTACCTTACTTCCAACTGCATTTTTTAAAATATTGTTCTTCATATCTTGGAATTCATTTAAATCAAAGTAGTTAATTTCGCAATTGTAACAATTTCTAAATTTTATAATATCCCTGAGTCCTATAAGTTATATTTAGAAAAATATTTTTAAAAGCTTTAACAAATGAAAAGAAATTGTACTGTTTAAATTTTCTGAGTCATGGTACTTTGTAATTTAAGAATTTCCAGCGTTGTCTGGCCATTTTTTGTACCAAGAAATGGCAAAAGTTCCTACAATTTTAAATATCATAGCTCAAGAAGTTTTGGTCATGGGAAAATTTGTCTCACTTGCTGTAGCATAGATAATATTTTCTAAATGTGTTATATTCAATTTTAGATCATGAACATGGGTTAATTCTTAAGCTTACATTTCTATTATTTATGTACTATACTGTTTTGATGCATTTCCTGATAGAAAATTTCATCAGAGATTCATGACTGCCGAATATTTATTAAACGAATTGAGTTCTTTTATAGAGAAATATGTTTCAGGATTTTTCTTTTGCAATACCATGAGATCAAAGTGTTTTTTAAAAATGTTCTTATAATATTGGAAAGTATTTCATAATCTATGTGGGATTCTTTATTTTCCTTTCGTGTTAATACATGAAAAATCATTTGAACAGCGAACCGGTTGTTAAATTATTTGAATCTCACCACTGCGACATAATGTGTAGTATACAGACATGAATTTTAAACAGGAAACATAGATTAGAAACAAAATGAACATTTTAAACAATTAAAATCCATGAAAAATGTTTATTTGTTTTTAAAGGTGCGCTGTGGGGAGCTCTTCGCGTAACACGTAAGGGGGGGGGGCGTTTACCTTGTAGCGACACGGTGTGTTGTTTGGTGATATTTTGGTGTCGTGTTTTTTCAAGTGTTTCCTGTATCGGCGTTTCTTTGGTACACCTATTTAAATTGTTTGTGCCACTGTGTGTGAATCAGTGGACTCTGTGTGTTGTAGTCAGGTCAGGCTACTGAGAGAAGCATGGCCAGTTCGGTGATTAATATAGTGGACGATAAAGTATCTGAGCAACCTCCGGTGGACACTGTGGAGTCGATGGAAGTGTTGGAAAGAAATTTGGTTAGCGACGAGAATACAGTAATATGGCTCGCTCGTTGGTGTCGTTGGATTTACTTCTTCAGTGGGCGGCGGCAAATGGAGGTGAGGCATTTAATTTCTTTATACAAAGTATTGATTCTAAAGCTCCACAACGAGACCCAAGAGCGGTGCAAGCTGAGATCAAAAAGAAAATTACGCAGGTGAATGACATTGATAATGTCCGCTATACGAGAAACAGGTGCGTAATACACAGTAAATACTCAAAAAATGTAGAGTGTGCATCTGAAATTGTAAACTGGTCAGAAATTTTGGGGGTGACTATTAGAATTCGGGTGGTGTGGGAAAACATAACAAATAATTTTTTGATTTTTAAAATTCCTGTTGACATTCGTTTGGCCGAGTTAGGGCAGGAAATTGAGAAAGTCAACTCAGTATAGATTTTTGAACTTAGAAGATTCATACGGTAGGACTCACTGAACAAGATGTCATTGGTTTTGGTGACGTCATTAGACACGAATCTACCAGCAGAGATAAAAATCTGGAACTCTATTTATTCCATACGTCATTTTATATACAGGTCACGCCAGTGCAGCAAATGCCAAAAATTTAACTACACAACTGGTAAGTGTACTTCGGATCAGATTTGTGTCACAGGTTGCACTGTACATTAGGGTGGAGCGTAGAATAAAAACTTTTGAATTCAAAATCGGCCCGGTGCGCGAAAGTTGCGTATTGTATTGCTTATTATGTAAAAAAAAATTCGCCTCCTGAATTGATATTTTCATGGGCCCCAAGTGGCGCGAAATCCTCGAATTTTAGCTAAATTACGCTAATTTTCCTGAATTTTAATAGCTATTAAAAACTTAATTTGTTATTGTCCCATTGGGAATACAATGCTACTATGTCCCCTTATCATATGTAAAAAGTTTCAAATCCCTTGGACATCATCTTCATGCGCCCCAAAGGGCGCGAAATCCCTGAATTTTAGCTAAACTCGGTCTAAATTGAACTCGGTCGAGACATTGGTATGTACTATGTACAGACCAAGTTACATCCAAATAGGTTCATAAATACGCCTGTTATCGCGTGACAAAAATCAGGTCGTTTTAAAATGTCAACCACAAGAGAAATTCAAAATGCTATTACTCAGCCATTTTTTTTTAGATATAGACGGAAGAAAAACTGTTCCGGAATCTTTGTATTAAGGTCAAACACATACAAAAAAAATCTTTTTCATTTTCCAATTTTTTGGTATCTCATTTAAATTTTTTTATTTTTTAATTTTTTTAAATGGCCGCCATTTTGAAACAAGATGGCGGATGAAGCTGGCCAACGAACTCGGTCGAGATATTTGTATGTACTATGTACACACCAAGGTACATCCAAGTCGCTTCATAAATACGCCTGTTATTACGTGAGAAAAATCAGGACGTTTCAAAATGTCAGCCACGCTAGAAATTCAAAATGCTATAACTCAGCCATTTCATAAGATATAGACGAAACAAAAACTGCTCCCGAATCTTTTTATCAAGATCAAACACATAAGAAGAAAATATTTTTTCAATTTTCAATTTTTGGTACCACATTTCAAATTTAAATTTTTCTTAAAAATTTAAATGGCCGCCATTTTTAAACAAGATGGCGGGTGAAGCTGGCCAACGAACCCGGTCGAGATATTGGTATGTACTATGTATAAACGAAGTTAAATCCAAATCGGTTCATAAATACGCCTTTTATCGCGTGACAAAATTCAGGACGTTTCAAAATGTCAGCCACGCTAGAAATTCAAAATGTTATAACTCAGCCATATTTTAAGATATAGAGGAAACAAAAACTGCTCCGAAATCTTTGTATAAAGGTCAAATACATAAGATAAAAATATTTTTCCATTTTCAGTTTCTTGGTACCACATTTCAAATTTTAAATTTTTAAAAAAATTTTAAATGGCCGCCATTTTGAAACAAAATGGCGGATGAAGCTGGCCAACGAACTCGGTCGAGAGATTGGTATGTACTATGTACACACTGAATTACATCCAAATCGGTTCATAAATACGCCTTTTATCGCGTGACAAAATTCAGGACGTTTCAAAATGTCAGCCACGCTAGAAATTCAAAATGCTATAACTCAGCCATTTTTTAAGATATAGACGAAACAAAAACTGCTCCGGAATCTTTGTATAAAGCTCAAATACATAAGAAAAAAATATTTTTCCATTTTTAATTTTTTGGTATCACATTTCAAGTTTTAAATTTTTTTAAAAATTTTAAATGGCCGCCATTTTGAAACAAAACGGCGGATGAAGCTGGCCAACGAACTCGGTCGAGATATTGGTATGTACTATGTACACACCGAATTTCATCGAAATCGGTTCATAATTACAGGAGTTACAGTGTGACATAGGTCAGATATATATATATATATATATATATATCAATTTTGAACGGAGGGTGGTTTCGGGGTCTGGGGGTCATGATCGATGAAAATATACCAAAATTTTTTGAAATCGCTTTCCTCCGAACGGCTGCAATAGGTAGCTTTTTTGTAAAGAAAGCTACCTAACACATATCACTGTTACAAGAGCCCGTTGCTGTTTTTATTCTGTTTATATTAATTCCATGTACCTGGAGTCGGATTTTAGGGATATTATTGACGCTCTGATCCAAAGAAACAACTATTTCGCTCATGAGGAAAACTCCTTGCTATGTTAGCAGATGATAGGAAGCACAGTATGGAACTCGTGTTTAGACGCATAAATGTCGAAAACAATGAGAGCCAGCAGAGAAGACCGCTACAAAACAGGAATAAAAGGGAGTTTAGGGTTCCAAAATAGATTTTGCAGCAGAAGACTATGTCAATTTAATAGATGGGAATCGAAGATTAGAGTGAAAAACAATGTGAAAAAACGAATGGAGACTCCAATTACCAGGAAATTGGGATCAGAAGAAAATGAAAGTTTCAAGAATGGTGCACTATGTGAGAGAACTGAATTTCTTTTAAACTTGCTAAAATTGCCATGTCACACACAAGTAACTGAGAGAACTGTTAAATTAGTAACATAGCCCTTTGAATCTGTATCTAAATATGAAAGAACAGAAGAATAAATTGGGACCCCAGTTGAATAATGTTCCAGAATGGAGACATTTGATACAAAACGCGATTACAACGTAGAAACTGAAAGTATTTAAAAACTCGTATTACTCTTACCTATTATGATTATCATTTGCTTATTAAAACTAAGGAGTTAAATGTAAGCATGGAAAAGGAACATATATTATATCATATTGTCGTCGAAATAAAAAAAAAAGTCAAACATTTATGTATATATTGATTTTTATTACTTAATAATATCTTCAAGTAAACCTGAAATAAGTCAAATTTAAATTTTGCAGATTTCATAATGTTTTAACAACACTGTTGGGGCGCATGAAGATGATATTCAAGGGATTTGAAACTTTTTACATCAGGTAAGGGGACATAATAGCATTGTATCTATAGTGGGCCAATAACAAATTAATTTTTTTAAATAGCTATTAAAATTCAGGACAATTAGCGTAATTTAGCTAAAATTCTTGAATTTTGCCCCTCTTGGGGCGCATGAAGATGATGTTCAAAGGATTTTAAACTTTTTACATATGGTAAGGGGACATAATAGCTCTGTATCCCTAAATGGTCAATAGCAAATTAATTTTTTAATAGCTATTAAAATTCAGGAAAATTAGCGTAATTTAGCTAAAACTCGGAGATTTCGCGCCCCTTGGGGCGCATGAAGATATCAATTCAGGGGGCAAATTTTTTTTTTTTTACATAATAAGTAATACAATACGCAACTTTCGCACGTCGGGCCGATTTTGAATTAAAAATTTTTTATGCTACGCTCCACCCTACTGTACATACGGATCCTTGCACATCGCCGGTTAGATGTTTAAATTGTGGGGGCGAACACAGAGCAGATTACTTGCAGTGCCCATCCCGTTTGAAAGAATTTCAATTTTTAAATTTTAAAAGTAAGAAATATTGTCGTTTGTGGAGGCCCGGAGAAGGTTCTTTCAGAGGCCGAGCATCGAATCTTATGCCAAGGTAGCCAGTATAAAAAAATCGGGCTATGAGGAAATACAGAAAGTAATTGAAAATAGGACGAACAACTTGGTTCCTGTGTTGGTGGAAATGACTACCAAACACACAGAAAAGGTCCTGGACGCAATTAATACACTCATAATTAATACACTCGTAATGTCATAATGAAATTCATGGCAGAGGTAAGTGATTTACAGCTTGGGCAGAAACGTCCTAACAGAAAGGAGGATAAATTGTTTTAAAAAATTAGTTTTATTTATGTTTCTAGTTGATTGTTTTTTCCCTTCGCTTTTTGTTTGTCACAAATATTGGAATGTTTTTCTTCCTGTTTTGTGGACCGGCTTTTCCGAACTGTATTTTGACTGGGTAGTTTATCAGTTGTGTTTCTTTTTGTTTCTGTTTATTGGTTTACTGGTTTTCTGCTTTATTTATGGGGAAAAAACGTGTTTTTGTGGGCTGGCATTTGCGAACTGTATTTTGCCCGGGTAGTTTATCTGCTGTGTTTTTTCTTGCTTCTGCTTTTTGGTTTAGGGGTTTTCTGCTTCATTTATGGGTATTAATATAATTCAATAGAAATGCCGTAGTTTGATGAATAAACTTCCCTGGCTTAGTCATCCTCCCTTCTCAGATGCTGATATTCTAGTTTTTCAAGAGACTTTCCTGTCTCCGGACAAGTTGGTCTCCTTTCCTGGAAAAATTTTCTATAGGTCTGATAGGCTGCATCACGCAGGCGGCGGGCTGGCTATTGCAGTTAATAACAAGTGGTCTTCAGTCAGTATCAACCTCCCTGATTTGGGTCTGCGAATGAGTTTATGGGTGTCCGTTGTCTCTTCGGCTCTGTATACTTGAATATCATTAATATCTATTCTGGTTCCGGATATGGCTAAGCTTTGTCATAGCATTGATGGCCCGACTTTAATTCTGGGGGACTTCAAGCTCCACCATCAGCTCTGGGGCTCCCAGGTGTCGTCGCGGAACGCCGAGGACTTCGTGGTTTGGCTGTGTGATAGTTCATTTTGTCTAATGAATTTCTCTGATCCAACCCATGTTGCCCCAAGCGGGGGTGTACTCGTTAATTGACCTGTCTCTATCTCGTCGGATTTGTTGGTGGGCTCAACTGTTCAAGTTGAAGAGGATACATATGAAAGCGACCATTTTCTACTTAACATTAATGTAGAAATCAGGACACCACTGCAGCCAGGTTCCATTCTTTACTAATGGCCTCGCATTTGCCAGGTGGTTAATGAATCTCTAGAGCAATCTCCTGTTGCACATTATAATTTTTTTCTCGAGTTAGTCCGCGGTACTATGCACCAGCATAGCTTCTCAAGGAAGCATCCTGCTAAAGTCCTCCCGGTGTGGTGGTCAACTAAATGTAGTGGTTTGCTGAGGCAGAAGAGATATTACCTTAAGAAAACCCATCAGCTGGTGTCTACGGAGTTCTGGATGATATTCAAACAGGCTACTGCTAGACTTCATCAGGCTATACGGGATAAAAAATGACGGTTTTGGGACTCAGTATGCTGCGACGCAAAGGATCCGGGTATCCTGAACAAAGTTTTCCGCAAGTTCAAGAACCGGCAGTCCTTATCTCCTGATTCCCGCTTCTGCCTGAGGCACGCTGACACCCTTAGTTCAGAGGCGAACACTCAGTCAGAACTCTTCTTTTGCAGATCACTTCAATGAGGCTGCGTGTCATGATCCGATTCCCCTAACCTTTGGTGCTGAAGAACCCGAAAAGCTGAATCGAAATTTTACAATGACGAAACTGAAGGAGGCCATACGTCGGCTGAAAATAACAGCTCTTGGTGAAGATAAAATCAGTGCTGCATTCTTTAAGGGACTCTCGAATCACTCCTTGGAGTGCCTTCTCAGTATCTGCAACGATATCTGGTCCACGGGCGACATTCCTTTGGGGTGGACCTCTTCCATGAGTATTCCGATTCTTAAACCTGCTAAACCTAAATCTGACATCGCTTCCTACTGGCCTATTGCGCTCACCTCGGTTATGTCAAAATATGTGAAAGAATGATCGCCAACAGAATCACCAATCATCTTCTTGAGAATAAATCCCTTGATCCCAGACACCTCGGTTTTCAACCGTTCCGTGAGAGCCAAACTGCAATCACTACACTCCACCTAGACATCAAGCAGGCCAAACTGGAGAAGAAATTTATACTCAAGTACGCTAAGATTGGAATTGTCGGCCCGATCCTCTTCTGGCTTCATCGTTTCCTTTCCGGTCGGTGTATCAAGGTGCTGTGGAGGGGTATCATTTTGTCTTCCCGCACCTACTGGTCGAAGAGTTCCTCAGGGTGCAGTATTAAGCCCGATCCTCTTTACTATCTTCTTGTATGATTTTTTAGAGGTGCTGGAGGGGCTATCTAGTTATTACCGGGATTATATTTCAAATTTCTCGGCATTGGTTTTACATTTGACTAATCTTACACGAAAAAGAGTGGCAAACGTGATCCCATGGGATGCAGACGCTGAAAACGCAATCAGCCGGTTAAAGGAGAAATTGTCACAAATGTCGTCAATGTTTACCCCTAAACTCGATCGACCGTTTCAGTTGTATACTGCTGCTTTCGCTAATGCTATCGGAGCTTGTATTGCTCAGTTGGACGATTAGGCACAAGAGAGACCTATTGCATTTTTTAGTAAGAAACTTACAGATACCCAGATGCGTTGGGCTACTATAGAGAGAGAAGCATACGGTGTAATCGAGGCTTTGAAGAGGTTTGACACTTGGATATTCGGTGCAGAGATTGAGGTCATTTCGGATCACAATCCACTCACTTTTCTTACGAGCAGCGTACCGCGTGGAGCAAAATTGTCTCGTTGGTCTCTGGAATTGCAGAAATACAATTTAACTATAACTTATCGTAAAGGTTCTGTACATGTAAACGCAGATTCTATGTCAAGATTGACGTTTGATGAAGGTTAAACTGTAATTTTTGTTCTTTAAATTGTGTTTTTGGAAATTATTTTTTTTTTGTGTATTAATTTATGAAATTCATGTTGATGAATAATATTATATATATATATATATATATATATATATATATATCTTGAATTAATTAGTTAATTAGTTATAATGGGAAGTTCCACATTATTCTCACCTTTTCTGAAAAAAAATGTGTGGTATAATTATGATTTTATGCTTCATTGTGGCAAGGGTCACCAATGAGCTTCTTTGAGGGGAAAGTTGTCAGAGATGTGAAACCCAACGAGCAAATTTAAATGCAGTTGTCAGAGTAGTGAAACC
The DNA here is from genome assembly GCA_963932465.1 of Maratus speciosus. NCBI lineage: Eukaryota > Metazoa > Arthropoda > Arachnida > Araneae > Salticidae > Maratus > Maratus speciosus. The sequence goes on from OZ010789.1 coordinate 312,444,924, forward strand.
CGACGGATAAATTTAAATGCAGTTGTCAGAGTAGTGAAACCCAACGGACAAACTGAAACGTCTAGAATGGACCTTTTTTACTTTGAGTCACTGTCTGCCATTGAACTTTAAGTAACTCAACTGGCAACGGGACTAAACAGGGGATCCTGAGAGCCGATGCAGAAGAGGTTGAAAAGTAATGGAGTGTGGAAGAGAGTTTTGTGTAGTTTTGATCTATTGCTTTATTTTAAATGTTTTTAGAGTATTAAATATGTTGAGTTTTAATTCTGTGTGGCGTTCAAGATTTTATGAGTAGTGTGAAGTTACTTCAATAGCTCCCTATTTGAATGATCCTCGGCTGCGAGTTTAATGGTTTCAGAAGCTCCGTATCACAAAAACGTCACTGGTACCGCGCTTCACGAGTTGGTTTCAGTGGCCTTTTCCCTCATAATTCTTACTCACAGTTTATCTGTATTATCTGCGCTCCAGTGTGTCAGTTGGCGGTCCCCCAAAGTGATTATCTGGCTGCACAATAAAATACAGAGAATGGCTGACCACATGATGAACATTGACTTCTACTGGGTTCCAGGTCACCAGGGGATTTCCCCAATGGCTGGCAGTCTGGCCCGAAGTGTCACCGAGGCTGACGCCTTGCTGGACTGGGTTTCACAAGAAGACCTATACCGCTCAGGCAAATCAAATATCAGGAATCAGTACGATCAGAGTTTCTTTCCTAGCAAATACCAACAGTCACATGACAATATCCCCAGCATCACGCAGTCCCAAACATGGGCTTTGAATAGACGTGAGGACATACTAATTTCCCGGCTTATGTGCAAGATGGTGATCATCCTGTTTTGGGTTTACGGATGATGGTAATTGTAGTGTATGTCATGTTCCTGTCTCTTTGGAGCGCATTCTTTTTTCTTTTATGAAGTATTGTCAACAGCGTGCTTTATCTAGAAATGTTTCAATTTTAAATAGTGATTGTTTTCGGTCTTTTCCGATCTTTCTGGATAAGTTTGTCTCATCTGAAGATTTTCGAACTTCAACTATGGCTTTTTTGCATCGTATTAATCGTTTTTAATGTTGCCTTTTCATGGGTGTTATTTTGGTGTTGATGGGTCATTTGAGATGACAGCCATGCCGCTATAGATCTCAATGCGCCCCCTTTCAAAGTACCAAGTTTAAAATCCATGAACCATTAAATCAAATAAGTTTTTAAAATCGGCTAAACATGATTTTAAAGTGAAAATGCTTTTCAGTTTTTAAAAATGGTTAGAAGATTTAATACAAATAAAATAATATTGTACCGAGATATGCATTCAGCTGTTTTGTATAATGCTTAAAGGTAGCATACACGGGTAGAATTACAAAGAAATAAAAAAAAAAGGCGCTTAGATGTTGTTTGCTATTTGATGCTAAATATAATTTATTTTGCTATTTTTAGTTTTAAAGATTTTTTTTATTCTAATTAGAAAGAAAAAATTTCCAAAAAGTATCAACAACACATCAAATTTTTTCCAGTTCATTCATGTTCAAAATAAGTTTTAATAATTTTAAACTTAACATGAGCAGTTGAATAAAATTTACCTTTTTCTTCTACAGATACAAAAATACTACATTTTTATCATAAATCCCTACCTTAAGGCTAAAAGTTCCTTAAATTATTCTAAAAAATACTATTCATCGATATACTCGGGCCTTCATCAATCATAAGAAAAACAAATGTATACACTTATGTCTAGAAACTTATGCTATGTTATCGATTTTTTATCAAATCTATGAATTTTTCAACATTTTCTCAAACCGATGACACCTCCAAAACATCCTTTCATCTTTCAGCTGAGTGAAAGAAGATGTTCTTCATTTGAAGTCGTATAGCAGACTGATATACGTAAATAAAAAGCTCGTGTCTCCGGCTTATCTGAGGAGAAAATGCACTGTGTGACTAAAAGAAATATTTACATACCTTAACTATGTGTATTTTTTGACGTGATTAGTAGAATTTTTCTTGGCGGAAAGCGTTTCCAGCTTAGAAAGCTATGAAACATTTTTTGAGGAAATTGGATAAAGGAAATAAATATTGAGTAAGTTTGTATAGAAATGTGTAGAATGATGCAAAAGGGATACTTATACATTATTCAAAGGGACCGTGGTATAGAAAATGTTTTTAAAAAATAATTTTTTTTTTCATATTCGGTATTTAAACAGTGCAGCTCATTATATTTTCCTTTAAATAAATTACAACTATATGTATATATTTTTTTTCAATTCGTAATATGAAATTTTAAAAAGTATTTTAAAACTTGTTAAACAAATAAAGATGTTAGCAAAATCGCCATAAATAGTGGTGCAATATGGTGACATGAATCTTTTAAAAATTATTAAAAATAAGGAAAATATGAAAAAAAAATTAACTAAAGAAAATATTAGCAAAATATTTCTACTTTATTGTCCTACTAATTGCAATCAGGAGATAGATGATTGATACATAGTTATGCTTGTTATACAAATGCATGCTAATAATATACAAGTTATTGTTACACAAAACAAAATATTATTATTGATTTATATGTTTAGTATTACCTACATGTTTTTGGTTTAGTTTGTTATTTGATATTTCACATCTGATAAGCATGTGCAAAATTTCAATACTTTTCCAGTCCAGGATCCTTGGCGTGATTTTTTAAGCTGTGAATCAATTCAATACAGTATATACTGGCGTAAACGCGCACTTTTGAAACAAGAATATAGATCAAAATTTGCCGATACGCCAGGTATAAAATTAATACGTAAAAATTAAGCTTAAGAAATGAGATTTCTGCATTAATGAATAAGATATGCAGACGTGATCTTTTGAATGGACGAGCGTTAGATTCCAACACTTTATAGGGATTTGAGAAAAAAACCTTTCAGTGGCGTATGTAGTCACTTCACATTTTCCAATTTTCTTTATATTTACATTAGTTGTACTTTTTAATGTTCTTTGTTGTATTTTCATGCTACATATTACATGGATGTTTCTTTAAAAAAAAAAAAAAAAAAAAAAAAAAAAAAAAAAAAAAAACAAAGAAATGTACGGAATAGGCCGAATATACCTAAAAATAGAAAAATGCTTCTCAATTCGCAGATACGCGTTATGCGCCGGAATATACGATATTTTAAATGCAAATTTCCAACTCGGCGAGAAATGTATGGACAATGATTCAAACCAGGGATCTCTTGGCTGAAGCGGTCAGTGCACTGCCATTTCAGCTATCCCGGGCGAATCTGGTTGATCTAATTCACCCAGCTAACCATATTGATTCTAGCATCTGGTCTGATATCTAAGTTCAACAGAATCTATCGCAGGTAATGAAACTCCAGAAAACGCTGGATACAAATAATCGTATTAAAGATAATCTAGTATAAGATATATTTTTTTTAATTTGAAAAGCCTATGTTGACGTGGAGATGAAAAATGCTTATACACTTAAAAAAATTTTAAATTCCAAAAATTTCAGAAATACGCACTTTATAAACGCATTCCCATACTTTTCAAAGTAAAAGGTATGAGCGCGAATATTAATCTAACAATTACCAATGCGTCTAAAAATTTAATTTACTATAAAGCCGTAGGAAATTGTAGACCACTTAATATTTTGAAATTTCGTCAAGATTTTGAAAAGGAAATTCTGAATAGTTAATGTATTTACACAGCTTGTAGGGAAAAAAAACAGACTCTGTTGACACAGAGAAAAGTATGATATATGTTATATTAAAATGGATAAACAACCATGCTTCTTTGATGATACGAAATCAAAGTATTTAAATGATCATCATTTTGGGACCCGTCAAATTGATGGGTTCCATAAGGCTAATGTTAGAGGAACGTCTATTTGCACGCTTTTTGTTTCAACATGAAAAAGAAACCTCTACTAGCAAAGATATTTCTTTTTCATGTTGAAATAAAAGGCGTGCAAATAGATGTTCTTCTGACACCAGTCTAAATCTAGTGTTAAAAAAACATCTATAATAACAAAGTTTGCTTCGCGGTCTTTGATTTTCGGAAACTTTTTTGATTACTTTTTATAGTCGATTAATCAGTATTCCCAAGCCGGGATAATGATTTTAGGATACTATCAATTCTCAAGTATACATTTTCATTATCAACAAACATGTTTTACCGACAAACGTGATAAATTAACAGCATTAACATTTGCATTTACATTAAAATTATTACAATTTCGTTACTCTTGCATGTATAAAACCAATGACACAATTGAAAATCTTTAACTGACCACTGGAAACTTCCTAAAAGCCGATATTCTGGTTTTAGAAAACTGATTAAGACTCTATAAATCTACTTGGATATATTTACGAAAATCGTTTGCAACAAAAGAAACTACTTTTATACATTCTTCTGTAAATCTAAAAAATGTATAGGTATCTGAGATTTCTGAAAATAAGGGACATTTTTTTGGATTCATGGGTAACTCGAAAGAGTTTGGATAAATGAAAGTTAAAAATCTAGTGCTAAAATCAACTTGAGTGAATAGTTAAAATTCATATAAAAAAGCACAAATATCAATGTATATTCATATAATAGTAAAAGTAGATTTTAATAAAGACAAGATTACCTTTCATACAAATAGTTACCAGGAAGCTCTTATAAGAGAATCTATTGAAATAATTGCTATTAAAGATATAGCTTGTAAGGATGATTTGCTGCATAATAGATGAAAGATCGTTTTGTAAGAAATTTTCATACCTTTATCTGGCACATGGCATTATCTGCCGTACAACAAATAAAAACGACATTTAAATAACCACTGACGACGGCCGTGTGATGGCTGAAAGCGTTTTGGATTTTTAATTGTTTTTAATGTGTTTTTAAGATATTTCTAATTCATTTTCAATATGCATTTATAATGCAATAATAATGCATTTCAATATTAAATGTATGCACCTGCAAATAATTTTAGTACATTTATTTGGTCTTTTTTATATGAATTCGGAAAAGTTTGTTTTATATTTTCGTTCGTGTTTATATTAGATTTTTGCACAATATGAAACCTTTGTCTTTTTCTACAGTGGAATATATACCAACATTTGAAATTTATCTATGCAATATACAGGGTCATCGATAAATAATGCCTAGATTTATAAAAATCATAACACCGAAACCTTATATGTTAAATGAGTAATTCTTTCACTACACGATAACTGGTGAACGCAAGTTTAGTTTTAGTTCACCAGAATTCGTTTGCGTGTCTGTATTATGCGCGGATTAGTTGTGCAGTCGTCAAAGTCAACCGACGTGCCAGACTGTAGCTGCTCAGTACGATGTTGACCGTGCAACAAAAATCACAGTGCGTCATTTTGTATGTGGAGTCAAATTCAATAGTCAGTGTACAGCGGCTTTTTTGGAGCTATTTATTGCACTGTCAACATCGTACTGAGCAGCTGCAGCCTGGCGCGTCCGCTGACCTTGACGACTGAGCAACTAATCCGCGCATAACACAGACACGCAAACGATTTCTGGTGAACGAAAACCAAACTTGCGTTCACCAGTTATCGTGTAGTGAAAGAATTACTCATTTAACATATATGGTTTCGGTGTAATGTTTTTTGTAATCTAGGCATTATTTTTGGATGACCCTATATTATCTAAAATTTCTTATTTTCTCTAATCTAAGAATTCAGTCTCTCTTGAAAAGATTCAGTCAATACTCCAGTTTTCATTTTCAACTGTTTTTGTGATTTAATACCACAAAATATGAATTCAGAATCACAAATATTTACAAAAAGCATAACATATTCAAAATTGCGGTATATTTCAATTTCATAAAAAAATTGTAAGTATACATTTCGTTTGTACTTAAACATAAATAAGAAAGATTTATATTTATGATGTACATAAAAGTACTGATTCGTTTTCAATAAAAATGAGATTTCAAAGACTATAGGAATTACATTTTTTCTATCTTTTTTTACTATTTCCCTTTAATGTGAAGATATTTATTTAAAAAATACATACAACCAAGATAAATGTTTTTTCTTTGTTAGCTTTGAACTTCAAATTTCTACTTATTAACTGAGAAGTGAATGACATAAAGCAAACCATACAAAACTTTAAAAGAAATTTTTATTCTACTCATAAAATACACTCCATTTAAAATTAAAATGTATTCAAGAAAAACACATGAAACTGGCACTCTATGTTAAAAATGAATTTTAAATTACAGTTTTGCACAAAATGTGCAAAAAGTTATAATCATTCAGAGTTACTCTTGTAAGAAATGAAAAACTTTCCATAAATTACTTTTAAGTGAATCACTGAATATTATAAGAGAAAAAGTTCAAGGAAACTGCATTTAACTTAACTTTGACGCTTCATTAAAAATTTCATTTTAATTGAGAAAACTATTTCTTTTAGAAATTTAATAACTTTTAAAACATAATATTTTTAATTAAGTATACATTTTATGCTTGAAAGGAGAAACTTTTTAATTAACAACAGTTAATTTGAATGTAAAAATGATAATTTAATGACTTAGCATATTAAGAAAACTGTTTTAACTGCTTCGACATTGTGTTAATACACACACACGCAAGCATACATATATAATATGTTAAACTAGAAACTTTCATTTTCTAAAATGTCTAACAACGTTTTGTATAAAGAAATCTAGTACATTAATCATTGAAAATTTCAAAACCTAGAGCGAATTTAGGGTATGATTGTTAAACTCACCAAATGGTATCTTAAAACAACATATCAAACACAATATAGGATATAAAGTAGGAAGGTTTTGCATTTTAACAACACAGAATTGTCATCAAATATTCATGAAGCTGACTTCATGAGCCAATTAGTTGCCATTCGTTGATTTGAATCTTGAGACAAAAGCTTTTCGGTAAGTTCTCACATATGGTTCCAGGATCTCATTCATTAAGCATCGTATGGAAACTACGTAGATGAAGTGTCTCAGTATGACGACATTTAACCTAATGCGTACTCAATGATTTCAGTTGTAAGATAGGGACGTTGGACATTTCCGTAAGAGAGTATCAGTAACACATAGATTTTATAGTTTTTGTGATATAGAAACGTGTAATTGCAACATATCAAACAGAATATAGGATTTAAGAAGGAAGCTTTCGCAGTTTAACAACCCAAAATTGTCATAAAATATCCATCAAGCTGACCCTCATAAGCCAATTAATTGTCATTCCTTCATTTGATTCTCGATGCAAATGCTTTTTGATAAGACCTCACATATGATTGAAAAATCTGATTTATAAAACATCGTGTGAAACCTACGTAGAAGACATGTAAAGTAAGTCAGCTTGCAACCTAATGTGTACACAAAAATTTTAATTGTGAGATAGGGACGTTGGACATTTCCGTAAGAGAGCAACATTACCACATAGATTTTACAGTTCGCGTGATATAAAAATGTTTAACTGCAAGAGAAGCTAATAATTATTCGAACAGGTGAAGCTCTTCAATCAGTTCATCAACATGGAAAGAACACTCTAAATGAATACCTGAAAATAATCCATAGTGTTTCAAATGTTTCTGAAGGGAAATCGCTGGTAACAAGGGAAAATCCACCGACGCAGAAATCAATTACAAAGTCTTTATGCATCTATAGCAACAATAAAGGAAATGAACTATAAGAAAGTAAAAAACATTATGTTCACCATTTTTTCTATAAAAATCTAGCTTCACCAGCGGTTGTCCGAATAATTAGACGTTTCAGCCAGCCCCCAGCGGTTGACTTCGGACGTCCCTTTACCGTTCCAATGCTTGAATCGAACAGAACAGCGAAAGAGACTATTGCGGAAAACGTCAAATATTTAAAAGCTAAATTTAATAAGCTTCCTGCATTGATCAGCTGGTAGAATAGGGTTGACGAGTCTAATACGCGTACGACTCCGGTAGCTTGGAAGTCATTATAGCATTTAGCACAATGCAAGATTTTTCTTTACATCCCTGCATAAAAATCATTCAGCAAAACAAGAATGGAAATATATTGTCGTCCTTGATGTTTACCCAAATGACTGCAACGAAAAAATGGTCTATTTACAATTGAAAATATAGAGAAAAGATGTCCAAATCTGGTTCCAAACATGCAAAGAGATGTTCATTAATGGTTTTGTGATTATTGCAGGTTTCTCTAACAATGGGAATTTAAAAATAATAAGAGTGAAGAAAAAATGTTAAATTCAACTCATCATACTATCAGGGAAATGTCTTACGAGCTATAATTACAGAAGAAGTTCCGTTTATTTATTCAATGTCTTTGAAAGAATAAATGTATACTAACAAAAAGCCAGTAACCGCAGTTTAAAAACTTCTACTGTATTCCTTGAAAGAAATGATACCTGGTATGTATTACATATATACTTTTACAATATACTCTTACAAAGTCTATTGATGTTTTACCTACGCACTATTGTGCCTTTGGTCTGCTGAAAAAAGCTCTTACCCCAAACCCACCACGATTGGTGTACTCTAATAAGAAGTGAAAGATGAATGGCGAGCAATACATACACCTTGAAATATTATAAAAACCATTTTATCATAGAACATACCATGGAGAATTATAGTCTATAAACTAGGTTATCATATTAACCTTCTTAGAATTATGCTTGGTATTTTATATAATAAATAACAGCACTGAGATCGTTCTAAATTAATAAAAATAGCCTCTGCAAAAAAGTTTTTTACGTTTCGCGCACTGTAAAAAAAGTTTCTTAACCTATAAAATTAGCATATAATCACGAACGAAAATATACCATAACCTGTTTCGACTTAACCACGATTCCAAGAAGCGTTATTTATCTTTACAAACCTGTGAAACCAATATGTTTTCAACATTTATAGAACATTTTTTCTTCGCTACCACGAACTTTCGGAAACGTTTCCGAAAGCAGTTTTTATAGCGTATGACTCAGTTTTCTTAACGCTGAATAGAGGTTTTTTGGATACTATCAATTTTCAAGTAAACATTTTTATGTTCAACAAACTTGTTTTATGTGCAAACAGGATAAATTGAAAGCACTACAATTAACCATAAAATTAATGTTGAATTGTTATTCTTACATGTTATAAATTCAATTATGCTGATGAAAATGTATACTTTAGAAATGATAACATCATACAAAAAACAAAAAAAAAAAACAGTTTTCCGGTTTAGGAAAATTGATTACTTCGTTATAAAAACTTTCCAAAAACTAGTGGCAAAAAAAAAAAAAAAAAAAAGAAAGAAAGAAAACTTTATTTTTATAAATATTTCTTTAAAGGTCGAAAATTATATTGGTTACTGAGATTATTAAAGATAAAGAGCGCATTTCGGAATCAGATCACTTGAAAGATTTTATTGTATATTTTCGTAAGTGGTAATATTATATTTTCCTTGATTACATTTGTCTTTTTTACAGTGTGTAAAAATACTTCTTTAAATGTCGAAAATATATTGGTTTCTGAGATTACTAAAGATAAAGAACGTATTTCGGAATCGGTTAACTTGAAAGACGTTATTATATATTTTCGTAAGTGGTAATATTATATTTTCTTTGATTACATTTGTCTTTTTTACAGTGTGTAAAAATACTTCTTTCAGTGTCGAAGATATATTGGTTTCTGAGATTACTAAAGATATAGAACGCATTTCGGAATCGAGTAACTTGGAAGACGTTATTGTATATTTAAGTAATTGGTAATATTATATTTTCCTTGAAGACATTTGTCTTTTTTACAGTGTGTAAAAATTTCAAAATAAAGAATAAAACGATAGCCAATTCTTCAATAATTTCAATATATTTGTACGTGGTGATATTGTATTTTCTTCAATTACATTTGTCTTTTTTACACTGTATAAAAATTTCAAAATAAAAAATGAAATGGTAGATAATTTTTCAATAATTTCAATATTTTAGTACGTCGTAATATTATATTTTCCTCCATAACATTTGTCTTTTCTACATTGTATAAAAATTTCAAAATGAAGAATAAAATGGTAGCTTCAATAATTTCAATATATTCCTATGTGGTTAGGTTATATTTTCTTCGATTATATATATATATGTATTTTTTTTTTTTTTTTTTTTTTTTACACTATATGAAAATTTCAAAATAATTAATGAAATGGTAGCCAATTTTTCAATAATTTCAATATTTTCGAACGTCGTAATATTATATTTTCCTCGATTACATTCGTCTTTTGTACAGTGTGTAAACAATTAAAATATTATATTTTCCTCGATTACATTTGTCTTTTGTACAGTGTGTAAACATTTTAATATAAAAAATGAAATGGTAGCCAATTTTTTATAATTTAATAAATTGATACAAACAACTGTACAAAGTAAAATATATTACCGAACTTTTTCAAAACAATTTGCGCGGAAAAGTATTTCTAAATAAACATGCACATTTACAATAAATTCTGCAATTCTTCAGTTGAAAATTCATATAAATCTTTTTTTTTTTTTTTTTTTTTTACTGTCTGGAAAGATATTTCCTTTTCTAAAAAAAAATAAAGTTCTCTTTTGTTCGTTTAGTGGAAACATTCAACTACGAACGATAAACGAGTTTGTTTTACAGGGTTTGAATTATCATACTGTTTATTCCTGTTCCCTTGGGTATTTCTACTATTTCAATGCTTCTCTTCGTCCAAGAGTGAACTTTTTATGATAATGAGTAAGAATCATTGGATTGCTAAAAGGTAAATATTTTAAATAGTTTTTTTTTCTGTACTTCAGAGAAAAGTTTTAAATACTGTAAAAAATCTGAGAAAATCTGTAAAAATAAAAGGATATGACATAACCTTTAGGGGATATAGAATTAGCTATGTGCATATTTGTTTATGAAAGATGCATGTTGACGGTAAGTTGCGCATTAAGTCGCTAAATAACAAACTGTCAAAAAAGACAATTGTTACTTAATTTAAGAAAATATATTATAGCTACGAACGAAAATAAACAATAGCCATAGAATTACCTATGATTCCGAAAACTGTTCGCTACCTTTATAAACGTCAGTTACCCATATATTTTTGAGATTTAAAAAAGCATCTGTAAAAAAAAGTTTTTGTTTGCTGCCACTGATTTTTAAAAATACGTCCAAGCAGTTTGTACAGTACGTTACGTTTCTCAAATCGGAATGTCGTTTTTTAAAATGCTATCAATTCTCAGTTAAACATGTTTAGCTGTATAACTGAACTTATGCATGCAAGAGCAATAAATAAGCAGAATAATATTAGTTTGATATTAATTTTAACGCTGTTATTTTATCATGTTTGTTTGTAAAACATATCTATTGGATATATAATAATTTTGAAAGATGACTTATGCCAGAGAAATCTGAATTTAATTACGTGAATTTTTATTCGCATTACGATTTGCAAAAATGTGTGTTAAGAATTAACACACATTTAACACAATAATTCTTCGAGTAAAAAAAAATGTCTGTGAGATATTTTCTCTAAAAAATATAGCACCATAAGCCTTTTATGATATGTACTTCTGTACAATCAACGAAATCATGACAAAATACACGGTAAAATAATATGTAAGAGAATGCAAAATGAGTGACTTTTCTAGAAATATATATCGCTTAGTTAAGAAGTATTTTACAAACTACTTTGAGTTCTTCCTACATTTAACCCTTTATATACTGGCTGTACTTATAAGTACCATTAAAATAACTTGTTATAAAATTCATTTAGTACATCGGTTAGTGGTAATACAGTTCATAATTTGCAATACAACTTACATTACTTTATCTTGTTCTAAAAGCATTATTGGTTACACAAAACAAAAATAGTTAAAAAGATAATTTCTTTTGCCTTTTCAACTTTTCAGCTTTCTTAGCGTTGGGCAGGAGGGAGGAATTTTTCTGTTAGGAAATATTTCTATATTTCTATTGTAAGAACTTTATATTTTTACGTTTCCTAATTCTATAAAATAATAAAAAATATTTAAAATAAAAGATTTGAGTGAGGTTTTAAATATTGCACAAAATCCCTATAAATTCAAATTTAATTAATTTTTCTAAAATCTTCATTCCTTCTAAAATTTATTAAATGATTATGTAAATCTTTCAATGTAGTTTAAATAATTCACGAAAAATGCTTTAGAAGATAAAAATCTCACAATATCATAATTCAGTACATAAAGGGTCAAATACTTCATAAAAAAAGATAGAAATTCATCGTCTGCAGCATTATTAACAACCTTTCTCTTAATAACACGATGAATAATATAATAATTCAAAAATCTTATGTATATAATTGTGTCATTTAAACAATCGTATTTTAATTTTAAAAGATTCTTTTTTGATCCTGTATACATTTTCCTTTATCAAAATTTAGAATTTAAAAAACACTTACAAAAATAATAAAAGAATGGCCTAAATACAGTCGTAGGGAAAAAAAAATAAACATCCCCTACTAACTGCGTATCAAATTACTCTAGAAAAAAGTTATTGGTGCCAAATGATTAGAGAAAAGGTCTACTTTTAAATGATGTATGTAAATTTTGCTTAGAGGGAGGGGGGGGGGGGAATCTACATATTAAAACGAACCCAAACTTTGTTTTTTCAATAGTAATACCTAAGTTTGACACCACAAAAAATTTTTACACCCTTCAATAACTCAAAATACAAATTTTCACGAAGTGCCTACGATTAGTTTCCGAGAAATTAATTATTTTAAAATAAGCATATTTTAGGGGATGTATTCAAATTGAAGTTCGGTACTCTATTTTTCAAATGCTACAGAATGACTATGTCACTTCTATTAATGTATTATTACTTGCCAATTTCACAATTTCACTCGCTTAATATGTTTCGACTATTGCCAGTCCAAATGTTTCCATAAAGTGAGTAAAATACATATTTTTTTCGAATTATGCTTTTCTGCACATCAAAGACACTTAAACCATCATTTTTAAGTTTTTTAAGCATATTTCGAAAACTAATTGGAACAAAAATTTGAAACTAAAGCAGAACCTAATAAATATAAATCTATCAAAACAATTGTAGGTTGCAATTCATATTTTTTTCGAATATTAATTTCATAATTCATGGTATAAATTTTTTCAAATTACAAATTATATGTATTTACGTTGGGGTCTTTTAGTATTATAACCGTACAAGAAATTATCACATTACGATTATAATTTCAGGAGATATCAATAAAAATATGAAAATGTGATTTAGCATTAGAAGCTCTAAATTTTTAATGTTTATAATTCAAAATCTTATCATCCAAATTACTTGAAATTTCTTTTCCTGGAATAGTTTGAAGCGAAAATTTAAACTATATTGTCAAAATTGGGGGTTGCTATTGGAAAAAAAACAAAGTTTGGTCTGGTTTTGATTTGTAGATGCCCCCTACCCAACTTTTATATACAGAGTGATTTTTTTAATGTTGTGAAAGTAAAACTCTATAACAAAAGAACCACTAATCCGAATGACCGGTAATTTCCCCAGTATGCTCCCAAAGCAATGTGAAATTTTTAGACGTTGTTAAAAAAAAACTTTAAAATCGCACCGACAGGTGGCACTGTAAGTTAACAGAAACAAAGAATATCGTCAGTGGTAGGAAAGCAACGGACGGTACTTTGAGAAAAAGAAAACTTTATTACGCATATCAAAAACATGCAGACTGCAGTAATTGATAAAAGGAACTGCAAGCACCTTTGCACAAACGCAACGAAATAAAATTATGGAGTAAAGCATTCGTACCGAACTGCGCAAGTAACGCAAGACATTTTCAATGTGCTAATTCGTTCACCGTTTTCAGGTACGATGTTGAAACCTCATGTTCCACAAGTGAGCGAAGAGTATCCGAGTGGATACTGTGGATCTGGTGCACAATGCGTGACGTCAGGTCGGCTAAGTTCGTAACACAACCACAATACACAGTATTCTTTAGGCATCCCCAGAGACAAAAATCGCAGTGATACCATAGAATAATGAACACGAGGTGTGCATGCTTTAAGGTTTTATCGACACTGTGTGCGTGGTGCGCAAGCTCGTCTCCCAACCTTACTGCATATACAGCGCCATCTGTCGGTGCTGTTTTAAGTTTTTTTAAACCGCCCCTAAAAAATTCCCATTGCTTTAGGAGCATACTGGTGAAATTTCAGGTCATTTGGAACAGTGGCTCTTTTGTTATAGGTGTTTACTTTCACAACTTAAAAAAAAATCACCCTGTACATTATTTAAAAATATATTTTATTTCAAATCGTTTGGCATCAGTGACTTTTTTCCATTATAATTAGTTGCAGAGTTAGTACGGGTGTTTACTTTTTTTTTTTTTTTTTTTTTTTTTTTTTTTCACGACTGCACATAAAGGAATGATCCATATGAATGAATAATTTTTCACTCACAGAGAAAAGTTTTTTTAAGTTTAAAAAGAATAAATGAAATTTCTTGATGTTGAAAATTTCAAACATTCAGGAATCCTTTCTCCGAATACTGCCGTTAATACATTTTTAGATAATATTTACTCTTTTTCGTAGTTATACAGAATGCCTTAGAAACTGTTTGACAATGTTCAGTAAAATGTCTTTCAGTCAATTATGTAGAATTTCATGCATATTTTTTTTTCTTTGATATTCTTTTCTGTTATTGTTATTTGTAGGAAGGGCATTCTTCTAAAAAAATTACAGGACTTTCTTGATTATAGAAGAATCTTCATTTAAAGGTGTACTTATTAGTCTTACGTTGAATCGGTTGAATTAGTTGAAATTGCCATGGAGACAGCTCAAACATTCCACCACCTGTTGAGGAGGATGACCTAATGGAAATGGAACACAAATCAACATCTTTAGAAATTTCCCATTGAATCTTGGTTAATCACGGAATTGGATATACTGTTTATTCTTATATCATTGTATTTTACGCATTTTTACTTTTTGTATATTTTATGTTAACAAAAAATGTAATTTTTTAAAGTTATTGTTCAGGGTTCCATTCTCCTCACCACAATATTTATTAATGTTAGTTTAAAGAAGCTTAGATTAAGTAGGTGCAATGTAAATGCCGTTTACCCGCTCTCTAGCACTGGTGTGACTTTTGGCAAATTTCTTCATTTTTGAATCCGGTTATCTCGTTAACTATGGCCTCTAGAGAAGAATGTTTATAATCTTTTTTGTAGAGAATTTAACAGTCTTTATTTTTTGTATTATAAATAGGACTTATAGATTTCGAGATATTAACAGACAACGAAAAAAATATACCTTCTTTTGCCTCCCAGTCCTCGCGCTCACCCCAATCCATCAGGACTTTTAGTATGCTCATTAATAGATTTTCCCAAACAATATTACCAAATTTCAAAACTTTCGTAATTATGTCTTAAAATGACCCAAAATCTGCCTAATTTGACTGGACTATAGGTATTTTTTTTCAGTAACCTCTTCGTTGTTTAACGTTACAGAAAACCTAAGTTAAAACTTGAAATCTACAATCTTTTTTTCTGTACGAAGCCAAAACCAGGTTAAAAAGAGGCATTGTAAAATTTACTACATGTTTTAATCCATTAATGAATATTTACTCTGCTCAAAATATAACAGCGATTACAATAAAGAAATGAGTAATAAAAGTAATAAAATAAATAGTATTTAAAAAATGAATATTTTACAAGTATTAAATATTTATCGTCAAAATCACGCTTTATTGCATGATTTTAACAAAGAGTATCTGTTATAATATATTAATTAGGCGTGGACACCCTATTATGGAAAATTCACTGCTTTTTATGCATAATAAAAAACGTGAGATAGTGAATTTATTTTTAGGAGTACATAATATTTGCTCTGTTTCTCTTTTAGGTATGGCAACAGAAAGAAAGAAAATGCATTAGTTAAACTACAATTTTATATTTTCTAAATTGATATTTAAGCGTATAATCATAATTTAATAAATATGAAAGTATAAATGGTTAAAGTCCATTTAAAAAAAAATAAACTATATTTTTTAAATTTATTTTTTCTACATTTTAATACTTAAAATAATACGTCATTTCAGTTTCATAGCCAGTTGGGTTATTTCGGTGAGTACGATTTTGTGCATAGTAAAATTCATTGTTGTTGTAACCCATATTCAATGATAAATATAAAGGATATTCGGCGATTTATAAGTTTTGTGTGTTAACTGAAAATTTCCTAAAATTAACATATTAATTTTCAATTAAATAATTTCTAAAATATGAAATTGTTATCGGAAACATACATTTGAACATATTTTCTGTAATTGTAGCACATGAACTTTGAGTAATAAATCAATTACAAAATTCCATCTTTATATTGAAATGCCAATTTGCATTAAATAAGACTTTAATAAAATTAGTAAAGTAGTACAATTCTTTATTAAAGGTGTAGAGAATAAATTTTAAAAAATTCCCAGTGAAAAAAAAAAAAAACTATTTCAGAATAAATGAACTATCTTTTTGTCCTCGGTGCTTTTTCTAGGCGGTCAAAGTTTTTCGATTAGTTCCGTTGAGATTTGTTGAAATCACTTAAAAAGTCGAGATTTGTTCGGTTGGGAAACAAATTTGTCTCCTGCATTTTTTCCTTCACATTTTACACAATGTAAATAATTTAAAAGACTTTAAGGCATGGGGGAACTTCTTTCCTTTTTCTCGATATAGACAAAAAATTATTTAGATGCTTGAATAACTTTAAACATTTAAAACGCTTCCTGAAAAAAAAAAAAAAATGTTACAATTAAATAAGGAAATGTGAAACGCATATGAGAGACGCATAAGACAATTTTTCTGTCAAAGAAATTGTAAGTTCGCACTTTATTAAATTGAAATCCACAAAAAAAGTTGTAAGAGCTCTTAATTTTAATTTGTAATCAACGTTGAAAAGAAAAAGCTATATTCATTTTTGCTATTAAAATATTTTTTGCTATGTCTTTTCAAAATAACCCAATCTTTTGTTCCATGATACGGACCAGTCTTTTTTTATTATTATTATTTTAAGTCTTATATAAAATTTCTTTTTTATTTTACTGGTAACTATATTATTTTTTTTCAGTTATTTCGAAAGTTTAATACCATATCACAGAACGGTTTAAGAATTAAAACACCTCAATATTATTTTTCATTAAATATATTTTACAGCATACTATGTTATTAATTTTTAATTTCAAAAGATTTTAAGGTACACACAATATATGTTTCAAGATCATCGTGTTATTTAATGAAAAAAAATAGAAAATATTATGCAACAGAATTCTATATAGAAGCTGAAAAACACTGTGAACTTACCTTGCTTTGGCTATTTTATATTTAGGATGTAAAAATTACATACTACTATTAATTTTCCCTTTTGGTATGTTCTTTTCATTCAATATACATAGAACATAGATTATCAATTATGGGTAACTTATAACATATTTTGACTATTTTAAAAAATAATCTAGATTTATACGAGTTGCAATTTATAAAATTCAGTGAAAAAAATGCCCCTGTAGGGACACTTTTTCACTCAGTTGGAGAACTTGCAACCTGTATGATTTCTTTACCAAACATTAGGGCTGTGTTGAAGTATCAATCCTTTCAGGGGCATGTAATTGTGTTCCTGTAACGTTGAATTCCCACCGGAATTTTCGATAATTTTTATTTAAAAATACGAAAAAGCAATTTTCCTACTTTTTTCCACCAAAGTTATAAAAGTAAAATTTAATTAAAAGTTTCTAGTGCAAATCTTGATTTAAATTACAGCAGGGGTTCAAAATAGCCTATGACTGTGTTAAAATATTAAAGTGCAGTCTAGAATTAAGCAGATATCTGCTTAACTCTAGCAACTCTGCTTAACTCTAGTGCTGTCGTCACTTATAATTTAATTTCATAGTAATTACGATGAAGTGAAATAAATTGTACATATATGACAATAATGCTATCAGTTTAATAAAATCATTATCATAAAGCTAATTTAAAGAAAACACAATTTATCTATTGAATATTAAAGTAATAAATGTGTATTAAAATGTTATAACAGTAATTATCGTTTATTTTTAAACGGAAGTTATTTTTCGCAGAAAAAATAGCGTTTGATATAAAGCAGAAAATTCATAGATAGTCCAATATTATTACAAGTTGTATTGTAATATCAATAACCCTCATATTTGCTCATGCGTACAATAACTCCAGTTACAACCTCTGTGAAAATATATGAAAAAGGTAAATGCCCATTCAAATAAAAATATATTCGTATTTGTTTCTAAGTATTAGATAAGAAAACCTGGGAGATTTCCAGCAAGAATTTACTCTTATGCTAATTAAGGACAAGAGAAAAACTGCGGAAAACGGATAATAGATGAAGAAATTGGTTCAAATATTTGACTAGGAGTTTTTTTTTTTTATCCATTTGCATTTCGTTAAATTATTTAATGAAATCGAGTTTATACTTCCTTTTCGTACCAAATGTCTTAAAATGTCAAACATTTCTAGAATGCATGTTAATGGAGACAGTGCACTGCACATATCATGCAATATTTTAATGAAATCAAATGACATCAGGTACCGTTAAAAGTTTTTTTTTTTTTTTTTTTTTTAATACTGCTACATTATTTCTACAAAACTTACAATAAAGCTGTGTAAAACGTTTTATTAATACAGTATATGGGGAACTAAATATATCTATTGCCTGAAATAATATCACAAAAATAATATCTCAAAATCATTTTCTAAATCTGTCACACACTTTGAAATGTAGTATTTTAAAATATATTTTTAAAATCTTCCTTTTAAAAGAAATTTGTAAACATAGTTAATATATATCTATTTCAAACATCTTAACAGACAATATTTTCTTATTTAAAAAAATAATAATAATGGAATAAAATAAAATAAAAAATCAATAAAAAAGATTTTTTAATTAATAAGATTCAGTTAATAGTTATAGATTTTTTTTTCATATATTGCAAATTTTTATTAATAAGTAAAAAGAAAAAAATTGTATTTATTTTTCAAATTGTTCCAATTAAATATCTCCTTGAAATAAGATAAATTTGCTAAACGGAGTAACAATTAAAAGTTGTTTTTCAAGTATTGCGGCTGGTGTTTTCTTTTTATACAATTTTGCTTACATTAATTTCATTCTAAATCACTCCTATAATGTAATAATTTAGCCACAAATTACAATAACCTTTCAGTTATCACAATTGGGAATTTGGGGTCGAATATAATTTTCAATAGGTAAAATTTGAATTCAATAAAAGCACACGAACGAAAATTGACAATACAATAAATTGAATAGCTATGCATAAACATTTTTATATAATCTTAGGTAATAACATCAGAGGATTTTTTACTTCCCTGGATAAAAAGTAAATAAATCTTCAACGCCATACAAGAAGACCAGTCACAACCTTTATATAAATTATTACAAAAATCACACCCTTTATAAATTTTTAACATTTATATCACTGACATTTTTTACATTTTTAGCAACCATTCATATTAAGTGCTTTTGAATATATATATAAAGAATAACTAACACTGAAACGAAAAAGTGTAAAACAATAACTTGAATTTAAAAATTCAAATACTATACATAATCATTCTCTATTTCATCCACGTTCATTCAATGTTTATAAAAGTATGTAAATAATTCAATAACAAATAGAATACACGGGGTACACACAAAATTTGTCTTTTAATTTAAAGAGGTTACAAATATGGAACATGTATTTTGTTAACCCTTTAAGACCGGTCAGCTTTTTGAGTTTCTTAAAACAATGTTATAACTGAAATCTGAAACTGGTAATTCAATATATGTTGATAAAATTCGTATAATATAGTTTCTGTTAACTGGAACAATCACTGGATTCCGGCATTTATGAAATAGATAACCCAGGAATATAGAATTTTAGTTATTGCCTAACCCGCACGACCGTGCGGGTCCGGTCTTAAAGGGTTAAAAGAGGCACTACAATTTACAAATAATAATAATAATAATAATAATAATAATAATAATAATAATAATAATAATAATAATAATAATAGTACAAAAAAATCTTTGTAAGGCTAAATGGAATCTCTTTTATTTAAAATTTTCTTTCTTGGTAGATAGATGGAATGGAATTATATTTTGAAAAAATTAACAAATAAAAGAATGTATAGTAATTTAACCCATAACTACTGAGAGCGGTCTGACAGACCGCTCCAGATTATTCCGCATGCATTTCCACCCCTCAGAATAGGTAATAATCCCCACCCTTACCTCTACCTTCCTGAAACGGCCCCCCAAAGTCACATTCTGCTTTTCATTCTGCTAGCTGCTTTTGTTATTTTTTTTTTTTTTACTCATTTCATTGCGAAAGCGGTCTGTCAGACAGCTCACAGTAGTTGTGATTCCGTTTTTGTCCGAGAAGGAACTTTTTATTTTGTGGATAATTTTATACTTTTTTCATGATATTATTGGAAAAATGGAATCTAATTATTCGAGAAAACGACCGGTGTAACTCAAACAAATTGAAATTGAGGAGCTTAAAAAATGAGTTCGATATAGAATATTCAGATTCTGAAAAAATTATCACGATTCGCGTTCGGAATTATCACTGGATGATGAGGAAAATATTTCAAGTAACTCAGAGCATTTTTGTGGAAAAAATAATTTTATATGGACTACAAAAAAAATCCAAATCGTGTTATTCGAATTCCGAAACATAATATTGTGGTGCTGCTGCCAAATTTAAAAGTTCCTGCAAAAACTGGGCATAAAGCAGAACCAGAAGAAACTTGGAATATACTATTTGTTAAAAACGTTATAGAAATTATACTTAAATGGACTAATGTAAAAATTAAAGAATGTAAATTGCTTTATTCCGATTAAATGAGACACGAACTTACTGATACAGATGATATTGAAATAAAAGCATTTCTGGGATTATCATTGCACTCAGTAGTTTTCAAATCAAATCGAGAGTCTCCCTTCAATGTTCGAAAATGAAAGACATTGGCTGCAACTGAACATTTTGTACTGCGTAGTAAAAAAAATATATATATATATTTTTTATTTCTACGGTTATATATAATTTAATATGTACTAAACTCCATTAAAAAAAAAAATGTAGATATATATGTAATCTTTAACTTACGAACGTTTTTTTTTTAATTTATAAAACGACATTTTTTATGCAAATAAAATCTAGTTTTTACTATTTAACTATACTTTTATTAGATATTCATATATTTTTTACAAAAAATACATTTTTATTCAACGATTGTTAGATGAGTTTAAAATTACACCTTTCTTTTCATCGCTGTCCTGCAATAAATCGTTTTTTCTTACTATTCCCATATAACAAGGTACCAGTCTTTAGTCTTCAAAAATAACTTTAAGTTTCGAAAAATGATTTTAAATCAATAAAGTAGATAAGTATTGGTAAACAAACCATTTTTTACCACTTAGTTGATAATTTAATTATGTTTTGATTTAGCGGTCTGAGAGACCGCTCACAGTAGTTAAGGGACAATTTTTGTCACAGTAGTTAAGGGTTAATTGAAATGTAGTATACTTTTAGAACTGTTACAAGAATAGTTCTTTCAACGTAAAACCCTTAAAAATAAGGACAAAAAACATTGATCCGGGTAAATGCGTTTGTTGACATCTCCAACAAAGGTCGCTATAAATACGATTTTAAAAGTTTTATGGATTTCAAGTTACTATTCTTGTTGTTTTAGATCTTTTATAAACCACTAGCTGGCTCGCCCGGCGTTGACAGGGCCTGTGATGAATGATCCTTAAATTAACCGCAAATTTGTATGACTTTATATCTTTAACTCTATTTTATTTGAATTTATATTTTTAAATGAAAAAATATTGAATTGAAAGTATATGCTATTTCGTATTATATTTTCTGCATAATTTGCTTTCTTGGAGTCTATGCCTACCGAAAGCGAGCGAAACCGCGACGAAATACTCTGATTTTTACTCATTTCGTCGAAATGTTCACACATTTGATTTTGAAAAAAAAATTCTACCTGTCCGAATGTTTCAAAACCTTTAAGGTGATGTAAATCTGGTCTATAGAGATACTCTAAAAAGATTGTGTTAAAATACGGACGTTTAGTTACTTTTAGCGTAGAAAAATTTCGTCTCCGTGAGGCGCGAAATGACTTGAGCTCTCCGGCGTATTTGAAAGGGTTAAAAATCATATTTTTTAAAACCGATTACACCATCGATTATAAGAATCTTTTTTCTTTAAGAACACGTTTTTGGTTTATCGTTACCTCTAAAATTGCACCCTAATATGGGCGTTGCAATAAGGGAAAAAAACGACACTTTTTGAAAATTATTTTTCAAAGTGTTAACTGCGATATGTTTTTTAATTGGCTGCGGCATTTGATATGTATGATCTTTTAGAATATGTATTCCGTTTTAAATTTACTTAGAGGTTTGGCCGATGTAAGTTAATCTTGCTTCCCTACATTAAAAAAAAATCTATGTTTTCACTTACCGGCAGTCATAAATTGGTTTTGAATTACTAGGATTCTTTCTTTTATTTTTGTTGACCTTCTTTTAAAGCAAACATTTGAAATACATTTAGCAATAACAAAACGATTTATAACATTAATGATATTTCTTTGAAGATAAATTTCCATTTTTCATGTAATAGGTATTTAATTTTGAATATTTAAATTGCATATAATTATTTTGTCGCTGCAAAAATCAAATAAATCTATTGTATCCTGCATTTTAATAAAATGAATCCATACATAAATATGCAACTTATGCCTATATATGTATATGTGTATACAGGTTGATTAAAAAAAAATACAAAAAGGCATGGCAAATCAGGCATTAAAAAAAGGATAAAAAATTACATAGGAACATGGGGTCGGAAACCACTTATTTAGTCACAAATAAAGGGTGGTTCATCCTAACTCAATTTGTGATATTGGTAATAACTTTCCGAAAACTGAAGTATATTATAATAAAACATTTAAAAGACGTTCTCACCTTTGTTCTAAATGTGATAGCACCGAACAAAAATGACAGAAGTTTGGATTATACGCACCAACAGTATGCCCTTGACGCCCCCATTTTGGACTGTGATTATCAATTCATACTGTATCATCGATTGCTTGAGCAACATGTTTTCCAGATCTTTTCGTTTGTTATCACATTTCACAAAAAACAAGGTACATATCGTTGCATTTTCATTACAATGTTTTCATTTTTCTCGAAATTATTACTGTCAACCTTGGTTCAGTTAGGATGAAATACCCTGTATTTCCGACTAAATAATTAGTTTGCGAGCCTAAGTAAATATGTGATTTTGTATCCTTGTTGTATGCTTGATTTGCCATGTCATTTTGTAAACGTTTTTTTTTTAAATCCCCGTGTGTATATATATATATATATATGGAATTTACACCCATATAGTATATGTAAAATCACACCTTAAACATATAACGATATTTAAGTAGTTTTTGTGACACTTTAAATTGTGGATTTTAGAATGTTGATGGCCACGATTATTAAATAAATGTTTATAACTTACAGTACTTTTTCAATTAAAGGTGGTGTATATAGCATTTATAGCTTTGATGTATTGGCATGTGTTGGTAGTCCGTACTATAACTGTTTTCGCAATGCTTTAAATCATGGATTTCATAACATGTATAGCAATAAATTTTAATTATAAAATCTATATAAAAATAACAAAAAAAACTGGCGTAAAAAATAGCAATAAAGTTAATAAAAGAATTATATGTTTTGCATTTTACAAAAATACATATGCAATTCTATAGCTATTAATAAACCTAATAGTTAAATAATAGTATTATAAAGTATACGTATAAATTCTGATAAGTGTATTTATTTTCGTACGTCAAAAACACAAAATTTTAAACCAAAATAGATTTTTTTTAACTAGGTATTCTATTTTCAATCATGTGTTTCTCCTTATAACAGTTCGCAATCAAAGTGTTACTAAAAGCCATAATAAACAAATAAAAGAAAAAAAAAGTCCTTCCGGCCAGTGCCGGGAGGAAGAGGTAGCTTTCATATTCCTTATTTAAAAAAAGCCAACTTATATTATTCAAACACACGAAGCTCAATTTAGTGGAAACCGAATATAGGAGATTCAATACTAATTTTTATCAATACTAAATCATTATGAATGAGAATTTTGCAAAATTAGCCAGCTTTATCCAAGCTGCTTTTATTTAAAGTAACTTATATTTGGCTGCCAAATTCGGCGATTTCTTAAAGTGCCTGCCATTTTATGACAACATGGTGGATGAGGCTAACCAGTGAACTTGGTCGGGACCTTAGTAATTGCTGTGCACATGCTCACTCACATCGGAATCGGTTGATGTATAAGAGTGCTGTCGCAGGCAAAAAATCAGATTTTTCAAAATGTCACCCACATTAGAAATTGAAACGGCTATATCTGAGCCATTTTTTAAGATAAAGAAAAACAAAAAATGCTCCTGAATCCTTATATCAAGGTCAAATACTTGAGAAAGAAACCTTTTTCAATTTCTAATTTTTTTGCACCTCACTTTAAATATAATTTTTTTTAATGGCCGCCATTTTGAAACAAGATGGCTGATGAAGCTGGCAAGCGAAGTTGGTCGAGATATTGATGTATACTATCCACATGCCTTCTTCCATCGAAATAGGCGAATACGTGTGTTATCGCGTGACAAATACAAGATCGTTTCAAAGTGTTAGCCATGCTAGAAATTCAAAGTGCTATAATTCAACCATTTTTTAAGATATAAACAAAAGAACAAATTTTCAGAAACAAAAACTGCTCCAGAATCTTTGTATCAAGGCCAAACACATAAAAAAAATCTTTTTCATTTTCCAATTTCTTAATACCTCATTTTAAATTTTAAATTACATTTTTTTTTAAATAGCAACCCTTTTGAAACAAGATGGCGAATGAAGCTGGCCAACGAACTCGGTCGAGACATTGGTGTACTATGTACAGACCAAGTTACATCCAAATCGGTTCATAAATACGCCTGTTATCGCGTGACAAAAATTAGATCGTTTTAAAATGTCAGTCACAATAGAAATTCAAAATGCTATAACTCAGCCATTTTTTTAGATATAGACAAAACAAAACCTGTTCCGGAATCTTTGTATTAAGGTCAAACACATCCGAAAAAAATAATTTTCATTTTTCAATTATTTGGTATCTCATTTTAAATTTAATTTTTTAAATTTTTTTTAAATGGCCGCCATTTTGAAACAAGATGGCGGATGAAGCTGGCCAACGAACTCGGTTGAGTTATTTGTATGTACTATGTACACACCAAGGTACATCCAAATCGGTTCATAAATACATCTGTTATCCCGTGGCAAAAATCAGGGCGTTTCAAAATGTCAGCCACTCTAGAAATTCAAAATGCTATAACGCAGCTATTTTTTAAGATATAATAAGATATAAACAAAAACTGCACCCGAATCTTTTTATCAAAGTCAAACACATAAGAAAAAAACATTTTTTCAATTTTCAATTTTTTGTACCACATTTCAAATTTAAATTTTTCTTAAAAATTTAAATGGCCGCCATTTTTAAACAAGATGGCGGATGAAGCTGGCCAATGAACTCGGTCGAGATATTGGTATGTACTATGTATAAACGAAGTTACATCCAAATCGGTTCATAAATACGCCTTTTATCGCGTGACAAAATTCAGGACGTTTCAAAATGTCAGCCACGCTAGAAATTCAAAATGCTATAACTCAGCCATTTTTTAAGATATAGACGAAACAAAAACTGCTCTGGAGTCTTTGTATAAAGGTCAAATACATAAGAAAAAATATTTTCCCATTTTCAATTTTTTGGTACCACATTTCAAATTTTAAATTAAAAAAAATTTTAAATGGCCGCCGTTTTCAAACAAAATGGCTGATGAAGCTGGCCAACGAACTCGGTCGAGACATTGGTATGTACTATGTACACACCGAATTACATCCAAATCGGTTCATAAATACGACAGTTACAGTGTGACATAGGTCAGATATATATATATATATATATAAATTTTGAACGGAGGGTGGTTTCGGAGTCTGGGGGTCATGATCGATGAAAATATGCCAAAATTTTTTGAAATGGCTTTCCTCCGAACGGCTGTAATACGTAGCTTTTTGTAATGAAAGCTACCTAATATAACTTTCAATTCACACTTCAAACTTTCTTAATGATTTATTTTCGCTTAAAGGAGTGTGAAATATGGTCGCTCTATTGTTATTTAAATACAACGATTTGCGAATTTCTTTTTCGAGTCTTCTAAAAAAAAAGATTAAATGGAAATCGTTGTAGTAGAAAATAATAAAGGTAATATAAATAAACGGTCAAGTGCGAATATTACTCGCGCTCAGACGGTGTCGTATAGTTAATATAATAATTACTGGTATCCGTCAGGCCGAAATGTCGGAGCATGGAGGCGCGTAAACTTAAAAGATATTATTCTAAAAAATGTTTTATTTTCTATATTGCTGTTTAATAGTATAAAAGTAAGTTTGAAATAACAATCGTCGATACCTCATTTTAAAGTGTTTAACTCAGTCGTCAGTTGCCTCGGGTAATGCACAAGTTCTTAGCTGTTAGCAAGTGCTCCCACACTTCTAATTTGGTTGGTTGGTTGATTTTTGACGGCCGATTCCCTACTCTTGGGATATAGGTCCTAGGGCGAGTGCCCTTCGTGGGGGTCTTACTTCTAATTTGGATAAAGCCTGTCCTTAGCGAAAATTGCTTCCATTAGAACTTTCTCTAAATGACAAACTACAGTAAAAATGACATAAGTGTTTTATGAGTCAACATCTTTAGATGGATATCCACAGCAGTTTTTGACAATGTTAAACTCGAGGATCTATGCATGGTGGCAAGGTATGCAACAGTTAAAGGTAACTAACTTCGTGCGAATGAGGCTTTTTCTTCTTTCCAATATTTACAAATAGGTTTGATAAAAAAAAAATTACAGTTAGAAATGGCTCATTATACTCAACAAAATGAAATATTATGGCCTGTGGCAAACCTCGAGGTTGAAACCGTGGGCCATAAGCAATATCTTTTATCGTTCTTACGTTTACCAATCCTCACTCCGTTCAGATATTGGTATGTAGCATAATGCATAACCCTGCATCCATCTGTTGAGGAAAGTCTAGACTGAAGTCCAGACGCGTGATCATCTTCACTCCATCTTGCTATTTAATCATTGTGATCTGCTAAAATTCTTGTTTATTGGTCCCCGCTTTGATTTAAGAAGTACTTCTTGATTATATTTTTTAGCTTGCTTGGTTTTGAGAAAAAGACATGTGGCACCTTCAAATCATTCAAGTTAGCCGAAAGCAGTATATCTTTGCGTCGTTGCATAAGGAGTAAGAGGTAGTCAAAAACTTGACTCACGCAAAGTGAGTTCAGAGTCTTTCAGAACTGTGTCTGCTGATCGTCGTTTTCTCTCAATGAGTTTGTTAAAGTGAAATATTTTTTTAAAAGCTCTAAGCATTTTTTGTCCGCGAAGAATCAAAATGACTTTTAAAGAATATCTCTTATATAGAGGAATGTCTTTTACGCGATGTAACTACCTAATACGTCCAAGGATTTAAACAAATAAGCCTATAAAAGGCTAAATGCTATCTATTTTACTTTCGCGATAACTTTGTTCAAGTTCAACCATAAGACGATATCCTATCATAGAAAATTCGTCAATAATGACAAATAACACTGTATCCATTCTGATCTGTAGATGTATTTCTGACTTTTTAAATTAGCGAACTATTTAAAACACGTTGTTTCTTTAAGCACTGAGTGAGTTACCTTGTCTTTGACATTAAATGCAGCAGTACCTGTTAGTGCCAAAAGAATGATAGTTTCTGATCCTAACTGCTCTATGATTGTTTTACTAATTTCTTTGATTTTTGTACATTTTACAGCTCTTCCTTTTCCAATAATAAAAGTTGATTTAGGGAAATTTGTAACCTTTGTTTGCAAAGACAAAAGCTGTTCAGTGCATAACTGAAGGCAGCATAATTTGTTATTCTTTGTAATAATTCAGAAATGTTAAAAGTAAAGAAAAACCATTGGATAAGAGAATCTACGGTAAAGATAAAGAATTATACCCCGGAGGTATTTGAGAGATTTCGATTTTTTTAATTTATCTCCGATCTTTGAGAACTTGATCCATCAAGTTAGCGGCAGAAAACTTCAAAGCTCCTTCAAAGACTTGCTCGTCTGGCACAGCCCACACTTATTTAATATGGAAACAGGTAAAGTTTTGTAACACGCATGTAACACACACTCATAGATAGTCTGGTATACTCCTCTATCAAACTTGATATCTTCATTCATCTGAGTTGTTGTTATATCGTTATTATGAAAATATTAGGAAGCATCTGGGTTATTTTTATGCGACTTTCCCACATAGAATTAAGCTGAATAACTCTATACATTTGAATTACTTTCTTTTAACCGTCATTTTCGAAACTTCTGTATATAACGTTGCACATATAAAATATGTATATTTCTTAAAATGTACACTAAATCTAGGCAGCAGATTAAAAAAAAATCAGGGATTAATTTATGACTTTTAGTGAACATGATTTCTCACGAATTATCTTTCATTGTTGTATCCATTTCTCCGATCATAGTCATATACATTAACGTCGCATTTATCGCTAAGCTTCGCGACATTTGGACGAAATATAGCCAAATTTGGCGACCAAAAATATGTCGTTATTAAGCCAATTATTACCGTTATTAAGCGGTTTGCCAATTGCCGTTATTAAGCGTAAATTAAGCCAATTTGGCTGTATCTGACTAATTTGGCGAAATTTCCATTGAAATTCCGTACTGGTGATTCTTCTCTAACCAGGTTCTTTGCATTTTAACTTCGTGTTCTCCAGTAAAATTAGCTAAAATCTTAAAACCAAGAAATAGGGAAGCTAACTTTTCCAACCCGTACAGGAATTTTTTATTTTGTAATCTACATATTTCTGTTTTCTAGTGTACATCTTGACGAAAAAAAAATGTTTATCTCATTTACTTCAGAATGTTCACTTGCATTTCAGTTGAAATATATTCACTTACGATGAATTAAAAAAAATTGAGTAATCGTCAGTAATTGGGACAGCTACCAAATTGTTAAATTTGCGCATCAAACAATGCTCAGTAAATTATGAATTTGTCTACAAACCCGATTACGAAAATATCCCAATAGAAACACACATTGGTCTGAATACAAACATACATACATAAGAATACATACAGATAAGTAATGCATACATGACATTATATTTTTCTCGATTTCTTTGAGTATCAC
This sequence comes from Maratus speciosus, assembly GCA_963932465.1. Taxonomy (NCBI): domain Eukaryota; kingdom Metazoa; phylum Arthropoda; class Arachnida; order Araneae; family Salticidae; genus Maratus; species Maratus speciosus. Next base: position 312,474,203 of record OZ010789.1, read on the forward strand.
TCGTAGCCATTCGACTAATGCCCAAAATCGTATTTTCCATATTCAATTTTCTTTTCGTTTCTCTTAATTTAAAATTCAAAATGAATTGCATCGATTTGGAAGCTTACAAAGAATGAAAAGTTCGAAAAAAAATAGTGGTTGTTACATACGTAGAACGTAAAACTTCTGAAGGGGGGGGGGGGTAATTTATATCTCAGGTCACCAATGTATGAACAGCGACTTCAACATTCAACTCCATAATGATCCGTATGAGGATAAAATGCATAATTTACAGCAATGGAGCTAATGTTTTAATTAATAACGGGATGAGTCTCGTCGAATTTCGACGAAAGAAATTGTTTAAAAACGAACTCAACCATAGGTTACTACTTAGTCTCTTAAAACAAATATTATTTTTATAAAACAAATATTATTTTTATCAAAATACTAATTCCATACACTTCGACTGTTCAAAATATTAAATAATTAAACTGCATTATTTATTATACCTAATCAAGATATGTAATTTTGATGAAATTACCCATTGAGGCTGTTATGTTTAAAAGACACAGATGGCATCATATTGGCGCGATTTTTTTCCCACGCCAATTCGGGGAAAACTTCAAAAGCGCAGACAATAACATCCGGGTTACCATATCAAGCAAAATAATGACACTTTGGTGCCAGTTAAGTAACCGTTGCGTATATGACATTGCCGTCAGAAAAAAATCGCGACAATATGGGGCGTATATAACATCTGTGCCGTTTGAAATTGCCGATTGAAAATTTAAAAGGTACTTCTTAGTTATCCCGTCGACGAAATTACTGTCGCCAAATTGTAGGATTAAATGCCAACAGGGGCGCCATTTCAGAACTTTCTGGGGGGGGGGGGGGCAAACATTTTTTGAGGGATGCTATATCGCTAAGGGTAGGATCCAGGGGGGTCTAACCCCCCCTCCCCGTATGAGAAACGTTTACTGACTTATGCTTACAATAACAGTAAAAACTTCAAATGCGGAAACTCAGAACCAATGAAATATTTCGTTTTAGACAGGTTTCCGTCTTAGAAGGTAAAATTTTAATATATCGGACATGATTTTTTTTTTCTTTTTAGACAGGATTCTATTACAGACAAGTTTCATTTTTACAGTTATCCTCACTGACCGTTAAACAGTCCGCTCTAGAGTATAGCTCTGAAAAGAGATGTATTAGGGTAAAACTTGTGAAAACGAAACCTGTCTATAACAGATTTCTTTCTAGAAGGGGGAAAAATCAAATTTCGTTGAAAAAACATCATACAATTACACTTGCTAAGACGGAAACTTGTTTAAATGAGCTTTTTTCTAGTCCCTTTCGAAGTTTTACTTACAGGGGAGCCATTTCATGAAAAAAAATCCATTTCGTATAACGCTTTCAGAGAAAAAAATCGTGAATTTCGTGAATCGATCGCGGAAAAAATCACAAATTTCGTCAGATGATCGCGAAAAAAGAATCGTGAAATTCAATCAGTCATGAGATAATCAGCCAACGAACGTCATGAATAGCTTACGAAATTTGCAAATTTTGTGATCTGTAAGTATAAGAAAATTTTCGTTAGTGATTTTCTGCAAGTGAAGGTAAAGCGTTAATTTTTTCGGATTGTGTTTTCTCTATTATGATATGGTTTCATGTTAATCCGATTTTTCAAAGAAATTCTGAATATTTTTCAAATTAAAAAAAACTACATATTTGAACATTAATGAATACTATGTATATATCTTCATTTTTCTACAGAAAAGGTAAAATTTATAATTAAAATTCATATAAAAAGCACAAATAAATGCACAAGAATTACTTTCATGTGCATACATATAATTTTGAAATTATTTAAAATACATTAGAAAAACCCAGAACGTTTTCAGTCATCACAAGACCTTCATCAGTGGGATTTAAATGTTGTTATTTTCTTTGCGCTTATTCGAGAATTGGCTAGAAGAAAATCATTGTGATTGTTGTGTCAATGATTTTGACGAGTTTTCAAATGATTAATTTGCACACAGCTAAGAAGCAACTGATAAAAAAAAAATTCTCACATGTATTTTTAGAATTAACCAAAGTACTCATTAAAGATATATGTCTCACCTTGAGTGAATTCGAATCGTAAGGCTTTAGGAAATTTTTTTGATAATTATTAATTTCTATGCAAAAGCATTTATTTAATGCATACGTTTTTATTGCAATAAAATCTGATAAGTTATTTTAGAGTTTGAGCAATTTTCTAATATTTGTCTGAGTCTGACATTTGATTAGGGATGCACCGAATATTCGGTATCTATTCAGTATTCGGCCTATTCGGCCATACTACCGAATATTCGGTTAGGCCAAATATCAAACTATTCGGTTTTCCAAATACTTAAAAAACCTCTTTAAAATATTTTTTAAAACGTTACATAACTTCTACTTTTAGCTGCCAATTAATAAAGATATTCAGAATAATTAGAATCTTTAAATAAAAGATAATGATTTTATATTATTTATTTGTTGTTTTAAAAATGTCACTTAAAAAAATTAACCATTAATGACATGTCATTTGTTCATGGGAATTAATAAATGTGAAATTGCAAGTTACTGAGAGCATTGTCTGGTAAATAATCCGTTTTTTGCTTTTTCGCAAACAGGGTGTTTCTATACAAAATGTAAGAAAATTTCAGGGGTAATAATAAGCATCAAAACAGACAATTTTTTGTCCAGTAAATCAGGATCGCATTTCACTTACTCAGTCAGAAATACGGTGTATCCCCAAGTCAAACTTTAATTTTCTTTTGTTACTTTAACAATAATCAAGGTATTGTAACTATATTGTCAACAGAGTTACTTTAATTTCTGTGAAATATGATAACATGACGAGAAGTGCTAGAAATAGCAACCATTCATATCTAAACAGCACTGAGCTAGACATTATTTTATGAAGAATGCAGCTAACAATACTTATACATACTGTACCATTGGCCAAAATCCAGTCTCTTCCAAGGATATCATCACATTCTATACAAGCAAATGAATGTGATGCAAATTTCGCTAAAATATCTTCATTTTTATACAGTTATAAACAAAAATTCTGCTACGGCTTGTACACCTTTCATTTTTGATGGAAGAAGTGGAATGATATGTTGCTTCTTGTTCAATATGAGAGGTTCAATTCAAAGGTTCCTGTTGAATTTGAATTTTAACAAAACTTATTCTACCTTTGGAAAGATAAATATTAAAAAGCTTCAAAACTTAAATGAATGAACTAAAGTGGAGTGATGTGTTGCTTCTTGTTCAATATGAGAGAATTCTTTTCATTTGTCTGAATTAATTGAAGACATGGAATTTAAATTTTGTTATTTAAATTATTTTTAAACCATCCTCTTCTTAAATAATAACTCAAAACATACCTTTTTAAGTACAAAATTTACTTATAAAAATAGTCTTGTTTGTCAAAATGGAAGTATCTGTGCCGAATATTAAAAAAAAATTGTTTAAAATTTAACTTTTTAACGTTAAACACTGAGATATAAAAGTATTTGGCCAGCCGAATATTCAGTATTCGGCCGTATAGATACTATTCGGAGTGCCTAATATTCGGTATTCAGCCTAACAGTTACTATTCAGCTGGCCGAATATTCGGTATCCGGTTTACCTACAGGCCAAATATTCGGCATTCGGTATTCAGCCAAAATCACTATTCGGTGCATCCCTACAATTGATGGTTGATAAATTTTCTAAAATATCAAATTCCTTGGGGGGCTATAGCCCCCCCAGCCCCCTCAAATGGCGCCCCTGAATGCCAATAATGGTTGCCATTAATTAATTAATTGTAAGATTAAATGCCAATAATGGGCAATAAAACCATTAATTCGACGTTTTATTTGTATTTTTATTAATGTTTTACTAATTTATTTGTTCTTTCGTTATTTAAAATAAAAATTATGTCAATGTGTATAATTTGGCGAAATTGGTCGACGGAATAACTAAGAAGTACCATTTAAAAAAATGATTTCACCTTAAGTTAATCATGGAATTATTTTTCGCGTAAAATCTAAACTTTATGTTATTTTCACCGTCTCATAATTTGCATACGCATCTCTTATATTTACATTCACCATTTCAAAAATATTACAATGCGCAATACATATATTTCTAAACTTGAAATCAAGTTTGTCAACTACGACTTTGCATGTGAACATTCGCACTCTTGACTTGTGATTCTAATCTCTGTATCGGCGAGTAAAATTCCAGAAATTTATATCTTTTAGAGGCGTTCGTAGTAAAATATTTACTTTTATCAGAGAAAATGATCGTTTTCATTTAAATGATGTCATTTTGCCCCATTGAAGCATTTCACCAAGCGTCTCAAATTCAATGAATGAAAAAGAATTGAATTATAACAGCTTTTTGCGGAAAACTTGAGTATTTTATTAAAGCATGACGTCATTTTCTGTTCAATTTTTTCAGAAAGTTTATTTTGAATTTTATGAGAAAAGGGCATCAATAAAGATAAGCAAACCTTATTATTTTTCCTTTCTTTACAACAATGGAAGTAATCCAATTGCTACCATTTCGAAACAAATTCATAGAAATTTTTTACATTTTAAATTTAAATATAAAAAGGGGAATATTAAAAAAAAAAAATAGCTAGCGCGGGCAGATCTACAAAGAAACAGCTTTCATAAAAAAAAAAAGAATTATTAAAATTGGTGCAAAAAAATAGCTCAAGGTACATGACTAAAAAAAAGCCTTATCTTTCAAATATATAGAATTAAACTCGCAATGTTATATCTATGGGAAAATTTTGAGCCGACATTTCAGGCTGTTAGAGTTGACGGATATTTATGATTTTCAATACGCGCCGAGATTTTGGCCCTACCAACGTCCAGCTCATTTTTTGTGTCGATGCGTCAGATATTTTGGACGCTATCGTGTTAACAATAAGTGTAATTTTTGCAGAGAAGCCGGAGCTGTGCTCCGACAATTAACTGTATTATTAAAAAAAAACCTTACTAAAAGAATAATAAGACTTTTTAAAAAACTATAAAACATAGAGTTGGGTATGGCAGTATATACTATAAAAGCACGAATGGACATGCCATGAAAGTTCAGAGATATTTGAAGCCTAAATAGTATCAAATACTGCTATTCTGTATAACTCTTTTTTAATCTTACCCTAATCTGTTTATGGTGAACTTAATTCGGTACTGACAATAAATGTAGTGCATATTTAAACTTCGTTTTGCATTTCATAAAACAAAATTCAGCTTAGTAATAGTCTTTTCTTTTACAGTGTAGCTAAAATAAAACATTTGTTCAAAGTTTAAACTTGGCATTGCGTGAAACTCGCTTCGAAAGGAGGTCGCAAAGTTCCAACGCCGCATTGGTCCGTGCCTAGTTTTTCCAGATAGGTTTTTAATAAACTTTTAAAGACACGGAAGGCGCATTAAGAGATCCACTCAATGCAAACTTCTCGCAAATCCCACAATATTTATGTGATTAATTCTAATTAGTCTGTTTTTAACAATTTGAATTTTTTGCTTTTATACTGCTACTGGGAATTGCATTGCACAAATATATCATTAAAAGTTGTTATCTAAGTTTCAAAATCCGATGGTACATAGAGTACACCACCCTTCTTATTATGTATGTCCAAGCAGTCCGTCAATTTAAGGGTTAATATCTCGGCTAATTACCGACGGCTTTTTTCGAAAATCATTATCAACAATGCTTTTATACTTTTGCTAGGTTAGGTACATCCAGTGCCCTTCAACACTTTTGCTGAATGCCTGCAAATCGAAATTTGTGTGTAACGGAAAAATGCGCTTTTCTCAAAAACTATGTGACTTAGGGTAATCTCTATAATTTTCCTGCAAGTTTTAAATTAATGTCTACTACCTCTAATTTTTTCGTAATTTTAGTATCAGTACATTCGGAAATATTGTAAAGGGAACATATTTTTACACTATATTTTCGACGATATTTCTGAAAACATAGTACCTAAAATTCAAGAAATTTATTTTTGAGTTCAGCATGACGAAAGCTCTCACACGTTACCCTACAGGATATACAAAGAAAATATATTTTTTTCAAGTAACTTAATTAACCTCTCTACGATTTTCCAAAATAAATTCGTGAATGTTTAATAATCTGTAAGTATGTGGGTTAATAGCCTTTATTACTTACCCCCAATTTGAACTTTCTACGTTCCATAAATTACGAGTAAAGTGTCTGTGAGTGACGAACACATAGACACAGGAGTGATCTTATAATGGTTCCGTTTTTTATTTTAAGTACGAAACCCTATTAAACCAATCAATCACATATAAAAACAGCAGAACTAATTCTGATTATTGAACTATGCCAATAAGAAAAATAACAAATACTAAAAATTTTGACAATAATAAGAATAACAGTATTTTTATTGCTGTTATTAAAACTGATATTTTAATAATATTATTCCAGTATATAGGTATAAGTTTTAACAATTTTGTTTATTTTCGTTAGACAAAAACACTCAAAATTTTATACCATAATATATATTGTACTATATATTCTATTTTTATTCTATTGTTTCTCTTAATGACAGCTCGCAATCAAAGTGTTTCTAAAAGCCATGCTTAATTAATAAAAGAAAAAAAATTGAATTTGAATTCACACTTCAAACTTTCTTATTTTTCTTTTCCTCTAAACGAGTCTGAAAAAAATGGTCGCTCTAACGAGATTTAAATAGCATTTGTGAAATTCCTTTTTTAATTCTTCTAGAAAAAAAAAAAGACAAATGGAAATCGCTGTTGTAAAAAGAATAAAGATAAAAAGTCAGGGAATAACAGTATTTCTATCGTTATTAATAAAACTAATAGTATAACAATGTTATTCTAGTATATATGTATAAATCTTAATTATTTTAATTATTTTCGCACGTCAAAAACACTCAAAATTTTAAACCATAATATAATATTATACTAAATTTTCTATTTTTAATATTTTGTTTCTTCTAATGTCAGCTCGCATTCAGTAGTGTTTCTTAAAACCATGCTAAATTAATAAAAGAAAAAAAACTGAATTTGAATTCACACTTCAAACTTTCTTAATTATTTTCCTTTTCGTCTAAAGGTGTCGTCGTTTTAGCGTGATTTAAATAATTTAACGCATTTACGAAATTTTTTTAAAGTCTTCTAGAAAAAAATATTAACCCTAGAAAGCTCCTCGGGTCTTTTTAGACTCATACACATGTTTAAGCTTGTGTTACTCAAAAACTACTCATGAGAATTTTCTGAAATACAAGGACTTTTCCTGATTTATTTTTAACTAACACATACTAAAATTTTAAATTAAAGCGACTTATAGTTTTAACACAACAAAAGAACACCTTAACCTGTCCCTCGTGTCTTTTTTGTCCAAGCATACAAATACATTCACATAGTTTTTTGAAAACACCGATATTGTTTTATTTCTGCTATACAGCTGCAAAAAAGGTAAGGGGGAAAAAGGGGGTAGAATTATCGGGGAGAGAATGAAGTTATGGGACATCTGGAACTGGACAAATCATAGCGGAAATTCTTTTTTTTTTTTTTTTTTTTTTTTTTTTTTTTTTTTTTTTTTTTTTTGTCTTTCAGCTAGAATTAAAAAGCTCACCTTTTAGAATCAGTTCGAATATTTATTTGAGAAGAACGTTATTGCATTTTTTGTTCGTTATATGAAAGTTTTATTTCGCTTTCATGGAAGGCTATACAGATGATGAAAATTTGTCTGATGTGGAGGAAGCTGTTTCGGAAGAAGAGGATCATATATCTATTGATAATTATTCTTTATCAGATGAAGAAATAGATACTATACATAAAGTACCTGAGATAATGAAGTCCAGAGAGGAAAAAATTATGTGGCATGCAAAGCCATATCCAAGTGCTGGTCGATTAGAAAGCAGTAATATTTTGAAACTAACCCCTCGCCCAACTCTATTTTCAACAGCACGAATAGAAGATGAATATAGTGCTTTTGAACTGCTTTTTCCCCATAATTTCAAAACCATGATCATAAATTACACGAATTTAGAGGGAAAACGTGTATATGGAGAAAACTGGACTGATCTAAATATCGTAGATTTGGATGCATTTATAGGTCTTTTAGTGCTCGCAGGTGTGTACAAATCAAGCAACGAATCAGCAAGTCTATGGGATGAATTCAAGGGAAGACATTTGTTTAGAGCTACAATGTATCTAAAGAAATTTAAAATAATATCAAGAGTAATACGATTTGATGACCAGGAAACTCGACAACGAAGAAGATCAAATGACAAATTTACCGCAATTCGAGATTTATGGGATAAATGGGTGGAAATTTTACCCACTCTTTTCAATCCAGAAGTATATGTAACGGTGGACGAACAACTTATTGCTTTTAGAGGTGAGTGTCCTTTTAGGCAGTACATGCCTAGCAAACCTGCTAAATATGGTATAAAATTCTGGATTTTGTGCGATAATGACACTTGCTATGTATGGAATATCCAGCCATATTTAGGAAAACAACCAGGAAATGCACCCGAAAGAAACCAAGGATTGAGAGTAGTTTTGGACTTGTCATATGGTTTACGAGGACATAATATAACTTGTGACAATTTCTATACATCTTATGATTTGAGTAAAATGTTGCTAAAAAGAAATATAGCAGTGATTGGTACAATAAGAAAAAATAAATCATGTATTCCTGTAAAAATTTTAGAAACAAAAGGAAAAGAAAGATACAGTTCAACATTCGCGTTTACTAAAGATACAACACTTGTGTCTTACATTCCAAAAAAAAAAAAAAAAAAATGTTGTTCTTCAAAGCACATTGCATAAGAATGAAAAAATTGAACGAAGTATTCAAAGAAAACCAGAGATCATCATTGATTATAATAATACTAAGGGAGCAGTTGATACGCTGAACAAAATGGTAGCTACTTACACTACAAAAAGGAAGACAAACCGTTGGCCATTTGTTGTATTTTGTAATATTTTAGACATATCTGCATATAACGCTTTTGTACTTTATTGCAAAATAAATAAATCATGGAAGAAAGACTGTCCTTATAGGCGAAGAATTTTTTTTGGAAAACTTGGGTGAAAAACTTGTAAAAAAGCATATGAAGACCAGAGAAAATCTTCCAAGAGGGCAAGGAGCAAAACAGATGGTTCAAAGTGCGAAGCAAATCCGCAAAGAAATTGCTAGTACTTTAGCTGAATTGGTAATTGCTAAGAAGCGAGGAAGGTGTCACCAATGCGAAAAAACGGACAATAAATGTACATTTAAGTGTATAACATGTCACTGCTTTACATGCAAAAAGCATTTGAATACAGTTTGCCATAACTGTTATAAGGGATAATTACATTTAAATATTTGAAAGATTCATTTGTGTTTTTTAGATGTACCTGTAAACAAGATTTTGTAAGTACTTTTTACTTTTATTTCATCTTTGTAGTGTCATAATTTATTTTTTAGTTTTAGTATTCGTCAACTGTTATTAAAATAATAAATTTATTACTTGTAGATTGCCGAATTTAAGCGCGAAACATGCATTGGTCTTTTTAGACCCGAGGGACTAATTCGTAGGTACGGAACGAGGAGCGTTCTAGGGTTAAATGGAAATCGGCGTAGTAAAAAAGAAGAAACAATAATATAAATGAAAGGATAAATCACATATAGAAATAGCTGAACTAATACTGATCATCGAACTTTGTCAATACTAAGAATAACAAATATTAAAAATTTTGACAATAATAAGAATAACAGCATTTCCATTGCTATTAATAAAACTAATAGTTCAGTAATAATATTCTAATGTACACGTATAAATTTTAATGTGTATTTATTTTCGTATGCCAAAAACAGTCAAAATTTTAAACCTTATTATTTTTTCTTTTTTTACCAGACATTCTATTTTTATTTAATATATTGTTTTTCTTAACCCATTAAAGCCTAGTGGTACCATATGGTACCGGAAAAGTTTTAACCATTTTTTTGTTTGTGCACCAGTATTTTTTTTATGGAAACATTATCTATATTTGATGACTTAAACTTCGTGATAACTTCAAACAAGAATTGCTATTAAAAAAAAAAAAAAAAAAAACCGGTGTGAAATGAAAGTTTCGCATTTTAAAGAGGGAAATAATTTTGGCTTTAATGGGTTAATGACAGCTCGCATTCAAACTGTTTCTAAAAGCCACAATAAACAAATAAAAGAGAAAATCTAAATTTGAATTCACACTTCAAACTTTCTTAAGGGTTTTTCTTTTTGTCTAAACGGGCTCGAAAAAGGGTCGCTCTAACATGATTTAAATAGCCTTTGCGAAATTTCTTTTTTATGTCTTCTAGAAAAAAAAAAAGATTAAATGGAAATCATTGTGGTAAAAAAGAATAAAGTTAACATAAATGAAAGTGCAATCAGATATAGAAATAGCTGAACTGATACTGATCATCGAACCTTGTCAATAGTAAGAGTAACAAATGTTCAATGTTTTGACAATAATAAGAATAACAGTATTTCTACTGCTATTACTAAAACTAATAGTTTAACAATATTATTCTAATATATATGTATAAATTTTAATAAGCGTTATTATTTTTATCCATGAAAACATTCAAAATTTATACGATAATAGCAAGTTTCCTTTTTAAATATATATTCTTTCTTTTATCTATTATTTCACCTAATGACAGTCCGCAGAAAAAATGTTTCGAAAAGACATTATAAACAAATAAAAGAGAAAAATCTAAATTTGAATTCACACTTCAAACTTACCTGGCAACTTTTCTTTTTACACAAACGGGTATGAATTTTTTCCACTCTAACGTGATTTAAATAATATTTATGAAATTTCTTCTTTCTATATTCTGGTAAAAATAAGATTAAATGGATATAGTTTGTAGTAAAATGAATAAACATAATGTACATTAAACGTTAGTCCCATATAGAAACAGATGTTGATATTTATAATAATAACTAGTCCGATGTGCCAATCCCAAAACTTTCTTTTATCGTTAATACTTCAAAATTCGCAGGGCCAAAATTAAATGGCAATCTATACCCATCATGAACATTCTAAGGATATGAAATTCCGTGCATTAGTTCTGAGATATGACTATCGCTAAAATCGTGTAAATCCTGCAAAATGCAGCATAGTAGAGCCACCTTTTGGGCGATTTGCACTAAAACCTAATCGGAAACAACTTACGTCAACGTCTAACTGAATCTGAAGTTTTATGAAAATCCTTGCATTAGTTTTTGAGATATTATTACTATTACGGAAATCGTGAAAAAAGCAACATAGCAGCGCCACCTGTTGGGCGTTTAACACCTAAACATAATAAGCACATATATCTATCAATGTATACTTGAATCTGAAGTTTTATGTAAAATTGTGCATTTGTTCTTGAAATAGGGCTATTATGGAAACCATGTAAAATTCAGCTTAGCAGCGCCACCTGTTGGGCGATTTATACAAAATCGTAAAGAGCACCAATTCATACCAAGGACTAACTGAATCTAAAGTTTGATGAAAACCCGTGCATTAGTTCTTGAGCTATTACGTAAATCGTAAAAAAAGCTGCGTAGTAGTGCCACCTGATGGGCGATTTACACAAAACTAATCAGCTCCAATTCATATCAGGGACTAACTGAAAATAAATTTTTATTAAATTCCGTGCATTATTGATTGAGATAGAGAGCCCAAAATATTTGTGTCAGATTCAGACAGACAGACAGACAAACTCACAGACAGACATTTTGTAAAAACATGTGTTTTTGGAATATCCGACCCCTAAAACGTGTAAAACCTGTCGGGATAAGCTCGCCAATTTTCACGTGCTCGGTAAGGAAGATAAAAAGACATAAAAACATAATATAAGAATGTAGACCACCAGGATATATTGATAGGCATTCGTGTATAGCGGGTGGTTGGGAAAGAAAATATTTCGTTTAAGCAATAAATGTGTTTCAGTGTTAAGCTACAGAATATAGTATTTCTAAAAAAAGGGATTGCAGTTTTGAACATCTGGGGACTGTCATCAATATATTTCTTGTGAGATTAGTGAGCAGCTATAAATATGTCCCATGCTAGTAACACGAGTTTCAGATTACGCCATAAAAACGGATTAAGGTATTAAGGGACCACCACGGGGAGCGTTACTATAATATTATAATGTTATGCAAGCGTCAGTGGTTCGGTTAAGAAAAATATAGAAAGAACTCGCGCCCCTTAGAAATTTTTATGGGACGAGATCATTTTTAGGCGGGATTAAAGCAAAGAGAAAAATTAAGGAAGAGGGGAATTGAGGAAGAGAGGGATTTTAGATTTGGGGGAGAAAAGATCCCCTTTTAGAAAAGATCCCCTTTTCTTTAAGATGTTTTAAGAAGGGAGAATTTTGTATTCTCCGGACTCTAAAAAAATAATGCGGGTTTTTGCTTCCGTGCGACCGCATATGAGTAACTGATATATTTTAGTGACTGACAGTTTCCTATATAGTGCCATGGATTAAACCGAAGGATTATGGATGACGATGCTTCTGACTAAGAAAATTAAGAGGTGAGTGGGAGCACTTTACGAATAATTCTGGCAACAAATAAAATTTAAAAGATTCAATTAAGTAAACGAATGAAAGTTAGGCATCTTTGGCACCCTAGTCTCTATAAGTGTTAAATTCACAATCTATATAACCTTATTCATGCATATTCTTTAATATTAATATTTATATATACATAGGGAAAATTTATTCCAGGCATGTTGTTAATGCCTTTGTTATTTTGATTAATTAATAAATTAGGGTTTCATCCTCAATGTTTCCGGAACCTATTTATTTTATACATCCGACTCTCGAACCTGGGAGTTAAAGTAAAAACCAAACAAAGAGCCAAACGAATAGTTGGACAATCCTTTGAAAACCTGAATTAGAAAATTTTTAGAATCTAATACTTTCTTCTTGTAAAGATTGAAGAAAGTAAAATTAACAGTATTTCTATAGTTATTACAAAAAACCAATAGCTTAAAAAAATTATTCTACTGTATACGTATAAACTTTGTAATTATTAGAAATTATTAGAATGTAATTAATAGAGTAATTATTTTTAAACATCAAAACACTCGAAATTTTTATAATAATAGTAAGTTTTATATATAAATTATTTCTTTAATCTAATATTTCTACTAATGTCAGCCCACAATAAAAATGTTTCCAAAAGCCATGATAAACAAATAAAAGATAAAATTCTAAATTCGAATTTACGCTCCAAACTTTCTTGGCAATTTTTCTTTTCCTACAAACTTGCTGGAAAATCTTCACTCTAATGTGGTTTAAATAGTATTTGCGAACTTTCTTTTTTTAAACTTTCATAAAAAAATAAGATGAAATAGAAATCGTTCGTAGTAAAAACCATTGAAGGTGATATAAATGAAATGTGCAATCAGACATATAGATAGCTGAAATAGTAATGATTATCGAACCACTGACAATAATAAGAAAATAAAGACAATGAAATAACTTGGCACTTGTCAAATAAATATTTTATCTTATCTTTAAATTATTTTATTCTATAAATTATTTAATTCTACTTCATATGTTCTATATTTGATTTTTTTTATCAATTTATTTATTTGATGCAAATGTGTCTGTGTTCAACGAAATGGTGTTATAATAGTGTGTATTTTATAAAATATTTCTAATTTCATTACAAAGATAAATTTTTAATAATACACTGTTTTTTTAAACATTAATAGATGTTCTAGCTTACATTTTATAATTTTACCAACTGATTGAAAAAATGCACATGTCGGGTTTCGAACATAGTACCATATCTTAAACTGCCAACACCCTTACAATTAAGCTATATTGTACGAATCAGGCGGGCACATTTCATTCAGCTAGTTTTTTGGCAATGACATCTGGTGTGTTTAAAAACACTCCAATGCAATAAACTGCAACTAAAAGAACTCCAATAAATTTTGGATAAGTAATTAACCTTAATTATTTTTTACAAAATGATTTTGGTTGGTAAAGAAATCATACGAGCTTTACTTTTTCCAACAGAGTAAAACGTGCCCAGTACGAAATTCAAACTCATGACATTGTCTTAAATTCCCAACACTATTTCAACTAAACTATTCTGTACAAATCCGATTGACACATTTTACTCTGACAACTGTTTTATCGCACTGCGTACATTTTGGACTGGGCACTAAGATAAATTTTCAACTCGTATGATTTTCTTTTCTTTTTTACCAATCAATATTGTGTTAGAAAATGAATTGGTCTAACTTGTTCTTGTTCTGTTTTATTATTTCTGAAAAAGTTTCAATGTTTAGTTTATAAGAAATCTGCAATGTGAAATAAATACAACAAGTTGAAAGTCATTTAATTAAAATGCATGATTATTCTGATACAAATATTAAACTGAAAACGTGCATTATATTTATTATTGTTAGCATTATCAAACAAAGAAAAAATAATACCTTCTATCAAAATACTTTTTCGAAAACGCACATTAGCTGTTGAAACAATATGTATTTTAACTCAATTAATTTTTGGTTTTATCCGTTTTTGTTATTGTGGGATAGAGAAATTGTGTGGTTTTAGTTTTGGCAATTTCAAAAGATCACGTACTAATTAATTTAAATTTAATGAATCAATCATTTTATGTTCTATAAAAAACTTAAATCTTTGTTCTATAAAAAGCTAAGCAAAGTTTACATTTTCCTAGATATTAGGTAGCTTTCATTACAAAAAGCTACCTATTGCAGCCGTTCGGAGAAAAGCGATTTCAAAAAATTTTGGTATATTTTCATCGATCATGACCCCCAGACCCCGAAACCACCCTCCATTCAAAATTTATATATATATATATATATATATATATGTCTGATATTTGTCATACTGTAACTCTCGTATTTATGAACCGATTTGAATAAAAATTCGTGTGTACATAGTACATACCAATGTCTCGACCGAGTTCGTTGGCCAGCTTCATCCGCCATCTTGTTTCAAAATCGCAGCCATTTAAAAAAATTTTAAAAATTTTAAATTTTAAATTAGGCACAAGAAATTGAAAATTGAAAAATATTTTTTTCTTATGTGTTTTACCTTGATACAAAGATTCCGGAGCATGTTTTGTTTCGTATATATCTTAAAAAATGGCTGAGTTATAGCACTTTGAATTTCTAGCTTCGCTGACATTTTGAAACGACATGATTTTTGTCACGCGGTAACAGGAGTATTTATGAACCGAAATGGATGTACCCTGTTGTATACATAATACGTACCAATGTCTCGACCGAGTTCGTTGGCCAGCTTCATACGCCATCTTGTTTCAAAATGGCGGCCATTTAATTTATTTTTAAACTTTAAAATTTGAAATGTGGTAACAAAAAATTGAAAATTGAATTTTTTTTTCTTAATATGATTGACCATGATACAAAGATTCCGGAGCAGTTTTTGTTTCGTCTATATCTTTAAAAATGGCTGAGTTATAGCACTTTGAATCTCTAGCGTGGCTGACATTTTGAAACGACCTGATTTTTGTCACGCGATAACAAGAGTATTTATGAACCAATTTGGATGTACCTTGGTGTATACATAATACGTACCAATGTCTCTACCGAGTTCATTTGCCAGCTTCATCCGCCATTTTGTTTCAAAATGGCGGCCATTTAATTTTTTTTATATAAAATTTTAAATGAGGTACCAAAAAATTGGAAAATGAAAAATATTTTTTTTATATGTGTTTGACCTTAATACAGAGATTCCGGAACAGCTTTTGTTTCGTCTATATCTAAAAAAAATGGCTGAGTTATAGCATTTTGAATTTCTATTGTGGCTGACATTTTGTGACGACCTGATTTTTGTCACGCGATAACAGGCGTATTTATGAACCGATTTAAATCTAACTTGGTGTGTACATAGTACATACCATTGTCTCGACCGAGTTCGTTGGCCAGATTCATTCGCCCCCTTGTTTCAAAAGGGTTGCCATTAAAAAAAAATTAAAACAAATTATTAAAAAATTGAAAAATGAAAAAGATTTTATGTGTTTGACCTTGATACAAAGATTCCGGAGCAGTTTTTGTTTCGTATATATCTTAGAAAATGGTTGAATTATAGCACTTTGAATTTCTAGTATGGCTGGCATTTTGAAACGATCTGATATTTGTCACGTGATAACACGCGCATTTATTAACCTATTTCGATGTAAGAAGGCATGTGGATGTGGATAGTATATCGTAATATCTCGACCAAGTTCGGTGGCCAGCTTCATCAGCCATCTTGTTTCAAATTGGAGCCCATTAAATTAAAAAAAATATATATTTAAAGTGAGGTTCAAAAAAATTAGAAATTAAAAAAGATGACTTTCTTAAGTATTTGACCATGATATAAGGATTACGGAGCTTTTTTGTTTTGTATTTATCATAAAAAATGGCTCAGATATAGCAGTTTGAATTTCGAATGTGGTTGACATTTTGAAAAATCTGATTTTTTGCCTGTGACAGCACTTGCATATATCAACCGATTCCGATGTGGGTGAGCATGGGCACAGGAATTACTAAGGCCTCGACCAAATTCACTCGTTAGCCTCATCCACCATGTTGTCTTAAAATGGCAGGAACTTCACGATATCGCCGAATTTTGAAACCAAATATAAGTTACTTTAAATAAAGTCAGATTGGATAAAGCTGACTAATTTCGCGAAATTCTCATTCATAATGATTTAGTATTCATAAACATTAGTATAGAATCTCCTATAATCGGTTTCCACTAAATTGAGCTTCGTGTGTTTGAATAATATAAGCTTGCTTTTTAAAAATAAGGAATATGAAAGCTACCTCTTCCTCCCAGCACTGGCCGGAAGGACTTTTTTATATCCTATTCATTCTTTTGAGTTTCAGTGAAACTTCCAAATGCTCATTTAATTGTTTCTTAAGAAAAACTTGATTTAAATTTCTATACATTTCATGTAATTATTTCCCTCACATTAAAATAAAAGAAAAACCACTACAAAAATAAATAATTAAATAAATATAGTCAATTTACATTCTTCTCAATAACATATTAATCCACCATTTATTAAAACATTTCTATATTAGCCAAGTCCATTATAAGAACTGCCCATTCAAAACTAATTTTTAAAAGACAATTTCACATTCAGATGCTTTCTTTGCAAACGCTTATTATTTTTATTCTTGGACAACTGAATCCCTGAGAAAAATGCAATTGATAAAGCCAACTACTATCCTATAAATATGCATTCTTTACAACAGAAAGGGAAAGTTTGTTTTGTCTATATAAAATCGAAAATGAAATACGTCTTTAAATAACTCTTCAAGCACATTGAGATGTTATGTTTGTATTTTCAGTTATTTTGGTTAAATTTTAAGAAAATCTAGATTTTATTATTTAATATTTATGTCATTTTCATTTTAATAAAAAAGATTACATTTAAATATTAATAGGAAAGAATATTTATAAATATTGATAAATTAACCAATAACTATTTCAGATGTTTTGTTGATTTGAATTGTCAAAAATCTAAAAATCTGTAATTTTAATTCCACATACCGAATCACTGAGTGCCAAGAAGTAAAATACATTGAAACAAAATTGCATTACAGAAAATTAAGTTTTTAAAACATAAAATATTTTGTAATTTTAAAAAGTGAATTTTCCTAACTTTGTATGAAATATTAAATGCTTTTCCGAGAGATTGACAGCTAATAATTTTCATTATTTGATTATACTGTCTAGAGAAGATCTTTTTAAACTTTGGGATCTCGTGGACCCCCATTGATATAATATGCATTTCGGAGACCCCCCACATTTCATTCTTAATGTGAGATAAAAACAATTATTTTATTGGTATAGACCCTATCTATTTTTAATTACAGATATTCCGTATGTTGAAAAAATCAGTTGAATTAATAAGATAACTTGCCCTCATTTTAAGACAGTTAAAACATTCATACTACTATTTCTCATGAAAAGGATGATTCTGTTTTATTTTTCAACGAGATGTTAAATATCTGGTGCAATGTTTGAAATATATATTCGCAAGTCTGGTTCGACATTCAACCAATTTATGTATTTGTTTTCCATGTGCTAAAGGCTGGACAAAGTCTTTTCACATAATTATGTTATACAGAAGGGAAATAAATGCTTGATAGCTTTATCTGAGAGTTTTCCATACATTTTTCTCACGCACAACCAAAAGTTAGGAAAACTATTTTTTCACTTGGAAAAAAATTTTCATGGAATCTTCGCATGATAATTCCGCAAAGTTTTCATGCTCTAACAATGTTAAAGATTCCATTTACCTGGTGTCTTGGAAATGAAGAGGATTCCTCATCTACTCAATTTCTGACTTTGAGGGAGGAAAATAAAGTCAGTGAGCTTTATTCAAGTTCTTCAAGTGTACAAAAAAAATTTGAACAATTACATGGAAAATTGTATCGCTAAAAGTTTGTAAGAAATCCAATAATGTTGGGAATGATTTGAAATTATTCTTTTCAAGTTGATTTTCCCACAAATAATTTTTCTTTATTGTTGCTTCTACGTTGTCCCTGACGTTGGAAATGTGTACCGATGTTCCCTGTAAGTTTAAATTCAGCTGTTTCAGAAAACTAAGAATATCTGACAAATATGCCACCTTGACAAGCCAGGAGAAATCATTGAAACATTCTTTCAAATGGAATCCAATAAATATAGCCTTACTTCATAACGCAGTGCAAAAGAGCGATTTAAAACTTTTCCTCGTGACAGCCAAGTTGCAAAAGTCCTTGTGCAAAAGTAACTGTCTGTTTTAACTCCCAATTTTTTTTTTTTGCACAGAATTTTACAAAGTCTAGAATTCAGTGGACGAGCCTTGATATAATTTACTACTGAAACAACTTGATATAAAATCTTCAGGCATTTTTTCGCGACCAGCAATTAACGGTGAATGCAACAGCATGTCCAATTTCGATGTGATGTTTTATCTTTAAACAAGCTGATTAAACCAATAATAGGTCCAATCATAGTTCGAACCCCATATGTACTTATTCTGAGACATTTTGACCAATTTATTATTTTTTTGGTAGAAATTGCCTACACAAGGAATAACGTGCACATGCTGTGTGAGATGGAATGGATTTTCAAAACAAAAAATCTTCACATAACTTACCACCAAATTCATAAAAACGAAAGCTAACAAATTCCAATTATTGGAAAAGTCTAAACTCTCATCCATCTGTAATGCGAAACAAGGACTTATTTTTGCACTTTCAATAAATTGGCTCTCAATATTCTCACGTAAGTTGGTGATTCTGTTCTTAACAGTATCATTAGACAATGAAATTAAATTTAGATCCTTTGTGATTTTTCTCCTAGCATTGTTGTGACCATTGCTGTAGCAGCAGGTAGAATTAAATGCTCTGCAGTCGTATGAGGTTTTGCAGACTTCGCTCCAATCAAAGATACCCGATACGATGTAAAAACGACCTTTTCATTGTTGGAACCATTTACGGTCTTTTCAATTACTTTTTGCCTTGTTTTCAGTTCTTTTAATTTTCTTCCATAAAAGGAAAAAAAAAACGTTTGGTTTGTAAAAGCTTCTGTGACAAAATAAATCACCAAATAACAGAGTTTAAACACACAATAAATAAATTAAGACTACCCAGACTTATGCGTTTCGTGAGTGCTAGGACACACATCATCAGTGTATATAATCAATGAATAAAATCCGTATAAAATCGGTACGATGCTTCACTTCCGCTTTATTTAATGGGTTGCCGGAACTTGATGGTCTTTTGGTGCTGTGTTTACTGACATTTGGCTTTTCGCCGTGCGTGTAGATGGAGGGAGGGGATACTGATTTTACACGTTGATTTTATACAGTGATGATGTGAGTCCTAATTCTCACGAAACATATACGTCTGGTTATGTTCACATTGCTTAGCTTATTTATTGTGTGTTTAATTGTTGATTTTTGGTGATTTACCAATTGGTTTGTTTAAATAAACTTTATGTTTAATGTCTACGGAGTTTTGCTGATTCCATACATTCATTTGAGAGTATATCGTGACAAATAACACAAGCAAACTGTTCTTCATTATTAATACAGGTGCTCGTAAATCCCAATGTTAAATATTCTTCAGAGTATTTACGTTTTTTTTTCCTTTGTGGTAATTTTTTTGCTGTTAAATTCTGAGGTAATAAATCATCATAATATATGTCCATCTCTTCTTTAGGTTTTATTTTACCGGCCTTTAACCTCTCCTTCACATTATGAATAAAAAAAATTGTAAGTATGTAGCAAGAGAGACTAAAATACGAGCAGTGCACTTAAAAATGGCAATGGCTGGAATTAACTCACTACCGTTTTCACCTTGCTTTCGCGTTTCTTGATAAGATGACGTAAGGTCACCTGATTACTACTATGACAGCGTGAAACAGAATGCATATATAAAGCACGTTCACGAGGGAAATAATATTGGGTAAAAATATTTAGCTTGCGCAGAGATGAATTCAGGAGGTAGAGCTGAGGAAGTGGGTGGGTTTCCCTTACCCAGCATTGAAATGTCTCCCTGGAAACATTTAGATTTAGGTCGTTATTTTATGCTTATTAATAGTCCTAGATTAGAAGTTCTAGTCCTTCATTTATCCAAAACTACAGCTACAGAAACCCCTGCCGAATAAAAAGTCTGAATTCAACACTGGGCAGAGGATCCCCTATTGTAAGCTCGCGGACACTCAGCGGTACGCGGATTCTAATAATTTGTAGAAATGTAAGAAAGAAGTTTACTGTTAGATTTTTTTTTTTATTTTATAAGAAATCGTTTCAATCATAAATTACCATTAACGTTCAGTAATATCACTCATTAACGCTACTAATGTGGACGCTATTTTTTGTGAATTTTTATTTTCTTTCCTTTTCCTATTAATATAAAATTAATACATCGTAAAAAAGGGTCATTTTTTTTTCTCACCATAAAAAATCGTCCCTGATGAGTTTAAATAAAGTCATCTTAGTGATAGTTTTGTGCAAAAGATTGAGTGCTTTCTTGATAGAATACAAATACTGAATTACTCTTTACTCTAACATTATATTTTTATATTAGAACGGTATTTTTTTCTTAAATCCTTCATTAAATAAAAATTATGTTTCATCGTAGAAAATGTACAAAATACAAATATTATTTTCATTAAAATTAAACTAAAATGAAATTGTCATGAAACTTTGAAGAAAAATATGTTTATACCTGTAATAATAGCGTAAGTCATGTGATTGTCATCAACAGTTCCGGGCTGACCGCTTCTCTTTTTAAATACCAGACGGTCATTTTGGTACTTTAATGTTACCCAGGCGCTGGTGATAAATCGCCAAAAGTATTGTTCCATCTCCATCATTTCATCTATATTATAATACTCCAAAAAGTGTCACTGTCATAAACAATTACGAGCCGGTATTTCGTTTTTCATCCATTTTGATTCAAAAAAAAAAAATTAAAAAAAAAAAATTATATAAAAATTCCCATGATAGCAATGAATTATTGTTACTTCTATGTTAACAGGGCTCAATTCTCGCCAATAGCGTTTTTAATTCGCCAATTAGCATTTTTTTTATTTTTCTCGTGGTAAATTAAAACAATGACTTGGTATTGAAATTAAATATCATAAGTTTATGGTATTATTTTTATTCTTTTCGTAAAAAAAAATAAAGAAATAAATTAAAGCCATGAATGTTAAATGTTTCATTTTTAAATGAAAGTTTTATTATTTTAAATAAAAAGGAAATTAATGAAATACGAAAAAATGTGACGGGAACAATTCTTGGCGATTTGTCACCTACGTCCTGCTAATATAAAATGACAGAGTTCTTGAAAGCTCTATAATGAATTTTCCGATTTGGCGAAGGATTGAGCAAGTAAATTACATTATGAATAAAAGTAATACTGTACGATGCTTAGCATACATTTAAGGGAGACCACTCTGGTCACCAAGCGCTGCTAATTATTAATAAGAATAAGTGTTTTTAAAGAGGAAAGAGTTTCAAAAGTTTTTAATAGTAAATATTTTTCGATATTCATTTAATTTTCTATAAACAAAAATACTGGACCCTACATTTTCTGCGTGAAATAACTAGATAAGAATATTTAAACATGCAAAAGAAAACTTTGTTTATATAAACTTATAAAAAAGTTTAAAGTTACTCACTATTACACGGTGTCTGTTACAATCATTATGAAGGAATAACACATATCTGAAAAAAATTTTAGTATTTCTGAATAAATATATACATTTTTTTTTTTTAATTATTGCAGGTATTTGATGACATCGCCTATATAATTATTTATGGGACATCTTTTTAACATATTAGATATTATTTTCAAAAAAGCGTATAATAATTAACAAATTAATTTTTAACACTTTTAAATTTAAATAAAGTCAACCTATTGATAGTTTTGTACAAAAGACTGAACACTTTCTTGCTTTTTATACATATTATATATTATTATATTCTATTTTTCAACAACTTATTTGTTCCTTACTCTAAAGTTATTTTTACATATTATAACGGTATTTTTTACTTTAAAACTTGAGTAAATAAAAATACACTGCTTTATAATTCAATTAGTTTGTAGAAGTCTGGTAACTTAGTAGTCAGTGCGTCGTACTACCACGCTACATATGATAAAGAAAAATGCGGTGAATGAACCCTATCTCAATATACGTAAACTCAATAAGCAATTATCTACTAACAAAGATAAATTATTCCTAAAATTATAAAATATATTAGCGAAGATAAATAATCCATTAGTATGTTTTACTATAGTATAATGGAACATAATTTGTGTGTGTATGTGTGTAATCTCACAAAATTAAATAATATTTGCATAATAGTTAAAAGTCTTAATCGTTTCGGATCGCAAGTGACGTTTCATTTATCAGTACCACCATTTCAAATAGCAATATTCGTCTTATTTAATCCTGAAAAGTCTGCGATTAGATAAGGATAATATTGCTCTTCGAAAATAGTTGTGTTGACCTACGTACCGTGTACGTCACGTACATGTAGCGGTCGTAACGAAGGGATTGACGCTGCTTTATAATTAAATGAGTTTGTAATAGGAAGCCCTGTAACTAGCGTCGCGCTACCACGCTACTGTGACGGTCGTACGGAAGGGATTGACGCTGCTTTATAATTCAATTATTTTGTAACAGGAAGCCCAGTAACTAGCGTCGCGCTACCACGCTACTGTAAAGGTTGTCCCGAAGGGCTTGACGCTGCTTTATAATTCAATTAGTTTGTAATAGGAAGACCAGTCACTAGCGTCGCGCTACCACAAAACTGAGCCAGAGTTCAATTCCAGGCTGGGCAAGGTTCGCATAACCAGTTATCCGTTCGCGGTCGATAAAATTCGTACCATGTTTGCTTAGGAACTAAACACCGCGGTCCCGCGTGAAGTTGATCATCAGATTAGGATATAGGCTGTATAGCACCCACAGCCTATGGTGAAGAAAAAAGAGCTTCACACGATAGGCCAATATTTCTAGAGATTGTAGCATCAGAAAATTTAGTTTAGTTTAGTTTGTATAAGACTGCAAACAGTCAAAATAGCCTTATTTCTGCTCAGCAGCTTGATCAACTTTTTAGTTTTCCTAATCGAAATATTATTTAATTGAAGCTTTGGAAATTCAAGTCCTCTAAAGCGTATTTTTGTTAAAGCTCACATCTCATTGGAAACCCAAATTTTGCTTCCCGTTTCCGTGAAATCAAATATAATAATACCTTCTTAGATTGGTTGCAAAAGGAAGGAAAAAAATACATTAACAAAGCACAAAAAAAGCAACAAAGTAATTTATCATCCTATAAGACTGCAATCAACCAACAAAGTAAAATATATAATATGAAATTTAAAATTTAAAATGTCATTACTTTCACTTAAAAGGCGACTAAAGTAATGTCTTCTGATTAACCAACAAAGTTTTTTTTTCTGCCCAAGAACTTGATCGACTTTTTAATATTTTGCTAATCGAAATATTTAATTAATGTTTTGGAAAATCAATTCCCCTAAACCATATTTTTTTAAAGCTAGCATCTCCTAGGAAACCTAAATTTTCCATCACGATTCCGAGAAATTAAACATAATAATGCTTTCTTAGATTGGTAGCAAAAAAGGTAGAAAAAAAAATCGGATGACCAGGAAAACCGACATCAAAGTAATTTATCATCCTGGAAAACTGATCACAAATGCTACTACTGTCTGTTGTAACGGATGAAAAATTGCACCCGAATAAAATATTCTATGCTTCCGGTATTAAAAGAGATTTTGGTAACCGACGGGGAAAATGATGGCTTTACTTGGCTTTTATTCTTTGTTCTGGTACAACCATATGTGCTCTTTTTATCTTTTTTGACGACGCGAGATCTGAATTTTATTCGGAGGATTAAACTAGGGCTGAAATTTTTAGCAGCTTATCTCTATCCTTAAAGGGGAAAATAATAAATTTTAAGACGTTGGGAAAAATAGAAGATTGGTAACATATAGCAAGACTGAATCGAATGAATAATGCTCCATATTATATTTCTCTTTTTTGGATATAAGAGATCAGTATTGTATAGACAGATGTCAAGGATTAAAGTAGCACGAAAAACAAAAGTAGTGCATACATTTTGATATAGATATATGTTTAAGGTTATAGTGAATTATCAAAAGAATTGTATTCGTTTGATTGCAGCGCGATGAAACGTAAATTAAACCGATGAATTTTTAAATAGAATTATTTTTGAATCGTATTTATAATTCTTAGGATTATATTTCTCTTTTGCAGATAGAGAGGATGTGTATTGGGTAGAGTATTTAGTAGAGGATTTAGTACTTAAACGTCACGAACCCGGAATGCAGTGTATAGGTATTTAAGTAGAGATAGCTTTAATATTAATATTGCATTAAAATATATTAAAATATCAAAACCGGTATAACAAATTTATTGAAAACCCTAAAAAAATATTAAACGGATGTTTTTATAAATATAACAATTATTCATTGAATAAATATTGCTACAAGTTATATTTCTTCTTTTTAATATAAGAGGCTAACAATAATAATTTTGTAAACCAATTCCTTTACAGAAAACAATTTAAAGCGATCAAAAATGCGTTGGATAAGTAGATGAATATTTGACTGGCTTTCGTTGTATAGTAAACCAATGTCTTTTAAAATATAAGGATTATTAATTGAATGAATATTTCAACATATTATATTTCTCCTTTTTAATATAAGAGGCTAATAATAATTTTGTAAACTAACTCCTTATACAGAAAACAATTGTAAGTAAAGTGATTTAAAATGCTTTGGATAAATATAGGGAAGGAACTCCTAAACAGAAATCTGATTCTTACGGTCAGGAAATAAAATCAGTTTCTTTGTAGCAGACATTTAAATCAAACAAAAAAAAAAAAAGAAAAAAAAGTTTAAGGTGTTGGGAGAAAGTTCACTTGATAGGTAAGAAGCGCAAGCTGTTTCTTCAACCAGAAAGAAATATTTTACAGAAAGTGAATAAGAAATCTTATAGGCGAAATTCTAAAAGTCGAAGCATTATTTGGTGTAAAGTTTAGAAATATATAATAGAAAATAAATAAACCGCAATACTGATAATCTTGACAAGGATATCAAAATATATTTAGAAATCTATTTTCTTAAAGTTTGTTTCTATTTTATAAAGCATATTAATCCATTTATGCCTAGCGTCCCATTTTTGGGACGTTTCGAATGTTAACAAATTTTCATACTTTTCTTCTTCTTTACAACATGAAAATTATATGAAGTTATTGTCTACAGATATCTTTATCTATTACCGAGAGATGACAGCTTAAGATTGATATTTATTTGCTTAAATGAAGGCCTTTTAACGGTGTTTATAGGTTTTTAATTTTTGAAGATAGCGAAATGTTAAAAGTAAGTTTATTTGTATTTATTGTATCAAGGATGCAAATAAATAAGTCATAATATTAGCTTAGACTTCTTTGAAATAGGTATTTTTTAAATTGAGAAATTATATGTTCAAGCCTATTTTTTATGCATATTTGTAACGTACAAAATAAAGACTCTAGGCGCAAATGGGCACATATTTCTATTAGTCAGTTATTGAAAAGTTATTTATGTAAAGAAATTTTCAAGATGCTTTTGAAATAAATTGTTTTCTAGCCTCAAATACGATTATACTTAATTTATTATTAATAATACTTATAATGTTATTAGCCTCTGTAAAGAAATAAATATATTTTTAATAGTTCATAAAAATACAAATTATAGTATATAATATGCAATTTAAAAACTTAATTTATATAAATTTAGGCAAATCATACATTTATGCATTTTTCCACATATGGATATATTCCCATATTTAGTAAGTTTACATTTTGTCAAATAAATACAAAAAATTTTTAGCGTAATTTTTTTTTAGTTTTGCTGTTCATTTTGCAACATTTTAAGGTGATTTTACCAAGAAATTTGAGAAAACAAAAATTCAGGCATAAAAAGGTTAATCAAGTTTGAAATATTTCAGATTGGATTTTTTTTTCTTTTGTACTATCAATTGTGTTCGGGTTGTGTTGAAACTTGTTTTTTACTCCGATTCAGGTTCAATTCGATTTGATTCTAGTTTCTTTTATAAAGAGTCGGTTTCGGTCGGGTTTTAGTTCTTCTGAAGACGGTTTTGAGAAAATATGATTTCTTTCAGGTGAAAAAAACTCTTAATTTTAATACGAATGAGTATGGCCGTTTATTTTTCTTCAAAAGCGATAACATTAGTATTAGAAATATGATTGCAGACTATATTCCTTAAAATATGAAATTAGCTTTCTTTCATTACGAATATTTTATCGGGTTTGGTTTTAAATATTTCGATTTCGGGTTTAAGTGGATCAAATCTAAGTAGGATTTCAATTTGACTCTAGTTTCATTTATTATGAGTCAGTTTTGGTGGGGTTTTGATTCTTGATTTTGGGATAACACGATTAAAAAAATAGAAAATGGCGATTTGTGGAAAACACGATTAAAGAAAATAGAAAATTCTTGCTGGTGAAAAAAAAAAACTATAAATTTTAATGCGAATGAGTATGGCTGTTTATTTTTCTTCAAAAGCGCTAAAATTAATATAAGATACATGATTGTAGTTTATTTTCTGTATAATTTCATTAAAATGTAGAATTAGCTTTCTTTCATTCCAAATTTTTATCAGGTTCGTTTTAAGCATTTCGGTTTCGGGTTCAACTGGACCAAGTAGAATTTTAAGTGACTAAAAGCTATTTTTACGGATTCACGTCAAATACAACCTGACCCGTGCAGGACTATCTCAGACTTTAGTAATAAAATTGGATGTACTTAAACTAAAAATAGACGATAATAACAACCCTTAAGGCTGCTCGTCAGTCAGTTTCCGAATCCACCTCGGTAATGTTAAGTCTATGGGCATTAGATGCATTCTTATATTTCAAATATTTCCACACGAAATAAATATTTTTAACTTATTTTTTCTGTGTACTATTCTTATAGAATGTCTCTTTTTTCTTAGTCCTCAAAAGATTTATAGACTTTTATATTAATGTGCTATTTTACGTGTTAGAAGCTGACGAACTGGGAGTAAAATTTTAAAACTTCATAAAAAATTAAGCATAAATTTTAGAAATATTTTGATAACTAATAAAAAATGTGACATCCTTTAAGAAGAGTTCACAGAAAAAAAAGTTAAAAATATAAATTTCCTGTAAAATTATTTTAAATATAAGAATTTATCAAACGCCCATAGTCTTAACATTATCGATGGGATTTTGAAAATTTATTGACTAGCAGCCTTAGGAATATAAAAATATTTGCCTAATTTAATTACAGAAATTTTTTATGATTCAATAAGGTAAAATTTTAAATTAAGAATTACTAGTGGGCATAATTAAGGATTGTCAACACTTTATGCATCACGTATATGTGACGCTCGTGGCGAATTTGATAAGCAATTGTCCTGACACAATTTATTTTTTTATATAGGCCTTTGAAAAATCATTTTAGACGACGCTTGTTATACTAACTATACCCGTTTCACTGAATAATGTTGTTGAAATGGGATTTCACTGTGGTAGTTGTTGTTAAAGATATTTTATGCGTACCTCATAATTAAAATTTTCAAAGAAAATTGCACGTAGGTTTTCATACAAGATTAATGTTTGTTTAACTTAAATTAAAATAATTTGTTTGTATGAAAAAAAAATACTATTTCTGGCTAAAAAAAAATAAAACGGGATTAAAATTAAAATTTCAAATACATAAGAGGAAGTTCGGATATTAAGAAATATCATTTACATTTTTATTTCTAAGATAAAATTAAAAAAAATGAGACGTTAGTAAAGAACGAACTTTGACTGTTTCTTAACACAATTGCATTGGGCTAAAAGTAGAAGAAAAAAATATATATCAATATTTAGTTTCTAAAAAAAAAGTTACACTTTTCGGGTAATTTCAACCAGTCGGTTAATATGGAATAGAATTATAAGGCATATCAAAACTGCAATAAAAAGCTCGATTTACATGAAGAAGAAAATAAACTTAATGAGTAAACATTAGTACACCATCTATAAATCATAAGGTTCATCCAAAAATTGCTTAATTAAAAAAAGCATACAAATGTAGTCTATTGTTTCGGCATCATCACAGTCCACAGGAGCTCACATCAGGCATTATATACACTGTTCCTATTTTCCCTTATCTGATTAATTTTTATTGAAAAAAAAACCACATTGCATCTTTCTCATCTGGTGTACAACCTGGAAAAAGCCCATCTCAAATAATATGTTAGAAAGTAATGATTGGCCGTCTTCACTAGGCTCGTCTCGAATCAGCTCCCTAGCTCTTACCAGGCACACCATCTTGAAAAAAAATAAACACTTCACTTGCAAACAAGTTCGCATAGAGGTAAACTCACTATCATAGCAATAAATATATCAATTCAAATTTATACTGAACTTGGTTAACATCACTGACAGAGAGATTTTATAATAAATACGAATTTTGTAAAATGTACTAGCAAAAAAATGCAATAATTCAGAATAAGATTTTATTTCGCCGCGTCACTCCAGCAACAGGCATCCCAACAGAACTGAGCACAGTGACGCATGGTAGTACTCGGAAGTCGTATGGCACTTTTATGATTGACTGCAACACCGTATGTGCAAGATATTGAAGTATTCAATATTGTCTGATCATTCCCATAATATCCGACCTTCATCTCTATATATATTCAGTAAAAAAAAATAATAATAATAAAACCTCACGAAAAATTTATTATACTTAGAAAATATTCACCTGTGGATATAATAACAATATTTGCTTTTTAGATATTAAAGTTGAGGATATAACTTTCTCGCGAGAATGTAAGAGTGCAGCAAACACTAGTATAGTGATTTGCCAATCGTAAATTAACTTTACATTTTTACGATTGATTTCAAATTCCTTTACAGATCAAACAAATTATTTCTAAATATTTAACATTCATATGAGTATTTTAGTGTAAAATTTAAAAATTTACTAATTCTGGATTGGACACAGTAATTAGGACGCATCATTGTCGCCAGAACTGGTATACAGAGCAACACTATTGATAAATGGGGGGAATTTTCCTTTTCTATTGAAAAACTAAAACATTTTTAACACATGGTATGCTATTTCTTTTTCCCAACAATCAAAGTGCGTCTCCAAAAAGTAACATTCCGTTATATAAGCCAGCCGTAAAACAAAGCAGGTGTATCATTGTACGGAATAATCTCTACTGAAATTTTTTAAGCTTCTGAGCACGGCACATTTTCAATTTTCATACCGTCATGTAAGGGATAAAAGGTACTTTTAAATGCAATTTGTTTGAAAACTGCATCTCCATTTATTTTTGAAATATTTATTTTTTTGCAGTTTTAACACCATTTCTTTAAGTTGGCAACTCACGTACACTATTTCTGTAGAAAATAAGGAAAAATAGTTGAAAAATAGTAGATTATCTTATATTGCCATTTTCCCATAACTACTGAAAAAAAATTAATTATAGTAATATGTGATTTGTTAAAAAAATATAAAGGAATGATCTCAGATAAAACATGGAGCTATTATAAACTATATATTTAATTAAAGTTTCTATAACAATGTTACAAATACATGAATGCATTTGAATCATTAGATAGCGAATTTTTTTTTTTTTTTTTTTTTTTTTTTTTTTTTTTTTGCCGAGTTTCTTGAAAGACGAAATTGCATTCTGCAATAGTGACGTCAAATGCATACTTTTTAATAGATGTTGTTTAAGACTGGGTCATAAATGTGGGATTCTTCAGCGGATGTGAATGACGTCATTTTATAAAAAATAAAAGCGTGTGTTTGAAGTTTTAAAAATAAAATTTATTTTGTACTATCTATATTTATATACACATATATATTTTTGTTCATTAGGGTCGACACTAAATTCTGAAAACGTAGAATTCCTGTTTTCTAGTATGCATATTATTGTTGATTTTTATGCACAAAATACTTCTGTTTCTCTATAAAATTAGATAAACTGTTTTTTTATGTTAATTAAATTGTATAAGTATTGAAAAGAAAATGCATGTGGCTATGATATGAAACAGTGAACAGATTGCTAAAAAATATGTTGCCAAATTTTCTTCTTCGTGAAAGCGCCTAAATTTCAAAACTACCAATCCGGCTATATAAAACACGGTATTTTTCAATTATAGGGGCTTTGGCGTACTTTTTTTAAAGTGGGGCATAATTTGGGCTTCAGAAGTAAGATTTGTTGCCGAATGATATAAACAGCTGTGAAAAGAAAATTAATGAACTTTTAAGTTTATCTGTATTTTCCTTTTTATCAAAACAATTCTATACTAATATTAGTAGAAAACCAGGAAAGGGTCATTAAATTTCTATGTTTGAGCTAATTGGTCGATATTTAGCCACCTCCTCGTGATGACTTGTGGATAGTATTTTCTTAATATAAGCAGATATGAACTAACAGCTACGTTATTTGCTTTAAGTTATTTTATACTGAAATTTTAAAAATTTGACGTCCTTGAGGAACCGGACAGCAAATAAATTTTTAAAAACCTCTTCAGCCAATAGTTTACACATCTAAAAAGGAAAAAAGTTTTCACTATTATACATTAAAATAAAAAAGTTTTTTTTCCTATACTTAAGTTCCTCCCTAATGTACATATTGTCAATAAGTAATTATAATAGACCATCATTATAATCAAGTGTCTGTGTACTTTATTTTACTTTATTTTACTTTTAATCGGAAAAATACTGAAAACTTTCAGAAAGACAGACAGTCATCTGTATCTGACTGCCCCCGACTTTGTTAATAAAAATTATATTTTAAATAATAAATGATTTTTCAAAAGCAATACTTTTAACGCTCTTATATCAATAGTTTAAATTAAATAAATCACAAGTCTTAAAAAAGAAGATGTTTGGAGAAATTCCAAAAGGCAGTAACTTCCAAAAACTAATTTTTCATATGCTACAAATAGTGGCATTTAAAAGTAAACTAAATTTATTATACGAATAAAATATCTCCATTAGTTTCATCCTAAAACTTTATAGTGAAAAGGTAACGTAATTATTTACAGAAACATATAATTTAATTTTGTAACGTATTAGATTTTACATGGTTTGCTTAAAATAATTTGGACGTTGTTAACTCATTCTATAATAAACTATCCGTATATAATATAGAAATATTTGAAAAACTCAGATATATTTGTAAGTATCATTGTATGAATATGTAATTTAGGGTGGAACTAAAAAACGAAGTTTCGAATTTTACATTCTAATAGTAATTATTTTTTTCCTTTTTAACTCAATAAAAAGAAAACGTTTTTCTTTTAATTTTAAAATATTTTCCGGTTCCTAAAAGCGTCTGATTTTCCATTAAAAAAAAAAAAAAAAAAACTAATAAAAGCCAATAATTGTATGAAAAGTGTTTTAAACTTATTGTAGTATTTATATTTTGCAAAATTAAATTAATGAAGTGTTAATGTCCTATAATAAAGTGAGTAATTAAGTTTGAGTGCCATGGAAACGATGGACCCACTTTATTTGAATTTTGTAGAAGCCAACGTAATGGGCGTCGGCTTTCACAGGCTATGGTTTATTTGGCTGAGACTCATAGCAATTTAGTCCGATTTAGTGTGTGTTAACAGTTTCTTCGATTTTTTTTCAATAAACTGTCGGTGTCAAATATGATAATGTCTGCCAACGAGTCTAAATCTAAAAAATTGTTGAAGTGTCTTGCATTTCGCAAACCAAAACAATTAACATTAGACTGTCATCTTTGGCGAACATATGAAAATGTTATGAAACTTTTTTCATAAGTTCAATTTAACTTAAAATCTGCCAGCTGGAATCTGAAACACGCTGTTTCTGAAATATCTAAAACTGCTGCGCATACAATTAAAAGTGTGTTGCTGAGATCTTCAATTCCAGTGGTTTCTGATACGCAAATAAAAATAAATGATTAGACTATTGTGAGAAATATCAAAATTCGAAGAAAAATATTACCATTAGAAATGATAATCTCACATCCAATATAAAATTGCAAAATGTTAGGTAATCGTGCAAAAAACTTTTATTTGTGTAAATGCACTAAATATTATCGTTTATCGGAACAAGAAAGTCACTTTCTCAAAGACCAAAGACAGATGGGGTGATTACAGTAGGATCAATAGATATAAAAATTACAAAAAAAAATGTGTAGCAAGACTCGAAAAGGAAATATCAGGGAAAGAAAAAAGTTATTTTAAAACAAAAATGCGATGTTTTGATTGATTGACTCGCCAAATGTTGAAAATTGTTCGGAAGGAAATAGTTCAATCGGTAGTTCTTCTAAACCTGAATTTGACAATCAACAAGATGAAAGAACCGGAGTATTAGACAGAACTGAAAATATTATTGCTAATGGCACCCTAGAAGATATGGGTATTTCTAATGATAATAAATAAAAGTTAACTGAAATAAGGACTTTGAAAAAACAAAGAAATGAAAAGGAATTATTTGAAAGTACAAGAAGGACGAAATGAGTTAATTTTAGAAGGTTTGTAATTTGAGGGCAAAAAGGATAACAGAACTATGATAACTGAATCAAAGGGGAAAATGTATAAATGAAATGTAAAACGAAAAATCATTAAAGAGGAACAGATGGTCTAAGTTCAAAAACCTGGATTAAAATATATTGGTCATATTTCATTGACATCGTCTTCTTATATTAATAAAGCCATTGCAATTTTGGTGTATTTTCAAAATAATAATACGGACATGTCAAGTTTGAAATTTATTTGGTGAAACAGAAACTTCAATGCAGGACGCAAATCTGAAGTTGTCGAAACATTGGAAACAAGACTGTAAAAACTTTACAATGGATAATTTGCTTATTACATGCAAATGAACTGTTTTTAAGATACTTATTTCAACATCTTGCTTTAAAAAGTAAATTGAAAGATTGCGAACATATTGAAATTATAGACTCTAAAAAATGGATGCTGTCTTGACGGACTGATCGGATGAAGAACTTTAAAAAAAATACAAACAGAGGAAACACATGAATTATAGATTTTCCTTGTCATACTCAACCAGTGGAAACGTGTCTTAAAATTGTTTCGTCAGCCGTCTTTAGATATTAAGCAAGAGATGGCTTTATCTTGGGAAGGTTGAATTCCCGCAATGTTTTCCTAAGAAGACTTATAAGCCAGTAAGTAGGTTGAATATCCAAATGAATTAATCCATGACAAAGGGAGGTAAGGAGGGTGGAAGCCGATATTTAGGCACCTCCTCGTGATGACTTGTGGGTAGTATTTTCTTAATATAAGCAGATATGAGCTAACAGCTACGTTATTTACTTAAAGTTATTTTATACTGAAATTTTAAAATTTTGACGTCCTTGAGGAACCGGACAGCAAATTAATTTTTAAAAACCTCTTCAGCCAATAGTTTACATATCTAAAAAGGAAAAAAGTTTTCATTATTATACATTAAAATAAAAAAGTTTTTTTTTTTTGCCCTATACTTACGTTCCTCCCTAATGTACATATTGTCAGTAAGTAATTATAATAGACGATCATTATAATCAAGTGTCTGCGTACTTTATTTTACTAACTTTTAATCAGAAAAATACTGAAAACTTTCAGAAAGACAGACAATCATCTGTATCTGACTGCCCCCGACTTTGTTAATAAAAATTATATTTTAAATAATAAATGATTTTTCAAAAGCAATACTTTTAACGCTCTTATATCAATAGTTTAAATTAAATAAATCACAAGTCTTAAAAAAGAAGATGTTTGGAGAAATTCCAAAAGGCAGTAACTTCCAAAAACTAATTTTTCATATGCTACAAATAGTGGCATTTAAAAGTAAACTAAATTTAATATACGAATAAACTATCTCCATTAGTTCCATCCTAAAACTTTATAGTGAAAAGGTAACGTAATTATTTACAGAAACATATAATTTAATTTTGTAACGTATTAGATTTTACATGGTTTGCTTAAAATAATTTGGACGTTGTTAACTCATTCTATAATAAACTATCCGTATATAATATAGAAATATTTAAAAAACTCAGAAATATTTGATGAATTAAAATATATTTAACTAAATTTAAAATAAAATATTTAATTTTAGATTAAAATATAAAAAATGCGTAGTTGCTTAAAAAAAAACATACTATATAGCAAGAGAGACCCTACATTTAGCTTTTTATTAACATGAATAAGGCTCTGTTTTTTTTTCTTTTTTCAACACCGACTGATTTTTCTTATTTTAAAATATCTAAAATAAGCAAACAAAATATCTTAATATTACTTTCTGTTATGGATTTATACTTGTTGAAAATAATCACAGCATTACATTAAATTCTTATTAATTTCTTTTTGTACAGCTATGTTTATTGTGATTGGTTG
This sequence comes from Maratus speciosus, assembly GCA_963932465.1. Classification (NCBI taxonomy): domain Eukaryota; kingdom Metazoa; phylum Arthropoda; class Arachnida; order Araneae; family Salticidae; genus Maratus; species Maratus speciosus. The sequence goes on from OZ010789.1 coordinate 312,509,175, forward strand.
TTTAATGTAGCTTTCTTTCACGGCCGCCAATTCTCTGCCATGGGCCTTGCAAAATCTATAAATACCTGTAAATTTCTGTTTTCTTTCAGTATGTTTGTGTAATTGTTCTTGTTAATATTAAATATACTCACTTCGATCCACGTCTTTATGTCTGCCTTTTTATTTATTTTAACAGCAGAGCGTTGGTTCTAGCAAGTATTGAAATGAGCTGCGAGATATACTGACGCCGTTATCTTTCTGTTTTTCATTTCTGCTGGGATTTTGAGTGAAAAAGATTTTATCTTTCTTTTTATATATTTTATTGAGCAGAATGGATTCTTCAAAAGATGTTTACGGTATCCCTCTTTTTGAAGGTGATGGAAAAGTTTTTTCGGTATGGAAACGAAGAGTAACGGCAATTTTTGCTGCTAAAGAATTGGAAAAATTCTTGGAAATTGAAGCGGCTCCCGACAATGCCGCCGATGTCGTGAAGGCAAAAAAGGCTTACGCTTTATTATTATCATTATTAAGTGATAATGTTCTTGCATCACTTCAAGATGAAAATACAGCTCATAAAATTTGGAATAAATTAGAACGCACTTATGATACAAAGCGTGCAGTGAATCAAATTTTAATTCGGAAGAGATTGGCAACGATTAAGAAAGATCGTACAGTTTCTATGAGAAATCACATTGATGAAATAAATAAATTAATTTCGGATCTTAAGCTGTCTGGGGCAGAAGTTAATGAAACGGATACTATTGTTTATATTTTGATGTCATTGCCTCAGGAATTTGAAAATGTTAAGATTGCTTTAGAAAACCAACCGAATTCTGTTTTGACATTAGATTTCGTGACACAAAGATTATTAGATGCTGAAGCACTTCTTTTGGATTCAAAGAAAGAAAAAGTATATACTAAGGCTGCTCATGATAATACTGCATTTGTGTCGACTCGCAAAGAATTCTTTTGCAAAATTTGCTACTCTAAAGGGCATACAGCGAAATATTGTAAAAGGAAAATTACTTGCCATTCTTGTGGAAAATTCGGACACATAAAACGTAACTGTAAAGCTGTTAAAAATTCAAATGAAGAAAAATTTGCCTCTTCAGCTGTTTCTTTCGTTGCTGGAAATGCTTCCAGGAAAAGGAATGAATTTATAGTAGATTCCGGAGCAACTTCCCATATGTGTTCTAATGAGAATTATTTCGCATCCATAGTACCTTCTTCAGGAACTATTAAATGCGCATCAAAAACAACGAATCTAGAAATCAAAGGTATTGGAAATATTAATGGAAAACTGTCAAATGGAATGGAAATTAATTTAAAGGATGTCCTTTATGTTCCAGACTTAAACGGGCAACTCATTTCCGTTAGAAAAATTGAAAGTGCAAATTATACAGTTATTTTCAAGAATCAAAAAGTATTTATCGAAAAAGGGAGAAACCGTTTTTACTTCGGTGAACGGGATTTGAATGGACAATACGTAAGTGACTTTGTCCCTGTTTACGAAACCGTTCTTACTTCAAAGAAAAATCATTGTGATATCTGGCATCGCAGACTTGGTCATCCGAGTGAGAAAGTATTGAAAGATATGAAGCTTCCGGTACCTGATTCTTTTTGTGATATTTGTGCTCGGGCAAAACAGAGTGCAACACCAATGGGAAGAGGACCAAGAAAAAGAGAAACCAAGCCAATGACTTTGATTCATAGTGACATTTGTGGACCTATTTTTCCGACAACCTTTTCTGGCGAGTGCTATTTTATGACTCTTATCGATGATTTTTCTCGTTTTACTGAAGTACGTTTACTGAAACATAAAAGTGAAGTCTCAGAAGAATTAAAAATGTTCTTAAAATCCAACCGTACAGTGAAGAAAATTAGATGTGATAACGGGAAGGAATATTTTTCTAATGATTTAGTGAATTTTACTAGAGATCTTGGTATAGTGATAGATCCCGCTCCTCCATACACGCAATATTTGAATGGAGTAGCTGAACGCTGCAATAGATCGCTTCTGAATATAGGACGTGCTTTGATTGCTGAATCAAATTTACCAAAGACTTTTTGGGGTCAAGCTATCCTTTTAGCAGCTTACTTGAAAAACCGAATGCCAAGCAGCACTATTGAGAACAAAACTCCGTACTTCCTGAAATATGGAGAAGAAGCCGATTTCAAGCACATACGTGTTTTCGGATGCAGTGCTTACATGTTAATTCCTTCCGTTCATCGAAAGAAGCTTGACGATAGGTCTAAACAAATGATCTTCATTGGTTATTCTTCAATGGGATATAGATTACTAGATCCTGAAACGAAACGCATAACTGTATCAAGAAATGTGAAATTCGACGAAGAGAAAAAGGAAAATGTTCAGTCGAAACAATACATTTTAGAAAATTCAGAACCAGTCGATAATGAAATTGATCCAGATGTTCTAGAAAATACGAGTGATGGATTAGATGATCCTGAAGAGAAAGAAGACAAAACAAGAAAATCTGAAAGATTTAAAAAGCAACCTGTACGGTATCCAGATCCTGAAGTTTACGAAGCATTACTTTGCCAACAAGAAACATTAACGTTTGATGATATCAGATCCCTCCCTAGTGATGAACAACGCTTGTGGAAAGAAGCTATGGACGCGGAGATTGAAAGTATGAAAATCAACGATGTCTGGGATCTTGAAAAATTACTACCTGACAAACGACCTATTTCCTGCAAATGGGTATTTACCATCAAAAGAGATGGTCGACATAAGGCGAGACTCGTAGCTCGTGGATTTATGCAAAAAAGAAGGGCTAGACTATAGTGAAACCTTTTCCCCTGTAATAAGTATGCCAGCTTTACGTTTGGTTCTTATTTTGATTTTAAATGAAGACTTATATGCATCTGTGTTAGATGTTAAAACAGCGTTCCTGAATGGTAAGTTAAATGAACTTGTTTTTATGGATCAGCCGCAAGGCTATGATGATAAAAGTGGGCGAAAGTGTAAACTTTAAAGAAGTTTATATGGTTTAAAACAAGCCCCACGACAATGGTTTGAAAGGTTTCATGAATTTATTTCAAAGTTAAATTTTAAATCTTGTGATAATGAACCTTGTATTTTTATTCGGTATAATAATGATCATAAAATAATTATTGCTTTGTATGTAGATGATATGTTAATTGCAGGTTCAGATGTAAATGAAACTAATGTAGTTATTTCCCTATTACATAACGAGTTTCACATGTCAAAATCGGAAAGTGTTTCAGAATTTCTAGGTATTCAAATGAAATTCAATTCTGATAGTTTAATAATGGATCAAGAGTCTTACATAATTAAATTGTTAAGTAAGTTTAATATGCTAGATTGTAAACCCAGTGACATTCCTATTTCTCCTAAGTCCACCCCATCTGATTTCAAAAATGGTAAACCTTTTAATGGCCCATATCGTGAACTTGTAGGTTGTTTATTATATTTAGCTTATATTTCTCGACCTGATATTTTGTATGCTACTAACTGTTTAAGTCAATTGCAAGAAAATCCTACTGAAATTGCATGGAAAGCACTTAAGAAAATCTTAAGATATTTAAAAGAAACATTGTCTTTAAAACTTGTGTATAAAAAGCAAAATTCTGATCCTAAATTATCCATGTATGTTGATGCTGATTGGGGGGCTAACACAAATGACCGCAAATCAGTAACAGGTTATATTTTAATGTTTTGTAACATGCCTGTTCTGTGGTGTTGTAATAAACAAAAATCAGTTGCCTTATCGTCAACTGAAGCTGAAGTCATTGCTTTAACTAAAAGTTTGCAAGACTTGTTATGGTTTTAAAATATTGCTAGTGAAATTGTAAATATTAAGGATTTAGTAATTTTTGAGGATAATCAATCATGTATAAAATGTATCAGTAATGAGAGTAATTATGGTAGAATGAAACACATTGATATTAAATTGAAATTTGTTCTCAATATTATAAAAGAAAATAACATCAAAATTGAATATGTTCCTACGAATATGCAAATTGCTGATTTATTTACAAAGGCATTACCTAAAGTTAAATTTTATGAACTATTATTTCTTTGTTGTTTGTACAAGTAATGTTTAAATTGTGTCATATTATTATTAATGATTGATTTCAAGAAATTTCTTTGTTTTCTGATGTAATGCTAGATTATGGGCGGGTGTTGAAAATAATCACAGCATTACATTAAATTCTTATTAATTTCTTTTTGTACAACTATGTTTATTGTGATTGGTTGTTTAATGTAGCTTTCTTTTACGGCCGCCAATTCTCTGCCATGGGCCTTGCAAAATCTATAAATACCTGTAAATTTTCTGTTTTCTTTCAGTATGTTTGTGTAATTGTTCTTGTTAATATCAAATATACTCACTTCGATCCACGTCTTTATGTCTGCCTTTTTATTTATTTTAACAATACTAATAATTATGTTATCTTTATTAATAGGTATAATAACACTGTTGTTACAAATTCTTACAAAGTTAAGAAAAAGAATATTTTGAAATGCAAGATTTCTCTTCAACTGCAAAATATTTAGAGTTACAGGATAACTTGATTGCATTTTTATTTATGTAATTTAATCCACGAAAAAGAAAATACCAAATACAACAATCAGTTTGAGCCAAATTTGTAATTTATGTACAAAATAAGTCTAAAAATAAAAACTATATTCTACATTAATAATAATAATTAAAAAAAACAAAAAAAAAAAAAAAATGCGCGACCACGTTTAAAGAGGAATTTGAAATTGAATTTGATTCGCAATTGTTATTTATTAAAAACTAATTTAGTAAAACTGATTGTTATAAAGTTAATTACGTAAGACTACGGAAGTTTAAACAAAATTAATAATAAAGTATATTTTCCCTATGTGCATATAATGGGTAGCGTTCCTATTTACGAAGCAACACCATTTCTCATAAATGAGTAAATGAATAGTATTAGATGGAGATAAAGCAGATAGTATAACTATAGCTGGATTTTCCTTTTACTTATGCGTTTAAAATTATAAATATTCCGGTATTTGTTTATTATTTTCCATCATAAATATATAATACTACATGATCGATGCTGTGTCATGAAAGAACATCTTGAAATAATAACTATTATGCAGTATTACTTTTTGTTTATAATGAGCATTGCATGTTTTATCATTTATTTTAAAATGTCAATCGGAATCAAAGTTTCCCTTCATTAGCATAAAACAAGTAAAAATATTAAAAAAGATAAATATTTTTAAATACTGCTATAGGGTGACTGAGCCAGTAGTTGATCAAATAAGGTCGGTGCTATGGGGTTTTTATTATATTCCATTCCTTTTAAATTTTAGAGGTAAACTAACATGATTTCTAGAACTATTAATGTCCTATAATGGACAATAATTAAGTTCTGATGAAATTATATAACAACATAATTATAAATAAATAGTTTTTTTAATTGCCATTTCCTCAGTAGTTGATCAGGCGAATCCAGTTTTTGATCGATTTCATTCCAGTAGTTGATCACTGGTCATTTTGATCTTTTTTTCAATGTAAGTAAAAAAAAATTAAACAATTTGAGAATTGTAAACATTTTAATGAGACGAATAAAAGTAAAACATACAGTAACCTATACGCAATATTGAAACTAATTCAGGGGCAGAGAAAAGATTTCTTGTTCTACTGATTTTTGTGGGTTCTATGTGGAAATAACTTGATACAACTTATAAAAAATGAAAACTTCCATAGGCGCTCACATGCCGCCGTGGAAGCCCCCGTCGTTCCTTCTTTTTCCATTTCCAATAATTTCCAAAATGACAACGCGCTCATCAATATACTTTTGTACCGTCTGCCAACTATGAGCAGTTTTCTCATCTGAGGATTCCACTCACACACTCTCACCGGAAGAAACTTTGGTACTGGACTCAAAGCTGTGCGAGTTGGTCAGTCGTTTTCCCCGCCTAGTCGGAATTTTAGATTATCTATTTGATCCCTTTGATTCCTATATCTTGTCTTTGATGTAGAAGTTGTTGCTTCCTCTCTTCCCTGTTCTGAATTATTTCTTTCTTTCGAGATTCTTTCTTTTCTTTTTCCTTTTTTCTTTTCTTCGAAAGACATTATCCACTGTTTTGACATTGTTGCATAAGACAACCGTCTCTTTTCTGTTTTTTTTTCTTCTCTGGCGAGTCATGAGGCCATAGAATATTGTCTGCAAAAGCTGGACTGACATTTTTTACTTTAGCTAGACCTAAATGTTTTGGGCGTTTAGGAGTCGTATAATTTGGAAGTGCTCCGTCTGTCTTGAAGGACCTGGTATTGCATGATCATAATCAAACGATGGGGGAGCATAAGATTGTAGAGCAATATAAGCAGTTGGTGTTAGTAGATCATCAACTGGCGATTCAGGTTTACTCTCTGGTGTCACAATGTTCATTTGTGTTTGTTCAAGACATTTTCTCCGCATTTGCCTCCAGAAATGGAACAATTCAAGAGCCTCAACTTCACCCCCCCCCCCCCATTTGTTCCATTCCACGCTTCTGAACTTCTGTGCTCTGCCTTTTTTGAATAGGGATTCAATTTACAAAAGCGTCTGGACTTTTCCGATACTCCTACTCTAGACCAATTTTCACGTGGGTTTGTAGGCGGAAAATCTCGTTTCTTACTGCTGATGCACCTTTCGTAGTCTACTGCATTTGGATTAAACGGAAACAGACCACATTTGCGGAAGCCGTTTTTAATGACTTTCGGAACTGCTGCTTCGCGAAATGCACTTGCAATCAAAGGTCCAAATACTGTTTTTGTGACCACTTTGTTTACAGATTTAGTTTTCCAATCGTAAACGGTTTCCCGCCAGCACATTTCGAGAGGACTGAAAATAGCAACGTTAGCTGGTTCGAGTATGTATAAAGAGCGGTAAAGAGCGAAGTGAAGGATTTGATTCTCTGAGCATAACTTTGCCACTTCAAGAGTTAAGTGGCTCTTGTGGCCATCCAAAAAAAAATAATATGTGTAGTTTGATATTTTGCTTTTTTCAATCAAGGCAAAAATACATTTGCGAGATATTCAAAGTAGGTGCTCCCACACATACAACCTTTCTTTGATCTATATATTTCCCAGTTGTCTGGCACATTCTGTGCAATTTCATGTCATATTTTCTGCAATGGGTAAACGATCATCCCAGGAATAACCTCTCTTGCTGCATTGAAATTAGCCACCACGGTTATAGTTTCTTTTTCAGTACCTGTTTTTATTTCATATAAAATGTTGGATAAATTGGGTCCTAAAACTTTTCACATTTTTGGACAAGTTGGAAAACCGCTTTCGTCACCGTTAAAAATTCTCCTGTAATCAAGAAGAAGGTCAAGTGTCAAGGCAGCCTTCAGTTTCAAAATATTTGTGAAGTTCTTGGATCCTCTCGCGGATGCTGGGCTCTGATAGTTCTGCTCTTGCAGTGTTGATAGCATCTGCATACCTCTCAGCTGTCGAACTGTTACTTCGCAAGAATCCTTTAAACCATGTTTTTCCCGGAGTTGAGTTTGCAAAAGGGTTTGGTCTTTTATCGGCTTCAATGATGTTTTTTACGGTTTCAAATAAAGTCCTCCTCTTAATCGGGAACTCTTTTTTGGCATAAGCATTTATCCAGTCAACAAGGAGCTGTTCCTCTTCTTTGCTTAAACCTGATGAATGTCATACACGTCTTACCTCTGACGTTTACCCTTTAACCTAAAACAATAAAGCCTTTTAAGAAAACATAGGTGGAACATTTCTAAAAGGGCTATTGATTCGAAATTATGGAAACAGCCCTTTCTGTTACATCACCAACAGCTGCTCGCAGATCATCTTCTGAGTACTGGAAGAATTTCTTTTTCAGCGGCATAATGAATTCTGAAAATAAGCAATAATGGCTTGGTAAGAAAATAAATAAAAAAAAATGATCAACTAATGGCTACGCATGATGTTAGCCAGGAGTTGATATACTGATCAATAACTAGAGTCCTCGAAACCAATAATTGATCACAGCTGATCAATTTCTGGAATTTGATTATTTAATAAGACCAGAAGTGGATCAGTCAAATTTCAACCCTTAAAAAGATGTCAATCAAAAATCAAAAAAATTATATTTAAAATATCATCCTTGGGCTGTGATTAACAACAATTCTTATGGAAATATTAGTTGAAATAAGCAAGATGGAAGGAGATTATTTTAACTTACCGTTATTGTCTCCAACTAATGAAAAACTAAATTTCTAATAAAAAAAAGATAATATGGCTTCTCTTACAGATGACATCTGAAAACTATGTGACAACAGGTGCACTAACATTCAAACAAAAATGTTATATCTAGTGCCACTTGTAAAACTCATTTCCGCCGGAAATGACGCAATATTTCAAAAATTTGATCAACTACTGGCGCAGTGACCCTAGTTCAAATGAAATCATAATGTAAATCAGAATCGGATAAAAAAAGAAAATATAATAAGTTTAGGCTACAGAATAGAAAATTAAAGAATAGAATTACAGAATGGAAATTAAATTCTTTTAAATTATCTTTTAATAGAGTAATTCTACATTTTCCGTACTGGTATCTACAGAAAAAAATCGAGTTCCTTTCTTTATTAATTTAAAGAAGCAAAATGTAAAGAAAAATTTAATTTATAGTAATTGTGTTGCTTCAATCATCATAACCAAATTAAATAAACATGCAATATGAAATATCTTATCTGTGCAACATAAGAATAACAGTATTTACACCTTGAAAGAAATCTTGTATACAGTCTGCACAATAACGGTGAATGAAGCAAGTTAACCAGAACAAAATACAGAAAAAAGGTTTTTCAATTAAAACTTTAAATAAATAAATATCTAGTTTACGACTGTTATTCTACTTCATTTGTGGAAGTTACTTGTAAAAGCATGAATTAACTTCAAGAATATCAAACCAGCATTAATCGAAAACGGAAAACAAATACAGAAAGCTAAGTTTAACTTCCCTTTTCTTATTTTTTTTCTTTTTTTTTCTTTTGGATAATGAAAATACTAAATTATACGCTACACTTAAACTCTTGAAAAGAAAGATAGGGTATTTAAACATTTGTTTTGTCGCACCACATTTTTATTATTGTTTCACGATACTTTTTAAATAGGAAACCGTTTCATTTATTTTCTATGCAGAAATAAAGTTACAGACCAATAAACATTCTTTATTTCCCTAAGTGACTTGACATAAATAGAGGCTTTTAGTAAAATGCTTCCATTTAAAGTTCTAAAAGATAATTTATTCAATTTTCTGAAACGATGATAATGATTGTGGTCACCCTGCTTCATTCGGTGTTTAAAATTCAATTATATGTTTTTTTAAATAATAATAAATAAAAACGTGAAAATTATTTTCATACATAAACATTATGCGTCTTTTTGTGCTTTTAAAATTATTCAAACTATTTTTACATTCTCAAATAAAAGTCATAGACGAATAAGCATTCTTTATTTTATACAATGATTTGATATAAATGAAATGTTTAATTAAAAAGCCTTCTATATGAATCACTAAAGTGATTTATTTATTTGTTTGTAAAATGCTAATTACCTGTGTATTTATTTTTACTGTTATGTTAAAATGAGGTGTTATTTTCTGTGTGGCAAATAATATGCCGCTTTATATTTCTGTGTGTTAGAAACATTATGTATCATGTAATTTGTTTTAAATTCAATCGGAACGGGATATCCTCTTTTTGTAACAGAAGATAAATAAGAATATTTAACAAAGAGTTCTTCATTCCTGTAAAAATTTCTCTTTTTTTACTTCTACTTGAAAATAATGATTAAAAAAATTTACCTTTACTTTGGAATAAAAAATATACATATAGCATTACCGAGCGACATAATACTACTACTAATAATAATAATATTTTGTCTGAAAAGTTACCTTTTTTTAGTAGATCTATGACTTCTGTCACTTCCTTGACATGCCTGCCCTTACGCAGCTTTAATTGTACTTTAGATATTTTAAAACTATGCTTTACATAATGTTTAAACTAGTATTAAGCAGCATGATCGCGTATTAAACGTGATCTGTGTAATATTGTGAGAGCTGGGCTTATTTACATATATAATCGTTATAAACGAACTTAAGAGATTTCATTTATACATTTACTGCCAAAAATTATACCTTTTACAAACATTTAGATTGAAATTTAACCTTCCGTCTACCAGACGGGTCCATTGGACCCGACATGTACATTCAAAATATTTATTCAAACCAGAAATTTCTTCAAAACAAACTAAATGTATAAATCAGACAATAATAAGTTAAATAAACAAATTAAATAGTTTTAAGTAAAAATTCTGGTGTAGAATGTTTTTATAAAACTTGAGTAAAATTTCCGGTAGTTCTAGGGTTAACAGTCTTCAACTTTAACATATTTATTATTATTAAAACCGACTGGAATAATAACTGTCAATATATACATGGATTCAAATATGGCTTTATTGTAAATTAATAAGTTAAAACAAAAAAAAAATATTTTTCTGCTGCAATAAATTTATTAACACAAGGAATAAATATTAAATCTTTGCAACATAATTCAGTTAGCAAAATTATATTTAGTTACTTGTGAAAATTAGTACCATTATAAACGCTCCTTTATTTTTAATATCATAAGAAAATATAAAATACGTAGAAAATATAAAATAATTATACAACAGCAGTCGTATTTGTTTAATAACAAGTTCTTTATTTATTTTTTTTAATTGCCTATAACATAAATTATAAAGCATAATAATGTTATAACATACATTTAAAACATCACAAGCACGTCAAGTATAATCATCTCTAATCATAATAATTTTTATGTATCTTACATAATGTATTTTACGTACCTGAATATCCTGAAATCGTCCATCTCTCTGTACGAAAGTAAAACATACACAAAGGCAGAGACTGATAATGGTAGTAAGGTGGATCAAAGAAGAATCGCATGTTGTTAATTTAGCAAAATTTTTTATTCAAATATCTACCAATATTTCTGTTTAGTAATGTTTGCCTTAATTAATTTCATATTAAAAGTAGCAAAAATTACTATTTGGAAACAATGGTTTTATCTGAACCCCCCCCCCCCCTAAATTGGCAAAATTGGGGAATGGAAAAGAAATTCGCATCCTGATCAACGAGTTAGCGTCTTAAGCATGATTTGTTGCCTCAAAGGACCAAACACTGTCGCGTATTAAGCGAGATTTCGTATTAACCGTCCGCGTATTGAACGTGATATTTTTGCATAAGCCTTATGGGCGATGTTCAAGGGCTCTGAAAACAAATCCGCGTGTTATGAGGGATCGCGTATTAACCGTGAGCGGCTTAACCGAGTTCGACTGTATTTCACTTAATCAACTTTTTATTACTTTTTTTAATTCTTACCCGTAATCAAAGGTTTATGATTTTTAATTATTCTCAGATTTCCTTGTTCTGCCACTGACTTTATATAGTGTTAATCCTAAATTTATTAAAATATTTGTGTAGTTTATTAACTACAGTCAGACTTAACCTTTCCCAACGCCTCACTAATAATAAGACATTCAACTAAAGACTAGGTGTAAAGTTGCTGACAATTTGAAAGCCCCTCAGGAATTTTACACTCTTAAGCACTGTTATGTATAGTTAACAGGTTGATCACCGTATCAATCAAATACTGTACATTCTGCATGCTACATTTCTGAATGTCTTTGTGCCAGTCCTATTTCCTTTGCATTAAAATCCTTCTTTAAGGCTTCATAGTTTTCCAGCGATTCAAATCTAACCGAAATGCTTACCAGTAAATAGTTGTATTAGCATGGCTGAAATTCCTCTACATGTACAGAGCGCTCCAAGATTATGAACACCCAGCATACGTTGTATCGTGACATACTTCGTTTCAAGTACATTACGTGAAAACAATAAATCGATACAATATATTACATATTGAGGATTAACAATTTGCGGGCTGAGAGGCTTATTGTTCAGCTTTTGTTTTAACTCTATTCAGGGCATTTTGTAATATAAAAAGCTAAATATAGATAAACGCATATAACTGTTAGTACGAGTCATGAATATGCAAGTTTCGCCATGTTTGAAGTGCGAATAACGTGTGCACAGCGCAGTCAATCAAACAAAAAATTCTCGAGGCGCACAGATGATTCCAAATTAACAAATTTATTTAGATGCATAAAGCAGACAAAACATATGTCTTCTGTTTACTTTATGTCACTTTCAGCAAATTTCAAAATTAACAGAAATTTGCACGGCTGTCACATTTATTATTATTTTTTTTAACATTACGGTGACCAACCTATTAAATACTACATTTGTGTCCACGTAAAAGAAACTAATATACATCAGAATCGGTCATAGAAATTTACTACAAAATCCGAAAACAATAGACGTATCTACTTATTTTAATAATATTTATGAAAAAAAATCTCTAATACTGGTTTAAAAATCTTCCGTCTGATTGTATTTTTATATTAATCATTTAACTAACTCTATTTTTAAATTTAATTACTTTCCTAAAACTTGAAAAACCTCCAGTATCTCTCCTATTTCTAAACCTGGTACTAATCATTATCATTCGACTAATTACAGACCCATTTTACTTCTACGTTCTTTAGGAAAAGTTATTAAACGTGTCATAAAGACCCACCTCCTTACTTATATTCAACGAAACAATGTACTTATTCCAGGACAATTTGACTTTCGCCCTAAACGTTCCACAATGCATCAGCTGTTTCCTGTTGTTGAATTTCTCATTGAGACACTCAATGCGAAAATTCCAGCTGCTGTCATTTTTCTTGACGTCATAAAGGCTTCCAACAAAGTCTGGCATGTAGGTCATATTTTCAAATTAATTCAGTTAAAACTGCCTGCTAGACTCATACACTTAATATATTCTTAAAGGGCATAGCCGGATAAGCATTGGAAACATGCCTTTCAATCAAATTTACTAATTTTTTACCCAGATGTCACTACATACCTGAAAATGTATTTCCCCTAATATCACCCTATAAATATTGATATTTAATGACATAAAAATGTTTTTTCGATTTTTTAAAAAACGGTTTTTCTCAAAAACTGCTACGCGGAATTTCATGCCATTTACTGAGGATATATAGATGCCAAAGTTGCATAACTGGTAATTTTTGTATAATTTTCTGTTTATAAAAACTGTGTGAAATAGCGAAATAAAAATTTAAAAGAATAAAAATGATATATTATGGTTATCCGAAAATTACCATTTTCCTGTAAAAAATTCTTCATATGTGCCCGTATGTTCCATATAAATGCTGAAAGTTTGCGTTGGGTACTACCTATAAATATTTACAAAAATATATATTAAAATTATTGAAATTCATTTTAAGGGGTTATTTGGGGCGGAGCTACATAACTTCACCATCCGAAGAATTTTTGTTAACAAAGTCAGCAGACAATATGTCAATGGATATATTTTAGATTCCATTTAGCATATAAGCTATGTTTTTCAACATCATGTTCATTTTGAAATCGACAGTGTTGAGAATGTTACTAATGTGTTCATTAAAATTTAAAATACAGCAATTCTGTAACTGTTTATTCCAAAAATTCTTCGGGTGTGGAAATTGAGTAGCTCCGCCCAAAATAACGCCTTAAAATGAATTTCCATAAATTTAATATACATTTTTGTAAATATTTATATGTAGTACCCAACGCAAACTTTCGGCATTTATATAGAATATACGGGCACATATGGAGAATTTTTTACAAGAAAATGGTAATTTTCGGATAACCATAAGATATGATTTTTATTCTTTTAAATTTTTATTTCGCTATTTCACACAGTTTTTATAAACAGAAAATTATACAAAAATTACCAGTTATGCATCTTTGGTATCTATATATCCTCAATTAATGGCATGAAATTCCATTCAGCAGTTTTTGAGAAAATCCGTTTTTTTTTTAAATCGAAAAAACATTTTTATGTCATTAAATATCAATACGTATAGGGTGATAATAGGGGAAATATATTGCCAGATATGTAGCTACGTCTGGGGAAAAAATCAGGAGATTTGATTAAAGGCATGTTTCCAATGCTTATCCGGCTATGCCCTTTGCGATCACACATTTCGCGACCGCATCAGTAACATTCTTTCTGCCATTTTCTTTATTTTAGCAGGAATTCTTTAGGGAAGTATGTTGGACCCCATGCTTTTCAATCAGTTCTTTAATGACATCTCACGCTCCTTACACACTTATCTTGCAATATACGTGGAGGACACTTCAATTTACGCCTCAGTTCACCACACAAATACACTATATCGGTACGACTCGCATTGACGCTTTTTTACATTTTAGCTAATTCCCAATGACTCTTACAATAGCAAGGCATTCTATGTTTATACTGGGCTTGAAGTTGACGACAACTAGGAAGGCCTTCATTCCTGAATACCTGTTCAGTACCTGTTCAATTAACTCAACAAAAGTATTTTCATTTATAAACAGAAGAAAAATAAAAAGAAGTATAATATAGCCATGGAAAACCTTTGTTCAAAATCATTCTAATATATATTTAAAATGAGCCATAGCAAAACAGCGCATAATTTTGGATATACAGAGACAAAACTGGACCAACATGTACATTTATCTTTCAATCTGTTCTTTAACGACATCCCAGGTTCCTTACGCACTTATCTTGTATTATACGTGGACGACGCTTCAATTTACGCCTCACTCACCACGCATATACACTAACAAAAGTCGCGTATTAAGCGGGATCGTATATTAAACGTGATTTGTATAATTTTGCTTTTATAGGATTGACTGAAATAATAACTGAAAATAAATATGAATTCAAACTTGATTTTATTGTCGAAAAACACGTTACAAGCAAAAATAAAACCACAAAATTATTTTCCGCAAGGCTAATTTTTTACACAAACAACAAAATTAAATCTATGAAGCACAACCCAGTTATTAAAATCATATTTAGTAGTTGCGATAATATTTACCATTACAATATGTCGTTCAATGTTAATAAAATAAGAAAAAACTATCCCTATTAATCTTCATGTACAAATTATTTACAGAATAGCAAAACTATACAAAACATAAAAAATATAAAATAACTACATACTACTGCAGTCGTATTTGTTTAATCTTCACAAGTGTCATTGTTTTTCACTATTACATGCATTATAATACATAGTAGTGATACGTATATTTAAAAGCTCACTAACGCGACATCTCTAATTATAACAATTTTTATGACGTATCTGAGAATCCAGAATTTGTCTATCTGTCTACAGTTGAAACATACCCGAAGCGAGGGCCAGCTTTAGTCAATGTTCAAAAGACCTTAAAAAATCTAGGAAAATAAGTGAAAACTGGTGTGAATGAATAAGAACAAAAAATCTTCTTAAATACCATCAAAATTTGTTAAATGCACTGGGCCTTTCATAAGATCTGAGTATTTCTTCGTCAGGCGCAAGGAAGACGTGCTTCTACTATGAAAGCAGCAGCAAGACTCAGTAGATTCAGAGCTGTTGCTGCTTTCATAGTAGAAGCACGTCTTCTTTCCGCCTGACGAAGAAAGACTCAGATCTTACGAAAGTCCTAGCGCATTTGAAAATTTTTGATGGTGTTTTAAGAAGATTTTTGTTATTATAAAATCTGCTTATTAAGCGTGATCGGGTATTAACCGTGACCGAATCAAGAGGGTCTAACTGTATTTTGAAATGTTCAAATGCTTTCGATAAGAACTATGTTAAATATTTTACACCATTCTCTTTTTATTTAAAGTATTTAAAAAAATATTTATTAGCCAATCTGGCATGTGAATAAAATCTGTAAACAAGACTTTTTTCTTATTTAGTGTACTTATTTGTTTTTATTTACACGAAAAATATGGTTATTATCTTAATGTATTATAAATAAAGCACTTAAAAGGCACTTGTCTTCAAGTTAAAAATACTCAGAATATCTAATAATCATCCAATCAAATACACATCATATCTTGAAAAGAAAATTTAAAATGTTTTATTTATTTAATGGCAAAAAAGAATGCTTATTATGTTACAGTTATTTGATATTTAAATTAGTTTTCAACAAAGATATTTCAATATTCATTCATACTCAGAATATCTAATAATCATCCAATCAAATACACATCATATCTTGAAAGGAAAAATTTAAAATGTTTTATTTATTTAATGGCAAAAAAGAATGCTTATTATGTTACAGTTATTTGATATTTAAATTAGTTTTCAACAAAGATATTTCAATATTCATTCAAAAAACAGATTTCATGGTCTAATGATTTAATTTTACTCCTCAAATATCAAGCGTATTTTAGATTTTATTTATATTTTTTGACGAAAAAGGCTTATGAGCTAAAAATTTAATTCACTTTTAAGTGTTTAAATGTATAAAAAAGGAATATGGACTCACAAAGTAAACAGCTTTAGGCATAACAAAGTTAATAAGAAAATTATATTTTCTTTCCCATTACTTTAATAGAAATCAATAGTTTGATAATAACTTCTGTTTGCAAGGAATTTCTGTGCTTTAAAAAGTTAAAAATGGCACATTAACTTAATGCATAATATTTCTTCCAATGCTCATAAAGAAGCATAATTGCGATAATACTATTCGCATAAAAATAGAAACTGAATTTATAAACGTCATTAAATAAACTTACAAAGTAATTTCTCATAATTATTTCAATATATTTTATACTGGTATTCATTAAAAAATGTCATGGAACTTTTTAAGTTAGAGCAGTTTTTTAAAATGACCTTTATAAATAAATCAAAGAAAATAATTAACAAAGGCTATCTAAAGTAATAAAGTAAATTATTATTTTGAATTACTCTTTATTAATTACAAAAAATTATAAATTTTGTAGATTTTATTAAATGTTATTTAGATTCAATTTTAAAAATTCATAGGAACAAATAAATTAAATTAAATCAACGAGAAACTTAAAATTTAAAATTTTACACTTATTACCATCTGTTGAATTAAAATAGCAAATATGGTATTCACAGCAACAAAAACTTGTATTTTTTTATTACTAAAGAACTCTGCGCCTACGGACTACGTTCGCCAACCCGGTTTCAGACTCTAAAAACACTCTAATTTGATCAACTTTTAAAAGATTACGGAATTATAATTTTTAAAAAAATGTCCTTCGCCCTGTAACGGGTTCCCATTCATTTTCCTTTTACAGAGATATGTTAAGGCTGAATCAGAAGCTGTTAATATCTGTTTTCATTTTTGATTAAATAAGATTAGTTAAACATTTGAAAATCATCTCATATAAAATTAACCAAGTCAACAGAGTCTTAGCCTCTAGGCATTTTTTAAGAACGATATAAGAAAATGGTTTTAAGGGGTCTCAAGACTCTTAAAATTTGAAAAAAGGAAAAAAAAAACAGTAACCAATTTTAACATTTAATATCTTAAAATGTATATGATTTTAAAACACAATTTTTAGAGAGATGAAAGATATAAGTATGTTCTTTCGTTGCATATATTTTAAAAACTACAAAATGCAGAATTAATATTTATACGGGGCTTCAAACTGTCAGACATTTGTAAAGCTGAAAATTGGTATGACAGCATAACGCGCACGATTACAAAATACATTTTGCAACTAGAATAAAAAATTTGGTGCCTAATTATACTTCAGATTCCAATAATTAACCGGAACTTAAATAAAGTTGTATTTAAAGCATTTTTATAATTTTAATACAAAGTTGTTTTTAGCTAATACAAAATTTTGAAACTTTCAACAGCATAGTCACATAAAAAAATATATTATTAAACAATAAAAAGAAAATTTTAGGTTCAGTTTCTGCAGACTAACATAAACCATTTACTTCGAAAATTTCATGAAAAAATATTGAGAAGATTAAGAGATATCCTGCGCGTTATGCCCAAATATGTCATTTTTAGTTAAAGGGCTCAAAGTTTCGGAAAAGCCACTTCAGCTATTGAGCGGGTACAATTCTAAAAACCATAACTTCTGTTCTAATAGGAATTTCGAGGAAACAATTATGTCAAAATGTTCAAAAAATATAGGAGTTTAAAATATAAAATAACTAAAAAATAGAAAATTTTGAAGCTTTAAGCGCCTTGAGACCTCTTAAATAAGACATTTTAAATGTGTCGTTTAAATCTGATGTAATCTTCTCTAAAGTTTTCCTTCTCTTTTTCATGTTCACGTGAAAATATTTTTATTGTTAGAAAGGGAATACTATTATTTGCGCTGTCTTAAAATTGGCAACAATAGTTAAAAAGGGCGATTCGAAATATTAATAAATGCCTCGTGTAAAATTATCTTTAAATTAAATCTGTTTGGCAATGCTAATATTTGTCCATTTCAAATATGACGTAATTTCCCTCATTTAATGCTTTTAACACATATTAATCAATTCATTATTATTATTACTATTTTAAATATTCATGTGCAGATAGGATTTTTATGACGTAATTTTAAATATTTTCCTGCTTTTAAAACGTAATTCTCTTTTTTAATACTTAAACCTGTCCTGCATGTCACTGGTTTGATCTAAGCACCTGAATATTTTATCAGTGGCATATAAAAAGTGAGGGACGGAAAACGATGACAGAGCATTTTTTATTATTATTTGAGATGCTGTGCTATCGATTAGTTTGAGGAAAATACAATTCTTTCATAAGTTTGGATCGAGGAAAATATGATAGTAATCCTTTGTAAATGGAGTTGAAAATACATATAAAGGAAGGAAGAACCAGAAAACACCTTTGAAAAAACACGGTTGAAGATACGTATAATACGTAAATTACGGTGAATGTCTCTAGAAAAATCGCTGTTGATAATTGGTAAATGGAGAAAGAAAGATAAAATAGATTCATATAAGAGAAAAAAGAGTGAATAACTATTATCTATCATAATTTTAACCCCGACCACTTGCAAAATGTCTAGATAAATAAATTATCCAATTTTCGCCATTTTAATGGTATACCTCTTTATGTAGCAGGTGCATTGTTAAAAAGTGTGCATATTTCTAATTAGAAGATTTTAATCGCTGAGAGTAACATTTATTGGAAAATCATTTGAAAACAGACAAAGAATTAGTTCATAAATCAGTCATTTTATAATTTTAAATAGATTTTAATCAGGCTATGTTTTTTTTAATATGTTTATTTCAAGAATAACAATACTCGTTTATGTTACGTGCTCAAAAGTGAAATAAAATATCTGAACATAAAAAGCACCAAAAGAGAGCCTAACATTCTTAAGATAACAAATAAAATCCAGAAAACCACTTGCTGAAAGAATTCGGGTCTTTTATTGTCGTTATTCTTTCCCACTTTTGAAATATAAAACGAAACTGACCTTAAACATTGCAACAAGTAGAGTTTTCTCAGAAGTGTACTAGAAAAGGATATAATTTAGTCCTCGAAGTTTATATAAAACAAGAGATTTCCTTAAATCTCAATATAAATCAGGAAAATATATTTTTACAGAAAATTCAGTTTTAAAATACATATTCTGAATGGTCTCAAGGTTTTAAACACTTTGAAATTAAATTTCAAAGTACACTATTAAAAAATAAAGGAAGGAAGCAAACTTTTTTTCCTAAACCATCATAAGATTAAAGAAAATAGTTAAAATCAATTGAAATTTAAAAATCGCATTGATTTAGCTTATGTGCTTCTTTTATGATTAAAATAGCTTATATCTATGTGTTTCTTTTGCGAATAAAATAGGTTATATTTCACTTGCATGCAAGTTAAATTGCTGCTATTAATGCTTGATTCATTGACTCACTAATAAATATGAATGAAAGTTTTTAAAGGTAATACAGCTTTTCATTTACGGTAGTGGTTCCTAACCTTTTATTGACCACGCCCCACCGAAGCATCTGTAAAATCGCCATTGCCCCACCCCCTCGTCTTCTCTCACACACTTTCTGTAACATATACCTCTTACTATTTAAAAAGTGAACTCTATTCACCTGGAAGAAGCCTGGCAGCGCCTTAACAATAATTAATTTCACATTTTTTAACTTATCAAACAGATGAATTATCTATCACAAATGTATTTTTAACAAAATTCTATAAATGAGGCGATACATCTTCACTTTTATGTCAAAAAGAGTTGTGTTGTGCATTTCCAACTTAGCTGAATGTTTAAGAAAAGTATTATACGATTCGCATTTTTCTCTTCGCAAAATGCTTGAAGAGACTCTCATATTTATGATTAAAATTTATAACATTGACACATTTTATAATTCTTAGTAACTTATTAAAAGTTGGTGAACTTTTTTTTTCTATGGATAATTAAACACACAAGAATCATTTGAAGATGCTGACATTTTTCAATTTTATGTTGCCCCATGAAAATACATTTATCTTTTTTTTCTTTTCGATTTACGTTAATTGACTGCCATGTATTATCGAATTTTAAAATTTAGATTATAAATGTTTTATATTCATTTACCGTGTAGGAGGGCCTTCACTACAGCCATAAATATTTACTATTTATACATTTTTTTTCTAATGCTATTTAAGAGTTATAAATTTTATAAAGTTGTTATAGTATCACATTTAGGTATTCCAAATATATTTTAGGTTAAATATGTTCAAGACAGCAAAATTTAGATGCGCACTTAAGTAATTTAAGTAAAGTTTTTTTTCACGTTACATACAGCAAAGCAAATTGAAATACAAGCTCCTTTAATAAATAATTGAAAAAGTTGAGAAAAATTTTAAAATAGAATATTAACCAGAAAAATTATAAAAACTAAATTAAAACTATTTTATAGGCAATAAAACTGTTTTTGAAAATTGTACACATAATTATTCTGGTGTTTATTTTATATTAAGCTTTTGATTCGGAACTTTTTAAAATTCAAGAATTTTATTATTATGTATTATTATTTTACTTTTGCATGTGTTACTTCTATTTTTAGTCTAAAAGATTAATTTTCCAAAACATCTGACAGCAAGTGGGCGAGTTACAAATTTGAAATTGCCCCCCTAAAAGGTCAAATTGGCCCCCGGTGGGGTGTACGCCCCACTTTGGGAACCACTGATTTACGGCATATAATGTGTAATATATAGACATGAATTTCAAACCGAAATCAGAAATTTAAAAAAAAAATGGAGACTTTAACTAATTAAAATCCATGAATCACTAACCAAATAAGTTTGACAATTCGCTAAACGAGTTTTCAGAGGAAAAATGCTTTGCAGTTTTTAAAAATAGTTTGAGGATTTAAAGCACGTAAAATAAGATTTCAGCGAGCATTCAGCTGTTTTGTATAATGCTTAAAGATAGCATATATGAATAGAATTACAAAGAAATCCAAAAAAGGCACTAGTTGTTGTTCGCTATTTTATGTTAAATATGGGGTATTTTACTATTTGAAATTTTAAAGGCTTGTTTCAATTCAAATTACTAAGAACAATTTTGCAATTAATATCAACAATGCACAAAATTTCCAGTTTCTTCATGTTCCAAAACGTTTTATCAAATTTAAACAGTAACATAAACAGTTGAATAAAATGTACAGTCATGGAAAAAAAAAAGTAAACACCCCCTACTAAATCCTCAACAAATTATCGTAGAAGAAAGTTACTGGTACCGAACGATTGGAAATAAAGTCTACTTTTAAATGATGTATATAAAATTTGCGTAGGGGGCCATCTACATATTAAAACGAATCCAAACTTCATTTTTTTCAATGACAATATCCAATTTTAACAAGATATTTCAAATCTTCAGTTTAAATTATGCCTAGACACCGAATTTCAAGTCATTAGAATGATAAGTTTTTGAATTATAAACATTCAAAATTTAGTGCTTCTAATGTTAAATTACATTTTCATATTTTTATTAATATCTCCAGAAATTATGCTCCTAATTTGCTAATTTTTTTTGTAGCAATAATACTAATATACCCAAACATCAATACGCTGAATTTGCAATTTTTATAATTTTATGATATGAATTATGAATTATGAAATTTATATTCGAAAAAATTATGAATTGCAACCTACAATTTTTTTGATGGATTTAGATTTATTATATCCTGCTTTATGTAAATCCGAAATTTCACACTTTTCTTCCAAGTAGTTTTCAAATTATGCTTAAAAAACGGCAAAATGATGGTTTAATTGTCCGTCTATAATAGAAGTGACTAGATATTTTGAAATTTCTTCTGCTGTATTGTAATCTAGCAGGCTTCATTGACTTCTTAAGGTGCCTTGATCAAGATGGGGGCTCTCTCGGTTAATAATTGATTTCCGAACTTCAATTTGGATACAGTCCTTAAAATACGCTCGTTTTAAAATAATTGATTTCTCGGAAACTTATGGTACGAATTGCATAAATTTTTTTTTAGTCTAATTGGAGGATGTAGAGTTCATTTATGATGTCAGAATTGTGTACTGCTATTGAAAAAACAAAGTTATGGTTCGTTTTAATATGTAGATGCCCCCCTAAGCAAATTTTATCTATATCATTTAAAAGTAGACTTTATTTCCAATTGTTCGGTACCAGTAACTTTCTTCTACGATAATTTGTTGAGGAGTTAGTGGAGGGTGTTTACTTTTTTTTTCCACGACTGTACCTTTTGCTACTATAGAAATAAATATAGAACATTTTTATCAAAAGTCCCTTCCTTAAGGCTAAAAGTTTCTTAAAAATATTCCAATAAATACTATACATCGATACACGCGGGCTTTCATCAATCAAAAAGAAATGTATACACAATTTTTAGATATTCATGCTGTGTTATCGATTTTTTATCTTAGCTATGAATTTTTCAACATTTTCTCAAACCGATGACACCTTCAAAATGTCCCTTCATTTTTCGACTGAGCTAAAGAGGATGTTTTCATTTTAAATTCTGTAGCAGCCTGATACACCTGAATAAAAAGCTGGTGCCTATTTTTTTTTAAAAATAAATACATGCTGTTATTGGTTATTAATAGATAAAGATCAATCTGTACAATGTGTACTTTTATTAGAACCTAGAGAAAAATTATATACATATAACCCGCTTGTCATTTAATCATCAACCAGTGAAAGTTGCATTTGTCAAATGTGTTTCTTTATTAAACGTTCTTGCGATTAGATAATACACTTACAATCCATTTGTAGACATTGTAATATATTTCAAATTTTTTAACTTATCATCACTTTTTTCCCCTTCTCATTCTACCTCTCTTTTCTAACTCTGTTCTCTTCTTTTCTATTTCTGTAGTCAATAATAATGAAAGTGATAAGCTTCAAAAAGCACAGCTCATTTAAAGATTTGCATATGCATTGAAAACGTGCATTTTTAAATTTATTTAAATCAACGAAATAATTTCAGAAACAGAAGAGCCTTTCAGGATGATGAAAGATATTACAAAATATGAAAATAATGGAGAGCATCTTTAAAACTCTTTACTTTTCTTTAAACAACAAAAAAGATGTGAATTGCTTAAGTTCTTTCTAGTTTATCTTGAAGTAGACTAATATTTTAATGTTAGTAAATAATGAAACCGAAAAGTTTACGAGATGAAAGATCATTTAGAATTTTATGTGAGTACAATACATACGATTTTAAATCTATTTCAATCGTTGTTGTTATTTTAGAAATGAAGAAAACTGCCATAAAGATAAAAAGTAATAAGAATAAGGGAATTATTTATGTGCTTCCTCGTTTATTCTTCCTGTTTTCTAGCATCAAGCCGTTATGAATTTTCTTTATCTATTGAAAGTTACTTTTTTCTATCTGAAATTTAAAAGTGTTGCTCTCCATGAAGTATATACAAGAATTTTGAGAGATTACCAATTTAAAGTGCCTTATTATGGGTATACCTTCTGAAATCTGACATGCATTTAAAAGTAACTACATATATCTAAGGTAAAATACTTTACTTCAAATTGATTATATTTGCAACAAGAAGAAAATATGCATATATACCTTTGGTGGTACAGTATGATTTTTTTTATTACATATAACTTATACAAAGCCGAAAAAAATTTCTTGGCAATGAAATGCTTAATTTTTTCTAAAAAAATGTTAATTTATTCGACCATTTTTAAAGAAGTAGAATTTAAATTTAAAAATTATTTTAAGCTGAATTTAATTGAGTTTCAGTTACCTTAAATTAGTGTCCTGATCAGGTTGTGGCAATTTAAGTTTGTGAAGTAAATCCACTATTTACGCAAACACAAAGATTCACAGTGAACGGATTCGTTGAAAAATCAATTCGATATCGAACAATGTAAAACAGTTAATAATGTATTTTACGATGCTTATGACTAAGTTATATATTTCGCTACAGTTAGAAATTAAACCTTCGGTATTTGTTACAAAAATAAATTGTCTTTTTTCATTTGTGAAAGCTTGCATAATCTTATTAAATTAAATCATTGTTTTCTGTAGCCCTGTGTTCTAAAAAACTGTTATTGAATTAAGTTTTCTTATCACAAGCAGATGCCATATAAAATGACTCATAAAAGGCAATGTTCTTAAAGTTTTAACCATGCATGCGTAGTTTAGTATTTCAGAGTATATATATATATATATACCCAGCAAACACATATCTTTCGGCACGCGATCGGACCGCAGCCGGCAGTGTCGGTTAAGTGTCGGCATGGGCACAGTGATTTCGGTGAAGTGTCGGCAGCGTGTCGGCAACTGAAACATAAGGATCTGCTTTTTCGGCTGTCGGTTACCGTAATCGGTCCCCTTATGGCTATATATCGGCAAGCGACTTACACAGGCATGTGACGCAGGACCGATACGTGATTTCTGATAGTGGCCCGATTGGATTTGCCAACATCGGTCCGAATTTGGAATTTTTAGTTTTAGCCGACATTTTTTTTCTTTTTCTTAATTTTGTTTGAATTTGAGTTTTGATAAGATTTGTATATTTCATGCATTTCATATGAAATTCTATCAGTGATAAACAAACAAAAAAAAATTCAAAAATAGCTTATTTATATATATTTAAAAAAAAAACTGTTATTGAATTCATTTTAAAAAGGCTTACAATTATTTGAATCATCAATGGAGTTTCTTAAATCGCCCCTTAAAATTATTATTCGTTATAAACTTAGTCGTAGAAAAAAAATTCATTAATTAATTATTTTCTAACTATATATTCATTTTAAAAGCAATAGCTATGTTTCTTATTTTATTTAAAAATCAAATTATTAAAAAAGTGCTTAAAATTATTTTGCAAGCTATAAAAATATAAAAAAAACTACCTAACTTTTTAGCACTAAAATTTAAAAGAAATATTCAGAAATATCCCACTTCTAAAAAAATATTTACCAAAAAAAAAAAAAAAAAAAGATAAATTAATATTTCTAATTTATTTGATGATTAAAAAATGTTCATAAGTAAAAGAATCATTTTTGCTACTTAATCACTAAAAATATATTCTACAGTAAATCATCAAATGATAAAAAATGAACCCTTATTCTAATTAAAAGTGATTAAATACCAACCTCTTTTTTTTATTAAAATTAGCTTTTCTGTGTAACAAATGTATATTTCTTGAATTAACGCATTTAATTTCATTATAATTCCTAAAGAGAAAATTTTATTAAGAGAACAACCTCTGAAAGTCACTTATTTTATTTAATAAGCATTCTTAAATTTATAAGAAAGATTCAGAAATATCCCCATTTAAAAATTATCTTCCAAAAGAAAAAAAAAAATGTAGATTAATATTTTTATTTTATTTTTAAGTTAAAAATATTGATAAGTAACAAATTAATATCGCAACATACTCATTAAGTATGTGTTCTACTTTAAATCATCAAAACGACATAAAAGGAATTCTTATTCTAATTAAAAGTTAATAATTACTAACTTTTTATTTATTAAAATAAATTTTTCCATGTTAAAAGTATATATTATATAAATTAACGCAACGCATGTAATTACATTATAATCCTAATAAGAAAATTTGATAAACTGAACAAGACCTCTAAAAATATTTTTGTAATACTTAAGTATTACAAAAATTTAAGAATAGGTATTAATTATTCTTAAATTTATATCTATTCTTAATTATTCTTAATTATATCTATATCTTAATTAAACTTAAAATTATTCTTAAATTCTTTTGTTTTAACGATTTCACTAAGATATTTGTTTCATTCATTTAAATATTAAATTTACTTTTAAATAAAAGCGCGTAATACAATTATAAATAAATAAATAAATAATAAAATAAAAACACTTCAAAATTCTAACAACTTTCCCATCTACCATTTACGTTTAATGACAAACCATTACGTATAGATAAGACTTCCCCTTATTACCTCATGCAATCCTCCCCTGATCAAGTCTGAGTGGTCAAGTGGTTAAGGCGTCTACTACCTGTCCTTGAGCTCCTTGGATCTCATCCAACGCTGAAACACGATCTTTTCAAATATGCTTTCCGCGATGGCTCATATATGGCGCCATCAAAACAGATTTTTTTCAAATTATGAAGGTGTCGGACGGCGACGGGCATTCGTATGGATAGCTATCGGCGTGCTGTCGGCATAGCGTTTTGCCAATACTGGGCAGGCTGTGCGCCTATCTGTCGGGCGTCACTCGCCCGACGTGTCGAAAAAGATACGGAATCGGTACGGCAGCTGGTATCGTGCCGATGCCGTCGGTAACGGCAAAGCGGCTGTCGGCCGATTGTTTACCGATAGCTCTGTGTTTGCTGGGTATATACAGTTGAACCTCGTTAAGACGAAAACGCTTAACACGTAATTTCGCATAAGACGAATGAAAATGGTTTCCCCATCACGTTATCTTGGAATCAATACTAATTGTATTATTTAATACGAAAATGAAGACAAAAGAGTTTAAGACGAAGTAAATATTACACCTAATAAAGAAAATTTCCTCGTTGCGACCGTTACGGCGACACACCTTGAAACAAGTTTATCGTTTTTCCTGAACTGGACGTGGGAGGATATGCTTTTGTTCTGGCAATGGATTCAGGTATATTGGTGAGCGTGGCGAAGAGAAAATAGTTGCATTCTTTCTCAGCTGATGTTGAAATTCTTTTGTGAGTGATGCATTTCGTTACTAGCACGTGTTATTAAGAATCACTTAATGTGGATAATGTTCGTTGCTAGAAATATTTTATTGATTGAATTCCAGTTGTATCGGAGCTCTAGTTGTAAAAATGAGTGGGAAAAAGGCTCTTAGTTTGAAAACTGAACAAAAGATTTCATCTCATGTTAGTGATGGGGTATTAAAAAAAGTCAGAGATTGCAGCAAAGTGCGGAATACCTCCTAGTACTTTTTCGACAGTTATTAAGACTCGAGAAAAATTGAAACGCCTTTCGCTATCAATCAGTCCGAGACTGTAAGAAAACGAATGGAAAATGCTAAGGAGGAAGAATTTGAAATTGCTTTATTAAGATGAATAAGAGAAGCTAGGAACCAGAATATAATTTTAACTGGTGCTGTTTTACAAGAAAAAGCAAATTTTTTTTAAATACTTTTGATATCGATGATTTTACATGTTCAAATGGATGGCTGTCAAGGTTTAAAGAACTCCACGGTATTTTCTACAAAGGGATATGTGGGGGAAAAGTCTGCAGTTAGCCAGAGTAGTGAAGATTTTTCTCTCTAAAGAATGGGCGGCTATTAAAAGAGATTATGTACCCCGCGATATATCCATTGCAGATGAAACAGCGCTTTTTTATAAAGCACAACCTCCGTCTACAACTTTTATAGCAGAGAAGTGTTCCGATGGAAATTGTGATAAAGAAAGTGTCACAGTACCGGCAATCACAGAAGCCTGCAATACGGATGGCAGTAAAAATTACCTATCTATGTGATCGGAAAATTCACAAAACCTTCACCTTGTAAAGTCACTACCTGTTCAGTACACATTCACTAAAAATGAATAAATAAGGAAATTTTTGCAAAATGTTTATTAGAATTTGACTCAAGACCTACCAATCAAAAGTATTTGCAGTTTGTTGGACCATTGTACAGCCCAAGAAGATGAAAAATGTCTAAAATCAATAAAATGCGTGTCCCTCCATACAAATACTACAGTAAAGCTTCAGCCATACGACCAAGGTATTATTCAAATTATTCAATGTTTAAAAACTCACTACAGGGAAGAAGTAATGCTAAAACTGTCGAGGGTTTTGATAAACAGACACAATTTTCTATCAATCTCTTAGAAGCTATGTGTTTCCTAAGAAGTATATAGGATTCCCTTACTCCTACTGTTCTAAAAAACAGGTTCAAGCATGGTGGTTTTTCAGAGGAATGTATTTCACAAACAGGTGAAACAGAAATGGACGATGTGATAGAAGTAGCTCAAAAAAGATTAATAATATATCCCCTGTCGTTGGACGATTACGTTCGAATTTGTGAAACTGTTATGCCTTCACATCCCATGACAGATGAAGATATTCTGGAAGATTTAACTGAAAAGGAGAATAAAAAGCTGAATAAAATGGAGGCAGATGCAGATGTCGAAATGTCTTCCGTATCTTTCGATGAAGCGACAAAGGCTTTAAAAACCTTTTAGTCGCTTCTGTTTCAACAAGAAAGTGCCGATTCTGCTTTTTACAATTTATAAAAAGTGGAAGCCCTTATAAGCAAACGCTGAATGCAAAAATTTAAACAAAAGTAAATAAAAGGTTTTTTACAGTCAATATATTTTACATTTTATTTCTCCTCAATCATTTATTTTTTATAAGAATGTTACAGTTCATATAATACTACTATCGTCATGTGTGTATCTGTGTGAGTATGGGTGTTGTCTTTGTATGGTGATGTTAGAATGTACATTTTTGCATAAAAATACTGATTAACATAAATGACTATTAAATATTTCACTGTAGATATCATTTACATTGTTTGAGATCTTTGTTTTAGTGAATTACTTTTAAAATCATCTTAAAAGCATTTTGCAGTTTTATCGGTTATTACGAAAATATTTTTGCTGCCCTTCGAGTTCGTCTTAACGAGGTTCGACTGCATGTCTATACTGCTATTATAAAGAACTAAAGTTTGTTTGTAGGAGGTAATCTATGGAACTATCGAAGTGATTTCAAAAGTCGTGGTATCAAAATGACAGTGTTAGTCCCTGTTCCAACATGGGCTATATCTTATGTTTATGGCTCTACCTCAAAGGGGGTATAGGAGCAAAAAACTTTCGAAAAATGCGATTTTTGTGTTACTGAAGAGCCTAGAAATATGCAATTTGGAACAGTAGTTACTTATAAGATATAAATTATCTCTAAGAACATTTCTTAAAAAATTCTAAAATTAAAAGGGGTGAAAATGCACAAAAAACGTTCTAAATGGCGAATACTACTCAATCTCAGGAAGTACCAAACCGAATTAAAAAACAATGGTGTCAAAATAATGGTGATAATACTTGCTCTAGCATAGGCTATATTTTATGTCACTGTCACTATCTCAAATCAGGATGCAGGAGCAAAAAAAGTTCTAAAAAATCCGATTTTTGTAATACTGAAGTAACTACTGTAATATTTGGCATGGAATTACTTATTACATATAAATGATCGCTAAGAACATTTCTTTAAAAATTCGAAATTTAAAAGTGAGATAATGCGCGAAAACGCTCTAAGAACATTATCTAAGTGACATTTTCTAAGCAATCTCAGGAAGTATCAAACCGATTTCAAAAGTAATAGTTGGAAATTGATGGTGACAACCCTTGCTCTAACATAGGCTCTATTTTATGTCGGTGTCACTAACACCTGGGCGATGCAGAAGCAAAAAAACATTCTAAATTGAGATTTTTGTGTTACTGAAGAGCCTATAAACATGAAATATGACATGGTAGTTACTTATTAGAAACAATTGATCTCTAAGAACATTTCCTAAAAAAATCGAAATTTAAAAGGGTTGAAAATAAAAATGTTCTAAATTGCGATTTCTACGCAATCTCAGGAAGTAGGGAACTGATTTCAAAATAATGATTTGAAACGGGCGAAAACCGTTCTCAAAACGTTCTAAATAGCGAGTTTCTACGCAATCCCAGGAAGTACCAAACAAACTTCAAATGTAATGGTTGGAAGTTGATGGTGATAGCTCTTGCTCTAACATAGGCTCCATTTTATGTCGGTGCTCCTACCACCTGATGCTTGCAGGAACAAAAAACGTTCTAATCTGCGATTTTTGTGTTACTGAAGGGCCAGAAACATTAAATTTGACATAGTAGTTACTTATTAGATATAAATGACCTCTAAGAACATTTCCTAAAAAAATCGAAATTTAAAAGGGTTGAAAATAAAAATGTTCTAAATTGCGATTTCTACGCAATCTCAGGAAGTAGGGAACTGATTTCAAAATAATGATGTGAAAATGATCATGACAGCCCTTGCTCCAAGATGAACTATATTTTATGTCGGTGCCATTACCCTATAAGGGATGCAGGAGCAAAAAACTTTCTAAAAATGCGATTTTTGAGTTACTGAAATCCCTAGATACATGACATTTTGCATGGTAGTTGCTTATTAGATAAAAATGATCTCTGAGAACATTTCTTTAAAAATTCGAAATTCAAAAGGGGTGAAAATGCGCAAAAAGCTTTCTAAAAATATTCTAAATGGCGATTTCCACTCAATCTCGGGACGTATGAAACCGATTTCAACAGTAATGACTGGAAATTGATGGTGACTGCCCTTGTTATAACATAGGCTATATTTCATTTCGGTGTCACTAACACCTGGGCGTTGTAGGAGTAAAATGCGTCCAAAATCGAGATTTTTGTGATACTACAGGGACTAAGAACTAAAACATTACACATGGTACTTACTTGCAAGCTCTAAATGATATCTAAGAACATTTCGTAAAAAAATCAAAATTTAAAAAGGGTGAAAATGTGCCAAGAGCGTTCTGAAAACGTTCTAAATTGCGACTTCTACTCAATCTCAGGAAATATCAAACCGATTTTAAAAGTAATGGTTATTTTATTTAAAAAATAACGGGTTAGAATTGGTGGTGATAGAAGCTGCTCAAAAATAATCTATATTGTATGTTGGTGCCACTACCACTAGAGGGTTGAGTTCTAAAAAAGTCCTACGTTACGCTTTCTATGCAATCTCAGGAAATAATGAATTGATTCCAAAACTTTCTAATTTACATTTTATATGGAATATTAGGAAATTCTAAGCCGATTTCAAAAGTAGTGGTTGGAAATTAATGGTGACAGTCCCTACTCCAACCTAGTCTATACTTTTGTTGTCGTCACTAACACTTGGGGGTTGCAATAGCGAAAAATCGTTTAGATTACATTTTTGTGACACTAAGGGGTCAAAGATTTTTTAATTGGGCACTTAAAAGATGCAATTACTTTCTAAGAACTGTCAAAAGAAAATTCCAAATTTAACAGGATGAAGTGAGAGAAAAGCGTTCTAAAAACGTCCTAAATAATGATTCTTATGCAATCTTAAGAAATACCAAACCGATTTAAAAAATAATGGGTTGGAATTGTTGGCGATAGAAGCTTCTTAGAAATAAGCTATATCGTATTTTTTGTTATCGTATTTGTTGTACCACTACCACTAGTGGGTTGCATTCTAAAAAAGTCCTAAGTTACGATTTCTGTGCAATCTCAGGAAATAACGAATTAATTCCAAAAGCAATGGTTAAGAATCAATAGTGACAGTTTCGGATCCTACTGAGGCTATATTTTATGCCTGTGACGCCAACATCTTACACTGGCAGAAACAAAAAACATTTTAAAAAAGTCTTAAAAAACTTTCTAATTTACTTTTTCTATGGAATATTAGGATATACTAAACCGATTTCAAAAGAAATGTTGGCAAATTAATGGTGACAGACACTTTTTCAACATAGGCATTTTTTGTTGGTGCCACTACCACCAGAGAGGTGGTAGAGCATTAGACAAGAAGCTTGGAATTTGACATGATGGTTAATTTTAAGATGTAAATGCGTTTTAATTAGATGCTTTCTAAAAAAATCAAGACGTCAAATGAATACTGAAATGAGCATAAAAGCTTCAAAATACTTTCTAACTTATTATTTATTTGGAATTAGTTTTAGTTCTTCTTATTTACTAAAGTCTCGTTTCTGCCTAATGTAGTGTAATAATGAACGTTAGTCAAACTGTGGCTTAATTAGTAATTTTTAAATTATTCTTAAAAGTATAATTTCTTCTAATAAAAATTAGACATACAAATATCACTTGGAATATTTCAACTATAATGCGAACAAAGACACGGAGTTTGATAGTATGTTCATAATTCGCAAAGATGCAGAAGTTAAAATTTACAATTGTTTCAGAATTTTCGTCATAAACAACAATTCTTTGGACTCGTAAAAGATATTATTCAAGCTTCTGTATAATCTTATTTCAGAAAAAACAAAGACCTTTACAATTAATAAAAGTTAATAATTTAAAGCCTTTGTTTTATATTAGATTAAAACATAATTATTAGTTGAGACTATTTTAAAAATTTAAGGAAAATATATTTCAATTAATAATTTGATTATATCAGAAACAATTTATATTTTATAACTTTAAATGTTAATTTTATAAAACGCAATTTTAAGATTTGAAATACTGATAATCATTGGCAATGCTTGTAGATTTTTTGCAGTCAGTTTTGTTAGTTTATTGCAATTAAAAAATAACAATAAACGTAATTAACAATAAGAAAAACTTTTATGATTATCCAATTAATAATATCCGAAATATATGCAATATTCCAAATGTATTGCATGCTATTTTCATATATGCATTAGGAATACTGTAACGTAAACAAAATGTAAACGTTTTAAACTATTATTTCTTTTAAACCAATAAATCTTTTACTCAAAATTTCAATGTGTGTTCTATTGATGTGCATCTAAATTCCATAAATGGTATCCAATACTTCTGTAAAAAACTTCTTTTATTTCAGACTTAACAATTCTTTTCCTCAAATTTTCTGTAAAGGAATTTCAGATTATTTTTAACACACATACTTTGAATTTACTAGAGATAAATATTTAGTGAAATATTTGTTTTGTTTTTCAAGACGTTCCGATGAGATATTTTGCATAATTATTTAAATCATATTTTCAAGAAAAGATCATACAATTATTTAGAGGAAATAATTTATTCTGACAAAATTTATTCTGAAAAATTGATTTCTTAATATTTTATTCGTACATTTTATCCATATGTGCGAGTGATGCTGACTATAATAATAAACTATTTATATAAATATTCTTCCAAATGACATTTTCATTCTAAAACTTATTTTGATTTTAAAAAAAATACGAATAATTCTTTTCATGAAATTTCCTATAAAGGTATTTCGGATTATTTTTAACATATATAATTTGAATTTACTAGGGATATTTTTAATGCATATTATAATTTTTATTGTTTTGCTTTTTAAGACGTTCCGATGATACATTTTGTTTATTAATTAATTGTCATTTTCAATAAAAGACCATACAATTATTTAGAGGAAATATTTATTCTGACAAAATTTATTCGCGGAAATTGTTTTTGTAATATATTTTATGCATATGTGCGAGTGATGATATAATGATATAATAATAAAATATTTATATCAATATTCTTTCAAATTTCATTTTCATTTTAAAGTTTATTTTTGTTTGTAATAAATGTACGAAAGCAGTAAGTCTATGCAACGTGACTCCATGTTAACTTAAAAAATTAATGATAAGCGACAGTTATTTGTTTTCACAATGTGTAACATTAAATAAGGCATCGCCAGTCCTTTGAATCGAGCAGATGTTAGGGTCATGATTTATACCAAAGTAAATAAACAGAAATCTGCTAAAAATACCTAGAGGCACTTAAAAGATACAATAGGTTGCGAGTGAGAATTTTATTATGGGAAGCTTTTCAAAATTCGTTGCAAAAAGTGTATATTTCTTCTACAGGAAATATTTTCTTTAATATTAGCGATATGTCTGTGAAACATATCAGTGAATTTAAAACAAATTAACGGAATATATTGAAAGAAAAATAAACATTGTTAAACTATACTCAAAATAAACATTAATTAAAAATATATGTAATAATAATAATTTTCGTCCTATTATCTTAATAAAATTATTCCAAATTCTTAATATTTACCCGTTTTTTACTTAGCTTTAATAATATCTTAAATATCTTTTTTATTTTTTCTATGCTTTAAATGCGTATTCTTGTATTGTTTTAAAAACCTTAATCCATTCGTCTAATCTTATAAAACCCATTAAATTACGTTTTCCATTTTATTGTAAAACTAAATTCTTTTTGTTTCGAATGATTTTAATAGCATTTGTTCTCTGATATTCTATTTCCCATAATTCCATGGAGAGCTTCCCGCCAACATTTGTTTGCGTAATGATTCTGACGTCGAGACTAAAGTGTTTGCATCGTCGTCACGCGTGCTTTACCCCCTTACCCGGAGCGAAGTTCTATCGTATTCTGCATCTCATCGCGTTCTTCCGGCTACTTTTACGGGATTTGTTCTTCCACTAGTAATTTATCCGTCAGAGCTCTCTTTCTTTGAGTATTTATACTGTTGCATCGACGAGGAGCGGGAGATTTTTACGACTTTTGGTTGTTTAAAAAATCCACTTCACTTGGGTTGAATGACTTTTAATGTGTACATTCTATTACTTTTAATATCTTAAGTTTATTATGAAGTGGATCAGGGATTATTCGAGAATTGATGGATAAGCTACTGGAAACGTTACGATATATGTCTGCCAAATAAACAACGTTTAAATTACGATGCCTCTCTATTAATTATTCCATGGGAAATTCTTTCAATGTTTATAGAGCCTGTCTTCTAATTCGCCACCACGACTGCACCCCGGTTGTCTCATGATAACGGAGGGTTGGCATTGATTACTATACGACATTTACTTCGATATGTATGAGTATCTCCGGAATGTCACAAAAATCGACAGCAACATGTAACATATATATTAAGGTGGTCACAAGCACAAGTTTTTTTTAACTTTTTCTTCAGGGGGACCCTCCTAAAAGTTGCCAATTAGTTAGAAAATGAGATTGGCAAAGTTTCAGCTCAAATGAATAATATTAACCTGTTCATGAATAATATTAACCTGAATAACACCGAGATTGAATTCTTGAAAATTTGCAATTTTTGTCAAAAAATTGTCATTTTTCTTTTTTTACGTCAAAACTTTTTGTCTTAGAAATATGATTCTTGTTTTATTTCATAGAAACAGTTGTTGGCTTCAACTTTTAATCTCATAAAAACTTATATTTGATGACCATTTAGTATTTTTCACATCAACTCGTGGACCATACTCTAAAATTCTGCATTTTTGAAACATAAGTGAACAATGACAAATTAATAATTTTATTACTTTTGATAATTTTTTTGTATTATTTTCTTTAATAGGCAAAAATAAGCGAACAATTTTTGTAACTTTCAAAATATTTCACGAATTATAATTGATTATTAGTTATCTAGTTCTGTGTCTACTAAAAATAATTCACATGATTATTTTTGCACAAAAAAGTTTTTACGGTTATTTACGGTTAATTAGTTATGGATAAACGTTATTTAAGTAAATTTATTTGAATAGTAAATCCCACATTAAAAAAAAATAAAAATTAAATTTAAAAAATCTAAAACCCGACTACGTAAAGTTGTGTTTAATTGTTAGTTCCTATATATAAACATGGATTCGATGAGGCCTATATATGTCTATAATGGTTAGAGTAGCAGTAATGGTAGAGATCCTATCTACACAGCTTCCAGGTTGTGTAATATTTAAACGGAGATTCTGTCTGTAAAATAATCAATGAAACATCGTCTTCATTTTGAAAGACCTATCCAATGATACGCCACTCAATAAGGTGCGTAAAATTTTATTTTCGTCTCTACCACTATTTTGTAATTTACGGCCGCCATTTAAATTTATAAAAAAAACCTAGACTATAACCATCGGACGGTTAAGAAGAATTGATAGAGACGCAGCCATTAAAGTCCATCCAGGCGTTGGGATGTTTCGAAGGTATAAAGGAATCAATTAAAAAACCCCTTAACGGGTTAAAAGTTTGTGACGCAGCACTTTATCTTAGTACTATAAGAATTTTAAATATGGAACTTAAAAATAATGATATGAAATTTTAAGTGACGCTATATTATTTATTTCATCATTTTATTTATAATTGCATACGTAAGAATTATGTTAAATTTAAAAGGATGTATAAAAACTTGTTCATTGATGCGTTATCATTCAGATTTTTCATAAATTCAAACTATGAGTTTTAAAAGATATGATATAAAAATATAAGTGACGCCTTGATGTAGCCTTAAACAATTTGTTTTAAAATTCAATTTTAATTGTTTTCGATTTGGCTAAATATATTTACACATCTAACCAAAAGTTTTAATTTTCCAATACACTGTTAAAAATACCACTTTCACTGAACCTGTACAATACACTGTAATGCATTTATATGAATAAATTGATTTATCTTTTGTGCCACGCTATCCAAAATCAAAAGTAAAATTTATGTAAGTGATTTCTTTGTGTCATAATATCCATTTGCATATATTTCGCTTAGTTTGGATACAACGACGCAAAGATTTTCGGTGAAATTCCCAAAATGGTGGAAAAATATAGTCCGATTTTTCATGCTTATTATAAAACGAATAAGAGTCTTCCTGGAAACAAACTTGGTCTTATTCGATTCATCTAAAATAGATTCATATTATATATTAATTTTAATAAGATCATTTTCGGAGGAAAAAAAAGTGAATTAAAAAGAAAATTAGAGTTTTCCCGGAAACAAATGTTATCTTATTCCCTTCACAGAAAACAGATTCCTATTATATATCAATTTAAAGAAAATCGCCCCTGCCATTTTCCAGAAATGGAAATTAGGAACTTCTTACATACCAAGTAACTTTAAAAATGGGTTTCGAGATCTCAAAATATACTGCACGTAGAAATGTAAAAATTTCAGAATAGCATTAGACTGCAGAAATAAGACTGTTCTAAAAAAATCAAAATAATAAGAGCTATGTTCGCCGAGTTATTGAAAGGCGGCTTTTCGCGTTTTCTTTGAAGTTGTATATATGAGTTCCGCCATCTACGAATTCTACAATACCATGCGATACGATTTTAAGCTTAAGGCTGCGTCACTGGAATATTATCGTCTTCCATGATCCACATACCCAGATACACACAAAAACACATAGCCCTTCTTGGCAGTTGGGTAATAATAATAATTTCTTCATTTTAGTTTTTAGGTTTTGCTGCAAAATAAAGATTTTCCAATTTATTTTTTTTTTCAGAAAAAAATAAAAATTTTGTGCTGTAAAAATTTATTAAAAAACTAGTTTATTACCAGTTAACCAACCGAGACATAACATACACAAGAAAATTGTATTTCAGACAATAAGATTTAAAATGTAAGTTATAATAATTATTATTACTAAAAAACAAAGGAATATTAAAAATTTGTAATATAGCCTAAAATATTCTATGGACTCAGGTATATTTTCTTTAGTTGGTATAATTGATAGAATACATCGCATTTTTATTCTTTATCTTAAGCGTACAAAAGGACATCAAAATCAACTTTTTATACACCAATTAAAATGTTTAAAAAATTGCATCAAAATATAACAAAATTTTCTATTAAATTTTAGTGGTAACAGATAAGTAAAAGTTGGCTGCTATGCAAAGTGTGCTAAAAATGGGCGTGTTTGAGACGGCTGTTGCCTGCGGCTTCACAAAATTGTGCACAACGCGCTTAAGAATTAACGTAATTGAAAAATGTTTTTTGAAATAGGAAACTGTGGCTATTGATATTGTAAAGTTCAAAATAAAAAGAAATCGGTATCATGAAGGTTTGTTTTCGAATTTGAAAATCATCTGTACTCTTAACGCATTACGTTCGAAGAAAGCAAATTAATCTGATAAAATAAAGAAAAAAAATATAATTAAAATCTGTCTATCTGTTTAGTAACAATGTAATTTCGGAAACAAAAAAGTCGAATTATTTTTAAGTATATCAAATATTCATTTGCCGAAAAAGAAAATTAAAATACAGAAAGTAAAAGGCTCTTTAATTTTCCTTTCGGTTTATGTAAATTCAAAATTATAATATGCAACAATTGGAACCAATAAAAGATGATAAATATAAAAACATTTGTTTTATTGTTTCACTATTTTTTTAAATATTTAAGCATTTCAACAGCTTTTCCATGCAAAAATAAAAGTCATAGACCAATAAAGATTTTTTTTTTTATTCTGTAAAAGTCTTGTCATAAAAAACCTTTTTTATAGAAATGCTTCCATTTCAAAACACACACAGAAAGGATTTATTTAACCTTCTAAAACAGTAATAATCACTGTATTTGTTATTATTAAATAATACGCGCCTTATCATCTATATTTTGGGGGGTATTTCAACGATTTTTTTCATGCTGAAATAAAAGTTATATATCAATAAGTTTTCTTGTAAAATGGTTTAATATAAATAAAAATTTGTATTAAAAGGGCTTCCATATAATCACAAAGAAAATATTTATTTATACTTCCAAAATCATAATTATTCCGGTATTTATTTATTATTTTCCATCAGCAATATATAACGCAATATAATTGATGCTATGTCATGAAAGAACATTTTGAAATACATAATAAATAATATACATAAGCAATTTTGGACTATTACACCATAGGTTATTCAAATATAAATAAGTGAAATGTAAATAAACTACAAATCAATTGCTAAAATGGCGTATACACATTTAATATATATTAAAACATTAAAATCACTAAAATAACTATTCTACGATTTCAGCGCACCTCCGTGCCCTTCTTCAGGAATCTAAATGAACCAAGATGTCAGCTATGTCAAAACTCCGCTCGACAGAAAATCGTACACATGGGGGGGGGGGATCAACCAATGAACGGGAAATACAAATTTACTGGCGCCATCTGTTGAGATAATATAAATAGTCTGTCGCCATCTGTTGAGATATGATGATAATATAAATATTCTGTCGCTATCTGTTGAGATATGATGGTAATATAAATACTCTGTCGCTATCAATGTTTTGAGTAGTAATGTCAAAACGTCATTGAAGGTGGCACATAACTTAATTGTTTTTAGTAATGTAATTGTTTTTGATGGTAAGTTTTTCAAGCAGTCGAAGGGTGCGCCAATGGGGTCTCCGATATTGGGCCTCTTAGCCGAGTTTAGACTAAGGCATTTGGAAAGTATGATTCTGGATGATTTGGATCCAAAACCGTCCCTTTGGTTAAGGTATGTGGGCGACATTTTTGTTTTATGGGAACATGGTCGTTCGGCATTATCTGACTTCCTCTCGGCAATTAATGAAGTTGATAACAATATAAAATTTACATTAGAAATGTAGGAAAATTTGACTTTGCCATTTTTGGATGTACTTATTACAAAGGAGGATCTGGCTTTTACACACTCTGTTTATAGAAAGCCTGTTAAATGAAACTCGGTAATCCCATTTAATGTCTCACTCCCTTTTAGTTATCGTATCGCCGCATTCAATTCTTTTATCAAACGAGCCTTCTTCATTTGTTCTGGTACTGATTTGCAAAATGAACTGGATTTTATTTAATTTGGAAATATATTGGAAATATATTGGAAATTTTTAATTAATTTTAATATAACTCTCATAGCGACATCCCCTCCCAGTTTGATGGATCTGTTGGTCAAGCATTTGGACCCCACCCCTCTCAGACTTCGAGCTGGCATTTATGAAATACCCATTACTAACGAGGACAATAGTAAGAAATATTATATAGGCATGGATAAGAGGAAGTTTATAGACATGTTAAACGAGCACCGTTATGACATAAAATATCAAAAACCGTCTACAGCCTTATCGAGATTTTATCTCAATAATTATCATTGCTATATTGATTTTGAGGATGCTAACATTATTGTTCCAGGAAATGACTCACATAAAAATTTAATTAGAGAATCAATAGAAATTTTGCGAAGAAAAGATGAAGTATGTATTGACAATATATCATATAATATTTCAAAACTTTGATTACATATTCTTAGAAACGTCTGATTTTGTGTTGTGCAGTTTAACAACGTTTTTCACACATTGATAGCGACGGAATATTTATATTACCATCATATCTCAACAGATGGCGACAGAATATTTATATTATCATCATATCTCAACAGATGGCGACAGAGCATTTATATTATCTCAACTGATGGCGCCAGTATATTTGTATTTTCCGTTCATTGGTTGATCCCCCCCATGTGTACGATTTTCTGTCGAGCGGATTTTGACATAGCTGCCATCTTGGTTCATTTAGATTCCTGAAGAAGGCCACGGAGGTGGGCTGAAACCGTAGAATAATTATTTTAGTGATTTCGATGTTTTAATATATATTAAATGTGTGTACGCCATTTTAGCAATTGATTTGTAGTTTATTTACATTTAACTTATTTATATTTAAATAATATACAACTTTCATTTTTGTTTATAATAGTTACTGCATGTTTTATCATTTATATTCAAAATGTTCATCGGAATCAATGCTATCTTTTAGTAACATAAAATAAGTAAAAACATTTAAAAAGATAAATATTTTTAAATACTGTATTAGTGTAACAGAAAAATTAACGTAAATCAGAATATGGTAAATTTGTTTATATTAAAGTTATGATATAGAATAGCGAATTAAATTCTGTTAAATTATATTTTAATAGAGTAATTTTTAATTTCTTGCAACTGATTCATCTAACTGGTTCATCTAACAGAAAAAATCGAGTGCCTTTCTAATATTAATTTAAAAGAAGCAAAATGTAGAAAAACATGCTTAATTTATCGTAATTGTGCTGCTTCAATCATCATAACTATAACAAATAAACAAAAAATGAGGAATATTTGATCTGTGCAGCATTAGAATAACAGTATTTACACCTTGGAATAAATCTTGTATACAATTTACACAATAATAGTGAAGAAAGTAAATTAACCAGAACAAACTAAAGACAAGAAAGATTTTTCAATTAAAACTTCAACAAACAAAATACTTAATCTCGTTTACGACTGATATTCTACTTCATTTGTGGAAGTTACTCGTAAAAGCGTGAATTAACTTCAAGAATATCAAATGAGAATTAGTCGAAAATGAAAAACAAATAAACGAAGCTTAGTTGCACTTTTCTTTTCTTTTTTTTCGGATAGTGAAAATACTAAATTATACGCTACACTTAAACTCTTGAAAAGAAAAATAAGGCATTTAAACATTTGTTTTATCACACCACATTTTTATTATTCTTTCCCGATACTTTTTATATATGCAAGCATTTCGACAATTTTTTTATGCAGAAATAAAGTTACAGACCACAAAACATTCTTTATTCTTCTAAATGACTTGACATAAATAAAGGCTTCTAGTAAAATGCTTTCATTTAAAGCACAAAAAGATAATTTATTCAAGTTTCTGAAACGATGATAATGACTGTGTTTACTCTGTTTCATTCGGTACTTAAAATTGAATATTATATAATTTTTTAAATAATAATAAAGGAAAGCGCATTAATTAATTATTTTTATAAGTATTTTCAGTCTTATCATTTGAGTTTTTCAACAACTTTTGCATTTTCAAATGAAAGTCATAGATGAATAAGCATTCTTTATTTTTGACTATGATTTGATGAAACTAAAATTTTCAATTCAAAAGGCTTCTATATAAATCACAAAAGAGATTTATTTATTCTTCTAAAAAGATAATTAACTGTGTATTTATTTTCATTAATAACTTAAAAACTGGTGCTATTTTTTAATAGGTAAATAATATGCCACATTATAATTTTTGTTTGTTACAAACATATCCTTTAATTTATTTTTTAATTCAGTCTAAACTGGAAATTCTCATTTTACAACAGAAGATAAAAAAAAATAATAAGGAACAAATTTATTTCATTTATGTCTAAAAAAATACTTTTAAAATTTGACAAAATATTGTCCATATACTGTTGCTGTGTAACAAAATAATAATAATAATAATAATAATAATAATAATAATAATAATAATAATAATAATAACAATAATAATAATAATAATAATAATAATAATAATAATTATTATTATTATTATTATTATTATTATTGGACATTTTTAGTACACCTGCGAATTTGGTCACTTCCTTCACAGTAAAAAAAAAATCTGTAAATTTACGAAAGTTTTTCTAAGAAACTGAGATTCCTAGAACATTTTATGTAACCGCAACAACAGAAATTCCTGTAACAGACGCTGTTACGGGAATTTTTGTTGTTGCCGTAACATAAAATGTTCTAGGAATCCCAGTTTCCTAGACTAACTTTAGTAACTTTACTGATTTTTTTTTATAGTGCTGACTTGCCTGCTTTACATATTTTATTTATATTGTTACCCAGCTTTACAAATTTTTAAAAATAAATATTTTACTTACTCAACTTTGTATTAATATTTTATTTTTATCCATACGTGAAGCCTTATAATTTTTAATTATTCTCTCATTTTCTTATTTTACCATTTTTTATATATATATTGTTAATCCTAAATTTATTAAATTATTTATGGAGTTTATAAGCTAGAGTTAGACTTAACCTTTCCCAACGGCTAACTAATAATAAGACATTCAACTGAAGACTGTGCGTAAAGCTGCTGACAACTCGTAAGCCCCTCAAGAATTTTATACGCTGTTAACCCGTAAGTGGAGACGGGAGTCAGAATGAATTCGCGTTGTTCTTTGGCTCTAATTATCAGGTTTTTTTTTTTTTTTTTTTTTTTTTTTTTGTCCTTGAATAAAATTATTCGTCAGTACCGACAAGTAATTCTTTTATCATTACATGATTTCCAGAATATATTGCGTTTCTAGAAAAAATTCAAATGCTGTTTACAAAAGACAAAAAAGGAAAATAACATTGTATCTCTGAACGCCTAAGAAAATGCATGTCACCAGTTACGGGTTAAGCACTGTTAAATGTATTTAAGTGGTTAATCGCCGTATGAATCAAATACTATGCATGCTACATTTCTTCAACGCAGTGTGCAAATGTTATTTGCTTTGCATTAAAACTGGATTCATAGTTTTCCAGCGATTTATATATAAATAAAATGCTTATGAGCAATAGAAGTTGCGAGTATTTTAAATTGGTTTAGATAATTACAACAGCAGAATTTCAATTACGTGTACATAACACTCCCAAATTATAAACACTATGCAATTAAAAAAAAAAAAAAAGTTTTAAAATACAGAAATACTACTGCAATCGAGACGTTATCGCCAGTACTATTTCCGTATTTTAACGGAACTGTTTCCTGGTAAAATGCAGAAAATTTTCCGTTTTCTTTTTTTGGGATTTACATGGAAAAACTTCCGTTAAAATATGGAAATAGTACTGGCGTCACCATTGCCAGTAGTATTTGCGTATTTTAGTCATATTTTTTCTAGTATGAATCTGTAGCCGTACCATGATATATTAGGTTTGTACTCGTAGTACATTCCATAAAGACAATAAATCGATACTATATACTACATATTGAGGGGTCAGAATTTGGGGGCTGAGGTTTATAGTTGGGTTTTTGTTTTAAATCTATTCAGGCCAATTTGAAATACAACTGGCTAAATATTTGACTTTTTATGATAGCCTAAGAGAGACTGCTCAGACCAGGACCTAGTCTCAGAGCATAATGTATCTTCGGTTCCCCTTTATTAAGGTTAAACATAAATTATAATAAAAAATTACAATGTTCAGCAGTAGCTGTACCCGCTGCTAAACGCGACAAAGGGCGAGATTGAAAATAAGTGGGCATTTGAAAAAAAATAATAATTACAAAGTATGGTCAAAGACCAGATTCCTACATAGCGGCTCTGCCAATGAAGAACCCTCAAGGTAAACGCATATAAATAAATATAAGTACAAGTGATGATACTCAAGTTTCAACTTGTCTGAAGTGCAAATAACGTGTGCACAGCGCGTCCAATCAAACAAAAAAATTTTATCCGGCCACGAGGTGCACACGTGATTCACACTTAAATCTATTGGCTTATAAAATAGACAAAAAAAATGATTTATGATAACTTTACGTCATTTTCAGCAAATTTCAAAATTAGCAAAAATTGGCTCGGTTGTTACTTTTTTAACGTTAAGGCGATCAACATTTTCAATATTACGCTCAAATGTACAAAGAAAAAGAAAAT
Source organism: Maratus speciosus (assembly GCA_963932465.1). Classification (NCBI taxonomy): domain Eukaryota; kingdom Metazoa; phylum Arthropoda; class Arachnida; order Araneae; family Salticidae; genus Maratus; species Maratus speciosus. The sequence goes on from OZ010789.1 coordinate 312,553,362, forward strand.
AATATACGTCAGAATTGGACAAATAAATACACTACAATCTTATAACATAAATATAAAATAAAATTTACTTTCTACAATGCTATTTCAATATTTTTCTTAAATCTTGCATAGGGACATTTTATAAATGAGAAAAAAATAGGAGTACCTATTTACATTAATCAAACGAAAAAAACTAAATGTAGAAAAAAAATCATTTTACAATAACTAAGTAAACAAAAAAATTTAAAAGCTTTATCTCACCAAAATATGAATAGCAATTAATTCACTCTGAAAGAAATCTCGTTTACAAATGTATGATTTTAATTATCTGAACTTCTCTTGGACTGTTTCCAAACAACAACTGGAAAATTCTTGAAACAAATTAAACCAGTTGACACAGCAGTTAGGGTAAACAAAATTCTAAAACACAATCTCCAATGCTAATAATAAAATTGAAATACCCTAATAATTTCTTAAAACAAACAAAATTCGGATTTGTTATAGGAAATAGTGCACATAGAATATTTTCAATTAATATGTTGCTGTTTTTTAATAATAATACAGTGTAATATTTTTTTTCTGTTAGTAGATTAAATTTTGAGAAATTTACAATATTTCTAATTAAATTTGTAAAACAATAATGTCTTATTTAATTTTATTATTAATTATAGTTTGCTGTAAAATTTGTATTTTGTTATTTAAGCTCAATCGATATCACGTATTTTCATTTATTAACAGAAGACAAATAAAAACATGCCAATCCAAATACTTTATTTTATCTTATACATGTTCCTTCAAAATTCGCTAGCAAACTGCTGAAATTAAATGACAATCTATGCCCATCATGTTGATTCTAAAGATATGAAATTCCGTGCATTTCTTCTTGAGATATGACTTTCGCTAAAATCGCGTAAATCACGCAAGATGCAGCTTAGCATCACCACATGTTCATGGTTTACATCAAAACCTAATCAGCAACAACTAATGTCAACATTTAACGGAATCCGATGTTTGATGAAAAACCCTGCATTAGTTTTTGAGATAGAGTTATTGAAAAACCGTGAAAATACCAGCTTAGCAGTGCCACCAATTAGGCGACTGACACGAAAATCGATCAGCCACAATCTGTATCAACGTTTAACTGAATCTGAATTTATATGAAAATTCAAGCATTAGTTCTTGAGATAGAACTATTGTGGCAATCGTGAAAAATACAGCATAGCAGTGCCGCGAATTAGGCGACTGACACGAAAATCGATCAGCCACAATCTGTATCAACGTTTAACTGAATCTGAATTTATATGAAAATTCAAGCATTAGTTCTTGAGATAGAACTATTGTTGCAATCGTGAAAAATACAGCATAGCAGTGCCACCAATTAGGCGATTGACACGAAAATCGATCAACCACAATCTGTATCAACGTTTAACTGAATCTGAATTTATATGAAAATTCAAGCATTAGTTCTTCAGATAGACCTATTGTGGCAATCGTGAAAAATACCAGCTTAGCAGTGCCACCTGTTGGGCAATTTACACGAAAACATAATCAGCACCAATATTTATCAAGATATACATGAATCTGAAGTTTGATGAGAATTCGTGCATTAGTTCTTGAGATAGTGATATTGCAGAAATTGTAAAAAAATTCAGCACAGCAGCGCCACCTGTTGAGCGATTTACACCAAAAATTAAACAGCACTAATTTATACGTCAATTCATGTCAAGGACTAACTAATTCTGAAGTTTGATAAAAATCCGTGCAATAGTTCTTGCGATACAGCTCTTGCGGAAATCGTGAAAAATGCAGCACAACAGCGCCACCTGTTGGGCAATTTACACCAAAAATTAAACAGCAGTAATTTATATCAGTTACCTTTACAAGTGACTTGTTAAGCGATTTACACCGAAACGTAATCTACACCAAATCATATGAAGCACTAACGGAATGTGAAGTTTTATGAAAATCCGTGCATTAGTTCCTGAGATACAGCTATTGCGGAAATCGTCAGAAATGCTGCATAGCATCTCCGCCTGTTGGGCGATATACACCAAACACTAATCAGCATCAGTTTATATCAAGGTGTAACAGAATCTAAAAATTTTGTGTAAATCCGTCTAAGAACTAAGTTCTTAAGGGGACCGGGAGAGCCCTATCTTCGCCATGTTAAATTCATCAATTTTATGCACCTTTTTCTCAGAAAGGGAGAAAGATAGAGATTTCGATTTTTTGGGGTTGTTAGAATAACATTCATTACGTATTTTAAACGACCATTTTCCTTCTAATTGAAACTGAATATTTATTATTAATTATCTGTTGAAAGTCATTTTTTAAATTAGCATTTTTGGTAAGATTTCAGAGCCTAAAAAAAATAATTCTCAACAAATCATAAAATCCCTGTGTTAAAGCATACAATATAACATAAGTATTAAAAAAATCTTAGCTCTTAAGTTTAATAGATATTGAGAAAAAGGAACACAAACGTGAAAAATCCAAATTTTGAGAAAATGTCATTTAAAGAGTTAAATGGCCATTAAGCTGTAAAGTACTCTTAGAGAGAATGAATAATTCCAACACTTCTTTTATATATATATAAACATGTGTGACACATCGTTGAAAAGATAAAAGTTTAAACTATTTAATGATATAAAAAAGTAAAAATCGATTTTTTCCCCAAATTTAGCTTACCTGGTCCTCTTAAGATAGAGCACCGACAAAATTTTCGTAACATACAGACAGACTCACAGGCTCAAAGTGTGACAGACAGACATTTTCTAAAAACTATGAAATCGTGTTCAGGACATTCTAAAACGTATAAATCCATAGAAAACAGGAAGTGTAAATTTTTCATGAATCCAATACTTTCTTCTTGTAAAGATAGACGAAAGTAACTAGTATAAAATGGCCATGGAAAATTTTTCATCAAAGTCATTCTAAACATATAGGGTGGTTACAAATGATGGAACCGAATTAAAAAAAATCATATTTTCGAAACTACTGCACATACCACAATAGGTGATATATGAATTTAAAGAGAAATATACCGTTTTTTAAGTTACAAATGTTAGATGTGTGACACTCTTGTTACACGGCATACGTATGATTTGTAATCCAGTTCGTTCCACACCTGCAAGCCCCATCCACCGGTGTGGAAGCACTTCGTTCAAGTAACTACCTACCTGCAAAAATCAATGAGGTGGGGCTCCATCCTGCTGAAACACAAAATCTGCGCTTTCCTCAAGTGGGTGATGGTGCATTACCTTTAATCACATGACAACCAAGATCCCCAGACCTAACACCATGTGATTTCTCTTTTTAGGGTTTCATCAAAGACATTTTTTTATGTACCACCAATGCCGAAAACACTGCCAGAACTTAAGGAAAGCATTTGTGCATCATTCAGAACCATTGACAGAGGATACTACAAAATGTTTGGAGCGAACTGGATTACAGATTGAACGTATACTGTTTAATAAGAATGTCACACATCGAACATTTGTAAGTGAAAACAAAATTTGCTATATTTCTCTTTAAAGTAGTGTATCACTTATTGTAATATGTGCAGTAGTTCCGAAAATATGATTTTTAAAAATAGGGTCCAATATTTGTACTCATCCTGCATCTTAATTCGAGCAAATCTCGCGTCTATCTGTGTGTATGTAAGTTTTATCTGGAAAACGGCTCATGATTTTGACCAAACTTTGTATCCTACTGTTTTTGGATACAAGAAGGTCATTGGGCTAGGTCACATGTTCGACAAAAATTTTATTAGTAGGTCATTTTAGAGTAACTACGGGTCAATGCATGTCAATGAGAATGAAGGCTGGAACAGTTAAATTGTTGATCAGTTGGCTGTAAACGAAGTTGCAAATTTGGCATCATTTGGCAAAAATCTGGAGATATTTGGTGAAATATTGGCTACATTGACGAGATTTGGCCATAAAATTCTAGATTACCAATCCCAAAACACAAGCCTGGTGCCAAATGAAAGAATCTTGCCAAGTTTGCGACTTTTCGCTAAATTTTGATGTAATATGACGCAAAAAAAAGGATTTTACCATCTGAACGAATTTTCTTGAACTTTCCTATTTCCTATTGATCGAAACAACTAGAGTCCATGGGACGTTTTTAATTTTTAACCAAGCATAGCTAAGTCTTCCCAGTTTGCATATATTTAAAATAAAAGATAGCGAAACAGCACATTCTGTTGGATATAAAAAGACAAAATCGGGCCGACAGCTATAATTATCATTATTAAAATTCAGCTATAATTATCAACATAAAATATCAGCGAATTAGGGCGCCCAATTCCGTAATTAAAACAAAATTGAATCAGACCTGTTTTTTTTAACCTCCTGTTGAGCTCAAAACACTGCTACTAGAGATGAAATAGACTCCGCTCGATCCCGTGAAGCTCAGAACAAGACTGTAATTAAAATGTTCTCTGGATCGATTTTTAAACAAGTCTTTGGGTTCGAGCTGTCTTGGGCTCAAAATGAAAATTTTATTTATTCACAAATTGAAAAAAAAGAGACGGAAAACTTGCTATTTCAGGAACAAAAATGTAACGGAATTGAAATCTTTTGAAAAAAAGTAATGTGTCTGGCAAAATACATTTAATAATAGTATATGTTTCATTCAACTGCTTTAATGTACATTTTAAATGAAAAAAGAATAAGACTGCACTCGTAAAATGAAACTTTTTATTACATATCGCATATATACGCGCAATTTCAAGCGTTATTTGCAAGTTCATTAAAATAAGAATGTATCAATAAGGAGAAACATATTTTAAAATTTTAAAATGTTTTCGATTAATACTATATTAAATATTTTACATCATTCTTTTTTCATTAAAAAATTAAAAAAATATTTATTGTCAAATCTGGCATGTTAATAAAATCTGTAAACATGACTTTTTTTCCTTAATTTCTACATTTCTTTGTTTTTATTTACAAGATAAAATGGTTATTATCTTAATATATTCAAAATAAAACAATGACAAAGTATCTAAAAGCATTTCTCTTCAAGTTCAAAATACTCATAATATCAAATAATCATCTACTCAGATAAACATTATATCTTGAACAGAAAATTTAAAATGTTTTATTTATTTAATTGCAAAAATAATGCTTACTTTATTACTGTTATTTGATATTTAAATTAGATTTTCACAAAGATATTTCAATAATCATTCAAAAAACAGTTTTCACGGTTCAGTGATTAAATTTTTCCCCCAAAATCTCTAGCGTATTTTAGATTTTATTTTTATTTTCTGACAGAAAAGGCATGTAAGTTAAATATGTAATTAATTTTTTTTTAATATTTAAATATATAAAAAAGGAATATGGACGCACAAAATAAATAGCTTTAATCATAGCAAAGTTAATAAGAAAACTATACCTTATTTCTTATTAGTTTTAGAGAAATAAATAGTTTAATAATAACTTCTGTTTGCAAAGAATTTCTGTGATTTAAAAGGTTAAACATAGACATATTAATTGAATATATATTTTCACTATTCATGAAAAACATAATTACGATAACATTATTTGCGTAAAAATAGAAATTGAATTCATAAACGTATTTATATGAACATACAGAGTAATTTTTGATAATTATCTCAATAAATCTTACACTGGCATTCATTAAAGAATTTCTATGGAACTTTTAAGTTATAGATCAGCTTTTTAAAATGATATTTAAAATTAAACCAAGAAAAAATTAGCCAAGACTATTTAAAGTAATAAATTAAATTATTATTTTGAATTACTTTTACTTAATTGCACAGAACGATAAATTTTGGCTATTTTATTAACTGTTTTATATAGATTGAAATATAAAAACTCATAGGAACAAATAAATTTAATTAAATCAATGAGAAATTATTTAAAAAATTAAAAATTATTACCATTTGTTGCATTGAAATAGTATATACGTTATTCACAGTAGCAAAAACTTGTGCTTTTTTATTATACAATACAGTCTCATAAAAAATTACCATGCAATCAACATGTCAACTCTTATAAAAAAACTGAAAGTTAATTTAAAGAAAAATTTATATTTTTTAATTAATGCATATATCAATGCGTATTTTCTTTCGACAACACTACACTGTAAAAAAAAATCTGTAATCCTACAAAACTAGTTTTTGTAAAACTACAGAAATCTGCATGTTTACTAGAATTTTATCTGTAACCGGGTATAATATTTACCACTCGCATAGTAAAAATACATGAAATATCTTAGTGTCAACTGTCAGCCAATGAGAAAGGACTTCAATGATGACGTAATGACTATTCACGCAGCCACAGAGATGTTCAAGGCATCCATCTTGATTATGATTTCAAATTAGGACGCAAGTAAATATTTCTACTTTATGAGTTAAATTTTGTTATATTTCCATTCTTATATTTCCATTCCTTTAATTATAAAACTGTTTCTGAAAATTATGTTTCTACATTGTTCAAGGACAATAGAAAGTATTTCATTTTGTATTCTATAAATTGCAATATTGTTTTTGTGTCAAAGTTCTTTTTCTTATTTTTGTAAAAGGTGTCCCATTCCTCCATACTCTCTCCTATGCTTTTAACTCTGAATATTGGGCATTTCTCTATCTATACACGCGTATTATGGGTATTTGTTTTAAAACTATCAGAAATATTATACATGTGTTTGCGTGTATATGAAAAATGAAATGTTGGTAATATTTTTCCTATTCCTAGAGAAGAAAAAATCGTTCTTAACTGTGCTTTAAATAAAAATAATTTATCACATTATTTATATACTTTTTATTTCTTAACCTTTAACTGATGTTACCGGTCTCTCAGACCGCACCTTTTTTTTAATTTTTATAGTTTTGCAATTTTTTATATACTTGCAATTTTCAGTTTAACTACAAACACTACCGAAATTTTGTTCCGTTGTGAACTTAGTACCATCACCAGACACTTTTGAATAGGTGAATTTTAATTATAACAGTCCTGTACAAAAAGTTTAGTACAAAAACACCATCCTATGAGTTAATCGTGCCTTTTATTCATCTTTCAATAAAGCGGTCTCACAGACAACTTCACACTAGTTGTCTTCACACTAGTTGTGACAATTTCTGTGACATCAGTTAAAGGTTAAGGAGTAAATTTAATAACTCATTCATATTGAAATATGTATTTATTTTATCTGAAAAATTGTTCTGCTCAAATTTTTTGTGAAAATCTTAGACTTGGAAAAAAACCTAAATATAAACATTTGCATTTTACGTGAGTTTCTAAGCGATAAAATGCCGAGTTTTTACTTCCTCATGCAAAGAGAGATACAGGGTATGTAGGGGTAAAGATACGAGTGGAGCAAAAATACGCACCGGCTGATTTCATATGAAGTAACATTTCTGCTCTCTTGGCCAATAGGTGGCAGTTTTGTTTCAAGTGTACTAGTCATTTGTTTAAACCTTTTGATAAAAGTAGCAATTTGTGCTAAGAAAATGAGGAGTTCAAATTTTCGAATTTTGATCTAATATTTTTAAAATTTCACTTTATTCTTTAGCTAACAGTACCTGGAATTTTTACAAATCCAAAATTTTAGTGGAGATCGAAAGATTTTTAGCTTCTAAATGCCGCAGTTTACCTCGATCACATTTGTTTATACTTATGCGTAGCCGGTTAAGCAAAATACTGCAGAATAGGATAAAAGTACGCATCATCCTTGGGACAAAGATACGCACATGTTTAAGATACGGGACTTTGCCCTATCGTTTTAGCTAGATGCAAAGCTTTCCACAATTTCTAAATTTGTATTATATAAAATATAATAGCTACTTAACTAATATAAGTTAGTAAACTACATTTCCCTTTTTCTAGAAGTTTTTAAATATAGAACGTATGTACCTACCTACCTCCTTTTAAAAATCAATATTCTTATTTCATGAATCGCTTTTGTTTTAAACCTTAATCCTTAACTCCTGTTAACGGTCTCACCGACCGCTGTAATATTCAGTTTTCACAGTTTAACTTGTAACTTTCAATTTAAGTAGTTATGTTAGTTTAATTTTGATTCGTTTGGAAAATTAGAAGTATAGCTGAAGACTTCTGAATGCGGGAAATTTTACTATAATAGCCCTTTGCATAAAGTTTAGCGCAGAAACCGCCTCTTATGAGTCAGTCAACCATTTTATTCAATCAACGATTAAGCGGTCTCGGAAACCGTTTACAGTATTTATGAAACAATTTTTATCACAACAGTTAGAGGTTAACTGCTATTTGCGATCTCGCAGACCGCTATTTTTTTCATGGTCTAGTTTAGAATTTTCAGTTTAAATACTATCGAAATTTACTAATGCTTTTACATTACTCATTCATTTTAGTGAAAATGGGGCAAAATTCGGCCGTAATGGGGCAAAAATGCGCACTGTGTATCTTTGCCTCATCACTGCGTACTTTTAGCCCAACCATTGGGCAAAGATGCTCAGAACAATGTTTTTTTAAAAATTACAATTTCTCACGGAATTATAACTTGACAGAATGTCGTTAGATAGTGGAACGTGCCTAAGGTTTTAATACAACATTTTAATCAGTCGTCACATAAGTTTAGATCAATGTGTTCATTAAAAATCAAAATTAATGATAAGTGCGTAACTTTAGCCCCCACCTATCGTACATCACTTAGGTGTGTCATGCGATTGTGTGCCATGTGGACAACTTGTCACCAAGCGCCATTGAAATCAACCATGATGGTGAATATCGATGGCGCTTTTTAACAAGCTGTCCTCACTTCAAATACTTGTGGGCATGATACCCACATATGTTTGAATATTAAAGTATTTACATTTGTCCATTTTCCTACATAAAACATAAATTGTTATTAGAGATGTAATTGTATATTACATTTCATAATATCAATAAAACACGATTTCCTTTCCTTTTATTTCGGGTTCTGGTTGAAATAAGTCTGGGTTGAGTTGCAGGTTGCCGAAAATTATTTTGGCTGATTCTGGTCAGGTTGCGGATCGAGGAAATATTTTTGGAGTGTTCGTGTCGAGTTGCGGGTTGACTTAAGTATAATATTCGGTTTTGTGTCTTTTGCAACTTGACCCGTGCAGGACTACTCTGTAGTCGGGAAATTTTCCATATATCAGGATTCGTACGGTCCTTAAAAGTACTTGCATTTTTCAAAAAGGATTTTTTTTGTGCTTGAAAGTGCTTATTTTCATACAAATTTTTTTTAAAGTCCTTAAAAGTGCTTTACTGTCATATTATTTCTTAATCTGTGGTGGAACTCTTCTGCATTTCTTTTCATTTCTTATTTAAAAAATAAAGATAAAACCTCCATAGCTAACCTTTCTTCTGAAATTTCACCTCCCCTTTTTACTCCCTTCTCCACAATACCAAAGTTTAAACTGTTTAAAACTTTTTTTTATCCTTTAACTGATGTTACCTGTCTCAGAGACCACTGCTTTTTTCAATTTTCATAGTTTAACTTGCAAATTTCAGTTTATCTACAAACACTACTGAAATTTTGTTTCGTTTGAAACTTTAGTACTAACACCAGAGACTTTTGAATAGGTGAATTTTAATTATAACACTCCTGTGCAAAAAGTTTAGTACAAAAACAACATCCTATGAGTTTATCGCGGTTTTTATTCATCTTTCGTTGGAGCGGTCTCAGAGACCGCTTCACACTAGTTATGTGATAATTTCTTTGACATCAGTTACAGGTTAAAAAAAATTGCTCTACTGTATTTGTTACTTTAAGTGAATAAATAATCAGTCCTGAATTTCATTAACTATTCATTCCATCATATCCATTTCATTAAAATTTTATCTGAATTTCACCTTCAAAATTTCGTTTCCCCGTTTTCTTCACATGTCACAGTAATAATACTTAAAGATTCAAAACTCTTTAAAACTGCTTAAATTAATATATATATATATATATTATATATATATATATGTTCTGTGTCATTTTATTGTCACAATAAATAATCAAGATTTTTCTTCCCACTCGAAATTGGCATCCCCCCCCCTTAAAGAAACTTAGAGCGCATAGAATTTTAAAGTCTTTAAAACTCTTTATAGACCAATGGTAGGGGAGGAAAAAAGGGCCGCATTCGGAATTAATTAGGGGAAAGCTGGAAATTGTTTTAATCCCTTTACTTTAAGTCTAGAATGAATGTACTAAGTTTTCCCCCTCTTACTAGGTGAGTGGTTGAAGAAATGTACAGATTTATAGTCAAAAAACACATTTTTATTAATTACCATAACAATATCAAAAAAAAAACTAACTCTATTAAAAACATTGTCAATACAGATGTTGTAGAGGTTAAAATTCTGATTGAAATGTGTACTTAATATTTTTGTTGAATTTTTACAATTATATTGCAAAGTTTTGCCTAATTCGTTAATAAAGTGATTGAAGCCAGAACAGACGTGGTTATCAGTTTACCCTGTTTCTAATTTATAGGGGAGATGGGGGCACATGTGAACAGGGGGCAGATGTGAACATCGCAATTTTTCAATGGTTATTGTAAGTTTTTTTATTTGAAAAAAACTACTAAAGATGACACCTGTAGACATACGGTAAAAATTTTTTTGAAGCTTTTTGACCTTTTGTTTGTCCTCTGTAGCCAAAACACTGTTTTTAGATCTCAAAAGTCAAATCTTTGTTCCGAGTTCATAAGCGTTTAAATTTATTTATTTATTCATTTATTTGAATTTGAGTGTTTTAACATGCACTATGAATATCAATAAATATTTTTAATACAGTTCTTTTTCTTCTAAATTTGAGAAATGTTAATAATTTATCAATTTAACAGAAGCAGCAATGTGGGGCACTTGTGAACAGACAAGTTGGGGCAGATATGAACAGTAGGGGAGACCGGGGGAATGTCGCCAACCCGGGTTATGCCGCCACCCCACCTAGTTTAAAAACTAAAGGCAGTTTGATACAGTAAATGTGCCTGCACTATAGCGGCCAACAATATAAACAGTGCCTAAAGTGGGAGTGACTTTGCTGTACGTCGTTCGTCTGTTCTGGTGAAAAATGTAGTTTTCATCTAGTTGCTTATTATTTTGGAGCTTCAAATGAGTAGAGATAAGCACCTTTTATTGTAACATTAGGTATTTAAGATAATATGACCCGTAATCTACATGCATTCGCCGACATTTTGATGCAATGTGTTGAACAAGTTCGGTTCTTGTTTCGGCTTTGCTTGGGGATTTCCGCCATATTGTCCTCTCGGGGTAATGCCGCCGCCATGCAAATCGGGTGAGAAATGGCCTCATTTCAATGTAGTGGAGCCGATTCAGCAGAGTGACTTTTGCAATAGGAAGTAAATTGTAAGCTTAACCATTATTCTGCTCAATTACATTACTTTCTAACTATTTTCAGTAGGTTGTGTGTTTCCTAGTATCCATTTGATGCATGTACTAGGTCATTAAAGAGTGGCGGCATTACCCCGGTACAGTGGTGGAATTACCCCAGTGTCCTGGGTAATCCCGCCACTGTGCAGAAGTTTAAAAAATATTTTTTTATATATGCTTACTTTACAGTTATGATTACGGTTAAATTTATACAGGTACTAAAGATAATGATTCAGCTTTAGAATTTTTACTATTAAAAAATAAACATTTTTTAGAGGTGAAAAAATTTAAATTACCTTAAGGTGTCGCCATTCCCCCGGTCTCCCCTACTTAAGTGCCCCAATAATCATTCTGTGATTCTGTTCTTTTCAGTTAACTTAATGATAAATAATGTCCGTTCCATTACCTATAATTTTCCTGAAATAGACATTTTCCTCACACAAAGTTGATTTTGCATTGAAACTTCATCAAATACATCTTTCAGCAAATACATAAAGAGCAACAAGCTCGTTTACATTCAATTGTACTTTAAATATATTCAATGTTTTCTAAAATCCAGTAAGTGTAATATATTATTTTACTAAACAGTTTACAACAATATTTTTTATGCATTGTTAATACAAAAGTATTACCCTGAACAACTTTGCAAATTTTTGTATTACATTTATTCTAAACTTGCAATGATGGCTTACTTCCATATCTAAAACAGTTATGTATATGACGCTTTGAATGGAGATACATATGAGTAATATTTTAAGAAAGTAAAATTTTTAAACTGATAACTACCGTAAAATACCTATTGTAACCCCTCTCTCTTTCAAAAGGAAAAGAAGTTAGGGGAGGGGGGGGGTTATAGTCGAGATTTTTTTTAAATCATTAAAAACCCCTTCTTTATCTATAATTTACAAGTAAATAAGGCAAATACAGCAGTGGGAATCTTTCGTATTTCGGCAGATTTGAGATAAATAGTATGTAAACGCCCCCTCCCCAAAAATTTTCCCAAACAAAAACCCCTAAGCAAAATTTGTTTTAATTTCTTTTTTAAAATTGCTTCTGTATTTTTTTATTTTATTTCAGCAATACTTAATGAATCATCTAAGCTTCCACCCCCAAAATCTACTTATTTTCATTTTATAATCTTTTGCTTAAACATATCACCCAGAAACTAGAGAAATGTGTGTATATATATATATATACTTTTTTATGGCGAATTTCACAGGTAATTAACTAATCATTACGATGACAAATGAATAACAGAATAAAAAGCACGTCAAAGGATATTTTTCCTTGTGTTCACATGTACCCCACGTGTGTTCACAACTACCCCGCTGATGGGGCACATGTGAACAATTTTTCGAATTTTTAAAACTATTAAAAAATGTAAGAACTATACAGGTTATTTTTAAAAAAATACCATGTATAAAAGAAAGTTCTATTTACTGTATTGAGTAGGTTTGGTTTATAGAAATTAGTCCTGTCATGAGAAAAAGCTATATTTATGCGAACTGTTCACATGTGCCCCCAACTCCCCTATATACATTTTAATTTATTGAGGTACTATTTGAGGATTTTAATTATTTTAGGGTTTATTTTGGATATTTTCAAAGTTATGGCTTAAACTCTTGATTACGGATTATAGCCCAGTGGTAGGAAATGAAAAAAAAAGGCCGAATTCGGAATTAAATACGGGAAAGCTGGAAATTGTTTTAATCCCTTCGACATAGGTCAAAAATAAACGTACTAAGTTGTCCCGCCCTACTAGGTGCGACTTTGTCGCTACAAACAAATAGATAACTTAAAGTGCATTATTTCAAGATTTTTAGCATATTTCAAAAATGATTTGTAAATGATGGGAAATATTGTCTATGATCTCTGATTGTATTTCAATTATGCGTCGTATTTAATTTGACATATATAGCGAATAACAGTGCGTATGCATCACATTTAAGGAGGTCTAAAATAGTGGGGAGGAGCGAGGGAACAAATGAGTGTGCAGGATTATTGTCGCTAGAGGAATTATAGGTCAACCAATAGCACGATTTTAAACTGCGATATTTAACGAAAAGGACTAAGATGGTTTTAATAAAAATTATTTTCGACTAGTATACGAGCATCTTAAGTTAAATTCATAAAATTTTAAAACCTAAGGAATATTGAAAAAAAGTATTATAAGCTTTACTTTTTATTTATTTATTTATTTTTTTTTTTTAAACTAAGGTTTAAGGTTGACGATATCAGTTGAGAAATGGCATGTAAAACGGCTGTCAATTATGTACCTCTTTCCTGATAACTACTAAATTATAATCCTCAAAATATACAAAATAAAGCATTAATATAATTACAGAAACATCGCGAGGGCCTCAACAACTTAAAGAAAATGCATGTATGTAATAAACGGAGGCAGGGCGGATTGATAACTCTGTCTCCCTCTTGATTAGCGCGGTTAAGACAAAATTTAGAAATAGAATTGCGACCCTAATGTTCAGCAAAATTATTAATATGGGTACTCATTTTATTCAGAATTTCAAATTCAACGACATTTGTATTAACAATGTTTTTCAAAAGAATTGTTCTGAGATATTGTTAAGATAATTTTAAAAAAGTGTTTTTTGACTATAAATATGTACATATTTTCTAATGTTCGCCTAGTACGTGGGATAAAACTTAGTACTTTCATTTTAGACCTAAACGGAAGGGATTAAAACAATTTCCAGTTTCCCACCCACTTAATTGCGAGTTACATCCCCCGATCACGGGTCTTTGAAATAGAATTGTGACAATGTTCAACACAATTGTTAAATGTAGTTCTCATTTTACTCGGAATTTTAAGCTGACGACGAGCTGAACACGGAAATTGCAAAACCTAAATTTCATTCCAGATTTTAAAGTGCTGAAATTTGCAAAATGACGTCAGCGTTACGCACAGACATATTTGTTTTTTATAATATAGATATAGATTTTATTTTCATATCAAAATCTTGGTGGGGTTTTTTTCTTTTCAAACTAATTTTTTTCACCCTTAAATCCATTTATATCTGAATCAAATGAATACTCGATCATTTCAAAGCTACTGTATAACATCGTGTATTTTAAAATAATATATACGTAATGTGAGTCGTACAGTAAAATGCGCAGAAAAACAGAAAAGTGACTTCGGACAATGATTTTTTTTTAAAGATTATTTTTGTATTTTTTTAAAAATGTATTGCAGTATTTCAAACAGAATTTAATGTATATGCTTTTTGGTATTGTTATTATTTGGTATTAATATTTTGCATAATTTGATTTTTGGAGTCTTAGGTGTAATTTTGAAATATGCTTGGAAAGGGAGGTGGGGGAGGGACAAGGTTCTTCCAGAATTTTAAATTCTTAAAGTTTGCCGTTATCATCCAAACTCTTTGAAATTTTTAGATGTTAAAAACATAATGTTTTCGTAGCCCGAGGGAAAAAATATTAATATTTAGTGGGAAAAAGGCTGGTAAGATTTTTACCACGATGTAACTGAGGTTTTTGCTAATTTTGACGAAGTTTTTGCACATTTTATTTAGTAAAAAATATTTATATTTGTCCGAATGTTTCGAAATTTTCGTAAGTAAATGTAAATCTGGCCTGGTGAGTTGCTCTAAAAAAGATTGTGTTAAAATACGGACGTTTAGTTAGTTTTATGGTAGAAAAATATAGTCTTTGTGAGGCGCGAAGTGACCTACGCTCACCAATGTATTTGAAAGAGTTAAAACTCTCAGTTAGAAGATTTTAACTTTTAGAGCATATATATATAATATATATATATATATATATATTTGCCGATACTTCTAAAATATCATCCTGCAATAAATTGCTACAAGTTTTCGAAAAACCTTTTTTCATCTTTTTTTTCAAAAGTTTAACTGCTAGGTGGGGAGAATATCGTAAATTTAATATCGGAATGTATCAACGTGTTAATATTGGTGATATATCGCGATAACTACCGTAATGTGTATGCGAATAGAAAAATTGCTTATTTTAAAAGATAAAAGGCATGTTACCAAAAATTTTAGTAGAAACAGATGTAGAAAAGAGCTAATAAATGTTTCATGCTATTTTCTTCTACAGCATCCTTTAAATAAATAAATATATATAGGGGAAGGTGGGGCAAAATTGGGTACCATATAAGTTTGTTAGTCTCAAATGCTGTGAAATGGGAAAACAAACTTTGAACACTGTTTTTAATGTAAAATGAATCCTTGGCTATAATAAAACATTCTTTTCAAACAATATATATATATAATTGTTTATATAAAAAAATAGCTTTTTTCAAACGTATGCAAAAATCCGATTTTACCTCGCTGGTTGGGTAAAACTGGGTATCCATTTAAAACTACTGGAAAACTCATTTTGGTCAAAAAGGTCTTGCTTAATATAGTAAAAAATACATTTTTATTATTTTTAACAAAACGAAATTGCACATGTGTTCTTCCATGTGTAAAAAAAAATAATTCGTTGTAAAATTTTCTACGTTGTATAGGCCTGCTTACTTTACACTGTACGTTTAAGAGTTCTTTTAGCTTCAAAAATCACAGATGAATTTATCATCATATTCTTCTGATATACTACATGCTTCGTGTGCCTATCCGTGGCATTTCAAACATCGTATTTGGATTTAGAATTTGAGTAAAGTTCATAGCAAAACATACAGGTTTCATTGTCCTCTTCTTCTGAAGATGTTTCCGCAATCTTTTTTTTTTTAAAGAAACTTCTTTTTCCGTCTTGCAGTTTGTTTGGCTTTTTTCTCCTTAATATCTGTTTCGACCTGTAATTTATAGGGAGAAGAAATCAAAATAAGTTTTTCCCTTTCTTTACTCAATTCTAAAGCCTTCCTTAGAAGGGGATAATAACTTTTTAGGCGAAATTGGAAATACAGATTGCTAGGCTATATAGTCTGAAGATGTCGAGTGGATAATTTTACTAATGTATTCTGTAGATGTAAAATTTTGAATGAGTGATGACGTCTGTGACTGTGATGTTAACTGCTGCATCTGGAAGCAGCTCGACGTGAAAGAAGCTGGATGTTGTCAACTCGTTTATGTTCGGAAGGTTGAGCTCCATTATCCTGTGATGTTTCAGAAATATTTATTTCTGCAGCTATGCAAACCTGGGGTTGCATAGACCTAGGTGTGTTATCATGACTTTCATGGGTTTCTCTCTCACTTCCGAAGGAGCAAAAAGATGGTCTGGAAAAACATTGTTGTAGGGATAACTCCCTGTTTTCTCGAACCTTCTGATTGCAGTATTTACAATTGCTGCTCTCGAAAATGCAGTTTTAAATAATTTTCTAATTTGGTAAATTGTTACAGATCGCGCAGAGTTGAAAAATAACCACTTCTTCACCTCTTGTTCTTAGTATGAGCTTAGAGATGCATGAATGACACATCAAGGGGTTGAAATCGATGCGTTGCGTAAGGAAAGAATCATATATAAATACATTGCTTTCTCTTACTAGATTAACAGGATTCTTTTATATGAATTGAACACCTGTTAAGGATTTAAAGAACGGGCTTTTCAGGACAAGGATTGGAAAAATCTTTTAACCAAATAAAATAAAGACCTAATTTCGTAATCCATCCACTCCTATTATATACAGCAAATGAGTCTGGGAAAGTTTCATTCATCAAGAGGTTTTTTTCTTGCCTGTTTAATATTTGATAAAAAAAAAATCCTGTTATAGATTATATAGCCTAGTTATATAGGATTGAGATTTTATGGATTATTTGTCAATTTGGGCAGATTATTTTATTTAGAGAAACAAGTCACGAAATATTTTTGCATTTTAAGTGGACCTATAACGCAAGTTATTACACCTCAGATTAGAAAGTTATTTATTAAAATGTAATAGGCATAATATAAAATTATGCTTAATTAGTACCATTATTTTGTTCATTAATAATTGCAAATTATTTAATTTCATAAATGTAAGTTAAAAATTAGACCCACTTTTTAATATAAAACAAAATCAAAATTAGTTTTTTTCATTATAACTAGATATATTTAGAATTGTATTATAACTTTACAGCATTAAGAATGCAATTTAAAATTCCATGCTAATTTATTAACTATACTAAAAAACATTCTATGAGTGTCGGACAAAATCGGGAATACCCAGTTTTGACCCACTCTTAAGTACCCGGTTTTACCCCAACATGACAGAGTTTAAAATATGGCGTCACTACTCTTAATTCTATAAGCAAAAGATCAGTAAAAATTTTTAAATATTATCAGGAAAGGAAAGAATTAGATGTAGTACTCAGGAATATTAATTATGCTGAAAAATAGTGGTTATACGCGTAAAATCTAGAATCAAATAAAACAATTTTTTAAGAGTAATTGAATCTAATTACAGTATTATAAGCGAATCCTTTTGTCCCCCCCCATAAATAAACGATTAAATTAATGCTATGCTCATCATGTTCTATAGTAAGCATCTTTTTGTACATTTCAGTGATGTGTATCAATTTCCATATGTTTGAAATAGTGTACTATCATTCCAATATACTACAAATGATTTTTCCCTACAGGCCATTGAAATAGACCATAAAAAACATCGATGAAAATCACAAATTTTCTAAAAAAAAATCAGTTGATTAAAATCATGATTTAATCGTTGATTAAAATCGTTAACACCCTATTGCAGCCAAATGGCAAGCATTAGTTTTTGTTAATCACGATTGATTGACGATTTTTTTCCCTCAACAACCAATTGACGCTTTTTGAAATATTTTTCCACATTTGATTTAAGAATTTCACAATATTTTCCTTCTACCTAACAAATGGAGAATTTTGCAGCTTTTTCTTACAAACTTTCTTTGCAGTTATCCAAAATTTTCAGCCTAATAAAATATAAAATTATAACTAAAAATTAAATAAACAGCACATAAAGAAAAACTATAAAATTATTAATTTAGATATTTTAATTCCAATATTTCAATTGACTAAAGTTCAATGCAGTTTTATTTATTTTTTAAAATAAATAAAATTCTGTGATTTGTGTTTGGTTGCCGTTTTCTGTGAGACGGGAAAATTTAAGTTTACCTGTGACCCTGTAAGAGAGGGGTAGGGGGGAGTTACTGTTCCTGCTGACCACTAAAATTTTCAAATTAGTGGTCCGAATGAATTTTTGTTGTTCTCGGACCAGCGGACCACCAATGATTTCGAACACTGATTTTTTAAATGCTGAAGATTTCCTTGTAAAAGAGATTTGAATTGATATACTGTTTAATTTTTTGATTAATTCCCCTGTGTGAAATTTGATTATTGTTATGTCTGCACAAGAAATATTTTATGTCTTAAAATATTTACTCTTTCATTTAAAATAGGTGGATAAATTAACCTGATGCTTGGATCTATTCCTGACTTGAAATCCTGATTCAGAACATGCTACGCTTCAAGAATTCTTTATATTTGATGACCTGAATAGTCAGAGAGGGTGCAGCACCCTCCTAAAACTGTCTGAGAGAAACTCTATGTGAAATGATATTATATTACAGTAAATATTAGTCTGACATACTATACATATAATTTAATGATTATATAATTTGTATTTTCAATAAATGGAGCGGCATACCGCAAACCAACTTAAATGTGTTGCTATTTAATAGTGTCTGTAACCATTTCTTTTTCAGCTATTGCAAGGCTGCTGCTGGTGAATATTTTCCTTTTTTACGAGTACTGTTAAAAAATAAATAAATCGTCGTCATAGATTATCAATTAGGAATACTGAAAAAATACTTATATGTAAGAATAATTAGTCGCTTGGTGGGGACACTGCTGTTATTAAATTAACCTTTCAAAGTAAGTATTTAATATACTATAGAAATACATTGTGTATTTTAAAAAAGCTTTGAAGTTTAAAGTAATATTTTGTATTAGCTGATATTAGAGGTTAAATGGATTCTGCTACTTATAGCTGCCTTTTTAATGCTGATTATTTCAGTATTTACGCATATACTTTGATTATGTATTCGTTATGTTTGTGCTTTATTTATTCAAATGTGTTATATTCATTATTGAATGATAAACAGAAACAAATACTAAACTTTTTTTGTTGTTGATTTATATTCAAATCAATTAATTTTGCATAATTGAGCTGTGTTGCAATATAAATTTTAAAAATATTTCTATTTTATTTTTTGTTTTGTGAAAAGAAGGTAAAAATTTGAAAACTGTATAATATGAAAATTTCAGCATCTATAGATTCACAAGAATTAAAGAAAAAAAAAAAAACAGATCATGAAAGTAGCAGCTAAGTGCATTATGCAAAAAACCTTTTCAAACTCGTGCAAAAATTAATACTGGTTGAAGAAATTTATTCAGCCATTGTTTAAATTAAAACAATAATAAAAACAGGGTATATATTTAAATCTAAAGAATTTTTTTTTTTTTTTCTTTGTGAATAAGCAAACACTAAATGGACTATAAGTGTAACTGAGTGCGAAGAAATATTCCAAAATGTAAAAGGACAGAAAGGTAATATTTGTGGTGAAAATAATGCAATTATTTTGTGAAATTGGATCAAATTGGTTTACATTTGTTTTTTAAATATATTTCAAAGACAATAGAATCAATAATTAAAACTTAAATAATTTTCGGTTTAATGAAAAAAAAAAAAAGTAAGCTTTCCTACTGCAAGATAATCTCGCATAATCTGAAATTTGGTTTATTACACCATAAAATGATAAATTGAAAACCCAAAGTGAGGGGGGGGGGAAGAAAGCTACAATCCGGTGTAACCATTCCACATAAAGATGAGAGAAAATCCTGAATCGTGATTCAAACTTTTAGCAAAAAATTGGAATAGAGAAAACCTTGAATTATGATTTAACCTTTCACCAGAAAATTGGATTTAAGAACAATCCTGTTTCGTGGTTCAACCTTTTACCAGAAAAATTGATTAAAAAAAACTAAATTATGGTTCAAACTGTTACCAGAAAATTGGATTTAAAAAGAAAAACTTGATTTATGGTTAAACCTTTTATCAGAAAATTGGATTTAAAAAAATCCTGATTTATGGTTCAACCTTTCACCAGAAAATTGGATTTATAAAAAACCTGAATCATTGTTTAACATTTCACTAATATAATGGTATTTGAGAAAGCACCAATAAACTGGTAAAACTTATCGCCAATATCTTGGTTGCAGCTAAATTTCAGCGACTTTTCACCATTTTCTTGGTGAAACATCACACTTTATTTTTAACAGTGTATCGATAACATTTAAAAAAAAAAAAAAATTAGGCATACTTTATAAACTTAGTAATGATACTTTACATTCATTATTGTTTCTATTCGCTTTTTTAATTTAACTAATAACCGTAAGATCTGATTCTGCTTATCTGCTTATTTACTGCTGTTGTTATAATGCTAATTTAATATGGAACTTATGTAATTTAATATTTTGTACCTATTTGAATATCTACAGTGAAGCTTCAGTCAGTTTTTTAATGCATAACATACAAATATTTCTGGCAATTGCTGTGGTAATACTGAAAACCACGTCAGGTCATATTACTTATTTTGATCGAAGAATTTTGACTTTACTGCAAATCTCTTGCACGATTACAAAAAACTTTCTGGCGAGAATACAAAAACTGTTTTAGATACAACACTAAAAAATCATTGGTAATTTTTCTGACATTACTTTAATAAAGTTACCAAACATTTTTTGCTGAAGTATATGTAAAGTTTTGGGTGCAATACTAAAAAAATGCATAGTAAATGTACTATGAAATCCTTCGCAAATTTACAAAAAAATTTCATTGTCAATGTACTAAAAATTCCTTTGTAAGTGTACTAAAAAATCATTAGAAAATTCACAAAGTATTCTTTAGGAAACTACCGAAAAAAGTCGTTAGTACCTTGACTAAATAGTCCTAAGTAAATTTACGAAAAATTCTTTAGTAAACTCCCTAAAAAATCGTTAGTAAGTTTACTGAACAATATTTAGTAAACTTACAAGGAATTCTTTGGAAAACTCTCTAAAATATCCTTAGTACGTTTACTAAACTATCTTTGGAAAAATTACCACAAATTCTTTAGTAAACTCCCTAAAACATCGCTAGTAAGTTTACTAAGAAACATTTAGTAAATTTACAAAAACTAATTAGAGAAACTCCCTTGAAAAACAGTTAGAAATTTACAGAACAATATTTAGTAAATTTACAAAAAAATTTTTAGAAAACGCCCTAAAAATGGATAGTACGTTTACAACATATTCACCGATAAATTTACTAAAACTTATTTAGTAAATTCCCTAAACAAGCATTAGTAACCTCACTAAACAATATTTGGTAAATTTACAAGAGTGTTTTGGGGAAACTCCCTAAAAAATCACTAGTACGTTTACTAAGCAATATTTAGTAACAGGTACTGAAGACACTTCTGTAATTTTACATGATTATCTTATGTTGTGATTACATAAAAAGTTCTAGGAATCCCAGTTTCCTACAAAATTCTTAGTAACCATACAAATTTTTTTTTACAGTGTAGAAGTCATACATTAATTCAAGACTGCAGAACTTGTCTTAAGGCATATTATAACATTTTTCTCGATAAAATCGATTTTTTTTTTCATATTTTTACTTTTTAAGCCCTCAAAAACTTTGCGGTAAAGCAGTTTTTCCTTCAAATTCGTGTTAGTTCAAAGGTTATCAGCCATTTTTAGAGTATTGTGAGAAAAAAGCTTTACTAAAAAAAGAAGAAGAAGAATTGAGGAAGAGGATATTCCGGAGGATTCATTGTCCGGGTCTAGTGCGTATGATTTAATGTAAGTTGAAAATTGCCAGTTATGTATGTTTAAAAACTTTGTAAAATTTTAAATCTGTTTTTCTCGAAACGCTATTTTGCAAATTGTTACTAAGTAGAACTTGAGATTGGATCAACCGATTTGATTGAAATTTTCATGCTTTTCTAGTATATGCTATTTTTAAGTCCTTCACGGGTGCATTTCGTTATTCGAATTGTAAATATTTTTTGTGAGATTTAAATCGAAATTTTTCTCTAAAACTGACAAATTAAAATTTCAACACCACCATTTGTTTCACGATCGGAAAATTGATAAAACCTTCCGAGACCGCAAAATATTGTAAATTTTATGGATTTTTATTTGTTTTTTGTTGCAGATTAGCAAATTCCGAGATTCATCTGGTACAGCGGAATGCTTCACGTTTTGCACACCCCTGTATTAAACCCGTCAAAGGACATTCTTCAACCAATTTAGATTTTAGAACTTTAAGATATGGTTTTTAATTTGAAATGAAACACCATTATCATTATTGTATAACTGGGCTAAAATAAATATTGCAAAAAGTGGAAAAATGTTATATTTTTTTTAAAAAGAAGTTATAATATTCCTTAAAGGACTAGAATAGAAAAACTGTGGAAAGCTGAAAATCAAATGTAAATATATATATTAGGGTGGGTCGAAAAAACCGAAATTTTTATAATCGAAATGTAATAGCGCGGAAAAGTTGCCTTTTGTAATACAGAATAAATTTCTAAAATATTACATCGATCGGTTAATATCTTTTACCGCCGCAAAGGGGCCAAAGTTTCAAAAAATCGCAAAAAACATGTTTTTTTATCATTTTTTTAAATTATTCAAACATACCAATACAATTTCTAATAGAACGCAATAGCTACATGAAGATATGAGAAATGTCCCGGTAAACGTTCATTATGATGAAATCCTATCTTTATTTGCCGCAAAAAGACCATATTTTTTGTAAAAATTTCAAAAATTACAATTTTTCATTTTTTTTCCAAATTTTTAAAATTTCTATAATACGTCTAAAAATAAATAATTTTACTTTAAATCTATTAATATATCATAATTTTTTATAACTATTTGTAATAGACTTGAAAATAAAGTTAATCATTCATTTTTCTTGACGATCGCTTCATCTACTGATGTTTTACTTCATAACAGCCAATTCGTGCCACAAAAATTATATAAAATGAGAAAAAAAATTGTTTTAGTATTTTATTAATTAAAGTATAGAGATGTTTAACCGAAACGTGTTAAATAAACTTAAAATGAAGAAGAATTTAATGTAAATGAATTTTATAATATAACTTGCTTTTAGATGAAGCCATTATTTCTCAAGAGGCCAAAACTGATCAGATGTGATCCTCCCTCTGTTCTAGTAAACAAACTTTATCAGTGCTTCAATGAATAATTTCACGCACCTTTCTAGTGATTGGGTGGGACAATGAAAATTATAATGGCTGGTATCTTTAATCGAACATTTTAAACTCACCAGCGTTTTTAGTCGATAAAGAAACCATAACAGGTGGTTCCGTTAGTTTTCAGTTTTGTCAGTAGACTAAAGCCATACAATTTTAAGCTTCAGTGTTGAAGTCTGCTGTGATAAAGTGACGGATGGCACTATTCTAGTCCACAGAACTTCATGCTTTTGCAATTTTCTTCATGGCTGGGGCCCTGATGTTCTCCTCTTCATATGCTATCATCCCAAAGAGGCTATTTGTATAATTTGCGAAATAGTCATTTCGTGAAAATACAGGAACTATAATCTTTCGTAGATTATCTGTCAAGTAACGTAAGTTACTAACTATAGTTCACAGATTCTGGAAAACATGAGTGATTCCTTTTAATTGTGATCCAGCTGATGCAGTACATTTTCAGGATGTACTCAAAGAGTATGACAAGTTAAGAAGAGGGTTTCTTTGTTCCAACGTGGAGTCTCAAAATTCGAATAGCAGTAATGATCCACCTTGAGTGAAATATTTGTCCAGGGACTCAGCAAAAAAGGTCAATTGTATACACGCGTGTTGAAAGAGCTTGCAATATTTCAGACATATACTTCTGGTCAGTTGACAAATCATCTTTATCAACAGCTAGGTGATCAGATTAAATTGCCTTAAATTTTGCAAATGGTAATAATTCGCAAATCGCAAGAGATCAACCAATTGGGCCACAATATGATAGAGAACCTGTTTTTTGTCATCAAGATGTTTGAAAAGATGTCTCAGTGGAAGCTCATTGAAGTAAGGTCAAGGAAGTTTATAAAGTGGTTTTTTTAAAGTTGTTTTTAACTAATCCTACTATAACACTACCTTTGCATCCTGTTTTGAAGACAGTTCCGCGAAATTCAACTACAATTATTATTACAGTCGGGATTTCATTTTTCTTCAAAAAATCTATAATGTCATTGCATATAGAAGTCGCCTTGCCAGACGATGGGGTCAAATGGCGAAAATAATTGAGACCTGGTTCTAGTATGAAAGAGATATGTTCCTCCTTGACTTCGCAAAGATGAAACTTTACCACCTCTTTAACCTGGCAGATATTTCAATCTTTAGGGCCATCAAAGTATAGAGTAAAAGGAGTACATTACAAAAACAAAACGAACAAAGTGAAACGTGGCCCTCTAGCAGCAATAAATTAATTTTACGTGCAGGCAGTTGCAGGTGTTTCTATCATTGAGCAATATTTTTTTATAGAATCACAGTGATCATGGTTAACAATATGCATGAAATTAACAACATAAAATGCCTTTCCCAGCCTATTAAAAATGTAAAAAATCTGAAAACATTACAAAAGTTATGAAAATTGAAAAAATGAAAAACATAATTTTTTTACATTTTTTAGAAATTTTGGCCCTGTTGGGGCGGTAAAAGCAACGATGTCACAAAAATGAAATGTTAATGTTACATTACTAATATCTTGGCGTGGCTATTGCGTTCTATTAGAAACTGAATAAGTATGTTTGGATACTTAAAAAAAAAATTGCTAAAAGTATGTTTTTTGCGATTTTTTCGAAATTTGGACACCTTGCAGCGGTAAAAGATATTAACCAATCGGTGTAATATTTTACGTATTTTATCTTTTTTACAAAAGGCAACTTTTCCGCGCTATTACGTTTCGATTATAAATATTTCGGTTTTTTCGACCCACCCTAATATATATATGCGTTCTCATTAAAAAACAAGAAAAAAAATCATGTGTCAAACACACTTTACGAAACACTTTCCAATGAATTCTGAATAAAGTAACAGAACTTCATTGTTTAATAAATTAAATATTATGTCTGACTAAACCATTTGGAAACGCATAACACATTTCAAATCCCAATTTCAGCAATTTCCATCTACAGTCGGAAACTTATCAGAATTCTTTGAGAAACCTTGTATATGATATTCCTACATACATGGGAAAATTCAGTGCAGTTAGAAAATACATATCACAGTTGAAAATTCTCCTTCAGCAATTTTCGCTAGTGAGGAAATTGTACGTGAATTCTTTTGTGTAAACTCGTATACGACGTATAGAATTTATACACGATGAACAACATTCAGAAAGTTAATCAAATTTAAAAGCGCATGCCGAAATTTAAAACGCACTTACAGCAATTATAGCTCAATAACAGTACTGTAATTGATTTTTTTATGTGGCCCTGTAAATGAAAGATAGATGGTGTAAATGTCCTTTCCTCTATTAATAATCTTGTAGCGAAATTCACTTATTTATACCAATTTCTATGCATTTGAATAGAGTATAATGTAATTTAATTCTTTTGAGTGCCCCTGTAAATGAACTATTAATGCTACACATGTTATATTGAATACCGAACATGCCAGGATAAAAATCTTTAACGTATATTAATTACTTGAAAAGCTGAGTATATTAGTATCGAGTTAGAGCATGGACAGACAGAGAGACAGACAGACGGCCATGCCAACAGACGGCCACAAAACCGAATTCATAATCACTTTTCAACTATGTTGAATATGTTAAAAAGAGACTTAAAATATTTTTTTTAACTGACTGCCATTTTTTTTTTTTTTTTTCTTTTTTCCAATAAGGATTGCAATATTCGTTTAATTTTTTTGACGAACTATGCAAACTTTCATATTTCAAATTGCCATCATATGCACGCAATATTAAACCTTAAATAACCTTTATGTACATACTACATAAATCTTTGACATTTTAACCTGTGCTATGTAATTAATTCGTTCAAGAAAGTTGCTTTTCAAATTTGATTTTACAAGAAGACATCCAAAACCTTTGCTAAACATTTATGTGGTGATAGATTATTTTTTAAAACATTATTAGCCTTTCAAGTAGATAATCTTGTTTTACATAGAAGCAGTGATGGAACGGTGTAGCAGCAAAGAATCAATTGACAGTGCAAAAATTTTATTAGTATTCTTCATCTAACTTCAGGAGAAAATTTCTGAGATTTTTGCAGCCGATGAATATTATAAAAATTCAGTGGTGACAATCGTCAATTCGGCGACACCGTTCCATTATTGTAAAAGGTATCCTTATAACGCATGCAAATCTGTTTAGGTGTTATTACTTAAAACATTCTTTTGGTAGCAATAAAGCGATTAAGAAATTGCATTCTGTTTTTAAATACTGTCTTCTAGTATTAAGAGCCACTTACCAACGTATCATAAATACTTTTCATGCATTTACAAATTTCTCATTAAAAAGGAATGTACCTTTTATTTGTGCAATTTGACACCAGTTCTTCATAATGTATTCATAAAGTTTGACAAATAAAAGTTTAAAAAAGGAAATTGATAAAACATAAGTAGATCTACAAATTATAATGATACACTCATTCTTTTTCATCTTAATGCTTGGTTTGTGCAATATATGACAGTTAATAATACATTTCGAAAATTTAGGCAAAACCAGCTTTGTTTCATAAGAGGTATATTTAAACATATTTTTAATGATAACTATTGTATCTGCTCGATGCTATGCTAATTATTGTATTTTGAGTCTCGGTAAAATAATTGTTTGAAATCAAACGTTAGAAATACATGATTACTTAATACTATTTCTAACGGTGTCAAATGACACCTTTTTAAAGATTTTGATTTATTGTTATTTTACTTTTAATTATTAAAGCTGATTATTATGGAAATAATCATTTAGTGTAATAAACATTATTTGCGATTGTTTAAAATTTACAGTCACAATTAGAATAACTGCAAATCAAAATGTTAAAGGGGGTCATTTGACAGCTGTAGAAATAGTGTTAATATAACTATTCAAATTATACATTCAAATTATACATTTATCTATTTAATATGCAGTCTTTATTAGTCTGAGAAGTGTTTGCGCTATATTTTCTAAATGTCTTTGAATAGATGAACTGCACTATGTGTCTGTCTGCTACGAACTATAAATTCAAACATTTTGACACAAATTCAATTTTTTTTTAAATTGAGTTTTCTTTTATTACACAATTTAACAAGTATAAATCAATTATTTCTTAACAATTTTAAAACCCTGATTTTAATAGTTGAATACGGCAAAATATCAGCAACCACAATATTAATGGGCACAGAAAAATCAACAAAAGCTTCTTCTTTCTAATATCAGCACATCCAACATATTTTCTGCTGAAAAAGTACTTGAGATTTTTTTAAAATATAAAATGTATTAAGAAAAGGCTTCAATTCTCATATGGTTGCATAAAATTCTTATATCTTTTACATTTGTTGGGCACATACAAATGCAATTGATTGAAGCAATCTTTTTAAGAGTTCATAAAAGGAATTTTAAGCATCTTTTATTGAAATCAAGAAAAATAAATACGAGTTTTTTTTTTTATTATTTTGCAAAAATAAATCACTACAAGCAATTCGATCTTCTTTACAAAAAAGCATAGCTGCAATATAAATATCTGGAATCCTTCCAATGCTTTCTTACTTTAAATGTAAAGCACGTTGTGAACCAATTTTTCTTATAACGGAAAAACATCATCATCTGCAAAAAATGCTGAATTTTTCCGAATGAGTTAGGGGACATTGATATTTTATTTCTCCATCAGTCATGTATTTTATGGTTCATACATGCTTTGAATTGAAAAAAAAAAAAAACCTCGTGACTTAAACTGCGTAAACAGGTCAAAACAACTAAATTTCATACAATTATCATTCTGATTTATAAAAACGCATGAAAAGTTACATTTTTACTTTGATTGTAGCTGTTTTTATTAATCGCTTCATAAATTACTTACAATAACTGCATTTTAATTATTTATTTATGATTAAAAAATATCGATGTTTCATGTTATCGATGTTAAATATTAAATTTTAAATAATGACTTATTGAGCTCATTAAAACAATATTGCCAAAATACTACTTTTAAAATTATAAAATGCGTTTATTGTTCAAAATATTAAGTCTTTTCGGTCACTAATTTTGTCAAATAATTGGAATATCATACTAATTTAAAAATAATCACACTTGCATATAACATGGTTAACACAAATTTGTTATAGGTTACAGTTAAAACCGCAGTTTATTGAATTTTTTGTTTTAGGAAATAAAATTGATTTATTTCAATAAAATTAAAACTTCGAGATGCATATAGGGGATAGATAAAATTTTAAATTCAAATTAAATTAAAAAGTAAATTTTTTGTCAAACATGAATATTAAGCATTTGAGTTCTTTGCAATATACGATTTTCCATCTAAAACATGAAAAATAAAGTTTATTTTCACGTTTTAATAGGCATTTAAAAGTCATGCTTCTGATGTGTAGCACATTTTAAACTAATAATTATTAAATATTATATATTCAGAATATATTTTATGTCTATTTAATAAGCGCAGTCAACGAAGTGGATACTGAGTTCGGTCATGTGCGAATACAATTTTCTACAAATTGTGAGAATATGTAAATTATTATAATTATTTTTCATATTTCTATTTTAAAACCTTTTATTTCATACTTTAATACGATATCTTCACATCTGTGTACTTTACTGTGTATTTATTACGATATATGTAATACGTAATACTGTGTATTTATTACGATATATGTAATACGTAATACTGTGTATTTATTACGATATGCAAAATACGTAAAACACATAAAATAATGCATATTCAGAAAGTGAAAGTAAGAGCAACTGCTTTTTTTGCTAATGATGCATTTTTAATTATCGGAGGGCCCCATAGGTTTTAATATATATATATATATATATACTACCGAATGCAATAGAGAAGTACACTCATGTCCAAAATTAAGGTCACAAACATAAAATCTGTGAAAACTAATGAGCTATTCAATGTATTGCCACGAAATTTGGCGCAGAGGTATATTACAATAGGAGAAAGAATATAGCAACATAACAATATGGAAAAGATTTTAATTATGAATTAATATACATGAAATATTAAAAAGTGTTAAATCCTGAATCAGAGATAAAACACTTACCTCGGGAAAAGTCTTACTAATATGGAGTGTGACCATCGTGCACTGCTATACAAGCCTCACAACGAGCTCTCATACTGTTTATGAGGGTTTCAATAAATGTTTGTCGTAACAAAGCCCATTCTTCAAAAAGCGCGGCTTTTAACTCCTGGCGAGTCCTGAGAGGGGGGTTACGGTGTGTAATGGCTCTTCCTAGACCATCCCAAACATGTTCAATGGGATTGAGGTCCGTAGACCACGAGGAGCAATTCATACGGAGAATATCCTCTACTTCAAGAAAATCATCAACAATGTGAGCTCAGTGTGACTTCGCATTATCGTCCATAAAGATGAAGCCCGGGCATACAGCACCCCAGAACAACTTAACATAGGCTTCAAGGGCATCATCACTGACGCCCTGCGTCCAGTCGTGTGTCTCCCTTTCATTGCATCGAACAGGAGATACGATTGTTGTGGAGCCGAAGACATCAGTCTTGGGCACAACAAGAATGGGGGCGTGTTTTTTCAGTGATGAGTCGAGATTCACCACGCAGAGTGGTTTTCGTCGAATCTTTATCTGGAGAGAACATAGAGCTCTCTATCAATCCCCCTACGTAAAAGAAATCGACTGATTTGGTGGAAAAGGAATCGATGTCTGAGGCCGCATAATGTTGGGCAGTCTTACACCACTGCACTTGATCGATGCGGGTATTGTCAAAGCACTATAGAGATGAGGTCCTTGAAGCCTATGTTAGATTGTTTCGGGGTGCTGTAGGCCCTGACTTCATGTTTATGGATGATAATTCGAAGCCACACAGAGCTCATATTGCTGATGATTTTCTTGAAAAAGTTGATATTCGCCGTATGAATGGACCCTCGAAGTCTCAGGACTTCAATCCTATTGAACATATTTGGGATGGTCTAGGAAGAGCCATTGCACAACGTAACCCCTCTCCCAAGACCTGCCAGGAGTTAAAAACCGTGCTTTTGGAAGAATGAGCTTTGTTGCCACAAACATTTATTAACACCCTCATAAACACTATGAGAGGTCGTTGTAAGCCTTGTATAGCAGTGCACAGTGGTTCTATATTAGACAGACTTTTCCCGAGATAAATGCTTTATCTCTGATTCATGGTTTAATACTTTTTGATATACCGTGTTTCTTAATTCACAAATAAAATATTTTCCATATTGTTCTGTTGCTATATTCTGTTGCTATTTTGTGGCAACGCACTGAATAGTTCATCAGTTTTCACAGATTTTATGTTTGTGACCTTAATCTTGGCAATGAGTGTAATTGGTGGTTTCATATTTTTAGGATTCAAAAAATTATCAGAAGAATGACCACATGCATATTAAACATTAAAATGTATATTTTCTGAATGGTTTCATATGTATATAACTTCACGGATAAAAAAAGGACTAAATTGTGATGTTCAGTCAAAAATTTTATCTTGATTTACATTTAGTTTAAATAAATTGCTTTCCTCTCCAAAACAAATAGCATTATACGGCTGACGTTTTTCAGTATGATGTATTGCCCTTTCTTTTCCGAACATTTTTATTTATTCGGTACATATTTTCAAAAAACTGACTTTAGTCTAAGATAAAATATAAAACTTTGCATAGAGGGATGAAACCGAAAAATTTTTAAGAATGCGAAAATTGATCGATTTGTTTCATAAAAATTCAGCAATCTGAACAGTAATGTCAGACTGTTCCGTTATAACGAATAAAGATATTACATTCGTTCAAGTATATATATTTCTGAAACACATTTCTTGGAGCAGCTGTTAAACTAACAAATTTCTTCTAAAATATCATAGCTTTATTTACTGTATCCTTGTTTACATTTTTATATATTTTAAGTTGCATACGCATCTTACTCGTAACCCATAAATATTAATATATGTTTAATGCTCCCGTTTTCGCCTTTTATTTTATTTTATTATATTTTATTTGGGGGGGCGGGGATATTTTTATGTTACTAACTCTTCAGAGCAATAATTTTCAGAAAGAATGCATTTTCTTGACAGGTTACATAAAATCCCTTTGTAGTGCAAGGTGTCACTTATGAATATTTTGAAGTCATTTATGATTTCGTCTGACAAATTGCAAGAACATAGAATCGTTGCCATAAAAATAAATAGACTGTAATCCATTAGGTCAATTTATATTCTTAAAAATTCTATTTCTAATGAAAATTCTCCTAAAGACATGGGAAAATTTTTAAAGATGCAGTTACTAATTTTACGAATTTCATGCAAACTAAAAAGAAGTTCACTAGATTAATATTAACACAATTATTCTAATTGTTAAACAAATCATATCAAACAAATCATTGGTAAACAATTTCGTATCCAGCGATTTTTGGAGTTCCATTACCTGAGATTTATTTTGTTGAGCTGAACCAGGTTTCAGACCAGATGCTGTAATCATCAAGTTTAGCTGGGTGAAAAAG
Organism: Maratus speciosus; assembly: GCA_963932465.1. Taxonomy (NCBI): domain Eukaryota; kingdom Metazoa; phylum Arthropoda; class Arachnida; order Araneae; family Salticidae; genus Maratus; species Maratus speciosus. The sequence goes on from OZ010789.1 coordinate 312,585,368, forward strand.
TTCGACCAGAATCGTCCGGGATAGCTCAGATGGCAGAGCACTGGCGGCTTCAGCCAGGAGGTCCCGGGTTCGAATCCTGGTCCGGACATTTTTCGCCCAGTTGGAAATATAAAAAGAATTTCTTATAATATTTATATTTCTTTATCTTTAAAAATCAAATTTATTTAAATACATTATCCTGATATACGCTTTACCGTGCATAATTTTTTCGTAATATTCAATCCATTTATTTAGACAAATATTTATTTTTAGAAGTACAGAATAAAACTGACCTGAAATATACGTTTCTTCTCTTATTAATTGATTATTAAACTCCAGCTGACATATTTTAGTTAAAGTGTTTTAAATGGCGTATTTTAGCTAGTTGTATACATAGCTGCCAACTTGTACGGATTTTTGCTACCAATAAAATTTAATAGAAATTTCTGCCTTATTTAATTATCAAAATTCACTGGAATTCGGCGGTTGAATTAGCAATTTTTTTAATTAAATTTTAGTGGTAGAAAAAATCCGTACAAGTTGGCAGCTATGTGTATAGCACAAAAGAATGTTATTGTGGCCATCATTATAGTTATTCCCATTCACCAAACAGCTTTTATTAAAATATCACTCATTTTGAGGAAAAATAATAGGATCCTATGTTAACCAAATGAAGGATCAACAAGAAACGAACAAGGTGTATTTTGATCCGCTGGCTTTCATTCATCTTTTTTTTTTTTTTTTTTTGTATCTTTTCTCTTTTTTAGCATCAACTTGGAATTTACCATTCATGTGTTTTAGAAGTTTTTTCGTAACACAAATAAACTGTGAAATTTTGTTTGTGATTTTAATTTAACAAAAGAATTAGATTTTAATTGTAACTTTTGAGTAAAATTGACATTTTTGAAAAAAAACTCGGCACCTTACTGATATCAAAATTTCGTAAAGATTTAAAGTGTTCTCTTATCACGTACTATATACATTTGACTACATCCTGACTAAATTTTAGATTTATGTAGAACCACAGTTACGGATGATTTAACAAATATCTAATATCATTTTCACTCTTTAAAGCGACGGTGGACGTTAACATTTTTTTTTTTCAACATAGAGATGTGAAATTTTGTCTAAGTATACATTTCACCATAAGTATATTAAACACTTTAAAATCTTATTATAGTTTTAAGATTTTTTGAAATTTTTCAAATTTCCAAACAAATTTTTAAAATATTCCATTCGTCTTAATTGTTCAGATATTTCCTCGATTTTGCATTTTGTCATTTAAAACTTTATTGCAAAGAAATCTGTGCATCGATTTCTTAATCCTTTGAATAGTAACTTTTGTAAAGTATTTTTTCTGGATTCTACATTAATTTTCATCAGAATTTTGCCATTTAATAAATTAAAAATGAAAATGATATCTGAAATTATCTTAATAAAGTCGTATTTTAAAATGCATGCACAGTTTCTTTATAAGCAATAGCAGAATTCTTCCTCATCAATTTTATGAATTTAAAAAAAAAAAAAAAAATAGACACATGAAGTATTTCAAATATAGAAAAACGCTGAAAAATCACTTTTGAGAATAGCCGATTTTAAGTACAGTAGAACGTCGATTATCCGAAGTAATTGGGACCGACCCGCTTTCGGAAAATCGAAATTTTCGGATAATCGAGAATGCTTCAATTTCAAGATTAAGAAGAAATATTTGCGCTATTTCTTATTACGGTAACAAGTTCTTAATAAATATGAACCAATAATAAAATAGAAACAAGAATAAATTACCTGAATTTTAATTTTGAAATTAAGTTCCTTTTACATATTTCACAAGGTTTAGAAACAATGTTTTGTTTGTCACAGTTTCATGTCTTTGCTTTGAAACTCTACCACGAAGGTTTTCAATATTATTAATTCACGAGTATCACAGTTTTTCTGCTGATCCAGCCATGCCAAACGCAAACCTTCTGCAAAACATTCAAAAGCTTCAGAATTCCAAATTTGTTGGTTTTCTTCAAGGTTTAGAAACAATGTTTTGTTTGTCACAGTTTCATGTCTTTGCTTTGAAACTCTACCACGAAGGTTTTCAATATTATTAATTCACGAGTATCACAGTTTTTCTGCTGATCCAGCCATACCAAACCTTCTGCAAAACATTCAAAAGCTTCAGAATTCCAAATTTGTTGGTTTTCTTCATTCCTCTACGCAGCTTGCGGGAACTCAAGTTAAATTTAAAGGAACTCTACACGGTAAAAAAAAATAATTCCAGTTTTCCGGTAGGAATCGGAAAAATAGTTGCCCTTATCGTACCGAAATAATTTCCAACCCAGCTCAAAATAAAATCCGTAAAATCGGTATAAAATCTGTAAAATACCGTTTTACTGACTATTTCCTTATTTTTACGGATTTTATTCCGAGCTGGGTCGGAAATCATTCCGGTACAATAAGGGCAACTATTTTTCCGATTCCTACAGGAAAACTGTCAGTATTTTCTTTACAGTGTAAGGAAGGGGATCAAAAATATTTATATGTACTTGTAGTTCGGAATGGACCGCTTGCACACAACGGATATGATAGTTTTAGAAAAAAAGTAAGAAAAGAAAAAGCTCTGAAAATGGATTTTGCGCACAAGGAATTGATACTAAAAAAATAAAAAAATAAATAAAGGTTTTAAAAATAGATTTCGGTTAACCGAGAGTTTTGGTTAAAAGAGTTTCGGATGAAAGAGGTTCTACTATATATGAAAGGGCCGCAAGATCGTTTATGTACAAAATTCACGAGCTTGTAACGTTTCAAAAAATAATCGGATCTGTGTGTGGTATTTCGCAAATAACTTAGAACAAACTGGAGAATCATAATATGCACAAAAATAATTTTCGGGTCGATTTTTGCTCAACGAAAGTCCACGGCCCCCTTAAAATAAATTTTTAAACACATTTATCTCATTATGTGTTTTGTTTTTTCAGATTTTCTGTGTTTTCAAAATGCTAAGGTTTTTCCAGATAAGGAAATTTTTCTAGTTGAACATTATACCATACATAAAAGATTTAAGGATCGAATTTTTAATTTTTTGATGAGTCTTGTTAAAACAAAATCGTATGTACAAAAGCTAGTCATTTTCTTTACTATTTTTCTGCCTGTATTTAGTGATTGTTTTTTTTCGCTAAAACTATTGATATTGTAAAAAAATAATAAAAAAACAGCAGTAGTACTTTAAATTAGGCATTCAAAATTGAACTTTAAAAAAAAAGTATTTACAATTTTTGTTGAAATTTTCAAGTTTTCATGGATTAAATTACTTTGTGTTTAATATTTACATAGTAATACCGAAAAAATTAAGTTGATATAAAAAGAAATTGCTTTGGTGCCAAGTCGCCTTAACGGATTTTTTTTAACTCAAATTAATTCCTTTATATAAAACTTAATAAAACGATCTTAAAATATATTTCAAAACCTGTAGAAAATTATAATAAAAGCAATTTGAATTTTTCCAACTCAGCGAAAAAATGTCCAAACCGAGATTCAAGCCCAGAACCTTTGTCATAAATCGCCAATGCTCTACTTAGATACAACGTTGGCGGAGTAAATCAAAGGTTCGGGGTTCGAGTCTCATCTCGGACACTGTTTAGCTCAGTTGCAGAAACTGAATTCGTATGATAACTTTACCAATCAGTGTGATTGGTTTAAAAATAATAATTATAATTAAATATAAACATTAGGATTAAACTGATGGTATAGCTTTATGCAAATTAGCTCGGGTCAAATTGACTTGATATTATTAGAATTTTAAAACTTGAATTAGTTTTTGAGAAATTATATATATTTTTTTCTAACTTTAATGATATTTCTGTAACGATGGCAACTAAATTATTCCATTTTTGTGAAAAATGAAAGAACAGGGAAAAGCTATAGGGTTTATTAGATTTATAACTTATCGTCATTTTCAAATTGAAAGTGAAAAGTTAAATTATTGAAAACGGAGAGTAAAGTTTAAAATAAGAATTAAATGATCACACGTTAAAAGCAGAAAATAGCGAAAATTACGTCAAAATATTTACACTTAAATATTGAAAAAGTACGAAAGATTTAAAATAATAAAATTATTACACGCGAAACACATTTAATGGTGATAATTACATCATATGTAAAATTTCCAAATATTCAGTATTGTCATATTTAAATTGCCTAAAATAATTAAATTATTACGCGTGAAAAACTTTTATTGGTGAATATCAGGTCATTTTTAAAATGCTCAAAGAATAATATTTCCAGACACATTTAAATTAAATAATGTATGTACAAGTGAATCTTAAAAGAGAAGAAAAGTGTAAATTATTTAAATTATTACATAAGAAATGCATTTAACGTCATATATTAAAATGATACATTTAAAATTGTTTTCATTCCGGAAAATTTTAATGTGACGTCGTTTGGTATAAAAGTAGTGCGACTAGCAAATTTGTTTATGCATTATATCACTTCATGCTGCGTAAATAGAGGAAAATGTATGCGCAAAATACTTTCGTTTTAAATTTTACGAATTACTATTCGATAAATACATTTTAGAAAATTCGCATATTCTTATTAATTAATATAAACAATATACATTGTGGTTGCATGATGGTGTATCAAAAGAAAGAATTCATGAATCAGCTGTACATGAATATTTAATACGTGATTTATCACATTGCTAACTAAGCGTAAAAACAACAAAGTGAAAAATGGCCAAGGCGGGAATCGAACCCGGAACCCTTGGAATAGCGCTGCAAGGGCTCTATCATTGAAGTTACGAGGACGACAACCAGCTTAGCATCTCTCATGTCTCTGGTGTTGGTAAGGCTGGAACTGTAGCACAAGATGGAATAGTCTACATGAGGACACAATCCTACGGTGGTACATGAGACACAAACAAACCCAGCATCGGTGAACACATATATAATTTTAAAATAGGGTTAGTCAAATGTAATTTTAATTAATTGGAAAAGTAATTAAAATTATAAAGCTGTACTTGTTTCTAAAAATATCTAAAAATCGATACAAATATAAAATATAAACTTAAAAATTTCAAAACACAATTCTTTTCAACATCGTGGTTATGAAAGCCATTACCAAGCAGATGGAATTTTTTTAACCTCGAAACTAAAGGAAGGACATTGTCCATCGCGTCGCTATGAAATTCAGAAAGATAACGGTATTTATAACCTAACCAATTTATACAAGCTGATTTTCAAGCGTGTAATTGATCCTATTTATCAATCGGGAAAACAGCCATCAGTTTTTACGACAGCGATGACTGAAGCCAAGGTAACCGAAATATACCCCATTCAAACGGAAAAAGTATGACAACCGATTGCAGAGGCTTGCCACCGTTGTAGTGATATCATTCAATCTCCTTAACCTGGTTTTTTAAACAGGGTACATCACTATATTTTTAGAGGCTGTGAAGCCAGATCAGAGGTTGGCAAGTGCAGCTCGCAATATATATATATATATATATATATATATAAATAATAAATTTGAAATAAAAAATATATGAATAAATTGGTAAAGTTCTAAAGATGATTTAGAAATGAATATAGGAAACCAGTATGTAAAATAAGAAACTATGAATGACCCACAGAATCGTCAGTGGAGCTTGTGAGTTCATTCATAGAAGATGCGTTATTTGATCCAATTTTGTCGGTATTAAGCCTAAAATGACAAAATTTAGCTCCTTATAACGCAAACATTACAGAAAAAAATAATAGAAATCTAAGAGATCTAAAGAAAGATACACCTCATACAGGATATTAAAAATTATTAGAGCACAATAACTGAATTACAAACTAGGAGTCAAAAATATAGCATATCAGGATTGAAAACATAGTTAAGACTATTTTAACATATGAGCTACAGTTGAGCATCTGTCTGAAACCCATAACTGTGATGCCATCTGGTGTGAGAAAGGAAAAATGTAAATTGGAACTGGATTAATAACATTAATGTTTAGTGTTGCCATCTTTAGCCCAAAAAAATAAAAAATAAAAGGAATGAAATTGATTGAAGAAATCAAGAAAAGGCTTAGATTAACTTTTAGTTAAAGTAGAATGAAAAAATAGGAGTAAACTTAATAAGTACTGAGTGAATACAAAATAAAATAAAGAATAAGAATAAATTAATACAAAAAGAAAGAAAGAAAGAAAGAATAAAATAAATAAAAGCGAAGTTGATTAAATGAACTATTTTAAAGACAAAATATTGTAATATAAAAAATGAGAAATTAAATAACATTGAAAAAGATAAGGAATATTTGAGATAGTAAAATATAGCCTTGTATTATGTAACTAAGTGTGAAAATTTTAAAAGCAATGAGGAATATTGAGATAGTAAAATATATCATTATATGATGAAGCAATATGTGAAAATTTATGATGTTAAATACATGATACCCCGTAATTTTTTTTTTATATATACATATGTCCATACAATATATAAACATATATACATACACATACACACGCTCACACACATAAAAACATATGAGGTTTTAGTCTTTTTTTAGCATTCCCGACCTCAACCCTACGTAATGGTATTTTTATTTTTTGTTTTTTAGTGTATAATGTATGGAAAAACATACTGATACACCAAACTTTTCTTTTCAAATATATATATATACCGGGTGTCCTAAAAAGGACTGATTGATTTTAAAATTCAATAACTTGCAAACGGTGACAGATATTTAAAAAATTCTTGCACGAGGGTTATGCATAAGGTCAAAAGTTTTTATACAGCGATTTTCGATTTTAGTTCGAAATACAAACAATAGATGGCGCCGTAAGCAATAGACGTTAAATACAGGCTTGATTTTTTTGCCTTTCTTTTCGTCCATGCTGAAAAAGGATGTTAAAATGTATTGGGTGGGTCCCGAAGTACCCAAAATCGAGCCTGAATTTAGCGTCTAATGATCGCAGCGCCATCTATTGTTTGTAATTCGGACTAAAATTGAAAATCACTGTAAAAAAACTTTTGACTCTGTATATTATGCATGTATATACAAACGAATTGTATAACCTGCTTTGTTGGAAGTCCGTAAAAAGAAGAATCATGTCATTTATTTATTTCTTGCATAATCCACTTTTTAAGACAGACTTGAAAGAAGTCCATTTGGATAAGATTTACCAAAGTACAAGATTCAAAATGAGTAAAATTTCGTATTTCTTTTTTTGTGTGTGCTTACAAATGGCCATTGGGTCTCAGAAATAAATATTTTTAGCCGCTATTGAAAATTATCAAGTAACTGGTGAAATCAAGCATAGTTCATAATAAAAGAAATACTACTAATAATATACTATATGGTACTGATCTACAAAGGCATGTGGAAATACAAGGCAACCTAAGAAAAATGGAAGTTAGATAGTATAATTTTTAGTAATATAATTTCCAATGGATTATTATTTTTTTATTTTTTAGAGAAAAAAAATAGGCTGTTGATTTAAATTTATGATAGTTTCGAATCCTTGATTAAATGTTTAAAATGACAAAATCCATTATGTTGTGAAAGTTTTTTTTTCCTGTTAAACAACAAATTATCTGATTTATTTAGTTTCTCGCGCCTGGCAACCTAGTTTGTGTTAGATGCTTTATTGTAAAGTAACCGCCAAGGGGTTGTACATACATAACGTTGTAAAATTTTTGATAAGTCTGAACGCCTCCCGCCTTAAGACATCGTACGTTATGATATTCGAACCGCCTCCTCTCCATCGTAATGATATCGATATCAATGTATAAAATTACATTTTTTTTTACATTTTCTTTATATAGTATATATATATATATATATATATATATATATATACGATTGCAGCGTATTGTTACACATATATCATGAGCATACTTTACCGATTGCGATGAAGAAAAGAAGATAATAATATTACTATGCATGAAATTTACCCTAAAAGCGGATTATATACGTATATGGCATAATAATGGGATTGTGGAACGTTGGGGGAATTCAGTATTTTGGAATTAAATGTTTTTATATTTATTTGTTGATTTTACTGATAGCTTTGTATCTTCATCAAAATAGATAACAGACTAAAAAAAGGGTTAAAAAAGATAACCGTATCAAAAAACAACACTCAACCCCTAAGACATCTTACGATATCAAGTGTCAGAGCCTTTCCCCTCTAAAGTGATAACGCCATATATGCAGCGCCTGCAAAGAACTATGCTTGTTTTTCGACATAGTCAAAAGACTTACATTATTTTCCCCTTTGTAAAACTTAAAGATATTGTAATAAGTAGTAAATTTAGTCACTATCTACATACAAACATTACTGTGCTAGATGGGCAATGTTTCAGAAAATAGTTCGCATTACATGTAGCGTCAGGGATCGAATGCTTGTGCCTACAACGCTTTTTGTAATATGGCCGTGTTTCAAATAAAGAAATGTAAATCTAATAAAACACACAAACTACAATATATAATAAAACACACAAAAAGACCGTTAAATGTAAATCTGTTCAAAAATGTCTTAAAATACAGGTTGTCCCAAAAGTTTCCCTACAATTCAAAACTTTATTATAAAAAAAAAAATAATAATAGGCCTACAGCAAAAATAATTACAACAGTACATGGAGTAACTTAAAAAGTTTTTTTTCTTCTGTCTTTGTATACTTCTACATGAGATCTTTTCATTGCACGCGACGTTTCCATGCGATGAAGAAGCTCAACAAGTGCGGAACGAGTACGTGAAGCTTTTTCTAGGAGCCCTGTAAAATCAATTTGAAAAGCATCGCAATAGCTTAATCTGTCAAAAATCGCAACACACAGAGTCTTCATAAACGATTACAACTTTCAGCCTACAACATTCAGATTGTGCAGGCGTTAGAAACTGATGAAAATGCGAAACGCTTCGAATTTGCAGTTGAAATACTTCAATCACATGGAAACGTCGCGTGCAACGAAAGGATCTCATGTAGAAGTATACTGAGGTAGTAAGAAAAATTTTTTTGAGTTACTCTATGTACTGTTGCAATTATATTTGCTGTAGGCCTTTTTTTTTTTTTTTTTTTTTTTTTTTTTTTTTTTGTAACCAATTTTTGAAGTTGTACGGAGACTTTGGGAACACCCTGTATCTTCATTATTGTCTATGAACAAAAATCCGATATTGGGTTGGAGTAACTCGAACTACACTTTAAAAAAAAATCCGACCAGTTTTCCTGTAGGAATCGGAAAAATAGTTGCCCTTATCGTACCAGAAAAATTTCTGACCCAGCTCGGAATAAAATCCGTAAAAAAAGGAAATAGCCAATAAAACGGTATTTTACGGATTTTATTCCGATTTTACAGATTTTGTTCCGATTTTACGGATTTTATTCCGAGCTGGGTCAGAAAGTTTTCCGGTACGATAAGGGCAACTACTTTTCCGACTCCTACAGGAAAACTGGTCGTTTTTTTTTTTTTTTTTTTTTTTTTTTTTTTTTTTTTTTTTTTTTTTTTTTTTTTACAGTGTATATATGTTTTTTGAAATAAATGAATTACAACCTTAGTTTTCTAGCAAAAATAATTTCTTGAATTGTTCATTACCTACGCTCAAAGTTTGTAACCATATATATGAAACAATCTGTACAATCAAAACGGAGATATTAGAGTAAGGATTTTCATGTCAGAAATGAAATGTTTAATTTATTCAAAAATCAAATAACTTCTAAAATGTTATATAGTGAGTATCACGCAGTTTTTCTAAGTTTGAAACTTCCTTACTGAATTTTTCCTGATTGATGAATAGTTTAATTCACTCACTTATCATTTAAACCAATCCCTCACGAGTCTCGAGATTACTACAAAATACTGCAAAAACATAAATAAGGTCAGTCTGCCTAAATGAGATACGATTCCCGTAGTTTTGTCGCATTTAGGGTATATTTGGGATTTTATTACATAAGTGTATATTTTATTAAGCAACAAATTACTGAATAGTGTACCTTTAGTTCTAAACTAAGTTGCTTTGTAGAAATTTAATAATTATCTGGAGTATAAAACCACAATGTAGGATTGTCGCATTTAGATCATTTTTGTCTCATTTATGGCAGCTAATACCTAAATGAGACGTTCATTGTCCTAAATGTGATAATGCATTTTATACATGACAATTCATCTGAAATAGTTCATTTAACTTTTAACTGCTGTGACAGAAAATTGCTACATTACAACTGTGAGCGGTCTTCGAAACCATTCGATTGAAAGATGAATAAAATGCACGATTAACTCATAAAATACTGTTTTTTCTCTAAACTGTTTGTACAGTACTATTTCTAATAAAATTTCGATTTTTTAAACATTTCAAACAATAGTACAAGGCTCCAAATGAAGCAAAATTTCGCTGTATCGATAGTTAATCTTTACTGATGTTACCGGTCTCAGAGACCGGTGCTTTTTTCAATTTTCATAGTTTAACCTATAACTGATGTCACAGAAATTGTCACATAACGAGTGTGAAGCGGTCTGTGAGACCGCTGCAACGAAAGAGGAATAAAAGGCACGATTAACTCATAGGATGGTGTTTTTGTACTAAACTTTTTGCACAGGCCTGTTATAATAAAAATTCACCTATTCAAAAGTCTCTGGTGATACTGCTAAAGCTCCAAACGGAACGAAATTTCACTATTGTTTGTAGTTAAACTGAAAATTGTAAGTTAAACTATAAAAATTGAAAAAAAGCCGCGGTCTGAGAGACCGGTAACATCAGTTAAAGGTTAACTTGCAAATTTCAGTTTATCTACAAACACTACTGAAATTTTGTTTCGTTTGGAATATTAGTACTACCACCAGAGACTTTTGAATAGCTGAATTTTAATTATAACTCTCCTGTACAAAAAGTTTAGTACAAAAACAACAGCATTATGAATTAATCGCGGCTTTTATTCAACTTTCGATGGAGCGGTCTCACAGACCGCTTCACACTAATTATGTGACAATTTCTGTGACATCAGTTAAAGATTAAACTGGAAATTACAAGTTAAACTGTGAAAATTTAAAAAATGCAGCTCTAACAGCAGTTCAGGGTTAACTGTAATTATTTTTTGAATTAATTAACCATTAACTGCTGTGACAGGATTTGTTGCATAACTATTGTGAGCGGTCTCCGAGACCATTTGATTGAAAGATGAATTAAAGTCTATTAACTCACAGATTACACTGTAAAAAAAATCCATGGACTTTCCGTTTTGGAAAAGGCAACTAGTTGCCTTTTCCAAATGCCTTTTCGGAATAGATTCCTTTTGAGAATGAAAAGTTTTAATTTACAACACGATTAGTTTCACATCTGCAATGAAAGTGACATCTTTCATTACCAAAAAGATTACTTTCATTGCAGATGTGAAACTAATCGTGTTGTCAATTAAAACATTTCATTCTCAAAAGAATCTATTCGTTTCAGAAAAAGCAACTAGTTGCCTTTTCCAAAACGGAAAGTCCGTGATTTTTTTTTTTTTTTTTTTTTTTTTTTTTTTTTTCAGTGTGCTGTTTCTGTACTAAAATTTAAGTACAGGACTATTATAATTAAACTTTTCAATATTATTCTTGAAACGTTTATCACGGCGCAGCACCGTGCTGATTGTCAATTTTACACTGCTAATATGCAAAAGTTTTTTGAATGCTGCGTATAATGCCTAATATAAATAACCCTCAAATAAATAAATGCGTTCCTAATATAAAAAACTCACATCCCTCTTTGCCAAGGAGCTATGGCTCTAACTACAATTAAATGATTGTCGCAGAAAACATCGTTTAAAATTCGCGAGTCAATATTAACCCATAATTTATACACCAGTGCGATTTTGGGTTTCCGTAACTTCAACTCCGCATAATTTTGCGAGCAATCTGGTGATAATGAAATATAGCGACATGATCCATGTACGAAATTTAATAAGAAATCAAAATGAAATATTTGATTTTATAAAATTCTTATTTTGTGAATGAAAAATGCGAATTAATTAAAGACGCCGACATTTCGGTCGGTGTGAATTCACAGTGTAGAGCTTACGGGTTGAAAGAGTATTTAAAAGATATTTATAATATTGTTAACTAGACAATTTATTACATATAACTTTATTATAAAATTTCCCATGATAAATATATCAGCCTTAGAAATAAATAAAATCGTACATTATTTCTAATAATTCTGAATAAGTCAAAGATAATCTCTGTGCCTGATATTCTGTTGCATCCCCCCCTCTTTATTTTTATTGCACTTTCACACAAAAAAATAAAATTTTCTGTACTTAAAAATACGTATATGGAAACAAATATTCATTTAGATAAACATAGTTGTATTTATTTTTTATCTTTTACGAATTTAAGAGTTGAAAATGTCAATTATAACGAATAAAAAGGGAAAACAGAAATAAAATATCAGATTTTATAAAAGTGCTAACAAAAATTAAGACTCCTAAACCAGGGAATAACTCTATTGCATCACGTTTTAATCGGAGACAGCATTTAAGCTACCGAATGATATAATGTTGGTAAAATTAACTTACTTAACCTCATTAAAATAAACATAAATTGTTTTCAATCTACACCAGATTTTCCAGAATTTTCAATATGTAAAATTATTGCAAATTCCTTAATCATATGTCTATATTATGTTACTGGATTAGACACTGCGTTTCTTACACATTTTTTTTATTAAGAATTTTAAGGAAGCGTATTTTTCTTTATTGATCGTCTTAAACACATATTTAAACACCTGGTTAAAGAAAAACATTAATGGAGGATTATGCTGACCAACACAGCTTAATTAAACTTAAAATTTGATTTAAATATCATTTTAACACAATATATAAAAAATCCCATATAAACTTCTTCGTTAATTTTCTAAATGTTTCGCCGCATTTACAGCAATATATATGTCTCTATTAGGCAAAGGATGAAAACAAGCTCTCCTAAATGCGTAGTCCACTGCAAATTCTAAACAGGAAACTGGTCGCCCTTTTTTTAAATTAACTGGTCAGGTAACTGAAACGGACAAAGTAGCTCTTGATGTTTATGAGGTTATTTGATCTTCAAAGTTAAAAAATAAAAACCGTGAGCCACTTTCGGGAATTTTTGTCGCATTTACGAAACATGGGGGCGATGTAAAATGAACGACGTGTATTTGATTGGAAATTTCTTTTAAAGAAACTATTTTACCTGGAAAATTTTTTCGGGTTTTGTTTCTGAAGTTCGTATGCTTCATTATATAACATTTATTTACGATTCTTGCATGGAGATTTTATGTAAAAGAACATTGTCGCATTTAGGGGTCATCACATTTAGGCAGACTGACCTTATCTCAATAAAATTTCTCAGAAAAAGAAATTAATTACGTTATTTTATTCTCAACTGCATATCTTCAAATCTTCTGGAGGTTATAAAATATATTCAGATCTTAAAGATAGTAACTATTCTAAGTTTTAAGTATATATTTAAAACATTTAGAATCGATTTCGAGATTCAGGAATTGATTTTTCGATGTATTTGAAGATATAAACTGAATGATAATATCACGTATGATTATGGTTTTGATTGAAGCAATATGTGAATAAATTACTATATAGTTTTGAGTTATAATGTCGACAAAACAAATTATTTATAAAATCATTCACCATACCATTTGAAAAAAAATACGCTTTCTCGTAGGAGAATATTTTTGAACTTTCAAGATTTTTTTAAAAATGTAAATATATTTTTCCTGGGGTTAAAAATATCTTTCCGTCTCATTTTTAAGAGCTATTCATCAAAGGTAGTTTTATAATTCATTTGTGAATATATTATATAGTATATACGTACGTGGGTGTATTTATTATATCGCTACGATAACTTTTAAACAGAAGATGAATGAAGGAGGATAGGAAGAGCATATTCTGATGGCTTTCGATTTCGTTTCTCTGTGTGATAAATTATGGTCTGTTTTAATGTTTTCAATACTCCATCTTTTGATAAAATATAACCAATAGTCACTACATTTCAATTTGTTAAGCCATACAATACTGGTTTTAATTTTTAACACAGGTGAACATAATTATTGTAATTGGTAAATAAATCCTGACCTCGACACTTTTCACTCATTTGGAAAAATTACAACCTATATGCTTTTTTACCAATCACTAAAGTTCGATAAAAATAATAAAGTGTAATTACGTATCAATGTATATTTGGGGTTCCCTTACTTACGGTTCATTCTATCGACCTGTTTTAGATAGAAGATTGATGTCTAAAGGTTTCCTCGGAGAATTGTGTCTATGGAATTTGTCTACTACAGCTCGGTTCGAAGAACGTTGGCAATTTAAGCTGAGATCCATCGTTCAAATCTTTGCCTGGGAAATTTTTCACTCCGTTGGAAAAATACAATTCATATAATGGGATTGATATGCATCACTAATGGGAAGGTGTTTTCTTAGAAAACTTAAAATAAGTAGCGTGTATAGGAACGCACAAGAAATTCCCATTACATAATGATCTACAGGGAAAAATTATTTGCGATGCATTTTAATGATGTTATGATGCTTCATCAGAATGAAAACAAGTTGGAAATTGCAGCTCAAACTTGGCAAATGAGGTGCGTTCGTACTATAATTAGTTTTACAAATATTTTTTGCACTGCATATTGTACTGAATGCATATTTTAGTGCGCTTCATAAGTGCATATCAATTTAATTCTGTTCGAAATGCTGTAACATTATTAAAATGTACTTGAAATAATTTTTTCTCATTGGCCGTAAAGTAAAGGAAAAGGTTTGACTGTCCGTGTAATTAAACTATACAACCGATTTTCCTAAAATTTGAAATGACTCGACAAAATTATGCTGCAATTATATATTTAAAATTTCAAATGATTCGGTTGGGTAGTTTTTGCGCTGTTATATGCGGACTGACAGACAGACGGACTGAACGACCACTATATGTGCTACGTATTTATATAATTACGAACGCACCTAATAAAAAGGGTACCTGCGCTCACACCATTTAAAATGCAATGCATTTTCTATAGATTTATGGAAGCAGTTATCATTCACTTCCAGCGAAATACAAAAGAAATCAGTTACAGGACTGACTATGATCGATAAATGTTGGGAGTGTGTTATCCGCTGTGGTGTGTATTTTTAAACTTAACTAATAGTCGGAATATTACGTAGTATGCGTAAATTATATACATACTATACAGGAATACACGACTAATTATCACACAGTACCGCATAAGGACTGAAAGGGCTGAAAATGCACTTTTTCCTGACTTATGCATTTTTTTAAATTGTTTATTTAAGTATAACATTTCATTGAATGAAAAAATACATTTTTTTTAATAATATGCTATTACTATTGGAGAGTGTTTCATCATATATATGTCTCATACATGAATTTATGTTTTCTTTTTTCTATTGTGTACAGTCATTTTTTCCTAAACGGGCACATGAAACATTTTAATTAACGATTGCCAACTATGAATCAGAATGAACAATATTGGTCAGAATGTGATTTAAAGTCAATGCTGAGAACAATAAATGCTTCCCACATAGAACGCTGTTGTGCTATATTGCTTCCATTAAAATACGCCATTTGGTATTTAGTTTGTAACTATCTGTTCAATAAAGTAAGAATTCCTTGAAATCGTTTTAATTTTTTTATTTTTAAATTATATATTGTAAGTAAAATATGAATACCTCTTTTACATTCATAAAAACACGCAACATTCAAAATTACATTTACTTACTGCTCATAAGTATAAAAGAATAATAAAAACCTTAGTCTCAAAATATGAAATCTAAATTATTTATGACCTAAACTATTTATATTATTTATTAATGTTCTAAATTTTTTCACAATCCCTACTAAATTTGCATAGCTAAATATCATAGTGTTATTGTTTCAAAAATTATTTACATAAAAATTGAAATCAAAACATTTAAACTCATAAGTTCACTGAAGCTTATTTTCCATATTTGAACGTTATACTAGAAATAAACAGGTGTTTTTAAAGCTAGTTAAAAATATGACTTGAAAAGAATATTATTAATTTAACGCTGGAATTTGAATGTTATTTGAAGGTGCTCAGAAAAACTATTTTTTTGCAAAGTTTAAAACGGGAACTTAAAATTCCATTAAATTATTAAAAACATAAAAAAGCTACCTTATACATGTGCAAAGTGAAATGTTACCAAAACATTTCAGCAGATTAAAAAAAAAACAAATAATAATTTAAAAGTCTCAGAGCAAATACTGAATAAATTTACAAAAATTAAAATTCAGCCGACTTTTTTCAAAAACAGAAAGTTCTTCGAATAAAACATACATTCGTACTTATAAGTAGTACCTACTTCGAATAAAACACTAAAAAGTTTTTCATATCTTTATTATTATTATGTCTTTGACATATTAGCATTTTCATTTGACAAATTCCAATCCAAACTGTATCTCTTATTTTTATATTTCTGTAATAAGTATAAATTTCAAGAAAAAATATTTTAAATCCATGATCTCCTGGAATATATTAAAGAAGTTATTCATTTTGATCAAAACACACGAGCGTATGAGTTAATAACATTTTAATGTAACGGAAACTTTCTATTTTATGTATTAAATTTTACACATTTTAAATCTTAAGCTAGTATGCTTTTCTAGGGTTAAAAACAAAACAAAAACATTTTTAGAAGAATTAATTTATATTTAGAAAAAATTATATTTAACTCTTGATTTTTTAGACAGACTTTCAGATGATGTATTAGATGTTTTTACTTTCTTCTATCTTCAATGAAAGAAAGTATTGTAATCCATTTTTTTTCGACTTCCGGTTTTCGACGGATTTACACGTTTTAGGGGTCAGACATTACAAAAACATGTTTATACAAAATGTCTGTATGTCCATCCGTGTGTCCATGTGTCCGTATGTCCCCATTGTACCATCAAAAATTGTATGAAGTTATGAATAGAATTGAACCAATTTTTTTTTTTAAGTTTTTGGTTATGGCAAGCAACTCCTCCATTAATAAGACAAAAATCCGCTGGTAGGGGGCGCTGTAATAGCGATTTTTTTGCATTTTGAATGTTGTACCATCGAAAAGTGTATGAAGTTATGCATAAAATTGAACTAAATTTTTTGTGTATGTTTGTAGTTATGGAAATTTGGAAAAATTCCGCCGGAAAGGGGCACTGTAATAGCGATTTTTGTGCAATTTTCAATATTGTACCATCGAAACGTGTATGAAGTTATGCATAGAATTAAACCAAATTTTTTTGTATGTTTTTGGCCATGGCAAGAAGGTCCTCTCTGAATTTGGAAAAATCCGCCGTTAGGGGTCGCTGTAATAACGATTTTTGTGCATTTTGAATACCGTACCATCGAAAAGTGTATGAAGTTATGCATAGAACTGAACCAAATATTTTTGTGTATGTTTTAGGCTATGGCAAGAAGGCCCTCCCTGAATTTGGAAAAATTCCGCCGGAAGGGGGAACTGTAATAGCGATTTTTGTGCCATTTTCAATATTGTACCATCGAAAAGTGTATGAAGTTATGCTTAATTCTAATAAAAATACTAATAAAAACTAATTATAATGAAATGTTGACATGAGATAGAAGAAAGTTTTAGGATTGGCTCATCCAATAGTTAAGTACATGCTTATCTAATATTTTTTTTGGCAATTTATTCTGGGTGGAAAAGCATGCAAAGCATCATGCTTATGCATTTAAATTTTTTATTGTAATTTTTAAAAAATTGTTAGATTTATACGTATAATCTATAAAGAACGAAATATACACTACAAAAAAAATGACGGCAAAAAAATGTGGAGAGCTGAAATTCTTAGTTTTAACAGATTAATTTCGTTATATTAAAATATGTATTATTGGTTTTACAATTTAACATATTTGATGAATAAATAAATGCAAAACAAAATAACAGTATAAATTAATTAGAGGATTCCTAATCCACGATTAAATTTCAGTCAATTTTCGTCATTTCAAAACATTTTTATTCCTGTAAAACCTCTAAAACTGATAAAGTAATATCTAAAAACAATTTAATTGATTTTCAAACCTATATTAAGTTTCTTCTATGATATCACAGTCTCTATTAAACGAAATTGTAATAAAAATGGTGATTCGTAGAAAAATGATCCTAATCCACATTTAAATTTGATTACATATTATTTCAAACAGTTTGTATTCCTTTAAGGACTCTAACAAAGATAAATATTTAAAATTTATTTCAAAGAATTTTAAACCTATATATAGTTTGTTTTATGAATCATGGTGACTATTAAACGAAAATATAATACAAAATGGTGATTTGTACAAAAACTATCCTAATTCACGATTAAATTTAAATTGATTTTCTTCATTTCAAAATTTTTTTTGTCGTTTAAAGACTTTAACAAAGATAAAGAAATATTTAAAAAGTATTTCATTGGTTTTCGAACCCATATTAAGTTTTCTTTATGAATCACAATCTCTAAATAACGAAATTGTAAAAAAAAAGGTGATTCTTACAAAACTACATTTTAAAAAGGCTGTTTTATAATATGAATTCTTAAAAATAATCTCTCAGTTTCATTTTTAAAGATATGTATGAACTCATATTCGCATAAAATGGAGCAAATTAGTTTAATTAACCGTCAAAAATTTCCAATCATGATAAATTTCCATGACAGAAAACTGATAAAATTAAATGTTTTAAATGCTCTAGCAAAGATAAAGTGGTAGTCAAAAGCTGTCTCATAGAAATTAAAATACATCTATTATATTTATTCTAGTAAACCTTTCGTCCAAGTTTTAACAAACGTTGTAGGAATTTATTTACGGATATTAGTATTCTTTAGAGAAGTGTTAATTTGCACTTTGAATAAATAATCGTTATCTTAAAATTCTTTATTTTTCTGTTCATTATCAAACGAAAACATTCTAACAAAAGTATTGTTTTTACATTTCGTATTTAAAATTGCAGAGCAAACACAAAACAACAAAGATTATAAAAGTAGAAATTTAAAACAAAATTAACCGAGAAACGATTTTAAAACTTCCTTTAGTGGATATAATAAAATATCATGTTTTATACCTATATTTACTTCAAAATAGAATACATATTTATTAATAACAAGTTGGAAATTGCACGTCAAACGTGGCAATTGAGATGCGTTCGTACACTGCAAAAAAAAAAAAAAAAAAAAAAAAAAAAACGTAAATTCTACTGGCAATCTAGACGCCAGTACTATTTCTGTTTTTTTACGGAAATTTTCCTCCATAAATTACAGAAAAAATTCCGTTTTTAATCAGAAAAACGGAAAAATTTCTGTAATTTATGGGGAACATTTTCCGTAAAAATGCGGAAATAGTACTGGCGTCTAGATCGCCAGTAGAATCTCAGTTTTTTTTTACTATAACTAGTTTTATAAATCTTTTTTTTTGCACAGCATATTGTACTGAATGTATATTTTACACTCTCAGAAGTAAAACACTCACTTTTGATGATTCAGCAATCCTTGCGCTGTATTTAGTCGTTTTTGACGATCATTTCCTATCAACATCACGTAACTTTTAACGAAACGTAAACTCTCAAATATTTGACGAAAGTTTTGCCCCAATCACGGGCAGACTCGATGCGTTGTAAGAAAACTGTTGCCCTACCTCCTCAAATTCTGTGATTTTAGCAATCAGATATTTGCTTGTTTATGTTAGTCCTGTAATAATTTATTTTAAAACAGCACTTTTTAGTGCTTTTCAGAAAATACTGAAATATAGGTAGTTATTGTTTCTTCATTAGTTATTTTTTTAGCTGTTAGAATTTTTATTAATGCTTATTATTTTATTTATTTATTTATATTTTGTTGTTCGTTATGTTTTAATTCGAAAAGAATAAATTTCCTGTGTTTTTCAAAACCATTCAAAAAGAAAATTTGGTCAATAAAATTTTAAACTTCAAGAATATCTTCTTTTTTTTTTAAGAAGTATATTCCGTTTTCAATCAAATTAAAAACAAGCATAATTGATCCCATTCCCCTTTATAAACAGTAAAGTGTTAAAATCTTATCCACCTACACAAAGTGATAAAATCTCACGCAATATACTCTTCACAATTCGTTATTTGTGAGCAATAAATTAAAACCAGACCATATTCTAATCATTCATTGATCAAAGGAAATTTCACTGGTAAATTATTTAATCAAGCCATATTATAATTATTCATTGACATGAGAAAACCATAATAATAAATTAGCCTTGGTTAAAATTTTCAGAAATTATAGCAGCACCGATAAAATTGCAATCTACCTTATAAAAATATAAATACGCAGCAGAATTCATTACACCAATCTACAAGCACATCTTTACAAGTCTCCAGTAGCGAGGTTGGCAGAGCAACAGTCTCCCACACCAAAGGCCACCAGTGGCCGAGAGGTTCTGCTCTCGAAGCTGGTAGACGGGAGGTGCTGGGTTCGATCCCAATCGCGCCCGTCGGCCTAATCGTTCGGAGTTTTCGTGGTTTTCTTCGAGCCGTGGATCTTCCATGCGTTAATATGGATTAGGTTCCCTTAGAAAGACCCCCACGGAGGGCACTCCCCCCGGGCCTATATCCCTCGTGTAGATAATTGGCCGTCAAAAATCAACCCAACCCACACCAAAGGTCGCGTGTTCGAATCACGCCGGGAAAGCGGAAGTGATTTTTTTTTCTTCCTCCTGTCAATAAATACTGGAGCTTCCAAACTGTTTGATAGATGGCACCGCCAGCCCTCTATTGACAAAACTATTGACGAAATTTATATCGTCAAGCAAGTGAAGAAAGTAATTTCATCAATTTGACGAAATGTTCGCTCGGAGTATTTCCCAGAAAACCGTTTCTTCAAAAACAAAGAAAATTTCGTGAAATCTGAGTATTCTTTTCTGAGAGTGTAGTGCGCTTCATAAGTGCATATCAATTTCACTCTGTTCGAAAGGCTGTAACATTATTAAAAAATTTTTATTATTATTTACAAAATATTTTAATATTATTTTCAATATAATTTTTAACACATTTTTTATCTTATGAATTAACGTTTCCTTTTTATTTCAGGATTTAATTTTTACTAATATGTAAAATTTATAAAAGTATAAATGAATTCAGTTTCAGCAAAACCCTTTGCAAAGCAGTCTTGCATAGTATTTAGAATGTTATAACAGCTCTTATATTCGCTTGAACGGGTATTTTTCATAACATCTAATGGTTTAACCTTTAAAATGCAAAATATTTTATATTAAAGTATTTTGTCGAGGTATATATTGGAATAGAAATGGGAATACTTAAATATTAAACATTCAATATGAACTGAAAATTATTTCATAAAATCGCTTGGAATTCTGATTTGAAATTAATTTAGTTTAAAAGTTTAATAATAAAACGTATATTGCATAAATTATTAATAAGTTTACTTTGCTGAAATTTCGAATTTTCTCTAACAGTGTTACTAAAATGTAAAACATAACGTTGTTATCTGATTTATTTTAAAATTAAAATGTAAATTCTCTATCCTCTATTTATAACAGTTGAAAATTATTTAAATTTTAAAGTTTCTCAATTATTTACAAAATGAAATGTTTTTAATAAAATACAATTTAAGTAACTTAAACAAACTACTCTGTTTAATGGAATTGATTAATGGTTCAAAGATGCTCCTTATTTATTCGCTACGTGAAATATATTTAATAACTACAGAACCGATAAAAACAATTTAAAAAATGCACATCAAACGTGGCAAATAAGGTTCGTTCTATAACTAGTTTTATAAATATGTTTTGCACCACATATTGTACTGAATGTATATTTTAGTGCACTTCATAAGTTCATATCAATTTCATTCTATTTAAAAGGCTGTAACAATATTAAATATTTACTTTAAATATTTTTTTCCCGTTGGCCGTAATGTAACGGAAAACTTTTGACTGTCCCTGTAATTAAACTATACATCCGATTTTCAAAGAAATTGAAATGACTCGACAAAATTTTTCAAAAATTATATGTTTAAACTTTCAGACCATTCAGTTGGGTAGATTTTGCTCTGTTATATGCCGACGGACAGACAGACGGACCAAACAACGACTATAGGTACTACGTATTTGTATAATTACGAACGCACCTATAATATAGAACTGGCTACTTGTGAATAAAATTAAAACTTTGTTGATATCATCACAAAACTAGTTGGATGAGCAAATCCCAAAACATTCGTCTATCTCACACTTTTAACCATAGATACCAACAGCGCTTAATTAGTAAGTCTGATCCAAGATGAACACGTTTTCACCGGATATTTTATTTAACCAAAAATTTTAATATGAAATCGAAATGTACCTCACAGAAAGAATACACATTTTCTTATACATTTTTTCGGTTTGAACATGCAAATTTTGGATTAGACTCCGGAATAATTAAGGGATGTTGGCATCTATGTTTTAACCCCTTCGGGACCAGCGGTTTTTACACATTTTTTTTTTTTTTTTTTTTTTTTTTTTTTTTTTTTTTTTGTGTGTGTGTGTGGTTGGCACCACTTTAAAATAAAACAATTATCATTACTTAAACAATCACAAAAATGCTTAATTAAAGAAAGCAAATATTACATTTGTTTTTTCCTGGTGCCGAAAACAAATTCTGTATGCTATTTTTGAGGATGCATATAATCACCCATGTTCCCAAATGGGTTAAAATTTCAAAAAGTAATTGCAAATGATAATACTCCAATATTATTTGTTTAATACTATACCAACTTTGATTTTCATGTTAAATATTTTCTTCAGTCAATTAATCGTATAAAAAACGAGTTAATATTGATGATGATATTTATTAAAATCAGTAGTTTTTATTTATTCTGTTGTACCGCAGCTGTTTGCGAATAGTTGGCTTAAAAGGATGCGAAGTTCCCGCTACTTCACCAGCCTCAGATATACAGTAAAACTACGAAAAATAGAGAAAATTATTCGAAAATCGTTATTATAGCGCCCATTGCGAAAGAATAATTTAAAATACAAGAAAGTCCTGCTGACCATAGCCAAAAACACACACAAAAAATTTTGTTCAGTTCTCTACATAATTTCATACACTTTTCGATAGTACAATGGCGACATGCGGACACGCATATTTATGGACACACGGGCAGACAGACATTTTGCGTATTTTTTTTTGTATCTGACCTTTGAAACGTGTAAATCCGTCAGAAACCGGAAGTGGAAAATGTTTTCGATTAGTATACTTTCTTCTATTGAAGAAAGTAAAAAAAAAAAAATGGAATAGACACTATAACACTGTCTAATAGGGAAGACTTCAAGAATCACTCTCTTAAAATTCCCATAATAGGAAAATCCACAAATTAGAAATGTTAAATTAGAAGCTCAAAGAAACAATTCCTGAATTAAACAAATAAAGATTTAGAGACAATTTATGTATAAAAGAGACTAAATTAAAGTTTCTCGCAAATTTGGTTTAAAAGAATATTTCGCATAATTTTGCTGTTTGCTCTTTTTTAACTCTTTCCAACAATGTTGAAAAGTATTTATACATTCGGTTTGCCTGGCCGTCTGTCCGTCTGTCCACGCTCTAACTCCGGTAAATATACTCGGATTTTCATGAAATTGATAAAAGTTATTTAGGGTCACCAAAGCATGTTTGGTATTGTATATGAAGTATGTAGGATTAATCGTTCATTTACAGGAGCACTCAAAAGTATTCCATTACATTATGGTATATCGAGGAAAATCGTTTGCAGAGTATTTTAATGACATTACGCTATTTCAAACGTATAGAACTGATATGAATCACCGAAATTCACTACGATCACGTTATAACAGGGTATTCATAGCATTTTTTATTCATTTACAGGAACGCACAAAAGAAATCAGTTACAGTACAGTACTGTGAGTAATAATTGCTGGTGTGTACGGTTTAAAATTCGGTATGCGCTTTTAAATTTAATTAATATTTGTATCTTACTCGTTATTTATGAATTCTATACCTCAAATACAGGGCTGCACAAAAGTATTCACGAACCGTTCTCCTTATTACAGGAATTTGCTGAAGATAAATTTTTGACGGAAGTATATGTACCTCTTAACTGAACTAAATTTTGGCATGCATGTTGTTAATAGGTTCAAATATGTATATCATATATAAGGCTGCTGAAACAAATTCGCATAATTCTCCGATTGTGGATGGGACAAGCTTAAATGGGTTTTGAAATGTATTATGCTTTACCATATTCTTGAATTAGACGTAATACTTTAATTTTTTTAACGGTTCAGTTTTGTTACAATATTCTGAATGTGTTGGAAAGTTTTTGATAAGCTATGCTTGAAGCAGGATTTTTGTTGTTGTTATTTTCTTATATATGATCGAATAATAAATATGATCCCTTTGTAAAGCAAAATATCTCAGTATAGTAATCATTGGAATGAACCGTAAATTTACACGCCTGTGTTTTTAACTATGCCTCTTAGGTTTATGAAAAAAATGATGTATATCTTAATTTATAATTTTTTTAATATGAATTTTAATAACTGTCATAATTAAAATTAATCCTTTTAAGAAAAAAAAATGCGTAAAATGTTTCTAGCCTTTTTCACGTGAATTTAACATTAACATTCACAAATATTAACCCCAACTATCTACATGAAAATTTAACAACAATACGTACTCTGTTTGCTTGTACGGACTGATTTGATACAAGGAATTCCATAACAGTATCAAAAGTAGATGTTACTATTTGAAAAATCAAAGTTGGTGCCATTTGACATGCACATGACCAGTGTTTCAAATCTTATTAATAAAGATTGCTATTAGAAAATAACTTCCCCTGTTTGGAGATACTTACAGTGAAAACTAATTGAATGAGATGGAAATTTATAAATATTCTTTAAAAACGAATTTCAATGCCGTTTTAGAATAATATATCAGCTAATTGTTATTATTTAGAATCTTGTAGTCGGAGGTTACTTTAATAGTATATGTGATTTAGGTGTTTACTTTCAATTTTATTATAAACATATTAAAAACTCTAACGTTATTTCAAGTTAAACTTTACAACATGTTTAATAACAATAATGGCATACAAAATTCAATCTATAATCATAATCTAAAACTCAAACACAGAGAAAGCTGCCATGACTGTCTGTATTCTTACAAACATATAAACGTTATAACAGTGTAAAGCAGTAATCAAAAATACAAATGAAAAAGCTAAAGGATTCAGAAGGCTGATTTAATGTCTCCGGGATACGAGTATGAAAGACATGATTTTGAAAAGGCTGTTCTTTGAGAAGATCATTAAGGAGATAAATGTTTTGTTACAAGGTACTCAACTATAAAATGCTCTTTCTTTAAGCATTTATAAAATTTATAGATATCGCTAAATGCTCTTTTTACTAGTATTTTTACCGAAAAATATTTTGGGATATTGATAAAATGTAAGCTAAATCTAACTTTTTAAAAATGTATTTTGATTCCTGAAGTGCCTGTTCGGAACTTTGTTACGTAAAGAACTAAAATAAAATTGTTACCAATTCATATGAATTTTTCTAGAAGTGCGTTACCCAAGTAATTTCTTTTATTGTACTCAATACCCGTCAAATTATCATGTAACATATACGTCATCATTGCTAATGACTGTGCTAATGACTGCTAATGTTACTATTACATATCTGTCTATTCGGTTTAATTGACTAGGTTCTTACTCATTCTTTTAATTTATTTTTAAATTATTGAGGGGGATTTAAATAAAACAAACATTAAATAAACAAGTTGGAAATTGCACGTTCAACCTGGCAAATGAGGTGCGTTCGTACTATAACTAGTTTTATAAATATTTTTGGCACCGCATATTGTAATTATTGTATATTTTACTGCACTTCCTAAGTGCATATCAATTTCATTCTCTTCGAAAGACTGTAACATCCTTAAAATGCACTTGAAATATTTTTTTCTTATTGGCCGTAATGTAACGGTAAAATGTTGACTTTCCCTGTAATTAAACTATACATCCCATATTCACAAAATTTGAAATGACTCGACAGAATTTTACAAGAATTATATATTTAAAATTTCAGACCATGGTTGGGCATTTTTTGCACTGTTATATGCGGACGGCCGGACATACCGACAGACGGATCGAACGACGACTATACGTGCTACGTATTTATATAATTACGAGCGCACCTAAAAAATGAAAGTTTATTCATAAATTCATCCTAAAAAATTTTAAATCACTCGCATTATTTCAATTTAAACTGTACAAACATGCTTTTTAACAATAATGACAGCAATTTTTCATGATATAATCCTAATCTAAAATTCAAACACCCAGAAAGTTTCCATGTCTGACTGAAATCTAACGAGCATAACTAACATTATAACAGTGTAAAACAGTAATCAACAATACAAAAAAAAAAAAAAACCCTCAAGTATTCATAACGCCGCAGTACTATTTCCGGGATACAAGTATGAAAGACATGATTTTAAAAATGTTGTTCTCTGAGAAGGTCATTAAGAAGATAAATGCTCTGTTACAAGATACTCAACAGTAAAATTCTATTTCTTTAAGAATTTATAAAGTTTTTAAATGTCGTCAAATGTTCTTTTTACTGATATTAAACTATCATAATGTATTTTTACTCGAAATACATTTTTGAGAATTATTAAAACATAAACTAAATCTAACTTTTCTTAAATGTATTATGATTCCTTAAATGCCCATTCGGTATTTTGTTACGCAAAGATTAAAAAAAATTAAACACATTAATATATGTTTTTCTAGAAATACGTCGCACAAGCAATTTTTTTAATATACTCAATACACTTCAAAAAGTTTTATTTAAGTTCTTGTCTAGCTCATACGTCATCGTTGCTGATCACTGTGCTAATGCTACTATTAAATAACTGTCTGTTCGGTTTAACTGACTGCGTTCTTGCTCATTTTTACTTTCTTCTATCCTTACAAAAAGAAAGTATTGGATTCGTGAAAATTTTCGACTTCAGGTTTTCAACAGATTCACAAGTTTTAGGGTCAGAGATACCGAAAAGCATGTTTTCACAAAATGTCTGTCTGTGAGTGTGTCTCATTTTATGTGACACAAATTTTATTGGCGACCTATCTCAAGAACTAATGCACGGAATTTAATAAAAAGTTACATTCAGTTAGTCCCTGACATAAATTGGTCCTGATTATTTTTTAGTTTAAATCGCCTATCAGATTGTGCTGCTATGCTTCATTTTTCACGATTTCAGCAATAGCTCTATCTCAAGAACCAATGCGCGGATTTTCATAAAATTTTGGATTAAATTAATCCTTGATATGAACAGGTGCTGATAACAATTTGGTTTAAATCGTCCAGTAGGTGGCGCTGCAATGCTGAATATTTCACGATTTTTGCAATAGCTGTATCTCAAAGACTAATGCACGAAATTTCATCTACCTTCAGATTGAGAAAGACGCTGGTTCGTGCACAAGTTGTTTGTGATTAGGTTTAGGTGTGAATCGCCCGATATGTGGTGCTATTGTGCTGAATATTTCACAATTTCCGCAATAGCTCTAATTTAAAAACTAATTCACGGATTTTAATCAAACTTCAAATTCAGTTAGACGTTGGCATACGTTGTTGCTGATTAGGTTATGGTGTAAATCACACAACAGGTGGCGTTGCTATGCTGCATTTTGTAGAATTTACACGATTTTAGCGATAGTCATTCCTCAAGTAATATCACACAGAATTTCATATCTTTAGAATCCTCATGATAGGCATAGATTGTCATTTAATTTTTGCACTGTGATAGCGAATTTTGATCACGTATGCGATCGTAGAAAGTTTTGGGGTTGTCACATCCGACTAGTTTTATCTTATTTTTTAATTCTTCAGGGGATGTATAAATAAAACAAACACTAAATAAAACCAGGAAGGTTTATTCATAAAATTATTATATTCATAATCATCATCTAAGCAATACAGACACAGAGGAAACTATCATGTCTCACTTCCATTATAATCGTGTAACGAGCATTTTAACAGTGCAAACCAGACATCAACAAAACAAAGCAAAAAATCTCAAGGATACATAACATTGTGTTTCTATCTCTGACACACAATCATAAAAGACATGAGTGGGAATACAGTCCTCAGCAAATGTTTAGACACTGGCGATTTTTAACCTTTAATTAAAAAATACGAACACCTGGGTTTAGAAATGGCTGTGCTTATTTTTTATTATATTTTTAACGTTTTAAGACAGAAATGACGGTTATAATGTAGGATATTATTTAATTAAACTGAAGAAAAGTGAAATTGGTATATTGCAAAAGTTTAGACACTTTTGCGATTATTTGGCGACTGTTCCCGGAAAAACGCAAATTTCAAATTTATGACGTAACATGCATGAAGTATTTAAGTGCACCTCGTGATAGTATTGGTTAATGAAGACGCCGCTAGCTAGAAATTTTCAGTCAGATGAAGTAATTAAAGCATGAAAGTTGAAATCGAATGGGAAGACTGTTTCAGAAATTACAGCTACTTTGAATCGTCCAAAGAAGTATGTCTATTAAGTAGTATCAAAGGATGACTCTTTCAGAGCAAAACATAGATCTGGAAGGCCTCGTGTGTGGCCAGAAAGTGAGATTATATAAGGATCCATAAACTGGCATAAAGAAAAATGATGACTGCTAATCGCATTAAAAGTGAGTCGGAGCTTTCTGTGTCAATGGATAATTTCGTAGATGAATTAAAGAAAGATGTACATTAGTTTACAGGAAATGATAAAACAACCAGCCTTGAAATCTCACAACAAATTGACCCCTTTGCGTTGCGGAGTAATTCTGTTTATAAACTGATGAAATAATGCACTGAAACTAGAATTTATAAACGAATTTATTAGAAAATACGAACTTTGTTATTTTTACGTACCTTATAAAGGAAAAATTTTAATGAAATATACTTGGTGCAGTCTGTCAGTTTTGGAATTATAACTGGGTGTCCTTTTTAAGGACACCGCCCTCGAAAGCGTTAATGGTTTGGGCATCGCTTTATTTTAATTCTCAAGTATCTCTGGAGTTTTTCAATGGTCGCCAAAGAGCGTAAGACTATATATATAGATTGGAATACAATTTACAACCATTTGGTGAATGTTTAGCTCTTCCAAAGTAAGCATTTGAGCAAGATAATGCGTCTATTAATGTTGCATATAAGTAAAAAAATTGGTTTAACTCTCAAAATATTACTGTTCTCGAATTGCTCGCGTGTAGCCCTAATTTGAACCCAATCGAAAACTTTTCTGGCATCATATCTCATACAGTTTATGCATTTTTTTGACAATATTACTCTGTAAATGAACTTCGATCGTCTGTTGAACGTGTTTGATTCGACATAGACTCCCCAAGTGATGCAGGATTTCATTTCTTCGATGGGAAGTCACATTTTTGCATTAATAGCAGACATTGTAGGTGCAGCTCGATTTTAATTTATGGATATTTTTCTGTTAACAGACAGTTGTCTATACTTTTACCACAATGTTAAATTCTTTTTTTTTGACATTATATATTATGTAAAGTGTATAAATTAAAATTTATTGTTTGTGTATGAAAGATAAGTCCCCAGTAATGCATGCCAGTTGACTTACAACAATTCGTTACATACTTCTCAGTACAGAAGCATAATTGATCATTGTCTAAACTTTTGCTGAGCACTGCATGTTATTCATTTGGGAAGATCATTAAGCAAATATATGGACTGTAATAAGATGCTCGACAGTGAAATGCACTTTTTTCAGCTTTTATAGAACTCAGTGCAAATTTAAACGAAGGAAAAATATTTTTTAAGATAAAAAGTGTATGCATATATCATGATTTGGCTAATTCTAATTCAGAGAAAAAACACGGAATGTTTTATTGGTTTGTTACAAAGAACTAGTATGATGCTTAAATTTGAATGCATTAAATATATAACAAATAAAGATCTTGTAATAATAAACTACTTTTATTTGCTAAAAGACGTAAATTAAAACTTAAAAAAAAGTAAAAATATGTTTATGAAACTGTTACATGTTTCAACTCTACCCGAGTCATTTTCAAAACAAATAATTAAAAGGTGCTTCAGGCCGGTGCCGGGAGGAAGAGGTAGCTTTCATATTCCTTATTTTTTATAAAACCAGCTTATAGTATTCAAATACACGGAGCTAAAATTAGTGGAACCCGATTACAAAAGATTAAATTCTAATTTTTGTCAATACTCAATATCACTGAGAATTTCGCGAAATTAGTCAGCGTTATCAAAGCTGATTTTATTTAAAGTGATTTATGTTTGGGTCGACAAATTCGGCGAGATCTTGAAGTGCCCGCCAATTTATATAAAATAACATAATGGGTGCAACAAAGCTAACCAATGAACTTGGTCGAGATCTTAGTAATTCCTGTGCACATGCTCGCTCGCATCTAAATCGGTTCATATACACGAGTGCTGTCGCAGACAAAAAATCACATTTTTAAAAATGCCACTGACATTAGAAATTCAAATTGCTATATTTCAGCCATTTTTAAGATAAACACAAAACGAAAAATGCTCCGAAGCCTTTGTATCAAGCTCAAACACATAAGAAAAAAATCTTTTTCAATTTCTAATTTTTTGTAACTCATTTAAAATTTAATTTTTTTTTTTAATTTTTTAATGACCGCCATTTTGAAACAAGATGGCGGATGAAGTTGGCAAACGAACTCGGCCGAGAGGTTGCTATGTACTATGCACATGCCTTGTCACATCCAAATCGCACATAAATACCCGTAGTGTCGCGTGACAAAAATCAGATCGTTTCAAAATGTCAGCTATACAAGAATTTCAAAGTGCTATAACTCAACTGTATTTTAAGATTTAGACGAAACAAAAAATTATCCGAAATCTTTGTATCAAGTTCAAACACACAAGAAAAAAATCTTTTTCAATTTCTAATTTTTTTGTACTTCATTTTAAATTATTATTTTTTTTTAAATTTAAATGACCGCCATCTCGAAACAAGATGGTGGATGAAGCTGGCCAGTTTGTATATATATATATATATATATATATATATATAAGCTACCAAAAATATTCTTAAATTGCACGGTCTGTGAAACGCCATCATTCACAATTTAACGTAGTTTTTCATATTATGCACTTTGTTATTTCTTTTTACTTATTACACTAATTTTTATTTATGGTAAGAAATTATTTCTTACCATATTCGATGATTACTACAACCAGGTGCAATTTAAGAATATTTTTATTTATTTGCTTTGAAAATCAATCCGGTTGATTTGAAACATGTAAACGGTTGAATATACATATTTTTACAATTTTTAAAGTTTTAATTTACACCTTTAGCAATTAAAATCAGTATACATGTTCCATTACTTTAGAATGATCCTCGCCTTTTTAATCGCAGAAATTCTACGAAAAATAGAAGATTTGGAAATGGTATTATTCAAGTTCCATGACCATTCAAATTCTGTCTTGTTTCATTCCTACTTCACATGCGATAGCACGGGTATTTTCCAATTGGCGAAGATGTTTTTTGCCTTTTATGTACCACCCCAGTTCATTCAACATTGTTTGTGAAATTATATAGTAAGTTTATCGTGCTCATATCTCAAGAGAAAATATGCTATGCCTATATATTTTACAAAATTTATTACAGTCTCCATAGCGAATTTTTAATAACGTGATCGCATCTATTATGCTATAATAATGCCTCAAATGTCCCTATAAATCATATATTTCGTAAAATTACTGTAAAAATATATTTAGTAAAGAAATAACTTTTTTAAACAATTCACTATCAGTCCCTCGTACACTCTTTTTCAGTTTTCATTAAAAAATGTATTATTATCAGTATTTTCTCTTAAATTACAATTCTACCTTAATTTTCCTGAAAGGATGAAAAAAATATAAAAAAACAAAGAAAAAACATTAGAATTATATTTTTAAAAATGCTTAATCCCGTTAGAGTTCATAGTAATAGCAATAAAATATTTCGGATAATAATAAATTTCCGGAGACCAAATATGAATTTCAACACAAATTATAAATAAAGATATAAATTAAAGAAATATAATTCAAATTAAAAAAAATTCCGATTTATTTACGCTTTTTCATGTATGTTTTTTCATTAATCTTTCGGGAAAAGTTCATATTTAATTATTTTATTGAAATTATTTCTTACCATATTTCATGGTTACTACAAGCAGGTCCAAATAAAGCATGGACACACGAAGTAATGGACCTGACCATACCTTTGTTTGAGAATAGTAATCGTTGCCTACCTTAAATGCAGAATTTATATCATAAATAAGAGAATTGCTATTCGGAAATGGATTTTCGGTTTATTTTGGGGGGCGATTCCACAAAATGTGTACTCAGACATAATTAATAATAACTATGATAACAGAATCAATAATAATGATGATGATAACATTATTAATAATAATAATGAAAATAATAGTTTTGTGATGTATGTTAATCATCTCTTAGTTACCCAATAAAAGATATGATTAGAAATTACATTTGATTTAAAAAAAGAGAAAAGAATTTTAATTTAGCGAAATATTCAACATGCAAATTTAGCCTCATATATGGGATCGTAATGTATTGTGAAGATATAACTTTAATTTTAAAATTAGTTTTACACAAAAAAACAGTAATTATAAAAAAGTAATTTAAACAGTTAAGGAAATTCATATTTAAAGTAACAAAACCATGAGCGTTCTTTACATAATAATAATGTAAGTATATTCTATCCAAAAGAAAATTTTCTTAAAATTTAATATCTAAATAGAATTGATAATTAACAACCGATTTCCTAAGTGATACGTTTTCTATTAGACTGAAACAAACACAATTTATAGATATTTAACTTATACATGTATCTACATATATAAACTAAATTATATATATACATTATGTATGGACGTAATTTTTTTTCCAGTGCATTTCAATTAAACATATGATTGTACCTCTTTTATACCGTAAGAGCAATTTTTTGCAGTAATAAACTTCTAAATTAAATTTTCTTTCTTAAAGCTTTTGAAGGAAAAAGTACTTTTCATGAAATAATTCATAAAAAAACTTTTTTTAAATGAAACAATTTAAGTACACTAAAAAATGTTAATAAATTAAGATTTAAATGGCTTTTTAAGAACAATTCAGTTATAAACGTACAGTCGTGGGTAAAAAAAAAGTACCTTTACTAACTCTTTAAAACACCCTTTACTAACTCTGCAAAAAATTATCATAAAAGAAAGTTACTTGTATCACACGATCGGTAATAAAGTCTACTTTTTAAATGATGTATGTAAATTTGTTTAGGGGGCCATCTACATATTAAAACGAACCATAACTTCTTCTTTTCAATAGCAGTACACAATTCTAACAGCATAAATGAACTCTATACCTTTCAATTAGCCCAAAAACAAATTTTTATGCAATTCGTACGATAAGTTTCAGAGACATTAATTATTTTAAAACGAATGTATTTTAGGGCTGTATCCAAATTGAAGTTTTGTACTCGATTGTTGACTGACAGAGCCCTCTTCTTGATCAAGGCATCATAAGCGCCAGTCAAGCAATAATTGAAGACTGCTAGATTACAGAATAGCATAAGAAATTTCAAAATATCTAGTCACTTCTATAATCTTAAACCATCATTTTGCCGTTTTTTAAGCATAATTTGAAAACTATTGGGAAGGAAAATGTGAAATTTTGGATTTCCATAAAGTAGGAAATAACAAATCTAAATCCATCAAAAAAATTGCAGGATTCAATTGTAGGAGCAATTCATAAATTTTTTCGGATATTAATTTCATAATTCGCAATTAATATCATAAAATTATAAAAATTGCAAATTCAACGTATTTATATTTGGGTATTTTATTATTATTGCTGCGCAAATAATTAGCACATTAGGAGTATAATTTCAGGAAATATTAATGAAAATATGAAAATGTAATTTAACATTAGGAGCACTAAATTTTGAATGTTTATAATTCAAAAACTTATCATTCAAATGACTTGAAATTTGGTGTCTAGGCATAGTTTGAACCGAAGAGTTGAAATGTTTTGTTAAAATTGGGTGTTGCCGTTGAAAAATATGAAGTTTGGGTTCGTTTTAATATGTAGATGGCCCCCTAAGCCAATTTTATATGCATCATTTAAAAGTTGACTTTATTTCCAATCGTTTGGTAACAGTAATTTTTTTCTACGATAATTTGTTGAGTTAGTAGGGGATGTTTACTTTTTTTTTCCACAACTGTACATGTATAAGAAAAAAATGAACTAATTCACCGTTTTTTAGCTGTTCTTAACTTTATTTATATTTAGAATAAAAATAAATTCAGTTGAGTAAATTTATTGAGCATTTTTAAATTACAAGTTTGTTTCTACACATTATTAACTTGTGTTGGGAAAAATAAAACACGAAATTATAAAATGAGATATTTGAAGATACAACAGCAAAAACTCTCTTCATAAATATTTGTGTTTTTAGCTTACAAATATTTAATCTTGCAGTTGAAAATGATGATTTTTTATTACTCCCAGCTGCAATCAATTTTAAATGCTCCTGCATAAAATATAAATTAAATGCATCTTAATATGAATTTTTTAACATGCCATATATGATACATTAAAAGAAGTGAGTGAGTGTAAAAAGAAAAAAAAAATGTTTTAATAAAAATGATGGTTAAAAAAAAAAAAAAAAAAAAAAAAATAGATAATAAATTAAACGAGGATAGATTTATTCTCGTAACAAAAACTTCTACAAACAAAAGGAAAGCTAATGAAGAAATGAAAATGAAATAAATTCATATCTCC
This sequence comes from Maratus speciosus, assembly GCA_963932465.1. NCBI lineage: Eukaryota > Metazoa > Arthropoda > Arachnida > Araneae > Salticidae > Maratus > Maratus speciosus. The sequence continues at coordinate 312,620,191 of OZ010789.1, forward strand.
CCACCATTTAATTTTAAGATGAATAAAATTAACTAATTCATGAATCTTGAAACAGTATTATATTTTCATGGTATTCTTTTCTTACCTTATTAGCTTAAAACTTAAATTCAAACTTGAATAAACATGAGAAAACCTAATTTGTCTATTCAGAAACTTCTAGAAAAAAATGCTTTTTTCAAAAATACTTCTATTTTCTATGTTTCAAAGTGTAGTTCAGCTTATAATATTTTGTCTATAAATATGCCTAAACTTTAATTAGTATTTTCTTTTTTCATTTCATCTCCAAATGGAAAAGATGATATATATATATACACTATATGCCAAAGGTGACCGGTCACTTGCGATTTTAGACGTTTTGTTAAATATCTAGAAAAATACGTAAGGGATTAAACTGAAACTGCAGGTGTGTAAACAGAATAATATAAGTAATATATTTCCGCGAAGATTTTTCCCGAAATCCCATAGGGGACCGTCAACAAACTGAAAAAGAACGAATATCTTTTGGTAACCCTGTATAAACTAATGTAGCAAAAGCGTTAACTCGAGATTATTAATAAGTGGCTTATTGTAATATACTGTGTTGATTTTTATGAGGATAGCATGTATACTCGTAGAGAAATTAAGATTTTTATAAAAACAGTCCCAAATTTCGCCAAGTTTCTTGCTTATAATTTGCAGAGTTTTTAATATATAAACATGTTCTTTGCAGAAAGTATGACGAATAACATTGTACAAAATACTCTGCAGTCAGAATTAAAAAATAATAAAAAATGGATGAAAAATGAGCAAGTTTACTAAAAAAATGTTTCACTGCGCATGCGCGAATGCAATTAAAATATAATGCATATTATGTGTTAGCTAAATGTATAGAGCAACTTTTTTAAAAGTCTCGAAAACATAGTTTGAAAAGTCTGATAATAATCGTTTAGAGAATAAGCTCAAAATCCGTTGTTCCCAAAATGAAGCAAAAACATGAGGGGTTGTATCCATATATCCATTGATTAGTGCCAATTTAGCATACACAGTATTGCACGTACTACTGTATTTGGACAGCAACCAACTCGTTGCACAAGGTGGGGCAAATAAAAGTGGTCTGGAGAACAGACTTCCAGGTTACAAAGAAACACAGCAAAGGGAAAGGAATAATAGTTCACTAACTTGCCTATAGCAGGAGCTGAAAAAGAGCATCATTCATTACTTGGCACTTTTGGGCCGGACCAGCAAGTTGCAGAAGGCAGATCGAAGCTGAACTTGTGGAATTGCTGCAATCTAATCAGAAATTTCCTGTTGCAGTTCTTGAAAACGAAGAGGGTTGTTGCGATACATCTTAGACTTGAGGGTTCCCCACAAACAGTAATCGTACACTAACAGATTACGTGACCTGGGTGGCGAGATAGGGCCAAGACCAGACTGACCTCTGCTAATAACTCTGTCCGAAGTTAAGGTTGTGTAAATTTTATCGATGGTTTGGTGGGCTATATGGGTAGTTTCTCCATCCTGTTGGAAGTAAGGTTGTTGGTAGGTTTATTCCTCCTCAGTTAATGCTACCACAAATGGATTCAACAAGGTTGAAATGTAACGCTCCGAATTCAGCGTGTGATGAAAGAAGATTGGACCAATTTTGCACCGTGCAGACACTGCACACCAAACCCCAACCTTCTGATCATGCGGTGGTGTTTGGTGGAAGTGATACGGATGCTCCGTTGCCCAGAATATGTAATTCTGTGAGTTGACATAGCCACTCAGGTGAAACCAGGCTTCATCATCAATAAAGAAAAGATCCATGTTCAAGCCATTCATTGTTATCTTAGCGAACAGCGAATCACAAAACTCAAGGCGCTGAGGAGCATCTGTTGGTTTTAATGCATGAACAACAGACACTGTGTAGGGATAAATTTTCAGGTCCAGGTGGAGTATTCGTTTGCATGATCGACGTGTTATGGCGTTCTCTTGAGACTGGCGTTGGGTGGATTTGTTAGGGCTGAGAAGCATTTTCTGGTTAATTGCATCCACATTTTATGGTTTTCGGACACACTTCGGAATGTCTTTTGCTTTTTTTAAAAAGATATTGTCTGACGCCCTTTTGTGACTATTCCTTGCATGGCACTCTTTGCTGGCAGTTTGGCACCATTAAATTTATGAGCAAACAACCGATCCCACTCTTTCCACGAATTTGTTTTAACGTAACTTTCCACAACGAACACCCTCTGTTGCACTGTGAGTACCATCTTCAGGGTGGCGAGTTGTCTGTGAAAAACAAATTTGACTTAAAAAAATTGACTTTGACCAGGTGAACAGGAGAAAAGTTCAATGGGATACCCAGTAGCATTGCTACTCCACTCCCTATAATTGAATTTTAATCGATCAAATAATCAACATCAAATAATATCAAAAGACGAAACACAATTTTTCACCTTGATTCAACATAAAATAAATAATGTGAACATTAAAAAGGTTCACAATATTACTTAAAATGCAAAATGTGAAAAAATGCTAAAAATCGCATAAAAACATAGTAAAAAATGCAAAATAGCGCTTGAAGGGGCAGAACTATAGATGTAGTGGTAACGTCATGCCAAATTTCGTAGCTCTGCGTCCAGCCATCTCTTCAAAACATAGCACACGCACAGAAACACAAATTTGTTTCCTTATTATTTACATATTATACATATCTTTTTGCTCTGCTTCTTTTTTAGATATGGCAAACAGAAAAAAAAAATCCATAATTTTTAGGATTTCTAAAAGGATATTAGAAGGTTTACTCATGATTTACTATTAATTGATAAAAGTCGCATTTTTAAAAATTTCACACTTTATTTTTTATTTGTATATTTTTTACTTGTTAATGTTTAAAATATTTTATTGTTGCGGTTTTGTATCTAGATGGCTTAGTTTGGCGAGTGTGTTTTAAAAAATATGTGACAATTTATTCCCGTGGCTTGGTAACGTAAAAATTCTTTAAAATGATTTTTTTGAATTTATAGTTAAATTCTAAAACAATTAAGATGTTGTTTCGACATTGGAAACACACTTGTGTACGTAATTTTAATTTTAGCATCAAGAAGCGAGTGATAAGACCGATTACAAAATTCCAACTTTATATAGGGGAGACTAGGGACGGTTGACCATACGGGAGGCTTGCCCCACCTATCAATTTTCATATTTAAAAGAATTTCAGAGCTTTATCAATAGGTGTCATCCAACGCTACTGGAATGTTTAAACAACAGTCCTCGTTTCATAGAGATAATCGAAATAGGTGTGGAAAAAATCAATTCTGATGCGTTTTCAACCAAAAAGTTGTGTTTTTTAGAAATATTTTGTAAGTTTTTTTAGATAAATTATATTAGAGAAATTTAATTAAGTAAGTTTAAAGTAATGCAGAAATATCTAGCTTTCATTTCAGGCATAAAGATTGTACAGTAAGTTAGGCTTAACATAACAATGTGCTATTCTTTATAAAAGGGCTATGTAGGGAGGCTTGACCCAGTAAATGGATACCCCGGATGCTCAAGGCTTCCTTAATTAAGTGGTTTCGGAAATCTTTTTATTACACACTGTGCATATGAAAGAATTAATGGTTATATATATAAAATAATGTAAATTTATTCTGTAAAGCTACAGTAAAATAGTGTGATTGAAAATAATGTTTAAAGCTGACTAAAGAAAGATGTGAAAAATTACTAGAAAATGCAAAAGTTGTTAGGAACATTTTTCCATTTAAATATTACTTACAATAGGTAAATAGAAACATTGGAAAAGACTAGAAAGGACTAGAAAGGATAAAAGCGGCAGTCTTGATCCCTTCAGGGGCAGTGGTATGTTTATAAACCCACTTAATTTTAATTCCGAAACGTCACAATATCTCAAGAATTTTGCTAAAATCTTTTCCATTTAATATGTATGTGAAATATAGCCTTTATATTAGTTCCAAATAAATTTGTTCATAAATTCCGGTAACAGTCACATATTTCAACATTTTAGTACTGAAAATACTTTGCCTCTTAAAGGTTTAAATCATGTTAAAGATAAGTTAAGTTCTCATGCGGCTGCAAAAGAACATAGCATCGATCGAATGCTTTTAGGAAGGTATGTAAGCAAATTTCACCAGGGTGAATACAGTGAGATGAAGGCAAAGTATGTGACAACTAGTGTTGTCAGGTCGAGTGTCACAAAAAATAGGACAAGGAGACAAAAAAAAGCGGGACAGTGGCTCCTAAATCCGGACACAATAACATGAAATACTATGAATACGGAACCTGCCTCTAACAGAGTACTACCTTAAATGTTAAAATTTGATATTTCCTGCTGTACCATTATACCTGCTCAGGCAAAATCATATTTAAAACAAAATTTTTCTCCTCTGACGTGTGATTGCGTCTCAACAGGTTTGTTTAAGCATCATATTAAAAAAAATATATATATATATATATGTATATATATATATATATATATATATATATATATATATATATATATATATATATTTACAATAATTAAGGGATGTAGCATAAACTTATTTTGCTTTTTTTTAAACTGATTTTATTTCTCTTCGCAAATACTGCAATATAAAACAAAGTGGGTCAATCCTCCCGTATAGTGGGTCAACCCTCCCATATATTGATCGATTATTTTCTCATGATTAAAATCAATCCTTTTTCAAATTTCTTGTATGTTACACTTATGTAGCAATTTTATTTTGATAACTTATTGTAAAACGAATAAAATGATATATAAAACTTTATTCTACGTTTAATATTTAAAAAATAAGAAATATTTTTGTAAAAAGTGGGTCAACCATCCCTAGTCTCCCCTACATAAAACCAGTTAAATTAAATAAATGAGTGAAAAAAAAAGAATGTAAACAATTCTCGATTAAAATTTGAAGATTCCATTTTAAAAAAAAATTCCAGTGAAAAAATACCTATTTCAGAATAAATAATCCACGTCTTCATCCTCAAAGATATTTTTGAATTAGGTCAAAGTTTTTCAATAAATTCCTTTGCGGTTTTGTAGAAATCAGTCTAAACTTCTTTATTTTAACGAGGTAGACAAAAAATTATTTAGATGCTTGAATAATCCTAAATATTTAGAATGCTATCAGCAATAAGATAAAAAAAAAAAAAGAACCAATTAAATGAGAAAATTAGACGCATACGATTGAAAGACCCTTTTTGTATGCCAAAGAAATTATGATTGAACTGTATTACATAGAAATCTACAAAATAGCACTACAACAAGAATATAACAATGCACAATAACACCAGTTACAACTCCTATGAAAAAGTATGCAAAATCTAGAAACGCATTCAAATGAAAAAACTTTTGTATTTGTTTCAAAGTACTAGTTAAGAAAAGCCTGGAAATTTCTGTCAAGTGTTAAAATTGTAATTAAATTTAATAAAGAAACTGCGAAAACAAACGAAAAAATCATTCAAATATTTTGCATGGAGTGTTTTTCTTCTATATTTTTTTATTAATTAGCATTTAATTACATTTCTAAATGAATCTGCGTTTATATTTCATATTCCTTTAATATGTTTTAAAATGATCAGAGTGCATATTTATGGAGTCAATATGATACAATACATTGCTTCTGTGACATTAATCTGTATTAAAAAAAAATATTTAAATGAAATTCTGTAGCATCAAACATTGTATTTTCAAAATTTAGGTTACATTACTTTCATAAAATTTACAAAAGGATTGTATAAAGCTTTCTATGCAATACTCTAAAGGCTACCTGAACTTATTTGAAAGAACAGGTTTATTCCCTGAAATAAAATAACCAAAGAAACGTAAAAAAAAATGTTTTCTGAACACCTGTAATAGGCGTTTGTAATAAATGAATATACATTTTCAAAATCGTTCTGTTAAAAAAAAAAAAAAAAAAAAAAAAAAAATGTGTAAGCTGTTAACATATATCTATTTCAAACATGTTACCAGACAATGTTTTTGAATTTACCAAAATTAATAAAAAAGTTAATAATATACAGTTGGTGGTTATAGATTTTTTACAGACATTTCATTTTTTTTCAAATATATACAAAACAGAAAAATGTTACATCTATTTTTGAAATTATTGCAATCAATTATCGCCTTGAAATAACTTAAACTTTAAAGACACGGATAGCGTATTGAATGCGCCAATCCGTAAAAACACAATTTTGAATTAAAAATAATTATATGACTAACATCTGCGTTTTATCTATCCTCTTCTCAAAGAACTATCAATGTTTGACAAACGTTTAAAGTTGAGCGACTAAATTTTTGGTACTTTTCCAGTATAGGGGGCCTTAGAGAGATAGAGAAAACGATTTTAGCGAGAGAGGGAAATTCGGCAACGTATTTTCTGGCAATCTATTCACTGTTTCTTATAATCAAGCAGTGTTTTTTACATTTATATAATTTATTTAAAATGAAGAAGACACTGACTTTTGCCATTAATTTGCCAAGTCCCTTCTATACTGGAAAAGTACCAAATCCTTTTTGCTATCTTTCATTATTTGTATTGGTAAGCCACAGGTGTTGAACGGAACACACCACCCGTGTTTCTGTGTAATTTATAAAGTTCTGTTTAGCTGAAACTTATTTTATGAATTTAATTTATATTACTTTTATTGAATTAATATATATTATACATTATTCTACTGTGTCATAAAAAGTTAGGTTTTAAAAAGCGTTGGCGTATGAAGTAGGCCACCCGTGTCTTTATCTTACTACAGGCAGTTTGTGTTACATTAATTATAATTACTTTTTTAACAATTGTCTGCTTACTAATTTTTTATTACTACTAGATATTGCAATAAAAGTAGTTATTTAGGTTTTAAAAGCTCGTAGCTCATAGAGTGTCTTTATCTCATTGTAAATCCTCCTAGATCACAAGACAGAATAATCATTAAAAATAGTTTTGTAAGTATCATCATTCTTGTTTTCTTTTTATATTTTTTCCGAGCTTTACTAAGAGTCTAAACACCATAATAATTTAGAAAAAAAAAGTTTAAAAATCATTTCACTTGTCACAACCGGTAATTTGGAACCGAAAATGTTTTTCAATCGTTGTGATTTGATTTTAATAAAAGCATACGAACGAAAACTTTAAATGCATTCAGTTTAATGATTTTGCTTACACATTATTATGTTATCTGATGTACTTGCATCAAAGGCTTTATTACTTATTTATATTAAAAAAAACTTCTACTCATTGCAAAAAGACAAGCGACATCCTTCATAAATTTTACATTTTTAGCAATATATTAAGTGCATATTAACATTTCTTGAGTGCATATTAATTGAATTAATGAACACATAATGCATTATTTTTATGTATAAAATGTATTTAAAAAATCTTTAAATGAAATACAGTATCATTTAACAATGTTTTCTTTGTAAAAACTTAGATTACATCATTTCTAAAAAAAGTTTTAAAAAGCTATGCTTTAAAAGCTACCTTTCACGCAATATTGTATCTACCTAAATTTATCTAAAAGAAAAGTGTTATTACCTGTAATACAATAACAATAGAAATATTTAAAAACTGCTTTCAAAATCTGTCACAGTCGTCGAAGCGTAATATATCAAAATATATTTTTTAAATCTTATTTTTAAAATAAAAATCTCTAAACAGAGTAAATGAAGTATATATAACGTAATAAAGTAATATCTACTTCAAACATGTTAAAGGCGATATTTTAAGTTAATGAAATACAGTTGGTGTTTATAGATTTTTTTCAGGTATTTCAAGTTTTTATAAATAAGTAAAAAATAGAAAAATTCTGTATTTATTTTTGAAACTGTTTTAATCAAATATCTCTTTGAAATAACTTAAATTGGCTAGAGATAATAATCATCATTAAAATTTGTTTCAAGTATCGCGGTTCGTGTTTTATTTTCATACAACTTTCCTTATCCTTTTGTTCTAAATCAGTGCTTATAATATAATAATCTATTCACAAATTGTAAAAAAAAAATTCCGTTCCACAATTGGAAGTTTAAAATCGAAAATATTTTCAATATTGTAATTTGATTTTAATAAAAACACACGAACGAAAACAGAAAATACATTCAATTTAATGACTATACTTACACATTATTGTATAATATTAGGTAATTACATCAGAAGTTTTTAAACTTTTTTATATGAAAAAAAAATCATCAACTCATGGCAAGAAAACAAGAGATGCGTTTGTAAATTTTAACCATTTATATCACATTTTTTACATTTTTCAGAATGATTCACATTAAGTGCTTTTGGAAGTATATTTATAAAAAATAAATAGTACTGGAACGATAAAATATAAACCAATAACTTGAAGTTAAAAATTCCAGTAATATACATGATCAATTTTTATATAATTAAAGTTCATTGAACATTTACGAAAGCATTTAATTAATTCAATAACAAAAAGAATACGAGGATTAGCCGGGAACTTTATTTTATTAAAAAAGAGTAATAAATATAAAATATTCATTTAGTTAGAAGAAGCAATAAAAATTTGCAAAAAAAAACATTTATATTTCTATATAAAATAGAGTTCCTTTTATTAAACATTTATTTCTTGGTACTTACATGCAATAGAATAATATTTTGAAAAGAAAAATTTTAACAAATAAAATAATTTACAGTAATTTAATTGAAATTTAGTTTCAATTAATACTGGTAAAACTGTTCCAAGAAAACATTCAACATAAAACAATCAAAAGCAAATAAATCCCCAAAAATTTAGTTTCAGGTAAATGCGTTTGATAAAACCTCCAATAAAGAGTCGCTGCAAAAACGGTTTAAATCATTTTACTTGTTTCATGATACTATTCTTGCTGTTTTAAATCTTTCTTTAACTATAAAGGTTTAAATTAAAAGCTAACAATCAACAGAATATAATTAAAACTTTTATCGCGAATTTTGAGAAATGTGAGGGAAAAAAGTCTCTTTAACAATTTCCTGTTAAAAAGTGTAAAGGTGTTTATGACTTCGGTTTGCCTGTCCGTCTTTCCACGCTCTAACTCTCGTAAATATGCTCGGATCGTTCTGAAATTTTTGGATGTTAGTGACCTCTACCATAGTGCGTTCCCTATTTCAAATGAATTTTGTAGTATGTTTAGTTCATTTACAGGGACAGTACAAAATTTTCTGTTACATTAGGGCCAATGGGAAAATCGTTTCAAATGATTTTTAATGGTGTTACACGCTTTCAAACATAGTTAAATTGATTTTCATTTATGAAGTCCACTAAAATATGCATTCTGTTGAATGTGCAGTGCAAAGAATAGTTATTGTTCATTTACAGGGCCACACACAAGAATTCCGTTCATAATGGTATAGGGGGAATTCTTTGCCGTGTATTTGAAAAGATTTCAGATACTATATTGTATCCGAATTACTGCATATTAGTAATGATTGCTCGAAATGCAATTTTAATTATGATATGCGCTGTTTTCGCTATATTTACGCATACTATAAAGTGAGTATAAATGCTATAGTTCATATACAGGGTTACAGAAATGAATTAATAAAGGTTACTGAGTAAGAGCATGAATTGCTTAAAGGTGGGTTTTAAAGGAGTTATGCACTTTTACGCTGAACTGCATTTAGTTTACTAAGAAATAGTTGTAGAATATAGGTAAAATGCGCATGCAAAGAGTTGGATACATGGCCGTTGGATACTATGGGTGATAATTTCTGGAAATGTAATTTCAGTAGTTTTAAGAGTGTTTTTGTTTGAATTAAATTTTAGCTAAATAGTGGTATGTAATAAAGGTACTATACAAATTACAGGGCTGTACAAAAGTATTCAAGTATGTTTCCATCTATTAGTATAAATTGCGGAAAGATGAATTTCAACCTGTTATGCATTTTCTTGCTAAACTAAATTTTCCCTTTATATAGTATGTATATCAACCTACAGGTCAAATACAGGGCAGTTCAAAAGAATTGGAATACATATTTGGCTATAGACGGTAACTACTGAAATCAGTTTTTCAAATGTTTTATGCGTTTTATTAAAATGTTTACTTAGTTATGTTATTTACCTTATTTACCTAAATAACGAAGCTTTGTTAAAGCATTCAGGAAGTGTTGGAAAGTGTTTCATAATCTATGCTTAACGCATGATTTTTCTTTCTTGTTTTATTTTTCTTTAAAAAAGAGGTACTATTCAAGTATTTATTAGCATCTATTATTTTCATGCTCACATTAAAACTCTGATAAGATACCACTAAAATGTTAATACATTCTTAATTCTTCATTCAAATGATTGATGTGGCTTGATTCAATTGCATTGATGCGAAAATCATGGTCTGCTGTAAAGCTAAGTGTTTATTTAAACACGTGTTTTTTAATATGATTTCAGCATGTAAGCAGGAATAATTTGTAATAGGTTTTCATTATCTAAATGTATGTTAAATTTCAAAACTCATCTAAATATCTTTTAAAGAAATGGATAAACAAAGGTTTAAGTATGTGAAATGTACCGAATTCGTGTTACGAGTTTCTGAAAATTCAAAACAATGTGTTTCAGTCTTAAAATATTGCCATATAAGTCTAAACAAATTTTCTCTTGCAGATTTTTCTATCTAAAACTCACAAATGTGACACATTTGTGCACTATTTGGGGATTTTTAAATAATTGTGAAGCTAAACTTACCTGACCAAGAATCACCCCATGTTAACCAATTTGTCTTTATATGTTTTCAGATCATCATATAGCTAAATTTTATATTACAGTCACCTTATGAAAAAAAAAACCCATAAATTTGAAATCTCTTATTTTTTGCTCAAATTTTATACATATAACTATTTAAAATATATCTTCTCATGAAATCCTCTTTTTATGAAAAAATTGTTTATTTTACTGAATAATCATGAATTTGTCTATCATCAAGTATTTTTTTACTTTTGATTCTATCATTAGTTTAAGTTAAAATTTAATTAACCAATAATCCCTCCGGTGAGCGACCGAGTGACCAACTATTGCGAGTGACCATGAATCACCGCGGTATGCCCTAGTTACAAAAGTGAACTTCTGTAATTTTGCATGAAATATTAAACACTTATCCGATAAGTCGACGGCTAGGCTTGTAGGTAATTCAATAACTCATCCCCTAATTTAAGTTCCAGCCTGCTTTTAGCCCAAAATGTATTTTTTATAATTTAATTTGAACGTACCAGGTTATCGAATAACTAATATTAGTATACTATCACCTATTTTAAATTTTACATGTCATAATTAAACGGCCTTATTTCAATGTTTTCTACAGGCAAAACTATTGTTCATAAAATTGTGAAATTTTCTGAAAGACATACAAAAGGGACGGAGGTTTGTTTGAGAGAAAAGAAAAATTAGTTCAAAATTTTGGCATCAAAGGGTGTTTTTTAATGAATTACTCACTTAACCCTAGAACTACCGAAAATTTTACTCAAGTTTTATAAAAACATTCTACACCAGAATTTTTACTTAAAACTATTTAATTTGTTTATTTAACTTATTATTGTCTGATTTATACATTTAGTTTGTTTTGAAGAAATTTCTGGTTTGAATAAATATTTTGAATGTACATGTCGGGTCCAATGGACCCGTCTGGTAGACGGAAGGTTAACACACATTTACTATAATTTATAAATTTTAGTTACAGGACTGCCACAGGCGGATATTTTTCTATCCTATTTGGACAGCTATTTAAAAAAAATTGTAGTATATTTTATCTTGCTAATATTGTCAAACTGAATATCAAGGATTTTTGTTTTGAGAAAATATTGCGAGGTTGAATTAAAAAATAGTCGCCAGTCATAATAGTCAGTCATTTAATTATTAACTTTACCTGATCTTAAAGACAGCATTTCATGACATGTTATTAGCATTTCCTAGGACACATTGCGGTCAACCGTGGAACATGCTATCGTACAATTTCAAATCTTATCTGAAAATGACAAAAGCCTTGTCGAGCATGTTTGTTTGTAATAAAATTTTAAAACTATCATAAATGTATGCTAATTATGTAATTCATTAAAAAACGCACTTTGGCGACGAAACTTTGAACTCTTTTTATCGCTCAAACAAATTCCCATACCAGCATTATATCCACCACAAAATTTCACATCTTTCTAAGTAATAGTTTCGTCTGTAGATAATTTAAAAATAGAGTATGTTAATTAAGTACACCCAGTACATATAAATGTTTACAGTGATAGATATTTATATATATACTAGCAAACCCCGCGGCTTTGCTCGCGTAATATTTGAAATATGCCAAGTCATATTTATATGTCTAATTTTTATTAAAAGGTACTAACTAAATCTTTATTTTACTAAATGGTAATACTTTATTTTATTAAAAGGTTTTTTTATTAAACGGTACTTATTACTTTTAGGATTAATTCAAAAATTACTATTTAAAACACAGTTTGATTAAACATCATTATTTCACTGCATTAGGCAGAAAGGAGACATAAATTAATAAAATGAAATAAAACTAAATAAATGATAATTTAGAAAATATTTTGAAACTTTTATGCTCAATTAATACGCTCATTTCAGTATTCATTTGAAGTTTTGAATTTTTTAGAAACCACCTTCTTACATCTTAAAATTAACCATCATGTCAAATTCCAAGTCCTACCCCCTCTCTCAACATAAAGGGCTATGTTGAAACAGGAACTGTCACCATTAATTTGCCAACATTAATTTTGAAATCGGTTTGCTATTTCCTAATATTCCACAGAAACGTAATTTAAAAAGCTTTTAAAGCCCCTTTTTAGAACGTTTGTAGTTCCTGTGAATCCCAGGTGGTAGAATCACCGGCATAAAATATAGCCTGTGTAGGATAAGAGACTGTTACCATTGATTCGCAACTATTACTTTCATAATCGGTTTATATTCCCTGAAATTGCATAGAATCGTAATTTAGAACTTTTTTAGAATGCTTTTCGCACCTCCCCTTCGCTTCACCCCTTTTTAATTCGAATTTATTTTCGACGTTCCCTCGAGGGCATTTATATTTTATAAGTAACTAAAATGTCATATTTAAAGTTTCTAGATTTTCAGTATCACAGAAATCGCAATTTAGAAAGTTTTTAGCTCCTGCAACCTTCTGGTGGTAGTGGAACAGACATAAAATATAGCTTATGTTTGAGCAGGTTCTATCACCAAAATTTGTCATCATTATTTTTTTAATCGGTTTTGTAATTTATAAGTTTGCTTAAAAATTGTAATTTATAACGCTTTTCACTCACTTCATTTTTTTTTATTTGGAATTTTCTTTCGACTGTTCTTAGAAAGCAGTTGCATCTTATAAGTAAATACCATGCCATACTTCAAAGTGTTAGACCCACAGTTGTGAAAAAAACGCAAATTGGAACATGTTTTGCTTTTGCAACCCTCAGATGGTAGTGACAGCAACATAAAATATAACCTATGATATAGCAGGGACTGTCACCATTGATTTGCAACCATTACTTTTGAAATAGTTTTGGTATTTCCTTAGATTGAGCAGAAATCGCAATTTAGAACGTTTTTAGGACGTTTTTCGCGAATTTTCACCCCTTTTTAAATTTCCAATTTTTTCGAAACTGTTCTTAAAGATCATTTATATCTAATAAATATGTACCTTGCCTAATTTTCAGTTGCTAGCCCCTACCGATCACAAAAATCGAAATTTAGAACGCTATTTTGCTCCTGTAACGTCTTGGTGATAGTGATACCGACATAAAATAGGGTCTATGCTAGAGCAGAGGCTGTCAGCATCAATTTCCTACCATTACATTTGAAATCAGATTCATTCTTCCTGAGATATTGCCGACAAATCGGCATTTAGAACGTTTTTAAGCTTTTCGCGCATTTTGCTCCTGCATGTCCTCTGGGGTAGTGGAAACAGACATAAAATATAGCCTATCTTGGAGAAAGAGCTGTCACCATCATTTTTACACCATTATATTTGAAATCGGTTCAGTACTTCCTGAGATTGCACAGAAATCGCAATTTAGAACGTTTTTTTATAACGCTTTTTGCGCATTTTGACCCCCTTTTAAATTTCGATATTTTTAGGAAATGTCCTTAGAGATCATTGATATCTTATAACTAACTATCATTCCAAATTTCACGATTCTAGGCCCTTCCGTAACGCAAAAGCCGCAATTTAGAACGTTATTCTCCTGCACCCCCTTTGGGGTGCACCGACATAAAACATCGCCTATGTTGGAGCAAGGGTTGTCACCATCATTTTGACGCCATTATTTTTTAGATCGGTTTGGTATTTCCTGAGATTGTGTAGAAACCACCATTAGAACGTTTTTTGAACGCTTTTCACGCATTTTCACCCCTTTTAAATTTCGAATTGTTTAAGAACTGTTCTTAGAAATCCTTTATATCTAATAAGTAGCTAATATTTCAAATTTCATATTTCTAGGTCCTTCGGTAACGCAAAAATCGTATTTTTAGAACTTTTTTTGCTCCTGCACCCCCTTTGGGGTAGTGGCACTGACATAAAACATAGCCTGTCTTGAAGCAAGCGTTGTCACCGTCATTTTGACATCAATATTTTTTAAATCGGTTTGGTATTTCTTGAGATTGTGTTGAAACTACCATTTAGAACGTTTTTTAGAACGCTTTTTGTGCATTTTCACCCCTTTTAAATTTCGAATTGTTTAAGAACTGTTCTTAGACATCATTTATATCTTATAAGTAACTAATATTCAAAATTTCACATTTCTAGGCCCTTCAGTAACGCTGAAATCGCATTTTTAGAACGTTTTTTGCTCCTACACCCCCTTTGGGGTAGTGGCACCGACATAAAACATAGCCTGTCTTGGAGCAAGCGTTGTCACCATCATTTTGACATCAATATTTTTTAAATCGGTTTGGTATTTCTTGAGATTGTGTAGAAACTACCATTTAGAACGTTTTTTAGAACGCTTTTTGTGCATTTTCACCCCTTTTAAATTTCGAATTGTTTAAGAACTGTTCTTAGACATCATTTATATCTTATAAGTAACTAATATTCAAAATTTCATATTTCTAGGCCCTTCAGTAGCGCTAAAATCGCATTTTTAGAACGTTTTTTACTCCTACACCCCCTTTGGGGTAGTGGCACCGACATAAGATATAGCCTATGTTCTAAGTTGGACTAACACCATCATTTTGATACCATTACTTTTGGAATAGGTTCGGTAGTTCCAGAGCTTATCTCCGACAAATAAACAATTTTTTCCTCTTTATAATAGGAGTAAGATTAAAACAAATCGATGACTATTTCAGATGTGTTGTTGATATCAATAATTAAAATAGAAAATAATTTTAATATAGATGCATACTAAAATTCTCTCTCAGTGAAAGACATCATTGAGCCAGTTTTTATCATAAAAAATTAGTTTTTTTTTTAAATGTAATTGTATTTTAAAATTGAAATATAGTTAACTTGCCGTAACGTTGTACGAAAGATTAACAAAATGTTTAAGCGACTACTGCTAGGTATTTACTAATTAGCTTAACGTTATTTTTTACTTATTTTAGCGCTATTTTGTCCTTAAAACGTTGAGAAAATAAAAAGTATCTTTGGTTGCAGAAAATGCATAAAATAAAAAAAAAAAAAAAATTGTCATTAAAATGAAACTGAAAGGAAAATGTAATAAAACATTGAAAGAATAACTTGTTTGTTATTAAGGAGAATGAGTGAATTTTCAAAGAGTTTCGAAACAGTTTAACAGTAAATATTTCTATGTTGTTTCTATTTTGTATAAATGAAATATAGAAAATTACATTTTCGAAGTAAAATAACTAGGAGAGTAACTTAACCATGCAAGAAAAAAGTGTATGCAGATAAATTTACAAAATGTTTAAATTTACTCATTGTCACACTGCGTCTGTTAAACTCGTATTGGGGGTAAGGCACATACATCAATTAGAAAATTATATTATTATTTTTAGAATAAACAGATACATATTTTACCATTATTACAAATATTTTCATTAGATCCTTCAAATATAATTTACTGCTAAAACGTTCTAATAAATTAGGGTTTCATTAAATTTAACAAAAAAGCGATAATTAGCAAATAAATATTTAATAAAAACTGAGTTTTGAACTCATTAGAATATAAAACTTTGGCGAATGGTTCTCATTTCACTATACATAAACTCAATTAGCTATTAACAAATATATATATATTTTTAATTAAACAGAAAATATCAGACCATGAATTATATTTTCATATATTTCGCTCGACATAAAGGGAAATAATTGTTTTGGGGTGCCTACAATCAGCCGCAATTACATACTATTTATGTAATTATTTTCTGTTTTAGTCCATTCAGAAGAGACGTATTAGATTTTAGTTATCAGTAATAATATTTCCAAACAGTAAACTTTTTTTTTTATTGCGGGAAGCTTGTGATTATATATAAAACGAAGATTACTATTTAGAAATTCTGCTGTTGACAAGTACAAAGAAAGTACATGTGACGGTCGTCCAAAAGGAGTTGCCAGCGCTTTATATTTTGATTAATTTGTAAATTCCTGCAAACAACAAACAGATGTTTTTTTCGCTTAGAAACATAATTCACATTTTAGTAGTTTGTCAATCACAATATAATTTAATTAAAATTTTGAAAAATCAACTACCCTTTTACACCATATTTTTTGTTAAAATTCATATCTTCTAGAAAATGAAAATTTTCCGTTGCAGTTCCGTGAAATGAATATAATAAAGCTTTCTTAGCAAAAAGTAAAGAAGAAAAACGGATGACCAGTAAAACCGGCAACATAGTAATTTATCATCTTGAAAAACTGATCGAAAATACCGCTAGTGTCTGTTGTAACGGATGAAAAATTGCATCCGAATAAAATATTCTATGCTTCAGGTATTAAAAGAGATTTTCGTTGCCAATGGGAAAATGATAGCTGTACTTGCCTTTTCTTCTTTGTTCTGGTATAACCACATGTGCACTTTTTATCGTTTTTGACGATGCGAGATCTGAATGTCATTTGAAGGATTTAACTGGGGCTGAAATGTTTACCAGCTTCAATCTATTCTTAAAAGTGAAAATGATGAATTTTGAGATGTTGAGAAAAATAGAAGATTGCTAACATATAGTATAGTAAGACTAAGTAGGATAAATTTTGCTCCAGATTATATTTCATTTTTTCAAATAAAAGATATCTGTACTGTATAGATACGCTCCAGAGTTTAAAACGTCGCGAATCGCAAAATTTTACTGTCGTTATATGTTTAAGGTACTGTTACTTAACAAAAGAATGTTAGTAGTTTATTTACAGCTGGATAAAAAGAAAATTAAACCGATGTCGTTTTAAATATAATTATTTTTTAATTGAATGAATAAGTCTGCGGTTTATATTTCTCTTTTTTGGATATAGGTGATTAGTATGGAGTAGGAACGCATCAGAACTTAAAGGTCGAGAATCCCATATGTAACTTACAAATTTTGAAATAGCGATTACTTTATTTTTTGTTGAAATATATAAAGAGCTGTAACAAATTTATTTAAAAGCGTAAAAAAGTAACAAACACTGTATTTTATAATAAAATAATTAATAATTGAATAAATGCTCCTACAGATTATAGTTCTCCTTTTTAATATATGAAGCTAACAATCATAATTTTGTTAACCAATACCATATGCACAAAACAATTTAATGTGATTTAAAATCCGTTGGATAAATAAAGGGATAAACTTACGAACTGAAATCTGATTCTTTCGGTGAGGAAATAAAATCACTTTTTTTGTAGAAGACAATAACTTAAAAAAATGAAATAAATTAAAAAAACAAAAACATTAAGGAGTTCGAAGAAAGTTCACTTGACAGGTAAGAAGCGTATACTGCTTCTTTAACCAGATAGAAATCTTTTAAAGAAAGTGAATAATAGGATTTGTAAGCGAGTTTCCAAAAGTCGAAACATAATTCGGCGTAAACTTTAGAAAGCTATAAAAAAAATAACCAAATTTATTTGATATTCGTCACAGGAATATCGTTATATGTTTAGAAATCTATTTCCTTAAATTCTGTTTATGTCTTATAAGACATATTAATATGTTTTATTTACTTCAGGCTAGACGCCAAGATTTTAGTTATTTATTTTTTACTGTGGTACGGATTCGGGTTGTGTTATTTTTTGCTGCGGTTCAGTTTCAGTTCAATCTGGCTGTAGTTTCTTTTATTAAGGATTGGTTTCGGTTGTATTTGCGCTTTTGTGAGACGGATTTGGATATACACGTTTAAAAAAAAAAAATCTTTCAGCTAATATATACTTTACAATATTAGATCTATCACCGCGATTTCCCTGTACAATTCTAAATTACTTATGTATATTGTATATTCACTAAATCCTTATTCTTAAATAATCTCTATCATTAATTCTGTTAAATTTTTAATGTCTCACTTGTCTGATTCACTTAATTGTTACGCTTTTAGTATTCTTAAATTAAATGTTCCATTTCCGATGTTTCGCATTTTAGAATGTTCTTTGGTAGACATTTTTATTTTTATTCCAACCGAGATTTACCTTCCCGAGCTTTATTACGCGGTTCCTTTTTACTTTATTATCCCTCCACCCGCTCTGTCAGTACTCTTTTCATGGCTTGATTTCTTTGTATCATAATTGGTTTAGAGCGCGTAGTACGTCAAAATTCTATTCCTACGCTTGAAGAGTAAAACTAAGTTATGCACGATTCTCCAGCAGATTTTGCTGAGTTTTTTGGATTGCAAACTGCTCCCTGGCTGTGTGTCTGACAAAATGACGTTTGCTCTAATGATTTTACCCTTTTGGTGTAATCAAATGATCAGTATTGATTATAGATGTTTCTGCATCGAAGTTATTGATGAACATAGTATACAGAGATTGAGCTGTTCAATTAAATAGGCTAAGCTGTTGCTCTATTTTCCTTTACTACATGTTCGCACATCTATGCGCCAACTCCATGCTGCATTCATCTCTTCATCTACATCGCTATCAGATATGCCGGAATTTATTTATTATAACACACACACGCACATATATATATATATATATATATATATATATATATATATAATATAGCACATTATGTATTAAATGCATTCGTCAGACCCAGAATCTTGCACCATACAGAGATTGACACCTTTAATATATAATATATATATATATATATATATATATATATATTAGGGTGGTCCTTAAAAAAATTAACTTTTAAAATTTCTATGGGGCACCCTCCTATTTTGTTCTATGTATAAAATAAAGACCTCCACAAAATTTTAAAACATTTTTTAGGGGTCGCTATCAAGGTTTGAATTTTTTTTAAAAATTAAAAATTGACATATTTTGTAATGTAATAATATATTATTAATACAAATCCATAGTCACGGCCAAATGGAATCATGGTATGATATTAGGCTGTAAAGGCTGTCTTTTGTTTCAAGTTTCAATATATTTACACAACCTATTGTCCGAACACAGTCAGGAGTATTTCATGTCTACACTTTATTCCACCTGAACTTGGCCCCATAGTGAAAGGTAGAGAATCTAACATTCCGCCTTGAAAAATAGTTATCCGTTATTGTTTAATCTTAAATAGCTAAAATGTATAAAAATTTATAAGATAATGTTTATAAATTATAGAATTTGACTTTTTGATATTCGTAAAATGTCGTACTTAATGGACATATTCGTATCTGAAGACGAGCAAGCAGAGGGCAAAACTTAAAAAAAGAGTTTTCGGCAAGCGTTCTTTTGTCTATTCACTGGGATTGCAAAATTTTAGAAAGCATTTCAGGATCTGAAACTGTAGACAGATTACCCATTATTGTTTCAGGTAAAGGTATTGACCAGTTGCTTGTTGTTCCAAAACTTCAATCAGGATAGTTCAAGAGGCAATAGCTTCTGCTGATAACGTAATATTGGAGTCGTGGGGAGTACCGAGCAAGTAAAATGTATGATTTTTGATATAGCCTTTGTTAATACTGGATTATCAAGAAATGCTTGTGTTCTTCTGGAGCAGAATATGAACAAAGAAATGATTTGGATTGCCATCATCATATCCTTGAAATACTGTTTTTGTTCTTTATCTTTTAAATAAAGTTTATTGTATTCCTCCATGAGTGCTATATAATTTTCGGCTACATCTTTAACAAGTTTGACTGTAGTCGCTACTGCCTTACATGTCTTGTAGGATTCATTTTTATTCCTATTAGCTGCATCTGCTTCAAAAAAGTCTAAAGGTAAATCCATAATAAAAAAAAAAAACAGAGTGCTGTTTGTTAGAAAATCTTGCAAGCTATTTTGGAGATTGACATCAGGATGAGCCCGTGTACGTTTCAAAGGTTCATAATTTTCTTCATTTTTCAAAGCATGCACCATTTTTCTTTTATTTTCAAAAAAGACATTGTCATCGAAAAATGCAAAAGCAACTAGTTCTGCGAAGTACAGAAATGTCCTAGGAATTTCTTCAAAGCACACAAAGAAATTATTTCATTTACATTTTTGTCTTTTTTCAAGTTCTTCGGGAGCAATAAATCGTTCGACCTGATACCAGTGTGAATGTAGATTTTCACAACAAACGAGAAAACTTGACGAACTCCAGATTTTTTCTACTTAGAGAGTTTAAACTGATCTCTAAATAAATAAATCTTGAGCATGTACATCACCTTCACTATTCATGGAGCCCAATGCAATCCCCACCTGGAGCTCTAATGTAAACATCTCTTTCGAGTACTGCTCCTAAGAAAATGATGGCAAGGTCTATCGGTTCCTTGTAATCGTCCATTGGTTGAAAATCTCTAAGACGTTTTTGAGCAAATTCTGTAATTTCGGACGCATTATGTGTTATTTTTTTTATTGATTAAATTGTCAGTTATGAGAGTCTGAAATATGCCATAATCGATAGACATCCACGAAATTTTAAATCGTTGGAATAATGGTATGTCCGGTCCGCTTGAAACTCCGAGAGACTTAATAACAACTTCCTCAAGCATAATTTAAAGGATGTGATGATTGCAAGCCAAACCATTTTTTTGTTCATATTCTAATCCAGAACAGCTCAAGCTGCTCCTGATAAACATGTATCAACAAAGGTTATATCAAAAGTCATACATTTTACTTGCTTATAATCTTCACAACTCCAATGTTTCGTTAACGGCAAGAGCTAATGCCTCACTTGTTCCTGATTGAAATTGTGGAACAGCTATTTAAATGGTCAGTACCTTTACGTGGGTTAATCTGTCTACAGTTTCAGATCCTGAAATGTCTTCTAAAATTTTGCAATCCCAGTGAACGGTCAAAGGAAAGCTTTCCGAAAACATTTTTTTTTAAGTTTTGGTCCTCTGATACGAATGATAAGATACACTTCGATACGACACTGTTAGATACAAATATGGCCAATTAGTATGATATTTTACGAATATAAAAAAAATCAAAATCTATAATTTATAAACATTATATTATAAATTCCTACGCATTTTAGATATTTAAGATTAAAAAATAACGTAGAACTATTTTTCAAAGCGGAATGTTAGATTCTCTACCTTTCACAATGGGGCTAAGTTTAGGTGAAATAGAGTGTAGACATGAAATACTCCTGACTATGTTCGGATAATAGGTTGTGTAAATATATTGAAGCTTGAAACAAAAGACAGTCTTTACAGTCTAATATCATACCATGATTCCATTTGGCAGTGACTATGGATTTGTATTAATAATATATTATTAGATTACAAAATATGTCAATTTTTAATTTAAAAAAAAATTCAAACCTTGGTAGCGACCCCTAAAAAATGTTTTAAAATTTTGAAATTTTTGTGGAGGTCTTTATTTTATACATAGAACAAAATAGGAGGATGCTCCATAGAAAATTTTAAATTTAATTTTTTAAGGACCACCCTAATATATATTTATATATATATATGTGTGTGTGTTTATTAATGCAAATTTAGGCCTTTTACCTTAATAAAACTATTCCGAATTCTTATAATATCTACCTTTTTTACCTATCTGTAACATATCTCAAATATCTTTTGTCTTTTAGTTCATGCCTTTTAAACCTGCGTATTCTTTCTTTATTCTAAAAACCTTAATCCGTTCTCATCTGAACTTCTTATAAAATCTACTAAATGACTTATTTCTTTCATTTTATTCTGAGACTAAATCCCTTTTTCTTTCGAATGTGTATTTTGAATATCATTTGTTCTATTTTGTTACATACGCCATAATGCCTTGCAAGCTTGCCGCCAGCATTCTGTTTACGTTGTAAAACAAACGCTGAGAGTAAATAGTTCGGTCACCTACGCCATGCATACCACGCCTCAATCCCGGAGCTGATGCTATCGGTGCCAGTTGTGCTGTCCCGTTCATCCCCCTTCTATCTGCAGGAGTTGGTTCTTTACTTGTAATGTAACAGTTCGCGTCCTGTTTTTTTTTTAGTATTTATATCGTTGCATTGGCTGGGAGTCCAGATTTTATACGTTTTTCGTTTGTTTAATGAAAATCCGTCATTTGGTGGCTTGACTTTTTATTTGTGTAGATTCTAATACATTTTAACATCATATAGCTGATTATGAAGTGGTACAGCTATTATTCGAGAATGGATGAATAATCTACTAGAATTGTCATGAGATGTATCTGCCAAATAAACGACGTTAAGTTTATGATGCCTCTATTATTTATTGAACGGGAAATTCTTCTCAATATTTCTTGAATTCTGCATTCTACTTGCCACTACGACATCTCTCATGTTGTTCACATGAATGATGGAGTGTTGGTATAGTTTACAATATGGATTCGTAAGCTACTTTAAGTAGATATACAGGAGTGTCGCAGGAAATCAGCATATATATATTTTCTTTTTAATATGAATGAGTATGGCAGTTTATTTTAGTCAAAAGTGACAAAATTTATATCAGGGACATGATTGTGGATCGATAATTTTCTTAAAACATGGAATCAGTTCTTTTCATTTGGGATTTTTTTTCGGGTTATAATTTAATTCTTTCAGTTTTGGTTTCAAATGTATCCAATTCAATGTAGGATTTCAAGTTTACAAAATTTAATTTATCGGATTCACGTTTGGTAACACTTAACCAGTACAGTATTATCTCAGACATAAAAAAAAAATGTGAATGTACTTGTAGTAAGGTAGACGATAGAAACAACTCTTAATAGTTTAGCAAGGAGCCATGACACAATTTATTACTTTACATAGGCGTTTGAGATACCAAAAGTAGCAACTCTGACTATTCCGCTATAAAAGTTTAAATGGTGTTTAGCTATAATGGCAGAAATAAGTATTTTTTATACATACATCACAATTATTTTTTTTCAAAATCTTGCACACAGGTGTTGTTATTCATGCTCGTTTAATTCCAATTAAAACAATTTGTTTGTATGAAAAAAGAAAGCTTCTTTCTGAAAAAAAAAACTGAATTAAAAATTATATTTCAAATATATTTATTTGTATATATATATAATATCTATTTGGTAAGAAAATTAAAAATAAAACCTCGACAAAAATTTAATATCTTATTAAATATTTATTGTTATCGGTATATTTAGAAATATTTTTGTTTTAGATAATAATTTTGAAATACTTAAAGATTATATTTTTCTCACGATGGAGGTTAGGTTGCAGTAAACACCAATAATGATTTGCCAATATGAACTACATTCCATAGTTTTACGATTGATTTAACATATCATTAGTGATCAAGCAAACTTTCTCAGAGTTTATACGAGTATTTCAAAGTCAAATTTGATGTTTTAATAATTCCGTGCACAGTAGATGCATTGTTGTCCTTAAAAATGGTGAAAGCTGTACTAATATTGCTTTACAACACCATTCGTTGATGAATGGCAAAAAGTTCCCCTTTTCTTCTTAAAAATACTAATTTTAAAAATCACTAATTAAAAAAAAAATTCTAAAAGAAAGGGGAATTTTTCTCTTTGTTTTAAATACTTCCTCGATTTTTTTTACATAAAAACAATCTCTGACAAATATTCGTTAAAATCAGAAAAGGATCATAAAATATCAATGATTTGTCTAATCGGCCGTTATAATAGATGTAAAAATAACATCGTATGAATATGTCAACAGTGTCAATCAATTGTTATAATGGAAGGGACGCTATAATGGACGATCGTTTTTACGGAGCGTCGGAATACATTATTTTACATTCACTTTGGTGAATTTCATTTGAAAAATTATTAAATCTTTTCAGAAAGACAGACAATCATCTGCATGTGACTGTCTCCGACTTTGATGGTAAGAATTATATTTTGGATATTAAGTAATTTTCAAAAGCAATACTTTCAACGATTATATATCAAGTGTTTTCCTTAAACAATTTTCCAACTATAAGAAAAATAATGTTGGGAGAAGTTCCAAAAAGAGGTTAACTTTTAAAAACTAATTTTTCATATGCTACGTACAGTGTTATTTAAAAGTCAAATAAATTTGTTACATGAACTTAAATTGATAAAACCACTCCCTTCATTTCATTTTCAAACATTATCCTGTAAAAGTAATCTAATTAAACAAAGCTAAAATATACTATAAAAGTGATTTATTTCTTTTATTTAGATTAACGCTCTTTTCATCGCACAAACGGCAACATTTTCAAAATCATTCATGATAGAAATATTTTTGGAAACAAATTTTAAAAACAATAACATGTTAAATGATGTCACGAGACTTCATGCATAATGAAAATCCGTGCAAACATAAAATAAAATGAAATTGGATATTTGTTTGCGTGGGTTAATTTTTATAATTGTTACTGAAACATAATAACATCTCTTTCCAAATTTTAGGTAACTCAAGGTACACTGAATCATTGCAAATATTCTCGTTGCGTAAAAATATCACTATTGATTCACGGATAATGGATGGTAGATAAAATTTTGACGATAAATTATTCTGCTATTTTTAAAATCGATCTGTAAAGGTTCTTTGCCAAAGCTGTGGCTCTTCTGTTGTATTTGATGTCTGCTATATGTTCTTTGATTCTAGTTTTAATTTTTCTGCTTGTCATACCTATATAAAACTGCTTTGCTCCATCTTATTTGGCGAAAGATACTTCATATACTCCTGATATTTGGCCAGATTATGCAGCAAAGAACCTTTACAGATCGATTTTAAAAATAGCAGAATAATTTATATGCTGATCTTGCTATCTGGTCGAGATTTTATCTACCATCCATTATCCGGGAATCAATAAGGATATTTTTACACAATGAGGATGTTGTAATTTCCGACTCAATTTCCAAACTCTTTGGTGCGAAGTAAAAAAGCAAGCTGTGTGAACTAAAATGACCCATTTTTTTGTTTACGATTTAATTTTTATGTCATTTGTTGTTCCATTTATTTTCTGACGAGATGTACGAAGTTTAAAATTGAAGATGTTTAAAGATAGTTTATGTACCGGTTTTAGTGTTAGTTTTCGTGTGTTAGTTTTCGTTTATTAAATGTATTGTTTCGTCCAACAGTGTTCATATTCTTCGAAGTAAATACACCTTAAGCGAGATCAGCCATAATAAAAGCGTAGAATTTAGTTTTAGATTAGTTTTAGATTAATAAGATACCGTTGCATTTTTTAGTAACATATTGGCGCCCAACGTGGGGCTTTTATTTGGTTGAAATATTATTTGATAAGTATTTATTTCTTTGAGAATATTAAAATGGAAAATTTAGATGCATTAAAGTCGAAATGGAAATTTATTAACCCATTAACGCCCAAATTATTATCTACGTTAAAATGTAAATTTTGGATTTCCCACCACTTTTAAAGATAGAGTAATTTTTATCCTATTTTATGAAGGAATTTGTCTCGTGAAAGAAAGTATATACTTATCTTCATATTTACTGGTGTGGAAAGCGTTTTCTTGCCCAATACGTGTGATCCCCAAATGGGGATCATGGCAGGGAATGGGTTAAATCTAGCGCAACGAAGCTCATGAATAATATCAATGATGTATTTGAAAAATCCGATAGTACAATTGATATGCTTTGGTTAAAAGGGTTGTTAGCACAAATGAATGATAAAGAGAATCAATTTCTTGAATTATGTAAGAATATGGAGGGAGAAATAAAAGATTTAAAAAGTTTAGAGTCGGATTTTGAATCTAACCAAGAGTATAGGGAAAAGTTTATTTCCGTTAAAACTAAATTAAATCGTAAAATGAAGGATTTACAGAAAGAGGAAAGTAATGTCGCTTCAAATTTGGCGGTTGCCTTTAGTGATATAAACGCCAATTTGCCTTTTATGGCCAAACATGGGATTCGCGTTAACCTGCCTAAGTTGAATATTGAGAAATTCGATGGTAATTTAGAGAACTGGCAAGAATTTTACAGTCAGTTTAAATCAGCTATTCATGACAATGGTGAAATAAGCAAAATAGATAAATTTATGTATTTGAAAAGTCTCCTAAAATCAGAGGCGTAAACTGCCATTCAAGGATTATTAGTTTCTGAAGAAAATTATGATGTGGCTGTAAATGTTGTAGAGAGTTGCTACGGAAAAAAGGAGATGTTGATCAGGTCATTAATTAGTTAACACTCACATTAATAAGTTATTAAATTTGCCACCTGTCCGTAATTCTTCTAATTTGAAAGAATTGCGCCATTTGTATGACACTTGCGAAATACATATATATGAACGACGAATATACAGTTTGGAATCTTTGGGAATCCAGTTAGAAAGTTGTGGAAGTTTATTATTTCCTATACTAACAAAGTTAATACCGAATAGTTTGATGTTGAATTTTAACAGAGAAAATAAAAATGAAGCAGAATCGTGGAATGTTTCAAAACTATTAGATTATTTGAGAACGGGAATAGAAACAAGAGATCGATTTTCGTTTGCCAAGAAAGAATTAGATGACGATACAAGATTTGGGAACAAAGTAGTTTTAAAAAAGGAATTTTCAGATAGGGATTTTGTTCACAGTAAATCATTTAAGAACAAAATGCCTACGGCGGCTACTTTGAATACGAACATTGAGAATAAATGCATATTCTGTTCAGAAAGCCACGATATAGAAACTTGTTCTAAAACTATACAAGAGAAGAAAAATGCTATAAAGACTCAAACAACATGTTTCTTATGTTTGAAGCGATTTCACATAGTTGAAAATTGTAAGTCTAAAAATAGATGTAAATTTTGTTTTCGGAGGCATAATTCAGTGATTTGTGAAGAAAGCCAGAATAAAGGGGAAATAACAGATACACTAGTTTCATCAATTCAAAATGGGAACGTAACACGAGATATTTATTTGCAAACCGCTACTGCATTAGCTATCGGAAAAGAACATAAATCGAAATTACGTCTATTATATGACTTAGGGTCGCAGAGATCATTTATACTGAGTAACGTTGCAGGAAAATTAGGTTTGGAAGTAGTGGGAGAAGGAGATGTTACAATTCACGCTTTTGGCTCTAAAGCCCCGATAAATCAAAAACGTAAGCGATACAGAATTCTTTTGAAAAATCCCGAAATGTTGAATAAAAGTATTAGGATTGAAGTATTAGAGGCACCTGAAATTAGTGAAGCTTTACTTGCCGTACCCAAGAAGAGAATACGAGATTTTGTATATAGAAATAAATTGCAATTAGCTGATAGAACCTATGGCGGTTCAAAATATTTTCGATTATCTATTTTGATCTTAAGTTATTAGTATTGGAAAATGGTAACAGGGAAGCTTCGTAGATTTTCAGGTGATCTTGTACTTTCTGAAACAATTTTAGGATGGACTGTTAATGGTTCTACTGCGTCTGAAGATGCTAATATTTTACAAACTTCAATTAGTGTTATGAAAACTGCTTCGGAGCATGTTGAGTTAGATTGGAATACCGATGTAAATAATACTTTAATGGCTTTCTGGGAGTTAGAAACTATAGGAATCAAACCAGAAAAGGAACAATCTGATATAGAGAATACAGTTTTGGAAAATTATAGTAAAACTGTTAAATTTAAGAATAATGTGTATGAAGTGCAGTTGTCCTCGAATGAAAGAGTTGTTGAATTAACGGATAATTATGAGTTAGCGAGAAAAAGACTATATAATTTAAATAAGAAATGTGAGAAATATCCAGAATTTTATGAAAAATATGCCAATGTTATAAATAATTATTTAAAGAAAGGAATGGCAGAAGTTGTTAATTTGGAGCCAAACTCAATATCTTACTATATGCCTCACCAATCAGTTATACGTAAAGACAAAACAACTACCAAACTTAGAGTCGTTTTCGATGCGTCTTCTCATTCTTCCGAATCTATTTCGTTGAATCACTGTTTATATGCGGGCCCAAATCTGAATCCAGATATGCTTGATATTTTGTTTCGGTTTCGATTACATAAAATTACAATCACTGGCGATATTGAACAGGCATATTTGTAAATTAGTTTATATCATGCAGATAGAGATGCTGTTAGATTTTTACGGATGAAAAATTCGCCTAATCCAGGGTCAAATTTAAAGTTGAAAGCATTAAGAATGACCAGAGTTTTATACGGAGCAAAGCCTAGTTCATTTATGTTATCTGCAACGATAAAACATCATATCAGTAAATACAAATCCACTTTTCCAGAAACGTTTGATCTACTTAATGATTGTCTGTATGTTGATGATTTACTCACTGGTGTGAATGAAGAGGTGGTCTCAAGGTTTGAAGGTATATGCTGAGGTTAAGACCATTTTGAAAGATGCTAATTTCAATATGCGCAAGTGGACTACAAATTCCGGAAGACTTCAATCACAGTTTGACTTAAAAGAAGAAACTATCCATTAAAAATCTGCTTATACAAAGGTTCTAGGTTATAAATGGAATACCCAAGAAGATTATTTGAAAGTTGAATTGCAAAATCTTTTGAAATATGACGATATAAATAACGGTGTAACCAAAAGAGAAGTTTTAAAGGTGATAGGAAGAATATATGATTCCATAGGAATTTTAAATACTTTTACTGTAACTGCAAGAATTCTTATGCAATACATTTGGAAAGAAGGTCTGAATTGGGAAGATAAATTGAATTAAGATATGTAGAATAAATGGATTAAGTGGTGCAAGCAACTAAGTTCTATTGAAGCTGCAAATGCTGCAAGACATTATTTTGGTGAATATTCAAAAGATGCGATTCAAGATCTACAATTACACTGTTTTAACGACGCAAGTTCCAAAGCTTACGGATCTGTTGTTTATCTAAGATATCGTGTCAGCGAAGAAATATTTACTAGTTTTGTCATTTCCAAAGTGAAAGTTGCTCCAGTCAAGAAATTATCTCTGCCAAGATTGAAACTAATGAGCGCAATAGTAGGGTCTAGGCTAATAGCCTATGTAAGTCAACATCTTTTTAAAGAAATGAAATTAGTCATTGGATCAGAGGCAATATTGAAGAATGGAAGCCATTTGTTCATAATAGGATTCGAAAAATACAGCAAAAAAAAACAAATCCAAACTTGTGGTCGCATTGCCCTGGCTCAGAAAATCCAGCCGACCTGTTAACCAGAGGTGAAAAAGCAGAATCATTTTTTAAAAATGAAGCATGGTTTAACGGTCCCAAGTGGTTGAAAGAAAATGAAACAGTTTGTCCTCAAGAAACGAAAGAAATTGATATCAAAGGTGTGTTGAAGTAGAGAAAAGATCATCAAAGAAAACAAAAATTATCGAAATTAGCTGTGTCACTCAAGAAGAAAATACAATTTTTAAAATTGAAAATTACAGTACATTGACTAGAATGCTTCGCATCGCCTGTTGGATTATCAGATTTGCGAATAATACAGAATAGACGTGTAAGTAAATTTTCAGGACCTTTGAGTGCTGAAGAAATGCTGAAAGCCGAGAAATATTGGATAAAACAGACGCAAGAGAAATACTTTCCAGAATAAAGAGAAGCATTGTTTAAGGAGAAATTAATCCCAAGAAAATCAAAAATTCTAAATTAAAATCCTTTTTTAGATGAAGATGAAATCATGCGATTAAAAGGAAGACTCCAGAATTCAAATTTAAGTTGTTCAGAAGCACATCCAATTATCCTCCCTAGCAAAAGTCATTTTATAGACCTTCAAATCAGAAGAGCGCATGAAGAAGTAGCTCATGCTGGAGTTGCCGAAACACTCGCTCAATTAAGAGAAAATTTATGGATTATAAAGGATAGGCAACAAGTAAAACGAATACTAAGGCGATGTATCATCTGTAAAAAATTCAGCACTAAACCTTACTGCCAAGACATTGCACCCCTTCCTCCAGATAAAATTAAAGAAGCATCACCGTTTGAAGTGACAGGATCAGACTTCCTAGGTCCCTTATACCTCAAAAATGGTACAAAGATTTACTTTGTTTTATTTACATGTGCAGTAGTAAGAGCAGTGCATCTAGAAATTATTATGAATTTAACAACAACCGAAATTGTAATGGCCGTTCGAAGATTCCTCTTACATCGTGGAAATTGCAAAATTATTTACACTGACAATGCTGCGACTTTCAAGAAAGCGGAGAGGGATTTACAGCAGATTTGGAACTTGACAATTATAAAGAATAACTTATCTTTCTGGGCCGGAGGATGTTGTAATTTCCGACTCAATTTCCAAACTCTTTGGTGCGAAGTAAAAAAGCAAGCTGTGTGAACTAAAATGACCCATTTTTGTTTACGATTTAAGTTTTATGTCATTTGTTGTTCCATTAATTTTCTGACGAGAGGTACGAAGTTTAAAATTGAAGATGTTTAAAGATAGTTTATGTACCGGTTTTAGTGTTAGTTTTAGTTTTAGTTTATTAAATGTCTTGTTTCGTCCAACAGTGTTCATATTCTTCGAAGTAAATACACCTTAAGCGAGATCAGCCATAATAAAAGCGTAGAATTCACGACTCAGGTGAGAAAGTTTTAGATAAATAAGATACCGTTACAATTTTTAGTAACAGAGAATATTTGAAATGATTTAGTGTACCTTGAGTTACTTAAAATTTGGAAAGAAATGCTATTCTGTTTAGTAACAATAGTAAAAATTAATCCACTCTCACAAATATCCAGTTTCATTTTATTTTATTTTATTTTATGTTTGCACGGAGTTTTATTATGCATGAAATCTCGTGACATTATTTACCAAGTAATTGTTTTTAAAATTTGTTTGGGAAAATATTTCTATCATGAAAGATTTTGAAAATGTCGCCGTTTGTGTGATGAAATGAGCGTTATTCTAAATAAAAGTATAACTTTTATAGCATTTTTTACTTTGTTTCATTATAAGTGATTAGTATACATATCTTTGTAATCTAATTATTTATGGTAACATACAATTTCTTTTTATAATATACTAGATTTTAAAAGACTTGCATATAATTTATTGGAAACTGTTAACTATTTTTCTAATAAACTAAGAATAATTAAAACAGAGTCATTAGAAATACCAAGTTTAATTTCATTAGTTAAAACATACTTTAAACAGTTTTTTTTTAAACCTTTTATTTTAAATTGAAAAAGAAATGCGTAGTTTCTTCAATAAACTTACTGTATAGCTTAATTGACGCTAGATTTTAATTTTAATTAAAACAATAATAAATTATTTTTTTTTCTTTCAACAACATCTTATTTAATAGAAAAAAAAATCTCTAAAAGGAATAAACAAAGTGTCTTAATTTTAATCTGTTTAATGTATTTACAGCATTAATTATGTTATGTACATTAACAGATTTAATAACAAAGATTTTTTTTTATTCTTATTCTTACAAAGTTAAAAAAGAAAGTTTTTTCTTCAATTACAGAATATTCAGAAATACTGGATGACTTGATTGTATTGTTCTTCTATATATAAATTCATGAAAAAAAAATTAACAAATATAGCAGTCTTTTTGATTTAAATTTGTTGCTAAAGATTTACATTAATAAAAAAATACAAAAATCACATGCAATTCCTAAGGTGCATTTGATACGCAATTGTTAATTATTTAAAATTAGTTTAGAAAAACTGTAACCTATAAATATTAATCGCTTAAGACCACAGAAGGTTAATCAACATAATAAATGTGTACTAGTAATGGAGTACTAGTAATAATAAGTGTGTACTAGTAATGGATAATGTGCCTATAATTGGATGCCCATCTTTACTGGTGAAAAAGGATCATATATCACCCTTACAAGCACTAGTGATTGATTCATAATTAAACCAACCAATATCACTCTCATCCATACTAATAAAAGTACAAATCGTTCTATGTTTGTGCGTGTGTGTGTCTGTCTGACTGGCGATGGCTAGCGAAATCTACAGCATTTACAAATCTGATATTTTAGGTGAGGATAGTACAAAATAGGTCCCGATGCACCTGAGACTCAGATTTTAATTTTTTTAAGGGCCACACACCTTTAAGTTTTTTTTTGCATTAGTTTGTTAATTACTTGCCCCTTTTTATCCTATCTCCTTCGTTTTGGAGGACCTTTATCCATTTAGTTATTCTCGACTTTCTACTCTCCAGTTATGACACCGGATGCTTGGGGCCCATTGCAGTGCCTCTTGAAATTTTTGTACAAATAAATTTTTAATAAATTCCTTCCTTTTAATCCGATCTTCATTCTTGGTATACCTTTCCCATTTAGTTATTCTCACGTTTCTACATTCCATTTCAGACATTGGGGCCGCCTGTGGTTCCGTAGGACCCGCTACGATGCCCTTGAAGTTTTTGTACACCATGCATATTTCACTCCCTAATTTTCTCACCTTCTCAGTGCATAATTTTAAAGTTGAGTCTTCGACTTTTATTCCAGGACCAACACCCTGATATTTTTAATGGGGCCCTAGGACCCCTTTTTAAACACTTACATAATATTTTGTGCATTTCTTTAAAATATTATTCGAATGAATAATTCACACCCTATACTTAATTTTGACTAATTGAAGATGTAAAGCGCCGAGTACTAAGACATTTTAAACTGTTTTTATGTTAGGGCACAGTTTTTACCTTTCAGTTGGCCCCTTTTGGGCACCTTATTATATCTCTCTTAAAAATGGTCCGATTCACTAGCTTTCTTTTTCTAACAACTTCTTAAGTCGTTCAACTACTACAAGAACAACAACAACAAAAAAATTTCTCAGACTTCAGCTACCACGGATTTTTAATATTAATCGCCTTCTTGGGGGCCTTGGTGCAGCTTCTTTAAAAATGATCCGAATTGCTTGCAATTTTCTTTAACATAGTTCTAGCGTCCGCCGATTATTTTAAAATCTACTAAAAATATCTTTATACCCAACTACATGCCAGTTAAGTCCCTGACTCATATGGTCTCGGTACAAGGCTCTTTGAAGTTTTTGCACCATAAATTGTTATTAAATTGACCCCTCTTAATGCAATTTTTATTTTTGGAACCTTTTCCCCATTTAGTTATTCTCACGTTCCTACATTCCATTTAAGACCCTGGGGCCCGCTATTGTCCCGTAGGGCCCGGTATGATGCCCATGAATTTTTTGTACACCATGCATATTTCACTCCCTAATTTTCTCACCTTCTCAGTGCATAATATTAAAGTTGAGTCTTCTACTTTTATTCCAGGACCAACACCCTCATATTTTTAATGGGGCCCCTAGGACCACTTTTTAAACACTTACATAATATTTTGTGCATTTCTTTAAACTATTATTCGAACGAATAATTCACACGCTATACTTAATTTTGACTAATTGAAGATCTAAACAGCTGAGTACTAAGACATTTTAAACTGTTTTTATGTTAGGGCACTGTTTTTAACTTTCAGTTGGCCCCTTTTGGGCACCTTAGTATAGCTCTCTTAAAAATGGTCCGATTCACTAGCTTTCTTTTTCTAACAACTTCTTAGGTCCTTCAACTACTACATGAACAACAAAAAAAATTTCTCAGACTTCAGCTACCACGGATTTTTAATATTAATCACCTTCTTGTGGGCTTTGGTGCAGCTTCTTTAAAAATGATCCGAATTACTTGCAATTTTCCTTAACATAGTTCTAGCGTCCGTCGATTATTTTAAAATCTACTAAAAATATATTTATATCCAACTACATGCCAGTTAAGACTCATATGGTCTCGGTACAGGGCTGCTTGAAGTTTTTACACCATAAATTGTTATTAAATTGACCCCTTTTAATGCAATCTTTATTTTTGGATCCTTTCCACATTTAGTTATTCTCACGTTCCTACATTCCATGTAAGACACTGGGGCCCGCTATGGACCCGTAGGGCCCAGTACAGAGCCCTTGAAGGTTTTGTGCGCCATGCATATTTCGCTCCCTAATTTTCTTAACTTCTCAGTGTATAATTTTAAAGTTGTGTCTTCAACTCTTCTTCCAGAACCAACACACTAGTATTTTGATTGGAA
This sequence comes from Maratus speciosus, assembly GCA_963932465.1. NCBI lineage: Eukaryota > Metazoa > Arthropoda > Arachnida > Araneae > Salticidae > Maratus > Maratus speciosus. The sequence continues at coordinate 312,654,497 of OZ010789.1, forward strand.
CCCTAGGGCTTTTTTAAAGCATTTTCTCAATTTTTTACGCATTTATTTAAAATACTAGCAAACCCCGCGGCTTTGCTCGCGTAATATTTGAAATATGCCAAGTGATATTTATATGTCTAATTTTTATTAAAATGGACTAAATATTTTTTTTTTATTAAAAGGTAATATTTTATTTTATTAAAAGGTACTTATTACTCTTATGAATAATTCAAAAATAACTATTTAAAACACAGTTTTATTAAACATCATTATTACACTGCATTAGGCAGAAATGAGACTTAAATTAATAAAACGAAATACAACTAAATAAATGATAATTTAGAAAATATTTTGAAACTTTTATGCTCAATTAATACGCTCATTTCAGTATTCATTTGAAGTTTTGAATTTTTTAGAAACCATCTTCTTACATCTTAAAATTAACAATCATGTCAAATTCCAGGTCTTACCACCTCTATCAACATAAAAGGCTATGTTGAAATAACATTAATTTTGAAATCGGTTTGTTATTTCCTAATATTCCTACGAAACGCAATTTAGAAAGCTTTTAAAAGGCCTTTTTTAGAACGTTTGTTGTTCCTGTGAACCTCCAGGTGGTAGAATCATCGGCATAAAATATAGCCTGTGTAGGATCAGAGACTGTTACCATTGATTCGCAACTAATGCTTTTATAATCGGTTTATATTCCCTGAAATCGCATAGAAATCGTAATTTAAGACTTTTTTAGAATGCTTTTCGCACCTCCCCTTCGCTTCACCCCTTTTTAATTCGAATTTATTTTCGACAGTCTTTAGAGAGCATTTATATTTTATAAGTAACTACCATGCCATATTTAAAGTTTCTAGCCTTTTCAGTATCACAGAAATCGCAATTTAGAAAGTTTGTAGCTGCTGCTGTGGTGGTGGCACAGACATAAAATATAGCTTATGCTTAAGCAGGTTCTGTCACCAACAATTTGTCATCAATATTTTTTTAATCGGTTTGGTATTTGATAAGATTGTATAAAAATTGTAATTTTTAACGCTTTTCGCTCACTTCATCTTTTTAAATTTGGAATTTTCTTTCGACTCTTCTTAGAAAGCAGTTGCATCTTGTAAGTAAATACCATGCCATACTTCAACATGTTAGACGCCTCAGTTGTGGAAAAAACGCAAATTAGAACATGTTTTGCTTTTGCAACCCTCAGATGGTAGTGACAGCAACATAAAATATAACCTATGTTATAGCAAGGACTGTCACCATTGATTTGCAACCATTACTTTTGAAATAGCTTTGGTATTTCCTGAGATTGAGTAGAAATCGCAGTTTAGAACGCTTTTCGCGCATTTTCACCTTTTTTTAAATTTCCAATTCTTTCGAAACTGTTCTTAAAGATCATTTATGTCTAATAAATATATACCTTGCCTAATTTTAAATTCCTAGTCCCATACCGATCACAAAAATCGAAATTTAGAACGCTTTTTTGCTCCTGCAAAGTCTAGGTGATAGTGATACCGACATAAAATAGCGTCTATGTTAGAGCAGAGGCTGTCAGCATCAATTTCCTACCATTACTTTTGAAATCAGTTTGATTCTTCCTGAGATATTGCTGACAAATCGGCATTTAGAACGTTTTAGACCACTTTTCGTGCATTTTTCTCCTGCATCTCCTCTGGGTTTGTGGAAACAGATATAAAATATAGCCTATCTTGGAGCAAGATCTGTCACCATCATTTTTACACCATTATATTTGAAATCGGTTCAGTGCTTCCTGAGATTGCATAGAAATCGCAATTTAGAACAATTTTTACAACACTTTTTGCGCATTTTGACCCCTTTTTTAATTTCGATTTTTTTAGGAAATATCCTTAGAGATCATTCATATCTTATAGCTAACTATCATTCCAAATTTCACGATTCGAGGCCCTTTCGTAACGTAAAAACCGCAATTTAGAACGTTTTCACCATCATTTTGACGCCCTTATTTTTTTAATCGGTTTGGTATTTCCTGAGATTGTGTAGAAATCACCATGTAGAACATTTTTAGAACGCTTTTCGCGCATTTTCACCGCTTTTAAATTTCGAATTGTTTAATAACTGTTCTTAAAATCCTGTATATCTAATAAATAACAAATATTTCAAATTTCATATTTCTTGTCCTTTCAGTAACGCAAAAATCACATTTTTAGAACGTTTTTTGCTCCTGCGCCACCTTCCGTGTAGTAGTACCGACATAAAACATAGCCTATGTTGTAGCAAGGGTTGTCACCGTCATTTTGACACAATTATTTTAAAAATCGGTTTGGTATTTACTAAGATTGTGTAGAAACACCATTTAGAACGTTTTTTAGAACGCTTTTCGCCCATTTTCACCCCTTTTAAATTTCGAATTGTTTAAGAACTGTTCTTAGAAATCCTTTATATCTAATAAGTAGCTAATATTTCAAATTTCATATTTCTAGGACCTTCCGTAACACATAAATTGCATTTTAGAACGTTTTTTGCACCTGCACCCACCTTTGGGTTAGTGGCACCGACATACAATATAGCCTATCTTGGAGCAAGCGTTATCACCATCATTTTGACACCAATATTTTTTAAATCGGTTTGGTATTTCCTGAGATTGTGTAGAAACTACCATTTAGAACGTTTTTCAGAACGCTTTTCGCGCATTTTCACCCCTTTTAAATTTCGAATTGTTTAAGAAGTGTTCTTAGACTTCATTTATATCTTATAAGAAACGAATATTCCAAATTTCATATTTCTAGGCCCTTCAGTAACGCAAAAATCGCATTTTTAGAACGTTTTTTGCTCCTGTACCCTCTTTGGGGTAGTGGCACCGACATGAAATATAGCCTATCTTGGAGCAAGCGTTATCACCATCATTTTGACACCAATATTTTTTAAATCGGTTTGGTATTTCTTGAGATTGTCTGGAAACTACCATTTAGAACATTTTTTAGAACGCTTTTTGTACATTTTCACCCCTTTTAAATTTCGAATTGTTTAAGAACTTGTCTTAGACATCATTTATATCTTATAAGTAACTAATATTCCAAAATTCATATTTCTAGGCCCTTCAGTAACGCAAAAATCGCATTTTTAGAACGTTTTTTGCGCCTGCTCCCCCTTTGGGGTAGTGGCACCGACATAAAATATAGCCTATGTTCTACGTTGGACTAACACCATCATTTTGATACCATTACTTTTGGAATCGGTTCGGTAGTTCCAAAGCTTACCTCCTACAAATAAACAATTTTTACCTCTTTATAATATTACTAGAAAGGTAGCCCGTCAAAAATGACGGAAATTTAGATATAAAGATATATACAATTCATGTGCAAGAATATGAGTTTTCTCGCTTGTTCCGCAGTGATAGATGAAAATAACACATTTAAAGAACGAAACACATTTATGAAAAATTGTGCACAGTAGAAGACCACTAATCTGCACAGTTTGGTTCCAAGTATTATGCAGATTTGAGGCTTTTTGCGGTCATGTCTATTCAATCTTTGTTTACATATTTTTAAATTCATATATTGGACAATTTAGATTGTTACGCCTTAAAAATAAATAAATTTTACACTTGAAGTAAGGTAAAAACTATTAAATTATCGTATACGATTTTATGAAATGGTATTACATGTGTGTGCTTCACGATCTTGATTACGACGTTGGCGAAATTGGCTGCAACTTGTCATGATCCTAATACTGTGGCCGCTATAACAAAAAAGTAACCAGATTTTAGCAAAATTTCTGATATAAAGTAGTTTTCAAAAACTTGTGTAAAATTGCAGGCCGTTCTCATGTTATGTCAGTCCTAAGAATAATATTTCTAACATTGAAGAGTTTCCATGTATATATGAAATTTAGAAAAGCTTCTCCAAAAGAAAGGTCCTGAAATGACATTGTAATTCCTCTAACTTCAAAGTTTAATCGGGCCCTGATGTTGTTTACTGAAACCTAATAAATACAGTTATTTTGAATATTACAACAGAATTAAACAGTTAAACTTATTTAACTTAAACCCGCTGTTACTTCCCGATGTTATTTTTTACTATTAAGAAAGAAAATTATTTAAATTTTTCAAATCATGCATTTATAATATTTTTCCGTCTTTAATAACTAAATAATGAAAAAATATGATTTTGTTCTGAGCTCATAAATATGACAATAAAATAATGTAACTAAGAGACATTGCAAAATTAAATCTTTGTGATTTCAAACCATAAACAAACGATACCGCCACCATTTTACCTACTATGATGTCATTAGAATATTGTCCATTGATTGTTGGAGAGCTTACTTTGTGAATGATTACCTCAATGATTTAAATTTTTTTTAAGTTTCACGATGAATGAATCACTTGTGTTTGTTTAGGTTTATGGAATGAGATATTAAGCTGTGAACCTAATTTCAACTAATGTTATCCAAGGATATATGTATTTTTAATTGAAATTAAAAACAATGTTTTGATCTCGAAATAAAAAGTTTTAGTATGTATAATTGGTTATTTCTGTTAATTATTTATTTAGGTACTTTTCCCTTATAGCGCATTTAAAAAAAAAGCTTGGCGCAATTCGGGCATCAGAAAGTGAGATGTGTTGCCAAAATATATAAACAGCTATGAAAACAAATCTAATGAACTTTTATTTTTGTTTATATATGCACTTATATACATAAAAAATCGTTTCTAAATATATATATTTTTTATATACAAATTACGACACAGATTTCAGATATGAACCGGGATACCTAACTGGCGCCAAAATGGTGTTATTTTGCTTGCTATGGTAACCCGGCCATTGTTTTTTATTTATTAATAAATTGTTTATTTACTTTTATTTTCTGTTTTTAATTATGTAAACTGTTTTGTTCTATAGCTATTATTCAAACTTTTATTTATTTATAGTTATTTCCTTTTCAAAATGATAACAAATAATTTAAAAATATATAAGTAACTGGTATTCGAAAGCGAGATTTCTGCCAAATTGGCGTCAGAGAAAAATCACGCCAACCCCGATGCGTATATGACATCTGTGCAAAAATTACGGCACAGATGTCATATTCGCCCCATATTGGCACGATTTTTGGCACAGATGTCATATTCGCCCCATATTGGCGCGATTTTTTTCGGTTGCTAATTTGGCGAAAACATCAACAGCATAAACAACATAATCCGGGTTACCACATCAAGCAAAATAACGACACTTTGGTGCAAGTTAAGTACCTGTTGCCTATATGATATTGGCGACGGAAAAAAATCGTGCCAATATGGGGCGAATATGACATCTGTACCCGATTATTTTTTCTGACGCCAATGTCATATACACACCGGCACCGGGTAGTTAACTCTCTCCAAAGTGTCGTTATTTTGCTTGATATGGTAACCCGGATGTTGTTGTGGTACAGATGTCATATTCGCCCCTTATTGGCGCGATTTTTTTCGGTTACCAATTTGGCGAAAACATCAACAGCATAAACAACATAATCCGGGTTACCACATCAAACAAAATAACGACACTTTGACGCAAGTTAAGTACCTGTTGCCTATATGATATTGGCGACAGAAAAAAAATCGCGCCAATATGGGGCGAATATGATATCTGTTCCGTTGTTGTTTATGCTGTTGATGTTTTCGCCAAATTGGCGTCGGAAAAATATCGCGCCAATATAGGGCGAATATGACATCTGTGCCAAAATTACTTTTGTTTATTATAAAAAATGGGTAAATAGCTTTTTTTACTTGTTAGTTATCCCGTCGACCAAATTACTGTCGCCAAATTGTAAGATTAAATGCCAATAATGGTTGACATTAAACATGACCATGTGTTTCTTACGTCATCAAGTGATTTTTAATTCGACGTTATATTTGTATTTTTATTAATGTTTTGCTAATTTAATTGATATTTCGTTGTTTAAAATAAAAATTATGTCAATTTGTATAATTTGGCGAGTGGTTTGGCGATTTATATAATTTGGCGAAACTGGTCGACGGGATAGCTAACAACTACCTAAATAAATTGCATACATATGGAAAAAATTGCTTGTGAGTATGAAGCAGTAAATAAGTTGTCAGAAAATACGTTGGCAAACTTCTTTCTCGCCAAGCAACTTTTCTCCGAAGTTGTACATAAGCAATGATTGCTAGAAATGCATTTTTAATTATGATATGCGCTTTTATGTTTCACTACATTTATGCATACTATACTGTGTGTATAAATGCTACAGTTCATATCCAGGGCTACACAAAATAATTCGTAAGGGTTACTGAGTATGAGAGTAAATTGCTTAAAGGTGGTTTTTAAAGGAGTTATGCGTTTTTACGCTGAACTGCATTTAGTTTACTAAGAAATGTTTGTAGAATATAGATAAAATGATATACAGGGTCACGCAAAGAATTGGATACATAACCGTCTATGGATGATAGTATCTGGAAATGTGATTTCAGTAGTTTTAAGAGTAGGTTAAATTAAATTTTGGCTAAATAGTGGCATGTAATAACGATACTATTGGCTATGGACGGTAACTGCTGAAATCAATTTTTTAATTTTTTTATGCGTCTTCTAAAATGTTTACTTAGTTATCTTATTTCCCCAAATAACGAAGTTTTGTTAAAGCATTCAGGATGTGTTGGAAAGTGTTTCATATTCTATGCTTAACGCATGATTTTTCTTTCTTATTTAGTCTTATTTTGCATTTATTTTATTTTTAATTTTTTAGTCTTATACTGCTTTATAGAAACTTAGGCACAGTTGTCATATACGCCAATTTGGCGAAAACATCAACAGCATAAACAACAACATCCGGGTTACCATATCAAGCAAAATAACGACAGTTTGCCGCCAGTTAAGTACCCGTTGTGTATATGACATTGGTTTCAGAAACAAATCGCGCCAATATAGGCCGTATATGACATCTGTGCCGAAACTTTAATATTTAATTTTTAAACTCTTCGCTCCACACCCCTTATATATAGTACAAACTATAACACAGATAGCGCAAAATAATAGACATTTTGGTACTTTTCTACTGTGGGAGCTTTGGCGTTTTTTTTTAAAAAATGCTTGGTGTAATTTGGGCATCAGAAAGTAAAATTTGGGTTCGTTTCCGTTATACGGATACCATTGTCGCCAAGCGTAATAGATGGCGCAAAATGAAAATCACGTGAATTGAAGCATTTGAAAAATAAAAGAAAAAGCATTGTCGATACTAAAGTGAGCATTTAAAAAATATAACATTTGAAAATTCCAGACTTTTACGAACTATTTCATTAAATCACAATTATATACTTAAAATAAGTGAACAAATAACTGTTATAAAATAAAGCAAAAAAAAATAAAACTCATATTAAACTGCTGGCATAAAATTACAAATATCTTTTAGCATTTTGAAATAATTGGCGCATTAGCATACATTTTGGCATGATGTCCGTATAACGGAAAAATATCGAGATTTGTTGTCAAATCATATAAACAGCTATGAAAACAAACTTGATGAGCGTTTTTGTTTGTTTTATATGTTTATTTTATATGTATATTATTGATGTTTTTATGTACAAATCACATCTGTTTCTTTATAAAATTAGAGAAACGTCTTTTTTATATTAAATAAATCGTATAAATAGCGAAAAAAATGCGTGTGTATATAAAATGAAACAGTGGATAGGTTCCCGGAAAATATGTTGCCAAATTTCCTTTTTCGCCAAGGCACCTATACTGGAAAAGTACCTAAAGCACATTAAAATCGCGCAGTTAGGAGCTTACACAGTACAGCGTCGTCTATTGGCGGTTATTTTATTAGTAGCATCGGGAGGAAGATGTAAAGATGTACTTTAAATTCTCACTCATAGATTTTGAAAAATATCTTAAAAGAGCGGAGTTTAAATTAAATTTTGGTGACCTCCTTTATCAAAGATTAATGGTTTTAAATGGGAATTTCGCCAAATTAGCCAGCTATCACCAAGTTGGCTAACATTTGGCGCTACTGTGGTAACCCTGCATTAGTTTTTTTCAACAATTACTCATTTCAATGAGGCGGTCCTACCGGAATCGTGAGGGACACACAGAGACTTGGATTTTATATAAATAGATAGTATAGATAGATTATTCTAATGAATAATGAACAATAATGAATAATAATATTATTCTAATGCAGCATTTTGAAAAACTATCCGATTTTATTACAATTTTCTGTAACATAGTTTTAGCGTCCTCCAGCTAATTTAAAAGTACCAACTATATTCTAAGTAGGATCCTGGCCCCCAGGACCCGGTCCTTCTTTATACCACAGCTTCTACCTTTTTCAAACATTAATCTCCCTTTTCGGCAAAATCTTACGTTTACTCACTATAGCCGTAAATTAAAAATGGCTTTTGAGTAGCTTTAGATCAGGTATGTTTATTAAATATCGCGCTAATGTTAAAATTAATTTCTGAAATTTACAGGAGGGAGCGCCTTCCACCGCTTGGGAGCGTATTCTTTCGTCGGGTTCAAAGTAGAGGTCTACACGGGCCGGGCCGGCGAAATGAAAGCGCATTTTCAAATGGGCCAGGAAGGGCCGGCAAAAAAATTGAGCGGGCCAGGCCGATAAAGAAAAAAAAAATTAGACGAAACGAATAAAATATGAGCTATTTTCAATGAATGACTTCGCGAGAATAAATGTAAACGTACGTCACAAGCCGATGCTAGTTTGAGAAGATCAGTACAGAAATGCAACATGCCAGCGTAGAGATCGGCATCGGACTGTTACATGGTGTCTTATCAGGCTTGCTTTTTTTTTTTTTTTTTTTACATAGTCAATCCGGGCCGGAACTTCAATTAATTGTTTCAAGGATATGCAGGGCAGGCCAGGCATATGCTTAGTAAAAATATTAAGAACGATAATGAATCTCTGTTAACGTAATATTTGGAAATATACCTTAAGGTTGTTCTCAAATTCACTGCTCAACAACGTGAAACATTGGCACATTTTCTGACTAATTTTTAACTGTAAAGGCATACAATTGACAAGCCTGACTGAGAATCGAATAGCGTTTTCCATTTTTGATAAATAAATTACTTGTCGAGTTATAAGAGATTCTTGTCACGTGACTGTAGGTTTTTATCCTTCCCTGTGCTGTCGCTTCTGGAAACTTGATTCAAAACGTTAACTTTGACAGTATTTTCTCAAATATATATTGTCTTTATCAAACAATAGATAACACCATTCGATTACATAGTTTCTGAATAAGAACTCCTGCCAATTTTATGCGTTTCCGAAAATAAATGAATTCAAAAATGTGTCAGAAAGAAGCTCCTTTGGATTTTAGAAAAGCCTTAATAAATGAAAGAGAAAAATTTTCACAAATCTACTTTTTATTATATGGCTTCAAAAGTTATAATGTTTTTAACTCTTCTTTTCTTTCGTTTATTCTAAACTACATTAATCTTTTAATGAATCCTTATTTGAATGTTGAAACGTCTAAGAATCTAAATAATCATTAAAGTTACTATTGTGTATTTTCTGTCTTGCGAACGCATCGTAATTTTAAAATATACTGTAAAATTATCCCATAAATATGTATGCTGTATTCTTTAGAGGAATCTTAATTATATTTCGGGGGAAATCTGGCTGGGTCGGGCCGGTTTTCGCTGATTTATGCACGGACCGGGCCAAGATATTTTTTTTATTAATCTTTACACCGGATCGGGCCAAGATAGCATTAGTTTGGACCGGGTCGTGCCCGGGCCTGGAAATTCCGACAATGCAGACCGCTAGTCCTAAAGGCATAATTTCAATGTGATTTTGTTCATTCAACTTAGATGACAATTCTGTACTACGAAATTTTATCTTAAGCTTTAGTTACCAACATTTTCGAACATTAATGGTGCGTTCTTTTTTAGGGTTCTATGGACTTGATTACTACGTGGTTTGGCTCACTCAACTTGGCTTTTGATTATCTGCTGAACGTGTAAAGCATTTCCGATGCATGCAGCTTTAGGTAGCGGAGACACAGGACCTATGTTCGCTCGAAAGCGTATTGTTGGAAACACACAATATCATACAAACTTGAGTTTTCTTTAAGGTTATTATAACAGGCCCAGGGCAACACCGGGCGGGTCAGCTAGTTCCTTATAAATCCATTTCTTTTAAAGGTAACACATTAAATTCTTTTTTTTTTCATTTGTTATCACGTTTTTCCAATTTTAAATGGCTGTCCATTACTCATACATCTAGTTTAACCCTTATATCAATCGCAGGATACACGGGTACCTTTTTTCGCTTTTTATCCCAATTTCAAGGTGCTAATATAAAAAGAAACTAAAAGGAATTTAGATCCCCATTATTTGTAGTATTCAATGTCCATTAGTATAATCACTTTAAAATTAGGAATTTTTTTCATTACTATTTTGAGGTATTATACATTTTTATGCCTTTCCTAAATGACCAGGGTACCCGGGTACCTATGCGAATTTTCTCTGGAAAAATACAGTAGATTATTTAGATTTAGATCAATAAAACTTTAAATTAATTTAAATATAAGACTTAGACATATTTTTTAAGGTAAGAAATATAGCATTTATATGAAATTTTGTGGACAAGCTTTTACAATAGCAATAAATGTAAGAATGTGCATCACGAACTGGCTTTCCTCATTGCTTACATGATTGTCTGGTTTTTCTGTGCCATTTGTGAGGCTCTAATAAGAACATCTGACGCCAAATGTTTTATCTTTCCGTTTTCATCCCACTTTAAGCTTTTTGGGTGAGTTCTGAAGGTGTGGCAGCTTCAAATAAGGATAAAGTTTTTTCAGTATTCTTTCAATACCCGATTTGGTTAAAAAATGTCTTATAGCCAGCACATATTGCGATTTATTTTGGAATTTCTTATAGGCTCTGACATAATCCCCACAAAAACAGAAGGCGATTGTCTGTTTTATGTCTAACCATATCATTATTAACAGTATGTATAATATATAATGTAAGCAGGAAGTGTTGGTGTATCCACAGTATTGATAATTAATAATTCAAGTGGCCAAGTGGTTGTACGTCTGTGTTATATATCTCCCGATAATTTATCCATTATATTTACTCCATACTTCGTTTCATTATAAACCTGCACCATTTTGAGTTTCTCTTTTGGTCTCGTGATTGTTTTATCATGATGCATACTAGACATTAGAATGACAGCTTTGTTCCTTTTTGGAACGTAAACTTGTGTAATCGAAGAATCCAAATTCTGTGGGTAAAACTTGCGCGATTTTGATGTCCTGATTTCTTGAGAAATATAAGGTTTGTTTCTTTTCAAAGGGCCAACCATTGTGAGCTTCCAGTATAATAAATATTTGGCCAAAGAAAGAGAAGAAAAAAGATTTCCCCATGAAGATGTTTCTTTCAGAATCCTTGACTGAAGCGAATAAGTCTTTCACAAGTCTTTCACTTTGGTTTATTTCAGTGTCAGTACCTGTTTTTTTGTGCACAGTTGCCTCAGAAGATAATATGTTTTTGATTCATATACCCACCATATTTTGATGCCATATTTAACAGCTTTAGAGGGAAATTATTGCGTGAATCTTGTTCTTCCTGATACGGAAATAACTGATCGCCAACCTTTACGTGTTTTGTCGGTTTGTATTTTTCAATAGCTTTTGATTCAGTATAGTCCATAAATCGCGAGCTGCTACAGCTTTATCCTTTTACAGTCGCTCCACTTGTGTATCCTGGTTTTCAAACCGAATAAATCTTAGAATATTCCAGAATTGGTTCATAAACTCACTTGCCCGATATGCGTTTGTTTTTCTGATTTCTAATGTATGAAATTTGTTTTAATTGTTGACACGTGACGTTATTAATATTCCTAAAAATGTGCCAAGTTCCACTACTTTAAATGGGAGGCAGTTACATTCTATGAAATAGGGGTGTTTTATGGCTGCCGTAGTCCGGTAGCGTAGTGGTCAGAACGCCTGCCTGCCACGCTACAGGCCGCGAATTCGACTCCTGGCTGGGCAAGGTTCAATCAACCTTTCATCCCTTCGGGGTCGATAAAACGAGTAGCAAGCTTGCTTGGGAACTAAACACCGAGGGTCTCGTGTTGGGCTCACCACCTGGACGGGCCACATGATGCATAGCACCTCGAGGCCCAGGGTCAAGTAAACAGAGTGTGGCACTGTAGGCGCTTATACTTTTTAGATCGTACAGCCACAGATTTATTTATCTTTTACTGTGACTCTCGAGTGTTAAAATCGCCCCGGTATCCGGGTATCTCCGTCATTGGAGATAAGGGCAAATTTTGGTCATTGACATAAGGATTAATACAGTAGACTCTACATCGGTCGACACTCACGCTATTAGGTTTATTGTATTCAAATGTGTATAATGCGTATCATATTAAAACGACAAAATTTATGTTTCTCATATTGGGCGAAAAAAAATTATGATTTTTTTTCCCTCAAATATAAATTCCCATATTTACTCACGATGATTTGGATTCGAGATCTATCCGCTTTTTTTTAAATACCATATTATGGAATATAGATAGAAATGGTTAAACTTAAGAAGCAAATTAAGCGAACTAACAGTTCTAAAACCTCAAGAATAATTCAGATTCCACCGATTTTTAAAATAAAAAGAAATTGACATGTTTTCCCAAAAATCAAAACATTCAAAATTTATTAAGAAATGAAGAAAATATAACAAAAGTTGAGTTTAAGAAAATGTCAAGTAATACAAAATTGATCAGTATTTCCCTAAGAAAATTAAACATATCTCTAAATCGTCAGATGAATTTGAAGTTAATCTGAAATAAATTATTCTGAAGATGGCGAAGTCAGGAAATTAAAACAAAAGTTTATTAAAAAGAAGCCTGGTGATAGAAAAACTTTTTCAAAAGAAAGTAAAAGTAAATTTGACTTAAATTCCGAGAAATTCACTCCGAATTCCGAAGTCGACAATTTGACCGATTTTGGAGAGTATGGTGAAATGGTGAGTATGGTATTTGAAAATCTGCAGATTTTAAAGATGATGTTAAATTACGAAGAAATAAGAAGAATATATCGCTATTGGACGCCGATTATGAAAGGCGATGGGACGTCTTAATCAGGTCTATTCAAGCTTATAAACAAAACCATTAAACTGTTTCATTAGCTGTATTTGAGATCAAATATGACGTCTCGAGCACCTTCCGTTCAAATACTATTTTTAAGCATTTTTTTTTCTTTTTTACGTTTTTGCTACATTAAACGTCACCAATGTGTTAAAAACCGTAAAAGAATATTTACGATTAATTAGGTGTTACTGCTAAATTTAAAATGAGGTAAATAATTTTTTATGAATAATGCGCATAAAGCATATTATTGATTAATTAAAAAACAATAAAATATAAATATCAATTATCGTAAGCAATATTCTTTAATTCATTTAATACAACAATAAACCGTTGAAAAAAAATTCTGAGTGGCAGTAAAGATAATTCAACAGATTATGTTTTCAGTCACAAAATTTTTAACAGGCGTAAATGCGCAGTTAATTAGCTCACAGATAAAACTAAAAATAGTATAAGCAAATTTCTATTTACAGCATATATATATATACTTTATTTTAATTACAGATGAAGCAAACAATTTTTTCTGACGAGGAAGAAAGCTTTTAAAGTTTTCTATTTTTTAATCTTTCAAAAACACCAGCAATATTTATATGTTATTTTATATAATTTTGTAAATAAGAGGCATTTGTTTTTTTACCATTCAAGTATTTTATGAAAATTCCACTTAGATGTTGTTCAATGCGATATTTCATTTTTATTACATGAAAAATCGCATTGAAGAAATTGTGTTTCATTGAAAATACACCCATAACTTGTTTATAATTGTAATTGTATTGATTTTCCATTTCTTATGTGACGTTAAGCTCTTTCAAAACTACAACTTCACTAATATTTCAGAAATTGTTTAATTAAATAAAATAGTTTTACTATAAAAATTTGTTTCGTTTTAAGGTTTTGAAAAGAATCTAATAATTCTGGCTACGAAAATTTAAAAAAAAATTCATTGATTACAGATTTGATAAAAAGCTAAGAAGCATGAAATATGGATAAAATCAACTTTTCACGACACTGCATGTCAACAACTTATTTTTTTCGCACTCATTTAGAAGTGTGAATAATAATTTTTTAAGGTAACTTCTTAGAAAAATATTTATTACGTAGTTTTGAAAAAATATATTTACCCCATTTCCGCCCTTATTTAACTGGAAATTTAGTGGGTCTCAATAACTATATGCAAAACTTTATCATATTTCTAAATATTGTAGAAAACTTGATATTTATCTGCTTTTATCAAACATACAGTGTTAATAGTTTAATAAATTTGTTATGATTACTTAAATTACTTAATTTAATCTTTAACCTTTTTAACTTCTGTTGCTACATTTATATTCACTACAATAAATATTATAAAATACGTCCGCAAGATCTTTTAATTTATCCTGTGAACAATTTATGGAAAAAAAAATCTAACGCTAATCTGAAATTTGTCAAATCATGTTTCAAATGTAAAGCAGTATTTTTATGTTTTAATTAACTGCTGTAGCATACCTATTAGGGCCACCACATTGAATTTGAGACATTGTCGATTTTAAGCTACAACAGACTGCTTATTTAAATTAAATTGGGTTGCGATGTAGAGTCTTAATTGAAACCAGAGGTCGGAAGTAGCGCGCTAAGATAACTAATCTACAGTAGTCTGTATCTTTTGCAATAATTTTTAGTTTACTGCAGTACATTTTAAAGAAGGTTTTGTAGCGAGTAGCGCGATATAAAACATCAGTAATTCGTAAGAAAAATCGGCGCTACATTTAACTCTACTTCAGGAGGAGAAAATGTACCACTCTACAAATCATATGGCAGTAACTTGCTACTTTTGAGCAAAATTTGTTCTGCTGAACAATTTACGAATCTCAGTGGCATACCTCACCTGAGCGTATAGCAAGGCATTTCATAGCATGAAGCCATTGATTTTTCTCATTTATTACTCGCCGCTAAAGTGAAGCACTAGCCCTATAAAGGAATTCTTTTCCTTGTTGCAACGCTTGTCTATTTATTCGTTATTAGGTCTTCAAGTTTTAATGTCAGGTTTCTTATTAATTGGAATTGCTTTATTTACAGATTTATTCATTTGAGTTAATAGAGTTAGATTTAATTGAGTTAATTTGAGCTAATATGATTTGTTTACCAATTAGAATAATTGTGCTAATATTAATCTAGATTTATTTATTGTTTACATTTAGAATTGCTTTTCTGTAACTTTCTAGACTATAAAATTAGACAATGCATCGTAATTAAATCTCAACCAAACTGAATACAATTAACATATTAACAGTGCATTTGAGAGTAAACCATTGTATTAGTAAATACACGTTAACCATAATTATATCCCAAATGCAATAATTCTTGTAAGTATAATAAATAAGATTTATGCAACTGATTCGTGTCTTTAGTTTCGACGGGTAAATTGATTTTTTTGAGGGGTAAATAATTTTTTAAATCATGAAGTAGCGAAGTAGTGACTACTTTCAAAATCAGTATGTAGTGGCTTCTTTGTCTAACAAGTACTTGTAGTCTTAATTGACTACAATTTCTTCAAAGAAGTTGCAGTTATATTTAGCTACGATAAAAAAAGTATGTATTTCGATCCTTGATTTAGCTTAATAGTGTCCTCTTCCTTATGTCAACACTCAGTGACACAATAACTGAAAGATTGATAATTCAAAAACTCACTTACGTTTATTAGATTTATGGCTCAAACGACTATCATTAATAGATTCGAAATTGGGCACAAATATCACTATAAATAAGGATTTGCTCACAATTTCAATAACTATCTAACTGTCATTAAAGCTAATAACCTGCGGCTGCCAATCAGCTTTGTTAAATGATATTCTAATTTCACTCATACCAAATCTACAAATTCTTACTCGACTATATTCTACACTGTGTATTAGCGTGGGTCGAATTTATTTCTTTTTAAATTTTGAAACGCCTGTGGTGAGAAAAGTTGGGTATTGTGACAATAAACTCACATACCAATTTTTATCAAGATTCGAATATGGTAATACTTGCGTCCAGGTAATTGAAATGTATGATTTACAGAGCTTTATGCCTACATTTCTCGATTTCTGTAAGTGATTTTGAAACATATGCACTTTTGGTATATTTTTTAAATTATATGCTTTACAAGTGGACCCTATGTTCTCTTATATCCAAATTTCTCAGGCTTCGTGATTAGATCTTTGAAATTAAAATTTGATCTTTTCATGGATTGTTTCCAATTTTCCTTTCATCATTTATTAACTATCCCTCAATTTGTTCGAAAGACTATTTTTTGTACAAATGCATTTTAATCCTAACACGGTTATGTAATTAGAATTAGTAGGTTATAATTTTGATATCATTTATGAAATATTCCAAAAAAGATTTTACTTTGACAGATATACTAAAAATAAAATGTAGATAACAAATAAAATAAAATGTAGTCTATGTTGTAGATTTCAAGAAACATTATTTATTACAATACTAATAAATTTAACGCAAGAAATTCCCAAACTTCTAATTATTGATAAAATCATCATTATTGCCTTTGTATTGTGATTTATTTTCGAATTTGTTAAATGTACTCCTGGACTCCATAATAGAACGAGCCATAACATCGCAGGCAACATAACCACAAACAGCAGAAGATGCTTCTGTGATAAGTTTCACTCCCCTCTCTACTGATTGACTGTAGCAAGTAAGATTCATAATAGTAATCCAAAGAGAAACAGGTCCACTATTTACCATATCCTGCAGACCATCAGTTGGTGTACGTCTTGTTAGTGAAGGTTCTGTTAACTTACAGCTTTGCTAATTTATAAGTTCCGAATAGTCATTTGCGTTGAAATTGATGGTTGGGATGACAAAAGATCTGGTTTCGTCAGATGGAATACTCCTTGCCTTTATTAATTTCCTGAGGCCCAACTGTCTTATTATGTTCTTGATCATCTTCTAACATAGTCAGAAGTAAATTTTCTGGATGAGAAAAATAACCGTTTCTTTGAATTACAGGATCAACAATGTTATTAAGTCTTGTCTAAGGTACTTGGTTTGCTAGAGATGTTTAGCTTCATACTTAATTGAAGGTTCCGATATGATTTTGAACCACATTGGGACCTAAACCTTGCAGATAAATTCCACCAGTGTTTTCAAATGAGAAGAGGGGTTACGCGTTCCAATATGCAAGCGTAATACTCTACTTGCTGCTGTCATCCATCTCGCTTGAGATAGCATCCCTGGTAATTGATTACTTCCGTTTTCTTGACAAACACCAGATGAAAGTGCTTCGGAAATCTGATAAAGGTACTTCTGATCTGTGCTGAGCTCTGAAAAGTTCGGCTCAGGTAAAATCACTTCAATTTTCTCAAAATCCACGACACAATATTCGTGACATTTTTTCAACTGTTTTCCAATAATTATCGAGAAGGTACTTGGTCCTGTGGTACTTCCGTCTAAGTGATGCAGAAGGTAACGCAATGGTAATTCATTTCTATGTAACTGGCATATGATTCACTGTAACTTTCTACCTATGTGCTGCTCAAATCGTAAAATTACACCAGCTTTCGATCCGGTATTAACTTCTGTACCATCGCAGCCTACAGCAAAGAGATCTGATATTTTAATTGTATTTTTATTAGTAAATTTATTAATATTTGACGCTATCATATCTAATTTTCCATTTCTAGGTGTGACATGGCTTATATATTTGTTCCCAGGTTCCTGCAGTAACACAAAGTAATACCTGGTTTACCAGACGAGTTGTCATTTGTTAATGTTTTGTCTTTGGGCCAAAGTACAAAGCTTGCAAAGTGACACCCTTTTCTGCTTGTTCAGTTTGCAATTTTAAGCGCAACTTCTTTCTCTCACATCTCATCTTGCTCTTATCAATAACTTTAGATGTGTTGCCATGTGTGATGATGCCTAAATCTTCTAATATAGAATCATTGCCGCTGCACGATCAGATACTTTCACTCTGTCAGCAATTTTTACCGCTGTTGGGAAGGAAAGTCTCATTTGGAAATTTCCACCACGTATCTTGATTATTGTTGATTGCAATGGGATGAAATCTTGATCATGGGGGTCTGATTCACGATAGCCGTCGGATTCAGATTAACTATCTCTTTAAGTTTGAAATTCAACAGACTGTGTTTCTGTGACATTGTATTCACTTTTTGAAACTGGTTGTGCTTTTAATTGTTTCCTCCTTCCTTTTTCCCTCTGTTTCATTGTAGTCTTCATGTCTACATTAACAATGAACATTTTTTCTGACTGATCTTTGATCAAGAAGGAATTCCTGTTCTAAAACAGACACTTTTCATGATTTTTCACAGGTACATGAGGTGAAGTTCTTACACTTGCAGGAGGAAATGTCAAACAAATTTCCCTTTATCTCTTTTTGAAAAGCATGGTCTTTAGTGTTGCCAGATTGTTTCTTCCAATTACGTTTCAACTTCTTTAACTTCTCCTGGTATGATTTTAGTAGTGAAGCACGTTGTTGGTGAGATACAATTGGAAGAGAGGCCTCCTTCCAAATGGACTTAACGTTCTCAACCACCACACTAGATATTTCCACAAATGTCTGATCTTTTTCCAAAGAGTTTTGTTGAACATCTAGGTAATACTGGAGCACATTCTCACAAGTAAGAAGGTTACTCATACTAAGTTCCTTTGGGCAACCTAAAACAGGATCATATGATAACTGTCTAGCTTTTGATGATATTGCTTTTGCCATGTTGAATAAAACCACTTTCACTTCACTTCAACAATGAAGAAACAGGATATTTCCTATATCCTAGTCTGAAACAACATAATATGTATTAGTAAAGTCTAATTAACAATATTAAGATAATAGTTATTAGTAACGTCAATGCAGTATTTAGGTTATTTATTTAATAATGGGAGTACTTAAAAATTCTTTACAAAAGTTTAAAGATATTGAATTACATAATTATATATAAAAAAAAGATTAAAAAATGATATTGAATGTCAGCTATTTTCAAGAAATTGTTAAATACTTAAAAGAAAATTTAAAAAAAAATCCAAAAAATGGTCAAATTTAAATTTCGAAGGTTCACTATGAAGACTGAGAAATATTGAAATAACAGAAAATTCTGTTCACTTGTAAATAATATGATTAAAAAACATGCGAAAAGAAGTGCATACACTTCAAAATCCCTTACAGAAATCGAGAAAAGTAAGCACAAAATACTGAAAATCGTATATTTACCATCATAGGAATAACGAAAAGTTCAACGACCTGGAGGCAGGACCATATTTAGATCTTGTTAAAAATATGTGTGTGAGTTTATTGTCACCATACACAACTTTTTTTCACAGCAGGCGTTTGAAAAAAAAATCGACCCTCCCTACTGTGTATCCTTCAGAGCACGTGCTGCCCTCCAAAATGGTAGACTTGTATCGAAAGATTTTAGAAAGTGTTTTCGATCCAAGATATGGCGATAAGGACTGTGGATCCAGCTTATATACTTTGCAATTGGGCCATCATAATCGAATTTGCACAAATTGCAGCGAAAAGCACCATCCTCAGAATCCGAGAGCTACAAACACATTTCGGAAAATAAAGTAAAATGAGAGATTGATGTCGCTATTTCGTACGCAATTTAATATCGACATAGCGTTCATATAAAAAAAAACCCTTTATAAGAGAAAGGCTATGCCTTTAACGTGTGATTTCTGTTTGTAACTTCAGTTGCTATAATTGTAAATTAAAATATTGTTTTAAATATAAGCATTCTGTTTAAATATTTATATAAGTAAAGGAACTTTCTATTTAAAAAAATTATGCTATACAACTTTAGAACATACGTTTTCAAAAAATTTATTAAATGTAACATCTGTTACGTTCAACGTCTATTATAAGACCTCCTCTACTGCATCTTTGAAACTCCCGCTACAAGATTTTTGTAACAGAAGTAACCTCTATTAATAAAATAATCTAATTTTTTCGTTCTTAAACCTGTGTGAATCAGATTTAATAATGATAAACGAAGAAGTCCATCAAGTTCTTTTTTTATTATCACACAATGTACTATTTAGTATTTTACAAAATACCTGTATTATGTATATAGATTGCCTCATTTACTACATCGGTAATAAACATATTGTTATAATGATTAACTTTACTACTGTTTTTTTATGTTTTAAAATACTGTGCTTTAAACGAAAGAAAACTATTGCTAAAATTTTATATAAAAGTATAAATTTTTAAGAAAGTATTTGAATCATAAATTAAGCAAATTTTGTCCAGTAACACGTGTTATATCTTTTTTGCTTTAGGTACAGTTTTTAAAGTTGTATTTGAATTTTCAAATTTTTTTTCATAAGTTCAAATTGTGAAGATATTGCATACTCATATTGGAGATATTCATGTATTTAATCTTATTCCAAACATTAATTTTCGTTTTCTTTTATTACAAAATGTATGTGATTCAATAAAAGAATAGTTACTATCCTGGATATCTGGTATATCTGAATAGAAATCCGTTAAATGGGTAACGCAGATGGTGATATAAGGGCTTCAATGGGTGTTATCGGATTAAACAATATTTCTTTTATTCAGTAAAATCTGCATTTTAATAAAACGAGGAAAAAAATCTTGAATTGCAAATGTAAAATTGATAGACACGTACAAAATTTTACTTATTACAAAATGTATGTGATTCAATAAAACAATAGTTACTATCCTGAATATCTGGTATATCTGAATAGAAATCCGTTAAACGGGTAACGCAGATGGTAATATAAGTGCTTCAATGGGTGTTATCGGATTAAACAATATTTCTTTTATTCAGTAAAATCTGCATTTTAATAAAACGACGAAAAAAATCTTGAATTGTAAATGTAAAATTGGTATCACACACATACAAAATTTTACTTAAGGCAATTTAGTTAAAAGAAATCAAAATAATGTTCATTACAAAAGTTTCATTTAAATATGAATATTCTTTAAAAAACTTTATTTATAGAGATGGGTTTTTGTTAGTTTCTACTATTTATCGATTAAATATACATGTGATTATTCATCTTAACACATCGAACCGAAGAAAGCAACATAGTAATAAATAAAAACTTTTGTGGAAATCTAAATCACAAAAATCAACGTTTAAACACTCAATAAATACATTTGGTAATGTGAATAAAACCAGAGGTATACATTTCGTGATTTCCAGGATTCACATCATCAGTGTATAAAATCTATGCATAAAAACAGTAACCCCCAACTACATGCAAGGCAAAAACCCAAATGTCAGATAACACAGCACCTAAAGACCATCAAATTCCAGCAACCAATGAAATCAAAGCGGAAGTGAAGCTTCATGACACAACAAATCCATCCAGAATGTTGAGATGTAAGGTACACTAGATAAATAATTAAGCAAGGAGTTTTTAAATCTCTGAATGTGAACAGTTTAAAAAAAATTAAATCTAGAGGAGCAATGCATTTTTTATAATAGTAGGTGAGTCAAAATTGTCAAAAAAGTCTTAATCCGGAGGAGTGATGCAATTCTTGATAATAGTTGCTAAGTCCGTTTTGACTCAGCTGCTATTATCAAGAAATGGATTACTCCTCTAGATTTAGACTTTTTTGAAGCTGTTCAAATTCATAGATTTAAAAACTCCTTGGTTAAGGATTTATCCAGTGTACCTTGCATATCAACTTGAGTGGATTTGATGTGTCACGACACTTCACTTCCACTTTGGATTAATTGGTTGCTGGAACTTGATGGACTTTCGGTACTGTGTTTACTAACATTTGGGTTTTCGCCTTGCATGTTGTTGGGGGGATACTGTTTTTATACATAGATTTTATACACTGATGATGCGAGTACTGGAACTCACAAAACGTATGCGTTTGGTTTTATTCACATTACCTAATATATCTATTGTGTGCGTAAACGTTTATTTTTCGTGATTTAAAGCCATATAATCACTGAAAAATGAAAATATATGTATTTCAAATTAAAATTTCGATTAACTAAATATTTATCTTACTTACGACAAACGTTCAATTTTATTTGAGGTAATAAAAAGGGTGAATTAATTTCAAATATATCAAAATACATTTGTCGAAATCGAACATAAGGCGAGAAAAAAGAAATTCACTGTCTTTTTTTATGTTTATGTAAATTACAAATTATGTGCAATACTTGCAATCAGGAAAGTGAAAAACATTTGTTTTGTCACACCAACATTTTTTGTTGTTTAACTTGTCTTTTAAATATTTAAATATTTCAACAGCTTTTTCAAGCAGAAATAAAAGTTATAGACCAATAAACAGTATTTTGTTAAATCACTTGACATGAATAAAGATTTTTAGCAAATGCACTTTCACTTTAAAGGGAAAAAAAAAAGATTTCTTTAAACTTTTCAAACGGTATTAAAAATAGTATTTTGTTTTGTTTTTGGTGCTAAAAATATGATGTTGTGTAGTTTTTTAATGTAATAATAAAAATAATCATTAGTATTTTAAATATATATTACATGGCTCATGGTCTGTGCTTTTTAGGTAGCTTTCATTACAAAAAAAAACTACCTATTGCAGCCGTTCGGAAGAAAGCGATTTCAAAAAATTTTTGTATATTTTCATCGATCATGACCCCCACACCCCGAAACCACCCTCCGTTCAAAATTTATATATATATATATATATATATATATATATATATATATCTGACCTATGTCACACTGTAACTCCCGTAATTATGAACCGATTTCGATGTAATTCGGTGTGTACATAGTACATACCAATGTCTCGGCCGAGTCCGTTGGCCAGCTTCATCCGCCGTTTTGTTTCAAAATGGCGACCATTTAAAAGTTTTAAAAAAAATTAAAGCTTCAAATGTGGTACCAAAAATTTAAAAATGGAAAAATATTTTTTTCTTATGTATTTGACCTTTATACAAAGATTTCGGAGCAGTTTTTGTTTCGTCTATATCTTAAAAAATGGCTGAGTTATAGCATTTTGAATTTCTAGCGTGGCTGACAATTTGAAACGTCCTGAATTTTGTCACGCGATAAAAGGCGTATTTATGAACCGATTAGGATGTAACTTCGTTTATACATAGTACATACCAATGTCTCGACCGGGTTCGTTGGCCAGCTTCACCCGCCATCTTGTTTAAAAATGGCGGCCATTTAAATTTTTAAGAAAAATTTAAATTTGAAATGTGGTACCAAAAATTGAAAATTGAAAAAATATTTTCTTCTTATGTGTTTGACCTTGATAATAAGATTCGGGAGCAGTTTTTGTTTCGTCTATATCTTAAGAAATGGCTGAGTTATAGCATTTTGAATTTCTAGCGTGGCTGACATTTTGAAACGTCCTGATTTTTCTCACGTAATAACAGGCGTATTTATGAACCGACTTGGATGTACCTTGGTGTGTACATAGTACATACAAATATCTCGACCGATTTCGTTAGCCAGCTTTATCCGCCATCTTGTTTCAAAATGGCGGCCATTTAAAAAAATAAAAAATTAAAAAAAATTAAATGAGATACCAAAAAATTGGAAAATGAAAAAGATTTTTTTTGTATGTGCTTGCCCTTAATACAAAGATTCCGGAACAGTTTTTCTTTCGTCTATATCTAAAAAAATATGTCTGAGTAATAGCATTTTGAATTTCTCTTGTGGCTGACATTTTAAAATGACCTGAATTTTGTTACGCGATAACAGGCGTATTTATGAACCTATTTGGATGTAACTTGGTCTGTACATAGTACATACCAATGTCTCGACCGAGTTCGTTGGCCAGCTTCATTCGCCATCTTGTTTCAAAAGGGTTGCCATTTAAAAAAAAAAATTAAATTTAAAATTCAAAATGAGGTATTAAAAAATTGGAAAATGAAAAAGATTTTTTTTTATGTGTTTGGCCTTGATACAAAGATTCTGGAGCAGTTTTTGTTTCTGAAAATTTGTTCTTTTGTTGATATCTTAAAAAATGGTTGATTTATAGCACTTTGAATTTCTAGCATGGCTAACATTTTGAAACGATCTTGTATTTGTCACGCTATAACACACGTATTCGCCTATTTCGATGTAAAAAGGCATGTGGATAGTATACATCAACACCTCGACCAAGTTCGGGCCAGATTCATCAGCCATCTTGTTTCAAAATGGCGGCCATTAAATTAAAATATATATATATATTTAAAGTGAGGTGCAAAAGAATTAGAAATTGAAAAAGGTTTCTTTCTTAAGTATTTGATCTTGATATAAGGATTCAGGAGCATTTTTTGTTTGTCTTTACCTTAAAAAATGGCTCAGATATAGCAGTTTCAATTTCTATTGTGGGTGACATTTTGAAAAATCTGATTTTTTGCATGCGACAGCACTCCTATATATTAACCGATTCCGATGTGAGTGAGCCTGTGCACAGCAATTACTAAGGTCTTGACCAAGTTCACTGCTTAGCCTCATCCACCATGTTGTCTTAAAAGGACGGGCACTTTAAGAAATTGCCGAATTTGGCAGCCAAATATAAGTTTCTTTAAAGAAAAGCAGCTTGGATAAAGCTGACTAATTTCGCGAAATTCTCATTCATTATATTGATAAAAATTAGTATTGAATCTCCTATATTCGGTTTCCACTAAATTGAGCTTCGTGTGTTTACATGATATAAGTAGGCTTTTTTAAAATAAGGATTATGAAAGCTAACTCTTCCTCCCGGCACTGTCCGGAAGGACTTTACATGTAATTGGACAGCTTCTTTCATGCATAAATACAAGTCATATAATAATAACAGTTCTGTATTTTATAAAATGATTTGATATAAATAAAAAAAAAATCTATTAAAAGTTTTATATAAGGACAATAAATATTTTTCTATGTTTCTCAAATGATAATTTCCCTTATATTCTGTTGTATCTTATTAAAAAACGTAATGTAACATAACTGATGCAGTGACAAAAGTTAAATGTAAATAGTTTTAAATATAGCGTTCGTTCAACAGAAATCTTAATATAATTCCGGATCGGATTAAGCAATTTTAATAAAGATAAAATACGGAATGGAAAATTAAATTATATTTTAACAAATTCCACCTTTTCCGTACGACAAATACAAGTACCTTTCTATATCAATTTAACAAAAAGTAAAATAATAATTCCTTTTTACGATATGCGCTCCTTATAATCATAGCTAATAACAACATTTACTAATCATCAGAAATAAACATAAGACATGGAATACGTTATATGTGCAACAGTTTTTACACATTGAAATAAAATTGTGTGCAACATACACAACACTAATAAGGGAAATAAAATAATCCTAGAACAATAAAAAAACGAAAGTTTTTTTCATTTAAAACCTTAATTAGAAAATTATTTATCTGGTTTACAAAACATATTCCAATTAATCTGCAGAAATACAAAGCGTAAATTAATTTCTAGAACATCAAATGTGCAATAGCAGAAAACCGAAAAATAAATAAACAAAGCGAAATTGTGCTTTACTTTTTTGGTGTATAAAAAAATACTATATTATATGCTACACTTAAACACTTGAAAAAAAAAGATAAGTTATTTAAATATTTGTTCCGTCAAACCACATTTAACTTTGTAGTTTTGCAATAACTTTTAAATATTTAACGATTTCTGCAACTTTTTTATGAAGAAGTAAAACTCATGCACTAATAAACACAATTTATTTTATTATATGATTTGACATAAATTAAGATTTCTGGTGACATGCTTCCATTTAATGCGCAAAAAGATAATTTATTTGAGTTTCTAAAACAATAATAATCACTGCACTTATTATTTTTATTTCACTACAATAAATTCAGTATAATATATTAAAAAATAAAAATAAAAATATTAAAAAGCTTTGTCTGTAATTTTTTCCGTCTTATCATTTGCATTTTTAAGAATAATTTCAATAGCTTTTACTAGCACAAATAAAATAAATAGAGTAATATGCATTAATTTAGACAACGGTTTGATATAAATACAAGTTTTCTCTTCAAGTGCTCTTTATAAATTATAAAAAAAAAAATGTTTATTTATGCTTCCAAAATGATAATTATATAGGTATATATTACGTTTTGTATTAAAATTACAAAATGAGAAGATATTTTTTAAATAGTAAATAACATACTATGCTACTTTCTGTTTATTGCATAATACATCTTATCTATAATTCATTTTCGTAACATTTAAAGAAGAATCAATGTAATCATTAAGCAAAAAAAATCATTTATTATAATTAAAAATAGTATATAGAATTACACAACTCTTAATCGCGGTTTACGCTAGAAAATTCTTCTGATGATCCCAACTCGAATCCTTATGTTTTTATATACAAGATGTCCACAAATTAGTTGGGCAATTTCGTAAGTTAAGAACTTCCGAAATATTAAATGAAATTAACTAGTTGAAAGTCAGACTAGTAGTAATATTGCCGAAGTTTATTCATATAAGGCGTTAGGTATCATAACTGACACTATCGCTTAGCGAGCAGAAATGTTATTCAGTGGCCACCAAGATTACGAGATCTTTCCCGTTTGATTTCTGTGTATGGGGTTTTGTAAAGGATCAGAAGATCGATCAGAAGATTGATCAGAAAGAAGAATAAGCGATAAGTGACGATAACTGACTAAGAAGCGATGAAATTAACTAGTTGAAAGTCAGACTAGTAGTAATATTGCCGAAGTTTATTCATATAAGGCGTTAGGTATCATAACTGACACTATCGCTTAGCGAGCAGAGATTTTATTCAGTGGCCACCAAGATTGCAAGATCTTTCCCGTTTGATTTCTGTGTATGGGGTTTTGTAAAGGATCAGAAGATCGATCAGAAGATTGATCAGAAAGAAGAATAAGCGATAACTGACGATAACTGACTAAGAAGCGATAACTGACACTATCGCTTAGCGAGCAGAGATTTTATTCAGTGGCCACCAAGATTGCAAGATCTTTCCCGTTTGATTTATGTGTATGGGGTTTTGTAAAGGATCAGAAGATCGATCAGAAGATTGATCAGAAAGAAGAATCAATGTAATAATTAAGCAAAAAAAATTCATTTATTATAATTAAAAATAGTATATAGAATTACACAACTCTTAATCGCGGTTTACGCTAGAAAATTCTTCTGATGATCCCAACTCGAATCCTTATGTTTTTATATACAAGGTGTCCACAAATTAGTTGGGCAATTTCGTAAGTTAAGAACTTCCGAAATATTAAATGAAATTAACTAGTTGAAAGTCAGACTAGTAGTAATATTGCCGAAGTTTATTCATATAAGGCGTTAGGTATCATAACTGACACTATCGCTTAGCGAGCAGAGATTTTATTCAGTGGCCACCAAGATTGCAAGATCTTTCCCGTTTGATTTCTGTGTATGGGGTTTTGTAAAGGATCAAGTGTACAAGCTGCCACTTCCTGCATCCATTCCTGAACTAAAATCAAGAATCTGCACTGCAATTAATTTGATCTATGGAAACATGCTGACGAATCTGTGACAAGAAATGATTTACCGATGGGACATTTGTAGAGTCACGAAAGGAAATCACATCGAACGTTTGTGATAATGGTAAACTTGACCTATTTTCTATCTTACATAAAATATGCACTTTAATATTTTTCCTGTCAAATTCTTTCAATAAATCGTTCTTTTTGCCCAACTAATTTGTAGACACCCTGCAAAAAATCATTGACATAAATCTCATACTAATGGAATTTTACTACGTGTAAGTAAATTTATATCATTGTTATAGTACAAGTTTATCGTAAATGAATGAATGGATTTAAAAAAAAATGTAACAAATATTATAATAAGTGATATATGAAAATAAAGAAAAACATCCCAATTTTTTTTTTCAGTTATAAATGTTCGATATTCAAAACTTTCGTAACACGACAATCATTTTACCTGCAATCCAGTTCGTTCCACACATATGTCATTTTTGCAAAGTCATCGATTATAAATGCGGCACTGATGCATATTTTAGTCCAATGAGGGGCAAAGATTATATTGATGTGTTTTTTTAAAATATAGATTTAGATATTTTAAAAATTAAAGTAATTATCCATTTATTTATTTATGTATTTATGACTAAGTGGAGCAAGATCACTAGATCTATAGGGTCCGGTGTAGACCCTACTTTCTCCACCAGGTAAGTTCCCCACAATGTGGGGATTCATTACAAAAACTTCCAATCCTCAGACAAAAAAAAATACATTACACATAATAAACAAGCCGCTACAGACAAAACCCCTTCGCGACAGACAGCGGTGAGTTGATGTTGGAGAAGTCCATTGATAAAAGGAAAATAAAACTTGAGGATAATGATTCAGGATAACATCACCACGATAGAATGGGTGCCGGAGGCCTGCTCCTTCGCGACAAGGGGCAAGAGGACTGCCAGAGCTCGACAAAGGCTCTAACTCAACAATGGGTGAGTCTCAGGATTGCAGATGCAGTATAGCTAGGCGGTAAGATTGGTCAGGTACATCAGAAAGCGAAATTTTTCTGCCAAATGGCGGAGTAGTTTTGGATGGGATAAAATATTTTTGAGCCAATTATCGTGGCGGGGGTTTGGCTACCTAAGTTGCCAGGCCTCTGTAAATTTGCAGAAAAATAGTAATGATCTTGGGATCCAAATGCCTCACACTCGCAGAGGTCCGTACCAGATCGTTTAAAATATTTTAAGTATGTCCTGTATGGACCAGGACCGGAGAGGAAAGCAGATGTGGGAGAAGAGAAAGCTAACAGATTATAAGAGACTTTGGGGATTAGGTAATCGGTGTGGGTGTCTTTACGTGAAGCATTCTAGTAGAGTTGCCATTCTGAAAGATTTCTTCCAAGCAAACGGCGAACATGGGATGGGGAGATCTATGTTTGGACGTGAGGTGATCTTCTTGGCTTGTGTGTCAGCCAGCTCATTGTCAGATATGCCGATGTGAGAGGTGATATGGCCAAGAGAGACCCTATGGACGAGAGGTTTTTAAATTACTTTGTTTTTAGTATTAAAGGGTAGAGCCGTGCCGAGTACTCGGTAAATACTCGGTACTCGGCCTACTCGGCCAATTTGCCGAGTACTCGGTACTTGGTAAAATTTTGGCCGAGTACTCGGCCAATACTGAGTAGTTGTAAGAATTTCATTTTTTAAGCATATGAATTTAAAACTGATCAGTAAAAAGTTATTTAATACCAATGTATAATATATGCAATAATTCATAAAACTATTTACTTGGTATTTAACAACATGTCTACAAAATATAGAAAAAAATAAGAACAAAAATCTTCCTAAAATAATTCCAGATTAAAATTTAGTTTCACATTTATACAAATAAAAATAAGTTCTTTTTAAATGTATAGGAAAATAGAAAATACTATTATTTTGGATAAAGAAACTGAAAATACAACAAATGTAATAAACAAATTAATAATTAAATTTATTATATTTCAAATTATGGTGCAAAAACACCAAACGTTCTGCATTATCAGTAGACAGAGCATTTCTTTTACTACTGTAAATTTGGCCTGCCTCTGAAAATATACGCTCAGAATAAACAGTGGTTGAAGGTGCACTTAAGAATTTTTCGTACTTTTTGTTTAGCCGTGTGCCAGTGTTATATATGCATATTTATATACATACATATATGTAAATAAACATATATATCCATATACACATATTGTATATATATACACGCATATATATATGTAAATATATATGTATATATACATATATGTATGTATATAAATATGTATATATAACACTGGGTCCCAGCTAACCAAAAAGTACCGAATTTTTTTGCAAGGTTGCCCATAATCGGAAAAGTTTTTTTTCCTCCCCCTCCCCCCACCATGCAAATGGAGTGTCAGTTTTACATAAGTCTTCTGTTAAGAAAGCCTGTATCGCTTTTTGTACCTCTCTTTTTATTTTTCTCTTTTTTATTTTTAATCAAAAGAAAATGAGGTACAGTTACAAAATAAATATGTTTTGCATTATTCAAAGAACTGTTACAGTAACCTATAAACATTTTTATTTTTGATAGACAGATTTGAGGTATCGAAATAAATTAGAGTGTTGAAGAATGTTTTAATTTTATATTGGTTAATAATTGTACTTGTTATGTGTCAATTCTCCTTTTTTTTGCTACTGTTTTGAATTATCAAAAATTGTCTTTAAAAAGTGCACAAATAAATTTCAAATTTAATTAGCTAATTTATATATACTATATATGTATATTGTACACACAGGTATATTTATATATATATATGTACACACATATGTACACCTAAGCTCACATTATGTGCACATCAGCGTTTTTTTCTTTATTACACAACTACTCGGTACTCTGTATTCGGTACTTGGTACTCGGCCGAGTAGTCAGTGGCCGAGTACTCGGTACTCAGCTACTCGTCCAAAGTACTACTAGGTACACCCATATTAAAGGCTGTTTATTCCTATGGGAGAAGATTTCTTGCAGGTTGGAAAGGCTGTCACTATAAAGGTGAAATTAGGTAGGTTAAGGATGGAGGGCAATCCATTCCAAGACCGCAGGATTGCAAAGAGTTCCGCTTGGAACACAGAATTGTCATCTCCAATCCTGCAGGCTTACCGATGAGCCACCCATTTTTCCGTTTCAAAAGGGATAACGGATATGCAATAAAACAGAATAACCAAATAATACGGGGATGTTTAGTCTTGCGCTTTTTCATAATCAGGGCACCGTTTAAATTTAAAGAAGCGGCGGAGGGGGAATTTGTTGCTGAATTATTCTCATTGGATTTACTTTGAATTTTAAGCGAACAATCTCACATGCAAAATCTAGTCTTCAAACGTAATTAAATGTCAATAACTTAAACATAATCTTTTATATATTTATATTATTTTAGTAAAATGAAGATTTTGGAAGATTGAACGACTGAAAAGAACGTCATTTTATACTTGCGTATAATAAAGTCTGTAAAAATTGCTTAACTTTCTATAATTGCCATAAAATACTTATTTTTCTGAAATATAGTATGAGACGGAAATAAATTATTAGAACACTTTCAGCAGGGACACATAAAGAAGCAGGAACTATTTCAGGAATCATGTACAAATAGGCAATTCAAATTATTTAAAACAATAAAGCGTTTAAAATGTTAGGTTTTAGTTCACTACTAGCAGACCCGCCCGGCGTTGCCCAGGGTTTATAAATAATAACCTTAACAAAATTCAAGCTTGTATGATTTTATATCTTTTAAAATTCTTTTAAATCAACCTGATTTCGGAGTGTCCATTGCCTTCCATAGCGTCTAGTGTGTTCCTAACAAACTTCTTTCCGAACGAACCTGTAACCTGAGTCCCCGCTAACTAAGGCAGCATTTACCAGAAGTACTCCGCACGTGCCCGAGACAATCCAAAACCAAGTTGAGTGAGCCAAGCCTCGTAGTAATCAAGTCCATAGATTCTAAAAATGAATTCAACATTAATGTTAGAAAATGTCGGTAACTGAAGTCCCCACTATTTGAATCTTCTGGGAATATCTATATTTTAGAGCAGAAAAATAATTAACATCCCTTCCGCCGTTGCTTCCATCTCCTATTTCCTCCCTCATCCTCATGATGACTAATTGCGTTTTCATTGGTTTCTGCTCGACAATTTCCTCTCCTTCCAGCATTGCTGTTAAGACATGCTGTGGTCCGCCATACAAATATGTGACTCTGAACGCATCGGAAAACAGAAGGAAGAGCAAGGAACATAATAAAGACAAAAAAGAGAAACCAACGAACTGACCAAACAATGCTAATAATTTTTGCTCACTTATACGCTAAAAGCTATAAAAATCGCCTAATTCAAAATACACATAACTGTTAAATAATATAAATTCAGAGCTTATTTAATCATTTCGTACCCTAATAATGAAATTGCAAGTAAATGCAGCTAAAATAAATTTAATTTAACATTTTTTAAATTATTTTTTTAAGTTCAAAAAGCAGCATTTGTGCAACACTTAGAGCCACTTTCGACAAATCAAGGAATGTCCAAACAATCTCAATTTTTTGTGCGTGATCTTAGTGCTACCAGTGGTAACTTATCCGCAATATCCATCATCGGCACACCGAAAAAAAGTTTTTTTCGGCCCACCCTATTAAGCATTCTTTTAAAACTCATTAACATAGGAACATAACTATAAGAAGAAACGGAACTTAAATAACACGTTTTAGTCATCACATTTAGGCACATTGACCTTAATTATAAGGTTAAATATTTATAAACATTCACTTTTCATTTTAAAAATTTCAAAAATATATTTATTAATCAAACTGCAATTTCAGAAAAACTGTAAATTTATGAGCGTTTGCTCTTTAATTTTCGCGGGCAACAGCCTTATTTGATGAAAAACGGTCTGATCGACTAAAAAAATACGGTACGACCCCATACATTTTTCTCCACTTGGGTGTAACCCTTCATTTTAGTTGTATTTCGAAAAATAATGTCACTTAACTGCGACCGTAACATAGTTTTTAACTCACCAAAACAGCAATTCTGTAATATTTATCTAACGTGCTAGGTGCTACGGAACAGTAAGTAAAGTGTTATTGAGTTTTGAAGTGAATCATATCTTTGCCCTGTAAAATTACGGGCTGCACAAAATGATGAGTATGGAATTTTCTTTTCTTTTTTTTTTACGGGGTATGACTGGAACCTCTGCTGCCGGCATCGTCCAGTAATTTTAGAGTGATATTTTTAGATACTTATAAAATTAAGGGCAATGAACATATTCTTGCAGTTCTAACCTATCTGTTAGAAAAAATACGGTACGACCACATACATTTTCCTCCGCTAGGGTGTAACTCTTTATTTTAGTCGTGTTTTGAAAAAAGAAAGTCACTTAACCCCGAATGTAACATATTTTAAACCCGACGAAAAAGCGATTCTGTAATGATTATCTAACGTGCTACGGAACAGTAAGTAAAGTGTTATTGTGTTTTAAAGTGCATTATATCATGTTTTAAGGAATTGCACAAAATTATGCGCATGGAATTTTTTTTATGGTGTATGACTGGAATATCTGCTGCCGTCTTCTGCCCGTAATTTTACAGGGATATTTTTAACAGTGTGGCGCGTATATAAAATCTGGCAATAAGACAGATTTTCTTGTCTTAGGTATTTATATCATCGAAAGAATTCTACTTTCGATAAGGTTCTGGGTACGATTTGACAATTTTTTTTAATGTCGGTTGTGGAATATGGGTGTCACTCTGCATGCAAGTCGATGTATCTGACTGCCTGTTTGTATGTGACACAAATTTTGTGAGCGCTCTATCTCAAGAAATAGTGCGCGGGATTTAACCAAGCTTATGTCTGTTACACCTTGGCATTCATTAGCGATGATTGGTTTTTATTTTATCTCGTCCTACAGGGGGCTTTGCTGTGCTGTGTTTATCACGATTTACGCGATAGCTATTTGTAAAGAACAAATGCACGAAATTTCATGAAACATCATATCTTCTTTTACTTTAAGATAAATAATTGCTAATTATGTTTTGATGTATATCGCTCATCAGCGGACGCTACTATGCTGTGAGATGTTAAGCTGGCGCTACTATGCTGCTTTTTTCATGATTTTCGCAATAGCTTTATCTCAAGAATTAAATCATAAATTTTCCGAAAACTTCAGATTCAGTTAGTCCTTGATATAATTTTGTGCTGATTAGTTTTGTAAATCATCCTACAGATAGCGCTGCTATGCTACATTTTCACCATTTCCATAATACCTCTATCTCAAGTACACATATATGGATTTTCATAAAACTTTAGATTCAATTAGTGACTGATTTTCTGGGAGCTCTATCTCAAGAACTGATGCACTGAATTTAATAAAATTTTACATTCAATTAGTCTCTAATACAAATTGGCACGGATTATTTTTTGGTGTAAATCGCCAACAGGTGGCGCTGCTATGATGCATTATTTATGATTTCATCAAACGCTATATCTCAAGAACTTATGCATATATTTTCATCGAACTACAGATTCAGTTATACCTCGATATATATATATAGGGCTTATTACTTTTTGGTGTACAACGCCCAACAAAGGACGCTTCTAGGCTGCATTTTTACGTTTTTCGCGATAGCTCTATCTCAATAACTAATGTACGGAACTTAATCCATATTGCAGAAAGCATTTTAAAATACTACACGGAAAACAACTTAAACCTTGATAAACTTATGACTATAGGTTGTGACGGAACAGCTGTAAATACTGGAAGAAAAAATGGTGCTATTACATTATTTGAAAACAAAGATTAGTCGTCCCTTGCAAAAGTTAATATGCCAGTTTCACGCAAACTAATTGCCACTGCGTCATTATTTTCTGAACTTGATGGACAAACTACCGGCCCACGGGAATTTTCTTGTCCTATTGGAAAATCGGTGGATCAATGTGAACGACAGACAGTTGTGGAAGAAAAAAAATCTGCTCTTGTCTCCCAGTACAGACAAAAATTATTTTCATGACATGTGTCAAGCAGTTTCATTTGGTCAATGCTCCTTAAATCTGGTAAATCGTAATCCAGGAATAATGTCTCACTCTAGATGGTTTACAACTGCCAATCGACTACTAATACTTTATATTGTAAGTCAGAATCCTTCCGAAATCTGAATACCGTGGGTGAATTTGTAATGAAAGTACAAGCGCTCATGTGGTTTCATATTAACCCTTTGCACTCAAGGGCACCGCAGCGAGACATAATCTTTTTTTGCAAAATTTGTTTTTGACACTAGTAATAAAGGAAAATAAAATGTACCTTATTTAATCAGAGCATTTTTGAAATTGTATACTTGAACGAAACTTCTTTTAAAAAAGTGGTGCCGATCGAATAAAATTTGTGTAAGAGACGCCGAGCGAAAGAGCGTTAAGAAAGCTTCCTCCTGCAAAAGTGGAGTTCAAAATGTTTTTTAAAACAATTAAGTTGTCTCGTTATTTGAGGTAAGATTTAAAGAAGATTTCCGATACCGTTATTCAACAAAACACTACTTTTGTCATCCAGAAAATACTTGACTAGGAATGATAACTGATGAAAAAACCATGTTCGAGAACTTGGAATCCGAAGAATATAGGGGGGGGGGGATCAAGGGAAATGGAATGTACAACAATAAGGTAGTTTCATTTTCCAATATTGAACTTCAGTGCTACAGAATATATTGACATCACTTACCCACAAGAATGTGAAATTACATCACCCCCCCCCTCCCCATTCTTAATACAGTATTAACAAAGGAGCTGAAAGTTCTCAGATAAAGATCGGGAGTTCCATATACATTTTCAATTCCACAAGTTTCCGTGTCAAATTTAAGCAGCTGAAGATGCCTGAAATTAGTTACTGAAGCATCATTAAAAGTTGTAGGATTAGAAACAAGGGACGGATACATACAAGGAAAAATCAAATCGCAAAAGATAATGCCTAATTTTAACATAAATTACACTAATATAAATTTGGTCAATATAAAATAGAGTGAAAGAAAGATCGTATTACAGTACATCGTATATATTATTCTAATTATATTACTATATAATCAGAGAACTATATTTCAGAAACCTCAATATCTAATTATTGTGTTTTTTCTTTATGTTCTTTGTGACAATTCATATTTTAGGGCTTTTTTTTACCGTTTAAGATATTAAAACATGACGATTCTTGGAATGAACTCAAATAATACTTTAATCAGTCATATTTTATGGGGATTTTTACTGAAATCAGAAATTTCGTAAAAAAATTAATATGAATAATTTATACTATATACTGCAATTTGGTTTTTCACGTATAAAGGCCTAATATTTAAGAGCTGGTAGAGCCCTAAAGATAAATTCCAAATGAAAAGAAAATTTAACCTGTTAAAAGGAAGCTGTTATTCAGTGTGCCAAAATGCAACTTTTTAGCTGTATCCAAAGAAAAAATTCCAAAAAAAAAATTTTTAGGTCATTTTCACGACACATGGGACACATCGTTGGAAAAATAAAAGTTTAAACTACTTAATGATTTTAAAAAGAAAAAATCGATTTTTGGTTGAATTTTGCTTTTCCGGTCCCCTTAAAATATGTAAGGAGAAACTCTGGAACGGGCGATTTTTTGAGAATAAACATTATTTTGATTCAAAAGCATGATATTTTAGTTATTTATTTTCTAAATTGCAGGGAGAAACTGTAGAACAGACGATTTCACTTTGGAGTGTTCTGAGGAACAATGTACTATTTCATAATTTCTTTTACTATTTAGGTCAGTTTATTAATTTGTATTTAAAGCATTTTTATATTTTTAACACAAAGTTGTATGCTGCTAATACAAAATTTCTAAAATCTCAACAGTATAATCATCTAAAAAAATATTCTTTTAACAATAAAAAGGAAATTTTAGGTTCCGTTGGACATGGAACATATATTTCGAAAATTTCATTAAAAAAATATTCAGAAGTTTTTGAAATATCCTCCATGTTATGACCTAAAACGTCATTTGGAGAAAAACGACTTCAAATTTTCTGAAACGCTGCTTCAGTTATTGAGAGTGTACAACTGTAAAACCAATAACTTGTGACCTAAAGGGAATTTCAATGAAACAATTATACCAAAATGTTCAGAAAAAATAGGAGATTAACTTCTAAAAATATTACAATTTCGAAAATTTTGAAGCTTTAAGAGTCCTGAGACCCCTTAAAAGAAAGTTTTGCTATGGCTACAACATACTAGTTTGATTTTATTTATATTCAGAAATGATTATTATCTTAATGTATTCTGAATAAAACGTTGTCAAAGCTCTTAAAAAATCACTTTTTATGAATGTCTTCAAATTCAAAATAACCAAAATATCAAATTACTTCCCAATCATATAAACATCATATCTTAAAAAGAAAATTTAAAATGTTATATTAAATTAACGGTAGAAGGAATATTTCGTTTATTACTGTTGTTTGACATTTAAATTAGATTACAACATAGATATTTCAATTTACTTTCAAAAAACATTTTTCAAAATCCAATGATTTTAATATCTCTTCAACCCTCTAGGGTTTTTTAGATTTTATATTGATTTACTGATGAAAAATTCTTGCGAGCCCCATGTTTAATTTGTCTTTTAACATTTAAATGCAAATAAAAGAATAAAAATTTGAGAAAGTAAACATTTTTCATCAGAGCACAGTTAAAGTGAAAGTAGTATTTTATTTCCCATTAGTTTTAGAGAAATCAATAATTTGATAAAAACTTCTTCTTTGAAGTATTTTCTGATGTTTTTCTGGTGTATTTCCTGTGAAATTTAAATGGTTAAAATTTTACACATTAATTTTTTGGAATGTATATTTTTTCTCCTTTGCATAACATTCCATAATTGAAGAGCTAAGTGGAAGAACATGTTAAGTAACAAAAATTACATTTGGAGAAATTCGAAGTGAAAGTTCTTGCTGTAGATTTTAATGATTTATTTTCTTGTTGATAGCATGATTTTAAAATATTAACAGGTATGGTAGTAAACTCTCTCAGAAAAACTTATTCATGTTTAATTTTCAAATATTAAAAATTATTAATAATATTGACATTATTAAATATTAAAATATTAAATATTAATAAATAATATCCTTAAATCTTGAAGACTAAATATAATTTTTTTAATTAATTTTTCAACTACATTTCAGCAGTGAAATTACGCTTGAAATTATTGAATATGAATGATGTGAATTATCACATTGCTAACAAAGCGTAAACCAACATAGTGAAAAACGCCAGGCTGGACATCGTCCTTGTGGTTTAGTGGTAGAACACTGGAGATCTATTCCAGGGACCCGGGTTCGATTCCCGTCTTGGACATTTTTCACTAAGTTGGTTTACGCTTTGTTAGCAATGTGATAATTCACATCATTAATATTCAATAATTTCAAGCGTAATTTCACTGCTGAAATGTAGTTGAAAATTTAATTAAAAATTGTATATTCACCGATGCTGGTTTTGTTTGCGTTTCATGTTACGCCGCTAGGAATGTGTGCTCATGAAGACTTCTCCATTTTGTGCTGCGGTTTCAGCCTTACCGACTTATATAAGTGAGAAATGCCAGGCTGGACATCGTCCTTGTGGTTTAGTGGTAGAACACTGGAGATCTATTCCAGGGACCCGGGTTCGATTCCCGGCTTGGACATTTTTCACTAAGTTGGTTTACGCTTTGTTAGCAATGTGATAATTCACATCATTAATATTCACTAAATATAATCTTAGTATTTTAGCTTCACTGTGTGATAGGACACCTCATAAAGCTTTCATCCAAAAGATTTTAGAAAAAATAGAAAATGTAGCATAACATGTTCATCCACTCAGCTCTTCAATTACTTTAACATTTTTTTGCATAAAATTAGTAAATTAATAAACGTCTTTAACTAAACAGAATAATTTCTAATACTTTTTTCAATCTATCTTTCATTGGTAGTCACAAAATATGTCTGTAGATCTTTCTAAGTTACAGCAGTTCTTAATAATCTGAATTACACACAAGAAAGAATAAGCAGTCAAGAAATATCTAAATTAGTAAAATATATTTCATTAAAAATAACACTTGCTTAACAAATGTGCAATTTGTATGTTTTATTAACCCATTTATGCCTAGCATCCATTTTTGGGACATTTCGAATTTTAATAAATTTAAAATTTTCTTCTTCTTTACAACATGAAAATTGTATGAAGAAATTTTCAATAAATGTCTTTATTTATTACCGAGAGATGACAGCATAAGATGGATATTTATCTGCTTAACTGAAATCCTTTTTTCGGTGTTTATAGGTTTTTCATTTTTCAAGATAGCGAAATCTAAAAAGTAAGTTTATTTGTATTTTTTGTATCAAGGATTCACATAAATAAGTCATAATCTTAGCTTGTAGACTTCTTTGAAATACGTATTTCTTTTTTTAAAAAATTGCGAACTTATATGTTACTTAAACACTATGTACACACTACTTGTTATGTATGAACTTATATGCCTACACTTTATGCATGTTTGTAACATGCATACAAAACATAGAGCGGTAGGAACAAATGGGTACATATTTCTATTAGAGATTTAGGGGATAGTTATTTATAGAGTCCTTTTCAAGATGATTTTGAAATAAATTGTTTTTTAACCTCAAATACGGTTATTCTTATTTATTAATAATAATACATTTAATGTTATTAGTTTCTGTAAAGAAATAAATATATTTTTTAACAGATCATAAAAATATTAATTATAGTATGTATTATACAATTTAAAAGGTTAATTTATATAAATTTATACAAAAAATATAATTATGCATTTCTCCAGATATGCATATTTCCATATTTAGTACGTTTGCATTTTATCAAATAAATGCAAAAATATTTTAGCATAAATGTTTTTAGTATTTTCCAGTTCATTTTCCAACATTTTAAAGTGATTTTAACATCAAATTTGCGAAAAATAAAATTCAGGCATGAATGGATCAATAATATTAGATTCAAATGTGCATATTAACAGTAACAAGTAAATTTAATTTAATCAAAACAATGAATAAATTTTGTAAAAATGCAATAACTATTGACGTCTATGTCTAATGAATAATGAACAAAGTACCCAGCGTAGAACGTTAGTATTATATATATATACTAGGGGGCTCTGCCACTACGAGCTACGCTCGCCAACCCCCGTTCAGAGACACCAAAATCCAAAAAGCACGCTAATTTGATCGGCTTTAAAAATATTGAATTAAAATTAAAAAAAAATAAATAAATAAATCAGTAGCGATCTCTCTGTAAACGGGTTTCCATTCGTTTTTCTTGGATTGGGGATTTTTAAGACCATATTTGCTGCTGTTAAAAGATACAATGGCTGCTTTCGTATTTAATTAAAAAAAATAGTTAAACATTCGAAAATAAGCTAATGTAAAATGAATTAAGTAAACAGTGTCATTGTCTCCCGGTATTTTTTAACAGCGCTATAAAATAGTTCTTTTAAATAATTCATTTTAAATGTATCGTTTTAAATCTGACGTAATTTACACCAAAGTTTTATTTCTCTTATTAATATTCACGTGAAAATACTTTTGTTGTTAGAAGGAAATATTATTTGCACTGTCTTCGAATTCACGATAATAGTTGAAAATATTATCTCAAAATATCAAGTAAATGTCTCGCGCAGATATATTTTTTAATTTAAATTGTTTTGCCATATTTTTTGGCCATTTTAAATATGACGTAATTTCCTCCATTTACAGGTTTTAACGCATAGTAATGATTTTTTCTTTTGACATTTTGTTTCTCTTTTAAAATTCCAGTGTAAATATGGTTCTTATGACGCAATTTTCCTGCTTTTAACATGTAATCATTTTATTCTAATTTAATTTTTTTTTCTGTTTACAATAGTCCCGTGTAAATATATTTTTTTTAATTTGAAGTAAACATTATTGTTTGTGCTGTTTATACAGTTGGCAACAGTTTAAATTAATAACATTTTTTTAAATTTCTAAAAAATATCTTTCGAAATACTGAAAATTTGAATTTAAAATTGAAATAAAACCTCAAAAATAGTAAAAAAAAAAAAAAAAATGCAATCTGAACACCGGGAACTTATAACCTATAAAATGATATAAAAATGATTAAATTCTCATGTATAGTTTTTGCTCCAATAAAACTTTTTTAATGGAACGATTTTGTCCAACTTTAGCATTAAATATATCTGAAAGTAATTCTTCGATTTGAAAACTGTCTGCATCAGCGTGTTTATCAAATATTTCTTTATAATACCACCGATTTCCATATTTTTGTATACGACAGTTTTTTTAATATTAACGAAGAAAGGCCATGCTCAAGGCATACTTAGATACTACTACAGGCAGACTGATTTGCGTTTAATGTATGAAGTTGCTTGCCAGAGGACTCTGATACCCTGCCCAAAATTGAAATTTGACTCTGACCGTAACTGAAACAACCTGGGAAGTGTAGATATGTAAACAAACACCAAAATTACGTCAAGTCGCCATGTTTACGTTTACAATTCTGCTGACATTCCAATGAAGCTTAGAAATGACAGCTAATTCGAATACAGCTGTTAAGGGTTATTATAAACTGTCCATATCAATGTAAATGTAAATTTCTATTTATTTAAGTGACTAATATAATGTGTTTCTCTTTAAAACTGTTAAACCAACACACATAAAAATATATACATAAAAAAAAACACATGCTTAGTCTAAACATCAATATCACAAATTTATTTGGTACCACTTAGTTATCCCGTCGACCAATTTCGCCAAATTATATAAATCGCTAAAACACTCCCCAAATTATATAAATCGCTAAAACACTCGCCAAATTATACAAATTGACATAATTTTTATTTTAAATAACGAAAGAACAAATAAATTAGTATAACATTAATAAATATACAAATAAAACGTCGAAATAAAAATCACTTGATGACATAAACACGTGTAACTTGCTTACAGTCAAGTGAATGTGACCTTTACGATCAAGCATTATTGGCATTTAATCTTATAGTTTGGCGATAGATTTTTGGTCGACGAGATAACTAAGTACCATTTATTTACTATTTTCACTGCTGAAACAATAAAACTGATAGAATTTTTTTTTTAATATGTTAAAATACTCATAAAATTTCTTGTAATAATTAATAAATGTAATTTATTAAGAAACAAATACCCTTACATGATTTAATCAAAATTGCTTGGATAACATAGAATATTGCAACGATATTTAAATCCGTCATCACCATTTCTTTCTCTGATTAAAAATAGGAATATTTAATGTTTAAGGAAGATCGGCCTTTTTTTTTTCTTCTTCTTCTTGGTTCGGGCGATATTAAAAACAAATATTTTACCGGTAACAGTAAATTAATCAAAAATAGCTGCTTCAAGTCAGTCATGAGAACTGTAGTTTGATAAAAATCAAATTTTAATTTTAAAACGTGTATATGAAACCAAGCTATTTTTATATAAATACGGGACATTCAAAAAAGAATAACAGAACCGGCATTTTTCATGAATGAACCAAACGATCAAGGTAAACAATAAATAATTTAGCTAATCTTAAAAGTATGTGTAACTCTAAAATGCTACAATTTGTGTAAAATAGCCTTTTAAATCAAAGGAAATTGAAGAATATAAATATTTAATTTATTACATGAAAATACGATCAATGATTCTGAAACCTCGACGATGAGAAACAAGCTTCTATCTGGGCAGGGTGTAAATGTAAATAAAGAGCACGTTGTGAAATTTTGGTTCAGGGTTTGAAATGGATCCGACTTCACTTTTTCGGCGAAATGCGCGGGCCGTTATATATCATAGTAGGCTACGGCCATGCTTAAGCCAAGACTCCCTTATCATAAAACAGACTTGACAATCCGGAGAAAGTCTATGGGTGAAAATGTCCCCGATAATTACCAACTTATTAGCTGACTTTGTCCTGTAAGTTACGCCACCTGGTGTATATTCCTGGTAATACTCCATAAACAAATGTATAGTAAAAAATTGAAAATGTTGTGTTATTGGCAAAATTGTATAAAATATATTTTTCGAATTCCAGTAAAATAAAGGCGTAAAAAAAATATTTCACACAATTATGTTCTGGCTTTAAAAAAATGAAACATATCAAAAATGAAGATTTAAATATAAGATTTATTGATATTTTTTCAGGGTACTTGTTAGTTATCCCGTCGACCAATTTCGCCAAATTATATAAATCGCCAAACTACTCGCCAAGTTCTGCAAATTGACTCAGTTTTTTATTTTAAATAACGAAAAAACAAATAAATTAGTATAACATTAATAAAAATACAATTAAAACATCGAAATATTGGTTTTATTGGCCATTATTGGCATTTAATCTTAAAATTAATTAATTTATGCAAACCATTATTGGAATTTAATCTTGCAATTTGGCGACAGTAATTTGGTCGACGGGATAACTAACAAGTACCGTTTTCAGTATATAGGACTTTGCGGGTTATTTTTTTTTTTAATCTTGGCACAATTTGGGCTTCGGAAAGAGCGATTTGTTGCCGATTGATATAAACAGTTATGAAAAGAAAACTTATGAACTGTCAGCTTGTTTTATAAGAATTTACGGCACACATGTCATAGCGCGATTTTTTTTTCCGACGCCAATTTTGCGAAAACCTCGTTACCATATCATCTATATCCGGAGAACCATATGAAGCAAAATAACGACACTTTGGCGCCAGTTAAGTATCCGGTGCGTATATGACATTTACGCCAGAAAAAAATCGCGCCAATATGACATCTGTGCCGAATTTACATGTATAAATTTAGTTTCTAGATATATTATTGTTTTTTTATATACGATTTGTTTATATTTATATATAAAATAGATAAATGCCTTTTTTTATATTAAATAAATTGTACAAATATTGGAAAATATTGCTTCTTTATGTGAAACAGTGAATATGTTTCCAGAAATTACGTTGCCAAATTTTCTTCTCTCGCCAAGGCCCCTATACTTGAAAAATACCGATTTATTATTATATAATGTAGTATTAGCTAATGTTCTGTAATCTGTTCCACAGTCAAAGTTGACTGCAAAAACGCGATGCTGGAATAATATGGTATCAAGTATACGGTTTAAAAATAAAATTAAGTTTGCGCCAAACTACACTTACGCCAATTGGCTCTAGGTCTGATTAAGGAAGAATACTCAAATTAAGATTTACAAACATCAAAATCGTAGCATGACAAGAATACGGTGTTTGCGGAAAGTTGAGGGACATGTTTAAATTTAAGTGATTATTAAACTTTATTTTTCCAATTTTTTAAGTGTTTATGACTTCAGGCTGTTTTTTTGTGTATCTATGCGTGTTTTAACTTTCCTAAAATACTTTGATACATTTTAGTATAACTTACATAACATATGTGAGTTAAAACAAGGAAATTAATTACTCACCAAACTATGCCCGCCAAGATATGCCAATTGGCTGTGGAGCCAATTATGAAACTTTCCATAGATTAATACATTCAAACTTTATATGAAAAAACAGGAAAGCTTTCATCTAAAGTATGTTAAACTGAAATGATCCCCCATACCTTCAAAAATAAAACAAATGATAGGCCAATAAATAAATAAATGAGACTGTGCATGGAAACAAATTGAAGGAGCGATGTTAATACTGTAAGGTGAAATTAATTGTGAAAAGAAAAGAAATAGCAGAAATAAAATAAATCACATATTTGAAAATATAAAAGAGAAAATGAAAAATTTTACATTTTCCGGATCTAGA
This sequence comes from Maratus speciosus, assembly GCA_963932465.1. Taxonomy (NCBI): domain Eukaryota; kingdom Metazoa; phylum Arthropoda; class Arachnida; order Araneae; family Salticidae; genus Maratus; species Maratus speciosus. Next base: position 312,698,805 of record OZ010789.1, read on the forward strand.
TGCTATCCATTTATTTCAATAACTAATATCACTGAGAAATTCATGGTAAAATAATTTTCTTTCCTGATTATTATTATTATTATTATCATCATTTATTTACATAACGGAATACAGCAGTAAACATTTTTTGTTTAACAGTAAAATAAGTTCATTTTTTAAATAAAATGTCTAGAACATATGAAAATTTTTAGATTAACAACTATCATTTGCCAACTACAAAGCACATCGTAAAGAAAATGATAAAAGACAAATGGAAAACAAATTAAAAAATATTTCTGTTTCTCACGTTAGATGGCGCTAGTCACGGGAAACCATGTGGTTTCTAACCACGTGTACAGCGGTCAAAGGAAACTTAGCGATTGCAAGGCCTGTTATTTCGATAAGGAGGCCTTGGCTTAAGAATTTAAATTGGATGAGTTCTACCCGGAATATCTACGCAGATTTTCATTGGTCCATTTCCAAATCAAAACTTTTTTTTTATATATAGAAGGATATATTGCATATATAGGTTGGTCGATCTTTTTAAAACTATGAATATTTCGCAGGTTATTCGTATCAGCTGTCATGTGTCATGCATGTATGATCTGTCAAATGTATGCCATTTGTATGACAAGACGGTGTAATGGCACACACTGCTCGCCAAACCATCTACTTATTGAAGGAGAATTTTCCAGATCGCGTAATTTCAAGAAATTACCATGTTAATTGACCGCCAAGATCGCGCGATTTAACCCCAATGGATTGTTTTCATTGGGGGGTTCTGAAAAGTGAAGTATACGCCAATATCAGCACACAATACAAGACCTCAAACGTAACATCCGGGCTTAATTTTTGGCCATGGTTAAGCTCATTCTGGGAAAAGTCATCGAACATTTTGATGCTCGGATGATAGCATGTAAAGAGAGGCGCACTTGTCTCACGTGCGATATTGTATTCCGTACATAAATGGCATAGATCCAAATTCCATGTTCAATAAAGAATTTCGTTTTCACTCATAAAAAAATGCGTTTTTCTCATAATAAAAAAAGAAACAACAGATGGACCACCCGATATTAGTGTGAGGTTGCTATTCATAAAATTTCGAACACGAGTAGTCCGATACGAATTCGAGACTACTGTCCGTGTCGCGTTGGACCATCGACGAAAATGTGTAATGTGTTTGAGAATGAAAGTGCAAAAGTTGACCGGATATATCTCTAAAACGAATAAAATGATCACTTTCATTTTTTGTCTTTTATGAATGTTTATATATATATCTAGTTCTTGACTAATTTTCTTAACTATTTTTTTTTATTTTGCTCACCTTTAAGAAAAAAAACAGAATTTTGGTTATAAGAGGATACATTAAATTTGACATTCTGAAGTTTTGATAAAAATGTAACAATCTTTGGTCAAAAACTGCATTACTACCGTATATTCCGACATATAACAATCCCGGGTGAATAACGCGGACCTGACTTGTTGCAAAGCAACCATAATGAGATACATAATAAAATATAAAGTAAAGATTATTGTAAAGTATAACAAGTCGGAAATGGCACATCAAACGTGGCAAATGAGGTGCGTTCGTACAGTGGCTTGGTTTTAAAATATTCAGATCTTGGTGCATGAGCAGTTGCACTCTTCAGCAAAAATATATGAACACAAATTTTTTAACGAATATATATGGGTGATTCCATACAAAATGATCATATCAAGTGTGGCTGACACGTTATAAAATTTAATGAAAATCAGCATATAAGTGGATCATATCTATTTATAAGCAAATGCATAGAATAATAGATTTCAGGATTATTTACTTAAATATCAAAACTTACATTAAAAGTTGACACGAAATCGATGTCTGGTCTACATGCTTGAAATTTCAGATTTGATTATTCGCCTTTGGAATGGGTAGACTACATCAAAAATAATTTATAATTAGGAATGGATAATAAGTAACTGTTTGACGTAATTTAGTAATTGTCTTTTTTTCCTTAACCAGAAAAAAATAAATAATGGAAAATTTTGATACGAAAATGCAATATTTGTATTACTTGTTTAAACATGGAGGAAAGCTCTTAAAAATTTAAAATTATTTGACGCTATAGATAAAAGTATATATTTTAAATACAGCAATTGAATAACTCCAATTAATATAAATTGAATCTGTGTACCAAATTTTAATAAAATCGGTTACTATGGGGCCATGGCTTTTTTTTAAGTTTTTGGTCATTTTGTAAAGAATGACCCATATGTTGAATTTAGAAATACTGAAATAATATGACTCTATATTCAAAATGACGTAATCTCCATGGTAACATACATCATTATCTATCATATGATATCATTTAACTAATTACGTGTGACATGATTTAATAGAATGAAGAAAACTTTTATTAATATCCTTTTAAGTATCGTTTCGATTTTAATAAAATTTTAAATGAGTCTACAAATGTATGCAACGATTATATATATTAATTTTCAAGCCATTCGGTTGGGTAGCTTTTGCGCTGTTATATACTGAATGACGGACAGAAGGACGGACCAGAGGACGATAATATGTGCTATGCATTCATATAATTACGAACGCACCCCAAAATAGAATTTTGGTTATAAACTGAGATATTAAATCTGATATTCTCAAGTTTTCATATAAAGGCAAAAATCTACTGAATTATTACTGTATATTCCGGCGTATAACATTCTCGGGTGCATAACGCGAAACTCATTCTTTGGAAAGCAATCTTCATGAGATTCATAATAAAAAATAAAATAAAGATTTTTGTAAAGTAAAGAAGTGATTTCTTTTAACTTCACGTAATCATCTTTGAGCTTCATATGCGGTGAATAACGCTCTCCTATAATTTGAGATGAATTTTCAGATATGTACATTATACGCAGGTATAATGTACATTTTTACAATTTTTGTAATTTTACGGGGCAAAGATATAATGCACTTCAAAACACAATAACTCTTTACTTACTGTTACGTAGCGGGTTAAAAAATATGTTACAGTCGCGGTTAAGTGACATTATTTTTCGAAACTCGACTAAAATGAAGGGTTACACCCCAGCGGAGTAAAATGTATGGGGTCGTGCCGTTTTGTTTTAGTAAATCAGACTGCTTTTCATCAAATAAGGCTGTTGACCTTGAAAATTGAAGAGCAAAAACGCACATAAATGTAAGTTTTTTCGGAGAGTTTACACTATCTATCTTTTTGTTTCAGATCAAACCATTCTCACAAATGCCTGGTTACTAGGAACGCAAGACGCCGTGCAATATCGCAGAAAAGTGATTGAAGGTTTATTTAAAAGAATGGATTTTAAATTTTTAAAAAACGTGTGTATTTGCAAAACACTACACTGCAATAAAATCAGTTGTTTCTTGAATTAGGTACAATAACATGATGACAAACGAAAACATAAAATACTCTCTTCCTCAATCTGAGTCACAAATGAATGCAAGTTCGACATTTAAAGAAATATTTTAAAATCAAAGTTTATTTTGTTGCAACTTGTTTTCGTAAACGTTGATGGGTATTTTTTATTAGAAATCGACCAAAAATTCGGTTTCGCTTTCATTTTTGGTTCAAAGTTTGAGTTTTGGTGAAAATGCTGCTGCAAACACGACCGAACAGAAACTCGACCGACACTCTTTTTTCTTTCTTCGAAAATTCTCACCATTCCTCATTGATTTCAGATGCACCAACTCAAATGAGACCTCAGTTCATAAGTTCTTTTTTCTCAGTATTTATTGGGTTCAGTTATAATTAGATTTTATTCTTATATATTGCTATGAACTTTATTGTATATAATTACCAATCATGGCTGAATCAAGAGGTGAGTGAAAATTATAAAGCAAGAAATGCATATATGATTAAACTTTGAAGGGTCGGCTTTTCAGGTACTCATTAAAAGCTTCAAACTGAACAGTAATAGAAAATTTATAGTTTGAAACCGCAGAAGTGTTTCGAATACTCTTTGAGAAAGTTCTATTATAACAGATGATCATGTACATAAGTCAATATAAAAGATAAATCGAGGTATGTAAACCTAATTTTTTTTATTACATGAAATTTGTATAAGTAGATAATCATTTTGCGTCGTTGATGAATTAATTGCATTTTATTTTATATTAAAATAGAAGGTTTTTGTCAAAGTCACAGAAAGTCAACTTGGGTCACACGTAAAATTACACGTATAACTAATTAATAGTTATGTATATTTATGTATGTATAAATTGCTTAAAATATGCTTCTGGACATTTTCGCTTTCATTTTCGGCTGAAAGTCGGAAGATTGCCGAAATGTGGCTTCGGTCTTAAACTTCTGTTTCTTTCTTTTTTTTTTATAATATATTAAACAGTTTTTTAATTCTTTACTTTTTACAGAAATATTGGTATTTAATATGTTATCAATTCTCAAGTAAACGTTTTCATGTTCAACAAATAATTCACACTAATGTCTGTTGCTGGGGACAATGTGTAATATCGAGAAAAAGTGAATAAAGGCACATTTAAAAACTGAATTTTAAAAGTTTAAAATATGTGTTTATATGATACATTAGTGATTGGAATTTTTTTTAAAACAGACAAAAGAACTTGAGTTGTATATTATGGCTTGAGATAATTCGGAGAATCGGCTGGTGATCACTAATTGAAACACTATAAAAATCACTCCGATACGTTTCCGAAAATTATTGGGAGCAAGTGAAACTTCGTTTTTAGAAATGATTCTTGAACTCTTGAAAATATCTTTTTTATTTTACATTTGAAATAGAACAGAACGCTTTTTGAATGATTGGTATCTAAAAAAAGGTTATTGTATATTTTCGTTTTCGGTTAAATTAATTTTTGTTGATTATAAATATTAGTCCTTTTTTACAGTGTACACATATCTAACTTTTTCTAGTTTATACATACATATAACATATTAATTTTTCAAAAATAAAAACTCCCATGCTATTCTGAAGAGAACGCGCGATTTTTTCTTTTTTTTTACATTAAGATGTCTTTATCAATAATACAACACACAAGCAAGACTTTATCTTTATCAATTTTAAATTCTCATTTTTTAACATCATAACATATTTCTGTGTTAACAGGCTTTTCCTTCTTTATTATCCCCTGTTAATCTTCTGATATAAACTGAATTTATATTTCAAAATGTATATGTTTTAATGTATGTTTTTATGTTGTGTATAAAAAATGCACCACAGTCACAATAAATTTATTTACTGATTTCCTTTAGTGATAGTATACAGAAATTTATCCATTTTATAAAGTTGTTAGTGCCTCGTTAGATATTTAATATTTTTGGATTAAATGTGATCCAGACAGCCAGTTATTTATATGTTTTTAAGACAATTCATGTGTAAAATGTTCTTTATGTGACATATTTCAGAGTTTTTAAACATACAATTCACGCAGATGTCAGGTTGTTAGAAACAACATGCAGTGTCGAGAAAAGTGAATAAAGGCTTATTTTAAAAACTAAATTTAAAAAGTTTAAAACATTTGTTTATATGATACACTACAGAATGGAAACTTTTTGAAGGCTGACGAAAAAACTTACTGTTTTTTTCGAAATCTATCAGCAAAGAATACATTTTCTTGTAACCTTTTAAAATGGGTACTCTAAAAAACTCATAGTAAAGCATTACAACTTCTATCACACATACCGTCAATTACTAATAAGGAAATTTAAAATAAATTTAAAAAATGTAATCGAAAAGGGTGTCTAAATGTCCTTCAGAAATTTGCATACAATTATTCTGGTTACTTAGTATTTTTAAATACCGAAAGGAAACTTTTTGGAAACTGACAAAAAAAAAAAAAGTTTTTTTTTCAAGATGCATGTTTAACGTTTTTCACAGTCAACTATCAGGAAATGGATTAATAATAAATCTGTAATTGGCACCCTTAACCCTTAAATCCTTAACGGTCGTCTTAAATTACTGTTTAAAATTTCAAATTGCTTATTGACACCATTTTTTGAAAAAGAAATATTCACCTTATTTAACGACACGTAAAATGATACAATAATAAAGCCAAATACACTATTTTATAAAACTGGTGGGAATCAAACAATCTGAATAAAATACACAGACCGTGAATATCACGGAGGCGAGAGTTAAGGGGTTAAAATTCAAACTGCTTCACAGACGGTTGTACGCCTCGTTAGGAATTACCGATATCAAAGTATTTATCCACTTGTCTGAATTTTTTTTATAAAGTTATTAATATCTTATTAAAAATGAACATCCGTTTTATTTAATAAGAATGGTCCAGTTTATAAAATTTGTTGTCAGTAAAGATAGATAAAAGTACAGTAAAACCTCTTTTATCCGAAATTCTCGGTTAAGCGAAATCCATTTTTAAAACTTTTCTTTTTACTATCACATTCCTTGTGTACAAAATCCTTTTTGATACAATTTTTTCCCTTTAAACAATCATTTTCCTTATGTGCAAGCGGTGATTTCCGAACTATGGGTACATATAAATATTTTCGATCCCCTTTCTTAGAGTTCTTTTGAATTTAACTTGAGTTCCAGTAAGCTGCGAAGTGGAACGAATAAAACGAACAAATTAGTGATTCTGAAGCTTTTGAATATTTTGCAAGGAAAACAGGAAGGCTGTGATACGGGTGAACTAATAATATTAAAAAACTCCGTGATAGAACTTCAAAGGAAAGGCAATCGAAACTGCGACAAACAAAACATTTAAAACATCAAACATCGTACTTAAAACCCTTTTCACTGTCTGAGGGTTTTCCTATATTTTTATGAGAATGCTTGTAAATCCCAATATATATATATTTATTAATCGCAGTTTGAAGCTATAATACCTTTAATATCAATTCTTTCTATATATGGTTCAAAATAAAATTTTGTTTAAAATATTTTTGTCTACAGCCATTTTAACATGATTTTAAGAAACGGAAAAATCCGGGCCAGCCAGTTAAAGGGTTAATTTTAAAATTAATATTCAGGAAATTTTTCTTGTTTCTAGTTTGCTATTGATTTATTTTTATTAAGCACTTGTTACCGCATTGCATAAATTTCTCTTAAATCTTAAAATTGAAGAATTTTCGATTATCCAAAAATTTCAATTTTCCAAAAAATGGTAGGTCCCAATTTCTTCGGATAATCGAGGTTCTACTGTAGATTTTGTAAGTTAAATCGCTTGATGATTGTCTCTACAATCTTTATGCATATTCTGTAGCACCTGCAACTTAATAATATATGTTGCAAATTTACCCAAAACGGCCTTGTTTCACGTCAACAATACTAAGACTATGCAGGGTGATTAAAAAAATTATACAAAATGACATCTTAAATCAAGTTTACAACTAGGATGAAAAATCACATTGGGACATAGGGTCGCAAATCAGTTATTTAGTCACAAATACATTTCATCCTAAATCATCAATAAAAATATGTTTCATCCTAACTCAATTTGAGTTGGCGGTAACAACTTTCAGAAAACTGAAGTACATTATAATAAAACATCTAACAGACATTCTCACCTATGTTGTAAATGTGATAACACTAAACAAAAGTAGTAGAATTTTGCATTATACTCGGCAGTTGTATGTACTTGACGTCCCATATTTTGGACTGTGATTATCAATTCATACGGTATCATTGATTTTTTGAGCAACAGGTTTTTCCAGATATTTTCGTGCTGTTATCACATTTCACACAAAGCAAGGTACTTATCGTTGCATTTTCATTACAATATTTTTAATTTTCTCGAAATTATTACCGTTAACTCGGGTTCAGTTAGGATAAAACACCCTGTATTTTTATCTAAATAAGTGGTTTGCAACCCTAAGTTCCTTTGTGATTTTTCATCCTTGCTGTATGAATGATTTGACATGTCATTTTATAAAGGTGTTTTTAATCACCCTGTATAATAACAATTATTGGGTCCAACAGACGACATTGCTGCGCTAATTACAGAATTTTGGTTCCCAGTCACATTATTAGTGGGAATTAAGTGTTTGATATATAATTTATTTTTTATTCTTATTTATAAATTGTTGCATAATATATTTTTTTTCAAAAAAGGCATCTAGATAATATTATTTTATTAGTCAGACTTTGCAGTCATGTTCGTTAAACCGATTCAATTAATAAACAGCGCTTTCTGTCACACGCGCCATGAGTGATAAAACTCAAAATTTCGTCAACAATTAAAATAACATTTGAAAAATACTTTTCCTTTTTACGCCAGTGAAAGGGTAACAAAATCATTTTCATAGCAATAAAAATATAATGTAGTTAACGGATAAATATACAAAAATACGAGCAAACACAAAATAAACTATCATTTAAAAATAAAAATATATAACTTCTTTCTAATATTGGCACATCCCGTATATTTTATGAAAGGAAAACACTCAGAATTCTCTTTGAGCGTAATATTTATTAGAAATATAATATCTGAGTAATCTGAATTACCACATGTTACTATTTCAAATTATTCTCCTTTGGAATGTAAATACCACTGTAATTCATCGATGCAATTCTTTACAGATCTCTTAAAATGTATTTTAAGGATGTTTTATTTAAAAGAATATATTTTGAAAAAAAATTTCTTTTAGCAAAACAAAATCAGTACAAGCATCAATTTTCTTTACAAAAAAAAAAAAAGAAAAGATAGCTGCAATAGAAATAGTTGGAAAACTTCCAATGCTTTCTCAATTTAATAGTAATGCACTATTTTAGATCTAATATTCTATCTAATGATATAATGAATATGATAAGATTTTCCAAATTAACCCTTAAATGCATAGTGATGTAAATTTCCATCACCTTTTTATTTAATTTTTAATACATAAATTAAGTTCTTACAACCACTATATTTATATAGAAATATTACTCATCTAAAAATTACAAAATTATGCTACTAAATAAAGTTAAAAATATATCTTAGGATTTCTGGTGTCTAATCCGTAATATAAAAATAAAAAAACACAATTCTAAAAGAATAATTCATGCAACTAAGGGTTAACCCTTAAATGAATAGTGTAACTCAGGCTTTACATGATTTTTCTTTGCCAGCTGGTGCTCTTTTTTGGCCTTTTGCTGAACTATCATGTGTTACTTACATGTGATAATATGCATTTAAAGTTGTGAAGCCTGTTTTTGTTCAGATTTGTTATCACGGAGAGATCATAACATATTTTGTTGATACTACTTGGGATGTTCGAAAGGAATTCTTTCTCTATCTTTATAAGGCAGTAATTATTAATTCTGCAAACTATTAAAAACATTATAAAAATTATTTAGTTGAATGGTTGTAATTGTAAGGCTGCCACAAGTCTTTTTTTTAATTCTATTTCGCACCACTTTTTCAAAAGAAAAATCTTTTAAGAACGCTTTAACAACATTTGCACGGGAAATTATTAGTATTTGATTAATGTTATTAGATTAATATTAACTATAATATCTAAATAGAATTAGAATTAAATCTAATTTTATATTAGATTTAGTATTTAATTAATAGTGTTAGTGCCTATTTTTCTTATAGTGGAAAAGAATTATCATAGGCAAAAAGGCTGAATTTTGCCAAATGAGTTATAGGAACTATAGATATTGTTACACACTTTTCTCTGCTCATTGCTCTTTCTCTGCTTAGATGTTTATATCACTAATAAAACAGTCCCTCATAATTTTGAAGATGGGATGAAACTTTTAAGGGTACAAGGGACTTTCAATCTCATTATTTTATTTTATTTTTAATTGCACTTAAATACCATTCAAGGGCACTATATTAATGTAATATAAGGATGATATAAGGATAAGGCCGTAGTTAATGAAAAAATGAGTTTAATGATTCTGGATTATGGTTTTACATATTAAGTCGACATTATATTTACAAGTTCGGGAGGGTAAGGGGGTTTTCTGCGGTATACGCGCTCGCAGTATCGGAGATTCCATATCGGCCTCTGCTCTCGTCTAGAGCGAGAAAGATACGTCTAACATCAGCCGCGTCGGAATGAAATCTGCTTTTGGTTGTTACTTGTTCCCAAGCGAAGAGAATGCAAAGCTGCATATCAGCAAATTCAATAACATCTGCTATTCTGCGGTTACAAGTTCTCATGGAAAATGCTGATCATATTCTGTTGCTAGGAGTAGAGTTTTATGGGAATCTAAAACCACAACTCACACTCGGCCATTTTGTCCGCTCGTCGACCTCGACAGCGCGTTAAATAAGCAACAAGATATGTCAATATATATATATATATATCTAAAAATAATTAAAATCCAAAGGAAAAAAACTGTCATTAAATAATTAAGAAAATTGAGCTACATAATAAAAAAAAAGTCTAAATTTTATGTAAATTAATGCTGAGCTGCCGTGGGATACCTCCAAAAAAAAGCTAAAGAATAAAAAAAAATCTCAGGATAACATCAATTTGCGTCATGAGGCCGTCTTCTCATGAGCCATCATCAGGGATGAAAAATATAATCTGAAAGGCCGTCTACCCATTATATTATCATCAAGAAAACATACTAAAATCTGCCTCATCTTAGGTAGAATTACGTAACAAAACATCTTTATCCCAACGTCATTCAGGAATAAGAAATATAAAAAAAGAGGTTTGCCTCGTCTAAGCAAAAAAAAAAAAAAAAAGGGGATTTCCCACCAAAAGTTTTTTTTTCGACAGCCAGCTCTTACTTCTGTAAAAAAAAAAAATGCGAGGTGGGGAGGACACATAATAATAATATACTTATACATATAACATATAAAATTATAAAAATACAGGGGAAAAATTTCAAATATATAAAAACAGGTACATAATAATAAAATAATAATATTGCTGGCACAGTTCTGGATAGTCAAAAGTGTTTTATGCAAAATGGAAAAAGAGTCACTGCTTGGCAGTCTGCAAAAAAGTTTTATGTAAAACTAAAAAAGAGCACTGTTTTGCACTTGTAAGAAAAAGTTTTAAGCAAAACTACAAAAAAAAAAACACTGTTTTGCTGACTTAATAAAAGGTTTTAAGCAAAACTACAAAAAATCACTGTTTTGCTGTTTTAATAAAAAAATGTTTCTGCAAAACTAAAAATAAATCACTGTTTTGCTGGTTTAAGAAAAAAAATGGATTTCCCATGCGAAAAAAAAATCACAGCATGAACTGCACAACTGTTTAAACTGAAGGCCACTGTTTCATGAGATCAACGGATGTCGTTGTGATAATGGGACCTTCATGGTTTCCTATTTTTGTAACTGCATACCTGTCATTCGGGTTCACGGCTGTAACCTTATATGGTCCAAAATATTTCGGTCGAAGTTTTAACCCAGTTCCAAACTGTGTACTTTGTATTGCTACTAGATCATTGACCTTGTACACCATGTGGGGGGGTCTTTTTTTATTATATTGGGCGCGGCTGAGTTCCTGATGTTTTAAAATGTTGGCTTTCGCACTATGCTGTAATGTTTGTTTATGATCCATGTGTAATTCGATATGTTCCGTTTCCAAGAGTTGTTTTATCATTAAGTCGTCTTTATTTTTCATCTTGACACCCGTTAACAGCTCGAACGGGGAGAATTTCGTTACAGATGAAGTTGTGCTATTTATTATGATTTGTACCGCTGGTACGTGTTTGTACCATTTCGTTGGATCAACTAAAGATAATTTCGTCAAAATAGGGATAAGCGTTTTATTCTGTCTTTCGATTTGTCCATTTCCTCGCATTACACCGGTAGTAATGGGATGGTGGTCTATATTTTCTTGTTTGCAATACCTTTTAAATTCTGAAGAAGTGAATGCGGGTCCTTTATCCGTGATTATTCTTCGGGGATTCCCAAATGTAATTTGTTGTAATTTAAGTTTATCTAGTGCATCTTGCGCCGCCACAGATTTGACTGGATATAACCAAAAAAATTTACTAAAAGCATCCACTACTGTAAAGACGTGATTATAACTTTTATTTGTGGAATGTAATGGGATTAAAAAATCACAATGGTAAGTGTCGAGCGGCTTGTCACCTTTAGGGATCGAGTGCAAAAAACCTTCCTGTTTTCCCAACTTTCGAGAAGCTAAAATGCATGGAACGCAGTTTGTTACGACTGTGCGTGTCAACTCCGGTAGGTTAGGAATGAAAAAATTCTGGGATGCAATTTCTTCTGTCTTTTTAGCAGAATAGTGTCCTTTAGTGTGTTTATCTTGGAGTATGCTAATTTGAATTGCTTCTGGAATCACTAATAAATCTCGACCCTGTTGAAGTTTATACAAAATGTTGTTGCGCACCGTGAAGTCGGCTACTGGTGCTTCCGACGCTGCTGTTTTTATGCTGGAAATAAAGGGATAATTTTCTTGGGCTTTCATGATTTTTAGTGTCAGTTCATCGTATGCAATGTGCATAATTGGGTATCTGCTTAGCGCGTCCACGTGATTCATTTTCGTCGACGGTCTATGTTTTGTTTCAAAATCGAATTCCTGGGGGAATAGAGCCCAACGCGTAATTTTCGGCGTGAGATCCTTTTTGTCGAGAGTTTTTTGCAATGCTTGACAGTCGTTAATGACACGGAATCGAGTGCCGTGGAGGTAGACGAGGAATTTTTGAGAGCTTCGATGACTGCCAATACTTCCAATTCTTAGCTACTTAACTTTTCCTCCAGTGGTGATGTTTTTTTGCTCATATATTGAACCGGATGGAAGTGTCCGTCGTTGGATTTCTGCATTAGAATTGCGCCGAAGCCTATTTTACTGGCGTCAGTGTGTGTATTGGTGTCAGTCCGAGCCCGGTATAAAAATGTGTAAAACTGCAGCACTTGTGAGTAGATTACGTAACGTGTACAGCGCTTCCCTCTGCGCCGGTCCAAATTCGAAAGTTGATGTTTTTCGCAAGAGATCGCTCAGGGGCCGTGCGACAGAGGCATACTTGAGAATAAACTTCCGAAAATATCCTGTTAAACCTAGGAGTGATTGCAACTGTTTAACGTTTTTGGGTTCCGGAAAATGTTGGACGGCCTTAAGTTTCGTTGGGGAGGGCGCTATAGTACTATTTTCAATGACGTGGCCCAAAAATTCAATTTTTCGTTGCAGAAAATGACATTTTTTAAAATTAATATCGAGTCCGTAATCAGCAGCAGTTTCTAACACTCGTTTGAGTTTTTCGAGACCATCGGCTTCGGTACGGGCAGGGATGATGAGGTCGTCCATATATAAAATCAACACACGTTCTAGTATTAATTCGCGAAAAAACACAGGCTAGATACCTTGAGAATGTTGCGGGGCTGGACGTGAGTCCGAAAGGGACTTTTAAAAACTCGAATTGTCCATCGTGTGTAATAAAACCTGTGTATTTAGTGCTCTATGGGTCCACATCGACATGGAAAAACCCATTTTTAGGTCGAGAGATGTAAAGACCTGCGCTTGTTGTAACTGGTCAAGAAAATCATCAATAAGGGGTAGAGGGAACCTATCCTTTATAATTTTTTTATTTAGCTTACGATAATCGATACATAATCGCATAGAGTTATCCTTTTTCTTAGCTAATACTACTGGGCTTGCGTAATCGCTACAAGAAGGTTTTATTATGCCGTCCTGTAGCCATTGTTTAATTTGGTCGCTGACAATCTTTTTTCAGCCATGGACATTCGTTGCGGGCGTTGGTAAACTGGTTGATCGTCAGACAATACTATGGACATTTTTAAGTCGGTAGATTTCGATTTTGTGGGGCGATAATTTTCAATCAGTTCAGCCACTTCTTCGCGACACGTTCTGTCGGTGATATGAGTTAAATCGACTTCGGACATGTCATCGCAAATATTGATAAGGTTAATAAAAATATCAGCCGGGGGATGTTTCGACAAAGTAATGCCAGTCTTGTTACATGTTAGTGTGCCTTGGCATATGATGGCTGTTCCGAGGATAACAGGGTGCGACATGCCTAGCGAAATCAATAACATAAACAGTGGTAGAAAAAGTGGATTTGTCGATATCGATATCTGTGAAAAAGGAACCTTTTGGCTGAACGTTACCGCTGCCGAAGCCCGTGAGCCGTAGGAGTACTGGTGTCAGAGGAGGTGACCCGAGCAGACGAAAAATGCCCTCACGGAGGAGGGTCACTGGGTTTCCGGTATCAACGAGAGAATGCACTTCCAAGTCTGCAATTCGGAATACTTTTTGCATGTGTTGTTGGGGGCGAGTTAGCTCGACCATGTGAACTTGTCTGCCTTTTCCGTCAGTAGCAGCTTGAGAAGGGGGGCTGAGTGCAGTTGCTGTCTTTGGCTTTGAACCGCGGGCTGTGCAATTTAATGATATGTGGCCGTAACGAGAACAATTAAAACACTTAGGACCTTGTCCTTTACGCGTACAATCTATGGATTTATGGCCTCTGGCCCCACAGGAAAAACAAGAAATTTTTTGAGGTTTTTCGCTGGGAAATGATTTCTGGGTACCCAAAGGGACGTGTGTCGCCTTAGTTTTAAAATGTGTAACCGAACCACAGACTTCTTCATAGATTATAAGTTTTTTCTTAAATTCTGCTAATTCAGAGATTCCATATAATATTGCTTTATTATGTGGTGTATCATTAATTCCATTAATTATATAGTGAACTAAAGATATATCATCGATGTTTCCTCTTTGTGCTATTTCTTTTATTTTCAAAAAATATTCCAATAGTTTTTCGCTTGGGCGACAGCCTCTAGCGGCTAGTAATTGATGTATCTGGGCGGACGAAGCTGATTGTCCAAATTCGAGAAACAATGCTTCTTTGAGCGATGTATATGAAGAAATGTTATTTTCACTACGTACATACAATAATGCTAAAATTTTTAATGTCCGCTCAGCAAACACAAATTTCTGTATGTCAGACAGTTGAAATGACTGGGCCAGAGATTCAAATCTCTGAAACCATGTTTGAACGTTTTCCGTTTTATCACCACTAAACGGTGTAATTAAATGATCAATGTCATGGAAAGAAATTGTCTGTTTGGGCGCGGAGTGTGTACAGTGTACACGCGCCTGGTCTGACTGTACTTCCAAAGGGGCAGATAAACCAGTGCTTCCACTACTATTGTGGCTATCATCAAATTCTGTATCCGATTCTGAAACTGCCGTAAACGTGTCTTTAAAAGCCGAAATATCAACTAGTGCGCTTAAAATACGCTGTCCGATATCTTCTTTTGATCCATGGATATCAATGGATAAGATATTAGCGATAGTAATCAATTGTATCTGATCGTAATCATCCAAAATTTCTTTGAGTTTATTTTGATACTCATCGCTTTTGTCGGTAAAAGAAAATCCTTTAAATTTCCTTAAATTCGCTCTATTTTGACGATTTTTATCGCAACCAAATATAAATTCGTGCAGTAGCTTGATCTTATCAGTCTTAGCCGATTTCAACTGGCTTTTAATAAATTATATTTGTTGTAATTCCATATCAAAAGCAAGAAAGGAAAGAGAGAAAAAAAACTTACTTCAAAGGAGTTATCCAATTGAAAAAAAAAATCTTCGCCACGATATATATGTCGATCCACTTAATGATCCGTCGAAAAAAAATATACTTGCAGCCGGAGATTCATTTCTTGCAAAACGATGACTATCTTGTAAAAATAAAAATAAAAGGAAGATTGAGCTTCAAAACAGATGGCTAAGTAGATGAATCATATCAGCTGAATGCAAAGGTTGATAACGGAACGAAAGAGTTCTCCGATTTTAAACGTAGATCGGTAAGTAAGCCTAGCGGATTTTATTTTTTTAATTCGTGTGGGATTCAAATAGGCCTAGAGCCCCCATGTAATATAAGGATGATATAAGGATAAGGCCGTAGTTAATGAAAAAAGGAGTTTAATGATTCTGGATTATGGTTTTACATATTAAGTCGGCATTATATTTACAAGTACGTGAGGGTAAGGGGGTTTTCTGCGGCATACGCGCTCGCAGTATCGGAGATTCCATATCGGCCTCTGCTCTCGTCTAGAGCGAGAAATATACGTCTAACATCAGCCGCGTCGGAATGAAATCTGCTTTTGGTTGTTACTTGTTCGCAAGCGAAGAGAATGCAAATCTGCATATCAGCAAATTCAATAACATCTGCTATTCTGCGGTTACAAGTTCTCATGGAAAATGCTGATCATATCCTGTTGCTAGGAGTAGAGTTTTATGGGAATCTAAAACAACAACTCACATTAATTATGGCACATATTTACCTCACGCGAAATAAAAAAAATGGAGGAAAATAAGGAATTTTCCTGATTGTTTTAAGAGTTCTGCAGAACTTTTCAAAATGCACCATGCGCATTCCATATCAATTAAAATCCGCAATATTTTTTATGCCTGTTTGGTTTACATATGCAGATAAAACTGTGCATCGAATTTTATATATTTCTATATAAAGGTAAAAAAAAACAAAATATTTTCAAAATTTGATGAAATTTTTAGCATTTTTGTATCATATTTCTGCACTTAACTACGTTTAACTTTTCCAATTATATTTAGTTTCAAAAAATGATGCTCAGTTTTATTTGTATATTTAAACCAAGCTGATATAAAGAAAATATTGGTGATTTTAATTGACATGGAATGCGCATGTGACAATGTGAATAGTTCTTCATAAAACTTAAAATATTCAGGAAAATTCCTTATATTTCTCCAAAAAAATGTTTTTTTTATGTCTTGTGTGATAAATATATGCCAAAATACATAGTGTGGGCCTTGAATAGTATTAAAAGTGCAATTGAAAAAAAAAATAAAAAATGATTTGAACGTCCCTTTTTCCCTTAAATTCCACACAATTGTTTTTCTTATTTATACGAACGCATAATGCTGTTTTATGGAAGCCGTTTGTTATTAACTGTATAATAAAACACTCAAAGTATACTTCATAACTGCTTTTTTTTAATTTGAAAAGTTATCATATAATTGATGTTTTAAATTAAATTTCAAACTAATGATTTGCTTAGTTCATTAAAACAAAGTTTGTCATTTTTATGAAATTGCACGAAAGTTAAACAAGTATTGCTATGCGATATAAATATTCTTTGTTACAAAAATGTATGTTTATTTTCCAATACTTTAAGTGTATAACTTTTTCAAATAATTTCAATATTGTACTAATTTAAAAAAAGTTACACTTGCATAAATATTATTGAGATAAAAGTAATATAGGCTATAATTGTAGTTCATTGACATCTTTTAAAATGCAAACACAAAATCGATTATTACTTATATAATTCAGATTGTATCATGTGCAAAGATGACAATCTAGTAAAAGATAAACAATTTCAAACTCAAAAATTATTAAAACTTAAAGTTACTCTCTCTAGTATAATGCGATCTAAAATTACTTTTTAGTGTATGCTTTAGAGATTAAACAAATGACGACCATATAATCTACCCTATACATATAAAATCCTAATAAAACGGATATTATGAAACTACTGAATTGAAACGAATTTATGTAACGATTCTATGAAACGACTGATTAAACATCTGATCATGTTTCGCGGCGATTTCTCCTAAAACATGGAATACTTTGCGATGAAATTAACACCAAAAATCCATATTGATCCACATATCTCAAAACTGGTAATAGAATTTTTATTATTTATTAATTAGTTTTTGAAATATTATTTTTTTTCTAATTTTAAATACTTTTTTCTAATGATGGCAACTCAAATTTCAATCATAACAGATATATATTTTTTTCAAATTTCAGAGAAGGTTATAATTTTAAATTAATTTGGCGACCAGTTTGGCCTCCCTTAAATCCAGTTTGGCCTTAAGTAAATCCAGTTTGGTTAATGGTTTAACATAGTTTTTCCTGAATTTCCAAAAAGTTTCATTGATATTACTTTTTGCATACCTATTATAACACTTTTCATTTGTTATCCTAATCCATACACTTAATAAGTACATATTACAATACATAAACTTTATTACGATAGAAAATATATTTTTTTTCTAATTTGTAGACAGCCTGATTTTAAAAATGTCAGATGTATTTAAAAATTACCAAAATATGCTATCAAGTTTCAAAATATGCACTTATAACTTTTAATAAAACGTTACTGACCTCTTAATGCAATTTATGTTTTCTTTAAATTTTAAGAATTATTATTTGCCAAGTCAATAATAATTTCTTGATAGCAAATGTATTAGTTATTATAATTTTATTAAAAGGGGTTAATAAGTAGCCGCAAGTTTTCGTTTTAATAAAGAGTCATTTTTATTTCAGTACGCATACACGATTTTCGATATTTTGACGTGTAATTTAAAACCATATAAAATGCAGAAAATACTCTTCAAGCATCAACCGATGTTACTGAGTATTTTTGCAGTTCTTTGCTGCTGTCGTCTTCACTTTATTATGTAATTTCATCTACATCACTGGTAAAAAATATCCTTTAACTTTTCCAAATATATAAAATATGAAACCTTCTATATATATGTATATATATATAAAAGTAATGCTTTGCAAATGAACCAATGAAAATCTGCGTAGATACTGCGAAACGTAGCTCATTGGTCAGTGCTTTCTGACGCTATACCAAAGGAGAGGTCCCTGCTCTGTCGCCAAACATCGCTAAGTTTGTCGCCAACTTGGCGATATACTGCCAAATTTGGCGAACAAAATTAGTCACCAAAAGTGAAGCAAATTTGGCGCTATTTCCAGTATTTTGCCAAATTTCCATAGACTCCCATTGAAATCAATTAGGGTTTACTTGCTTGCAGAAAATCAATAAATTGAGATATTTCAATGCAAAAAATCTAATATTAACCCATTAATCGCCTAAACTATTACGATAGAAATTTTCAAATTTCTTGTTGAAAGTAGTTTCCCACCACAAATTCAGTAAGGTAAATTTCGCTTTACTAAAACAGCAAAATTCCTGCCAATAAATAGGACATTTTTTTAAATTCTAAAATAGTGGTGCCAATGTAATTAATTCATTGCATGAGCAATTATTTTGACTGTTGCGTGAACGCAACGTCAGCGGTTAATGGGTTAACTTATGACTAGATCTTCATTGATTTATTTACTTTATTTTTAAGCACAAACGCTACTTATTTGCAATATTCGTAACACTATATATATAATTTTTATTTATATTTGTAATTATTCAAATAAATTATAAATTTTACCTCTTTTTAATGATTTTATATTTAATAATTCTTTTAATTATGAAACTCTGTAAGCTCTAATGATTACTTGCTTGAAGATAAGGAAATAAAATCGTCAGGAGTTGTGGAGGAGCGTGTTTATATCAAGTGGAATCTAAAAATCGAATGCATAGAAAATGAGGAATCGCGAAGCGATCCAGAATGGAAACGCGAAATAAATTCTTCTGGAGTTGGCTAGAAAATAGGGTTTGCTTCGCGATACCGAACGGAATCGCGAAGCGTTTACGCGCGGGGTTGGTGAGCATAGCGAGCAGGGGGGCGGAGCCCACTTAGTTATTATATACAATTAAATTAATCTTCTGCGTGATTTTCACACCTTTAGCAGTCTCAGGTATGACAGAAATGATTTTTCTCTTCAAGGAACAACATTTAACAGAAACAATTTCTATACCAGTTTTCTGATAGCTTGATTTCAAACATGTGTGTTTCTATCATACAACTATTTTTTTTTCTGGAGATATCTATCATTCGGCATCTATTTATAGGAGAAAATTTGAAGAAATTATCACAATGGACAACAATGGTCCTGACACAAAACTGAAATGTGTTGTCTCTTATTCAGTTATTTGCGCTTATTCCGAATCTAGTGTTAGATTTTCTCCATCACGTCTAGTTTTTGAGATATTTACATATTTTGATTTATGCAAATTTAAGCTTTTTTTCTGGAAATTTTAGGTAGAATAAGTGTCAGATTGGCTTTTTTGTTTTATGTTTTGACTACTGAACCATTTCTTTTGACAGATGTCGCAGTCTGCACATTCTTAACATTTATCTGTCTGTTATTAAGCCAAACTTGCAAATTGTTCAATGTTGTAAAGTATGCAGTACTGTATAACATCGATTATCCGAAGTAATTGGGACCGACCATCTTTCGGAAAAATAGAATTTTTGGATAATCGAGAGCGTTTTAATTTTTAGATTTAATAGAAATACATGCAATATTTCTTAGTATGGTAAGAAGTGCTTAAAAAAAGTAAAGAAATAACAAAATAGAAACAAGAATAAATTACCTGAATTTTAATTTTGAAATTAGTAGCGTTCACATATCTTACAAGCGTTTGAAAAAATGTTTTGTTTGTCGTAGTTTTGATTGCCTTTGCTTTGAAGCTCTATCACGGAATTTTAAAATATTATTAATTCACCAGTATCACCAGCAGCAGTGTTTCTGCTGCTCCATCCAGGACAAATCTTTTGAAAAACATTCAAAAGATTCAGAATTGATAATTTGTTCGTTTTCTTCGTTGCGCTCCGCAGCTCACGAGCGCTCAAGTTAAATTCAAAGGAACTCTAAAAAAGGGGATCGTAAGTATTTATATATACTCGTAGAAAAGACCACTTATATACAAGTATTATGATAGTTAAAAAAAAGCTTTCAAAATGGATTTTGCACACAAGGAATGTGATAGTTTAAAAAAAACTTTAAACATGGATTTCGGTTAACCGAGAGTTTCGGTTAAAAGAGTTGTGGATAAAAGAGGCTCTACTGTACAAGGCTATTACAAATGATGGACCCGATTTTAAAAAATCATATTTTTGAAACTACTGCACATAATACAATAAGTGATACATGAATGTAAAGAGAAATATACTAAGTTTTTTTTTCAGTTACAAATGTTCGATGTGTGACTCCTTTGTTACACGGCATACGGCCAATCTGTAATCGAGTTCGTTCCAAACATTTTGTAGTATCAATCTGTCAATGGTTCTGAAAGCTTCACAAATGCGTTCTTTAAGTT
This sequence comes from Maratus speciosus, assembly GCA_963932465.1. Lineage (NCBI taxonomy): Eukaryota > Metazoa > Arthropoda > Arachnida > Araneae > Salticidae > Maratus > Maratus speciosus. Next base: position 312,719,674 of record OZ010789.1, read on the forward strand.
CTGAACGCTTATTTTTCGGCATTGGTGGTACATAAACAATGCCTTTGACACTGTCAGAACTTAAAGAATGCATTTGTGCAGAATTCAGAGCAATTGACAGAGTGATACTACAAAATGTTTGGGAATTTTCCTATGCAATAGCATACTATCCACTATTTACTAATAAAGAAACTTCAATAAGAGAAATATAGCATAATTTTTCATTAAAACTTTATTTCAACAAACAAAACAATGATCTACTCTGTTTCTCACAGAATGAATCAACCAAAAAGTTTATTTAGACTTTCGAACGCGTTACTGAAATCCTTTTTCATCGTTTCATATTTTTAGGCACAAAAAAAAAACAACTCTATGCTTGTGAAGCGCATTAAAATTAAAATATATGTTTTCCGAATGAATTCCTTTGTTACGCCTTCAAACATTTAAAAAGATCAAAGTTTTGCTATTCAGAAGAAAACATTACATTAGTTTTAAAATCTTACATTCCTTTCTCAGATCTCAAATAACATTATGCAGCTAACATTTTGTTGAGAGATGTACTTTTTTTATTTTTCTCAACTTCAAAAACTTGACTTTATTTTAAGGTAAGATATAAAATTTTGCATATTGAAAGGAAACCATAAAAAAATTAAATATGTGAATATTCATAGTTGTGTTTCTTTAAGATGGAGCAAACAATTCCTACAAAGTAATGTCCGACTGTTCCGTTACGGTAAATAAAACATATTTATTCTAGTGTATGTATTTCTCTAACACATTTCTTGAAGCAGCTGTTAAGTTAACAAATGTCTAATAAAGTAGTTTAGCTTTATTTATCGTATTCATGTTTACATTTTTATGCATCCCCATCTTACTCGTAATTCATAAATATTAATGCCAGTTGAAAGATCAAGTTTTCGTCTCCTTTATAGATCTTTTTCGTGATACTAATATTTCAAAGTAATAAATTTTTGAATGAACGTATTTTCTTGACAGGCACATATAATTTCTTTGTAGCGGACTTTGTCACTATAGAATATTTTGGAAGTCATTTACGCTTTCTTTTTTGACAAATAGGAAAGCGGGTTAATCACTGCAGCAAAATAAATAGACTGTAATCCATTAAATATATAAATGTATATTCCTATTGCAAAATATTTTTTCTGAAGACGAGAAGACTATTATAGAAATAAGTTACTTCTTTTACAAATTTCATGCAAATTAAATAGCATTTCGTTTTTTTCCCTTTTGTATCTCTTCCGAAAACAAACATATTTAAATATATTATAATAAGAAGCGCGAAAATAATATGTTAAATTTTAATAATATTATGATAACGTATTTGGACAACTAATTTTTTAGAAAAAAATAAAATAATCTTCAAAGAATGATCTGTTTCCTTAATGATTTTATAATTATTTTTGTAAGTCAGTTGGCTATATTAGAATGACAAGGCACTAAAGGGAGTCTTATGACCCATTATTATTATCCCCAGTTACTTTAAATCCCTTAATTCAAAATATTTGAACGTATCAAAATAATTTCAAATTTTGGCGCTAAAAAGATGAGCCTATAGTAACACACAAAAAGCATACCGTGTCGTTTAGATCAGATGACTTTCATTTACTTTTTTACTATGTTTTAACTTTTTGTAGCATACTTAGCATTTTCCATTAACCTTTTACAACAGTTTTTATTGCCACAATTGAACATTCAACGTCCTTTTAATGTTTTAATTTATAAGATTTTTTTTTTTTTTTTTTACTTTCTTTTTTCGAAACATAAAAGTATTTTAATCGAATTTTTTTCTCGACTTTTTGTTTTCAACGGATTTATATGTTTTAGAGAACATGCTTTACATGTTTTCAGAAAAATATGTTTATACTAAATGTCTGTCTGTCCGTACGTCCGTGTGTCCTCTTTTTATCATCAAAAAGTGTATGAAGTTATGCATAGAATTGAACCTTATGAAGTTATGCATAGAATGAATAGAATTGAAGTTTTTTGAATATGTCTTTGGTTATAGTCAGCAGGGCCTGCTTGAATTTGTAAATATTCCGCCAGAAGAGGGCACTGTGATAGCGATTTTTGTGCCATTTTCATTATTCTACCATCTAAAAGTGTATAAAGATATGCATAGAATTGAACTAAATTTCATATTTATATTTTTGGCTATGGCAAGCATATCCTCCTTGTTTTTCGAATTATTGCGATGGAAGGGGACTCTGTAATAGCAAGTTTTCATTGTTATATTGTACATCAGCAATTCATGCAAAAACGAGAAATTCGCATCCAGGTGATTCTAAAGCAGTTGATGCGCAACAAAGCAACGAAAAACATAGATTTTATTAAACATTATGATGAAAATTAACTCGTTTCTTTTTCGATTACTGAAATGAAGCAGAAACTTAAGATGAAAATCAAAGTTGGTGTAATATAAAAAAATAAAACGGAAGTATTAACATATGTAACAACTTTTTTAAATATTAACATTTATGTGAAAGAAGAATGTTTTGGGATTGGCACACCTGATTAGTAAGTGCAGCTATTAAATAACTTTGATATTTTGAAAACATATTCCTGCTTAAATGAATTTTACTTTATTAAAATTATTCCTTTACGTTAAATTAATGCAGCTTTCCTAAATTACAGCTCAAAAGCTAAAAATGAATAATGATAAAATGTAATGTTCGGTGTAAACTGATGGGTATATATAGTTTCACATACATTTGCTTGGTTCAAATTTTAGACTTGTCTAAAAAAGCTGTGCATTGTACTACATTGAGTTTAATTTCAAAACATAAGAAAATATTACAATTTGAGATCACTGGATAATGTTCGCGATAGTTAGCTTATAAAGTAAAAAAAAGAAAAAAAAAAGAAAGTATAAAAAAAACAGATTCCGAAATATAGGATTTTTGAATTCTGATAAAATTGTTATGGGATCACAAACAGAAGTATAATACAGAACATCGTTCAGAAATAAGAATCGAAGCATCAGTTTCAAATAAGGTTTGTTGGGGTAACTGGAACCACGAGGTAACTGGGCCATAGGCTATATTATAAAAAACTTTTGGTGTTTTATAAGTTTTAGCTTTTGTGAGCAATGCCCCTTTATCTCTACTTCCTAAAACAACGTGTATCAACTGAATCATAACTCTCACTTTGCTGTGATAGGTTGTCAAAAATTTACGTTTCTTTTTTTTAAAAACAACGTCAATATGGTTGAACTTCCTCGGATTTTTATTAAAATACTGTGAGTACTTTTATTAAATAATCTTTTTTTTTTTTTAAAGATTAGACATATAACTACATTACTATTATTAGGTATCTATACATATTTACTTCATGTTTTAAATGTAAGTCCGGTGTCCCAGTTACCCCATAAATGTTTCAAGAATGGGGAAACTGGGACATGTATCCGGGGTAACTGTGCCAGGCTGGATCCAGTTACCCCAATAGTTACAAATAATTTTCCTGTGTTTCTCTTACTACGGGAAGTACATTTCTCCATTGGTTTTTGCTCACAATAAAGAAAATGATAGAATACCTTATTAAAATAACGTAATGAAATTTTAAAAAAGCATATTGAGTGGTATTAAACCAAATTTCTTGACCCCTTGAGAGGCGGTGATGCCGTCATGGCATCACTTAATTTTAATTCCTAATTACCACATTGGCACCTGAATTTTATAATTAAAATTTAACCTTTATTAAGTACGTGAAAATATACTTTTACATGTTTTCAGATAGATTCTCTTGTAAATATTGGTGTCATTAAATTATTTCAACATTTTACGAATGCAAGTACCTTGCTCCTGAAAGCCAGGTATCCAGACCTTGAAATTGTACTATACACAGGGTTCGCATTCTATAGGCATAACTGCCAATTTTCACGCTTTCTTGCTACCACTAAAATTTAATAGAGATTTTCATTTTGTTTAATCATAAGATTTCGACGATTAAATAAGACAACATTTACTATAATATTTTAGTGGTAAGAGGAAAACGTAAAAGTTGGCAGCTATAGAGAATCTTTTATCGCCCCTACCACTATTTTGAAAATAATATCTTCATCGCACCTTTCTTTAAGGAACAATAAAATTTTCCGTATATAATGCTACCCCTGGATAAAGATAAAGTACTTAAGTACTTACGTAGTCTTTTGTTCAGAGATTTACCTTACTATTTTTTCCTTAAAATACCCATATGACTTTTATACTTATTATCTATACTAAAGTACATAAGTACTTACTTAAGTTTTATATTTTTGGTATAAATAAATCTAATATTTTCACTTTTAGTGCTTTTTTAGGCACACTGACAGCAAAGGACCTTACAACGCTGTTTATTGACATATAATTTACATGATCTGCCTGGTTTAAATTTTTTTAAGTTGTTAACACTTTTTTAAACAGAACCTGATATCCGATATGAAAAAATATAAACGCATGTGGAACATAGACTCCCCCTGGTCCAGTTACCCCATTTTGGGAGGCAATTGGACCCGTGAGGAAAGAAAGATGAAATATGCATATTTTTATATTTTTAAATATTAAAATGTAATTTTGAGCATTTCTGTCTGATAGAGGGAACCTAACTGAACACATTTGCAGAAGTTCAGACTTTAATTGAAATGAACATTAGCTTTTTGAAGCTGAACAGTCAGAAGCTCCAGAGTCACATTGTAAAATCATGTCCCAGTTGCCCCAACTAACCTTATGTATTGAAGATACATTTAAAGGCAGATATATTTAAAAAAGAGAGATACAAAAGAACAGTATAACTTCTTTTGATTTTCAAGTTGCTCTAAATAATTTTCTACGTGTAAATATGAATGGTATCTCTGAGTGGATGTAAAAAAGAGATTTTCTTCATTACTAGGCGTTTAATTTTATTTGTATTTAACATTATAGTGATTACGGCATTAACGAAATTCATGGCTTTTTGAGATTTCTATACAACTCCAATACCGCATTTTGTGAAGTTTTCAGATTAATATACAACGAGGATTCTGCATCGATCAAATACTCAATTAGCATAAATTCAATTTCACTGGTTTCCAAGTCTGTTTTATGATAATCAAACATGATTTTTTATTCATTCTTAACTAAGATCATAAATTTATTGCCGCAATATTTTTATGGTATTACCATTTAACATAATATTAACAGTTATTGTTAAGAATTTTACGTGTTTTCTTACGTTTTTCCCTCCTGTTTGTATCCATGTCTTTATAAATTGCAAATGCCTTTTTGAAGCCAGGGCAGATTGGCTATTTTTCAACAAGGGGAAAATAATACGAGAACATCTCAGCTATTTTTTAACAATGGAAAATTGGTGCCAGGGCAGCAGATCCTTGTACCATTTGAAGGATTTTTTTTTCGATATACATATAACAAAATAAATAAATTTTCAGGGGACTTTCTCCTTTTTCAATGTGATTAAAAATGACCTGTTTGCTCTGTCCTTTTGCAAAAAATATAAATTTTAAAAATTTCAATAATATAATATTTCCATTCATAATAATCCATCTGAAATTTATAATAGATGCAAAATATTTTTTCATGCATTAAAAAACAATTCTTCAAACTGTTTATACACATACAGTTAAACTGACAGATTATATAATATATTGGTACTATCGTGTAGCAGTAATGCAGCCAATTTTCATATGTACAGGTATTTCTTATACTCAAAACTTAAAACATTTCTGTACTGAAATTTTAATTGATAATGTTGTCTGTTCTGTAAAGAAATAATATGAGGGTTTGAATTAAACTCGTGGTCATTATGCTTTACAGAGTACACTGGGTGTCTTAAAAATATATTCCTCAGTTTTGAAGGGAATATAGGAAACTATGGTCGTAATCCATTTACTTAATGAAAAGTACAGAATGAAAAGTACAAAGGTGTTTGTTCATAAGTTTAAACTCAATGAAGATGTTTTTGTGAAATTTTTTAAAGACATATTTTCTCTGTTCTAAAATGCAACAATTTCACAAAAAAGGATAAAAATAGGCACAAGATGCATACAAACAGTCCTGCACTATATGAGGTATTATTCAGAAAGTACAGTAGAACCTCTTTTAACCGAAACTCTCGGTTAACCGAAATCCATTTCTAAAGCATTTTTTTTAACTATCACATTCCATGTGTGCCAAATCCATTTTAAAAGCTTTTTTTTTCTTTAACTATCACATTCCTTGTGTGCATATCCTACGGGGTGGAACGAAGAAAACGAACAAATTAGCAGTTCGGAAGCCTTTGAATGTTTTGCAAAAGGCTGGAGCAGCAGAAAGACTGTGAACTAATAAAATTAAAAAAATCCGTGATAGACCTTCAAAGCAAAAGCAATCAAAACTGCGAGAAGCAAAACATTTTTTCAAACCCTTATGTAAAAGTTACTTAATTTCAAAATTAAAATTCAGGTAATTTATTCTTGTTTCTATTTTGCTATTGCTTTATCTTTATTAAGCCCTTGTTACCATAATAAGAAATATTGCATATATTTCTGCTTAATCTGAAAATTGAAGTATTCTCGATTATCCGAAAATTTCGATTTACCGAAAGATGGTCGGTCCCAATTACTTCGGATAGTCGAGGTTCTACCAGAGTTCACATCACATATAGCCTGTTTACATGACTGTGTTCTTTTAGTCATTTTTGAAATGTCACCACGTTTCATACAAATCAATGTAAATTTCCTTAAAATTTGTTAAAATACCTTCATTTTTGTATATGAACAAAAGTCCGTTATCGGAGATGTGTGAGGCACCCTTTATATTTGTCTAAAAAGATTACTTGTAATCATGTTGAAGCATAATATACTCTTCTAATAGTTTTTATCCCTATTTTTAAGACCATATTATTATCTTTATTAAATTGAAAAGTTTCATGTTAGAAAGTAGAAGATATAATTTATTTAACAAATCAAATTTCCTCAAAATAGTTAAATGGTCAATATCAAGTAATTTTTTCAAAGTCAAAACCGCTTCACTGATTTTTTTCTGTGCAGTAAATAGATTAATTCACTCACACATCATTTAAGACAGTCCCTGTAGACCGTCTCAGAAAATTCTTAAACAAACATAACTTTTATATGATTTTAAAAAAAGAAAAAAACAATTAAGGTATTTCAAACTCAGCTGCACAGTTTGCAAAATCGGTGAACATCGGTAATAGACGTCCTAGATTATATTCAATGTTTAAAAATATCAAAAATTAAAAAAATCAAATTAAATTTTTAGAATAAAATTTGGGATTCAAGAATTGAATTGCGGATATATTTAAAGATACAAATGAACTAATATATGCACTAATGCTAGTGATTTTGAATCAACCAAAATGCGAATATACTGCATACACTGTATATCTGTAAATTATAATGCATACAAAATAAAATAATTCATAAAATAACACAAGTTACTATTGTAAAAAAAAAGTACGTTTGCAGAAAAAACAGTGTGTCTTACCAAATAATGCATACACTGTATAACGGCTCATAATATTCTGATTTTTTTTTGGTGTGTAACTAATTGGTAATAATGAATGGACCAAGATTAACTTAATGGAAAAGAAGTTTACATAAATTCTATTGGGTATATGAAAATGTAGCAGACGTACGAAGAAAATATTGCCGGAAGTTTCAGCAGATCAACTTACGCAACTTATAATAATTCAGATAAAATGTAAGTTTGAAACGAATAGAATTGTAAAGGATATTCATAGACAACGTTCCGGAAGTCGAAGAACATAAATGAGCTTCACCATCAAGAAAAAAACACTGTGAAAAATTTATGTAACTTTACTCCATAAAATTGGTGGCAACATGCTGCCTCCAATCTAACTTATATAATAATGTAATTTAAACTGAAGTAACTTGCGCAATAGTACGCATTAGTGTAATGTAACACGAGTTATGTCAGTTAAATTACTCATCAAAAGGGAGGCAACAAAGCTGCTACCAATATTATGGAGTAATGCTACATAATTTTTTTCTCAGTGAGTACTGGAAAGTTATCGTGAAACATCCAAAAAATATTGTAAGACACACAAGTCATTGGATTGGCTTTAGCAAAACAAGTTTCGCTACCTTTTAAAACGTTATAAATGGAAAAGTTACTATCAAGCTATGGTACAAGCTATCAATGACGACGAACCGAAGAAAACAATTTTGCGAATTGTGTGTATAAATTTTTTTGTGCCACCCTGTATATTACAAAGACATTTTTTCATATGAATATTGTTTTCCTGAAGTTCGAAATATCTTTTTGTTATATTTTTAGTTTTTAACAGACATTTAACAAAGATATTATATAATTTATTTGTAGATATAAATATGTATTTTATATCATAACGAATAATTTTTAAACGAATGCTGCTTTTATTTTTTGTTTTTTGAAAGAGCCTATTCTAGTTGTAGTCTCATTTTTATTTCACCAGGATTGATAAATTATACTATGTTTATCATCCTGGTCAATTATTTATTTGTTTTTAAACGTTTTAGACGCGACAGCAGATTTATCAGCATTACATTTGAACTTCTTAGGTTATAAAATATATAACCTTCGTGATTTCTTTCTCTTTTAAAAAATAAATATGTAATATCGTCGTATCGTATACAGTTTTTATAAAGGGACACCACAAATGTGTTAATACAGGATCAGAATGGACGACATTGGCAACTAAGTGGTTTAAATTAATGTGGATAATACTAAAAGGTTACTATAATATTTGCTATTGTTCTAAAACACTCTCACTAAATTACTTCAACTGCAATGAAAAAAAAAATTCTAAACACTTTTTCCGTAAATCTAAGAACAAGTAGAAACAAGAAAGAAAAAAATATGCGTCAAGTAACGATTATGAAACCATTTCCAACACATTCAGACTAATGTAAGATAACTTCGTCGTTTAATAATTAGAAATAGGATGTTTAATTGAACCGTTTGAAAACACATTAACACATTTCGAAACCTGATTTCAGCAATTCCCATCTGCAGTTGGAAAAGTATCCCAATTCTATCAGCAGCCCTCTATATGATATATAGATTTGTATCGATAAACTACATGCATGCAGAAATTTAGTTCCGCTAACAAGGAGAATGGTACATGAATTCTTTGGTGCATCCCTGTATACGAGGTATGGAGTTTATACACAACGATAAACATGCATAAAGTTAGTTAAATTTAAAAGTCATACAGAAATTGAAAACACCCTTGCAGAAGTTATTGCTCAAAGACAGTACTGTAAACGATTATATTTGCGTATCTGTGTAAATGAAGGATAAGTGCATGCCTTATTGTATAGCAATCATTTTGTAGTGAAATTCGGTGATTTATATCAATATGAATGCATTTGAAATAGCTTAATGTGTTTAAAATTAACTGTAAACGATTTTTCTCCCTTGGCCATAATGTAACGGAATTCTTTTGAGTACCCCTGTAAATAAACTATTAATGAAACACAATCTATATTGAATACCGAACATGCATGATAAAAATCTTTAACATATATCGATTGCTTGAAAAGTTGAGTATATTAACTCTCTCGCAGCGCAACCCGAGATACATTCGGGCATGTATTTTTCAGTCTAATTAATACTATTTGGTCATTTTTACCAGTTATTTTTTAGCGAAAACTTTGTCTGATTTAATCAGGACATTTTCCCCGATTACCATAGTAAAAAATTTCTGCTTTAAAGAACCAGTGATAAAAGATTAAAAATTCTGTAAAAGACGCTCATCGCGAAGAATTACTTACGCAGCTAGAGGGTTAATGCGAGTTAGAGCATGGACAGACAGACAGAATGGCAGACAAACAGACGGTCAGAAACAGAATTCATAAATACTTTTCAACTATGTTAAAAGAGTAAAAAAGAGACGTGCCATTGTAAACGTCATTAACATATATCAATTGCACGAACATCCAATTATATTTACGGGAGTTAGAAGTGGACAGACGGACAAGCAGACACACAACCGAATTCATACACACTTTACAACTTTATTGGAAAGTGTTAAAAATAAGGAGGAAAAATAAGCAGAAGAGATAAGGAAAAAAAGAATTAAGAACTCCTGAGAACTATTGTACTCACAACAAATAAAATATTAAAAATTTAATAAATCTGCATGAAAAATCTCATACTAAATAAAACAAAACAGCAGCAACAACAACAAAAAACTATTAAGTATTTTTCTTGCTGTACATAAAGCTACTATTTAAAAGCATAATCGTAATGTCTTTAAAAAATGCAACGAGTCCTTCAATTTTTTATCTAAAAACTTCCTTCATGCAACAACTTTAATCCACTTTTTAGCATTTCGTTAGTCGCGCCTTATATAGCAGATACACGACAGCAGAAAACGAACTTTTGAATCAGAAATGTACAGAATTCTAATGTATATTTTAATACTTTAAATCAGGTATGTCAAAGTCGTCTACCGCCGCGGGCCAAATTAAGCATCGCATACAAAGACGCGGGCCACATCAAACAAAGTAGATAATGTTATTAGAATTGCACACAGCAATATTTGTACGTACAAAACATCCATATTTAACAAATATTCAAGTAAAGTTCCAAAGTTATTATTATAATTCATAGTTTATTTTATCTTATCTTTCGAAAAAATACTTGGCATTACTTTTTATCAATCAAATCTACAAAGTTTAATCGGATTTTCTAAATTGTATTACCTTAAAAAATATTTTATAAGAGCTATGTTAATCTAGCAAAGGTATAACTTTTAATCTTCCGGATTTTTTTCAAGTAAAAACTTTAAAGAACATATTTTGAAAAAAAAAAAATTATTGAATAATTTGTCTCTTGTATTTATTTATGCGCTACGTATTTCATTTCATTTATGAAATATATTTTCTCGTTCAAATTATGTTGCTTTTACCAGAAAAATTTTGCTACCGAACATAGTTAATACATGCCTAATTGCTCACTTTGCCACCAATTTTTTCACTCAGTTGGAAAATTGCAACTCGTAACTGGATTAAACAAAGGTAAAATGCCAAAGGATTGGCGGGCCACAAAGAAGTTGTCGGCGGGCCAGTTGTGGCCCGCGGGCCGCGTGTTTGACATGCCTGCTTTAAATCTTTTATAGACCATAAAATATATGCATAATATTAAAGAATTAGCATTAATGTTTTTTTTTTTCTATTTAAAATTATGCTTTTTACTTGTTTTATTTATTAATATTAAAAATATGTACTGTGTATCTGACAGATACAGAGCGACCAAACTTGTGTGAAAAAAAACACGCGACTAGCGGAGTGTTAAATAAAATAAAAATAATACGACATCCGTAAAATGGAATGTGCTATTATATATCTCTTACATACACAAAAAAATAAAGGCTCTTTAAAAGTTAATTGAAATAATAATTATTACTAAAAGAAATAATGGAATAAAAAGTTTAAAATATTTTCCATAACAACAGAGGTTGTTTACATATTTTTGTAACGAATTTGGAAAAAGAAATACATAAACAAAGATAATAATTTTAGTTTCTAATGTGTTCAGTCTAATAGCCCTTTTATTGAATTATCATATTACGCCTTAGTTTCCAAGTTGAAAGAGCTTTTCTTAACGCTTTCAGGGGTAATGGTACTTGTATTCGAAAGAAAAAATTAAATGACACCAGTACTTACACGAAAATGTATTTGTAAACAAGTAAAAGTATATTTTCGCGTATCTAGTAAATGTTAAATTTTCTTTGAAAAATTCTGATGCCAATGTGGCAAGTAGTAATTAAAATTATATGATACCGTAGCTCAAGGGGTTAATATATCAAGGTGGATATTGTTTCACTCATCGACCACAATCTTCCAGAGTCCGTGGCATTGTTTGGATGACACTTGGGAAGAATTTGTTTTAAGTCCAAATGCACAGTAATCCATTCGAGACACGTTAATGGAAATGGATGGGTGCATTTAAATGGAATAGCCTTAATTTCGGTTTCAATTCTCATTTATTAAAATATGTATAACAAAAGATTTAGAGGTATAGCTGTTAGCCTTATCCTGACGGAACAAAACGTAAAGAATATTGTTTTGGTGAAGGGATGGAATGTCTTCTCTGAAAACAGGCATTAAAACATATTTTTGACAGTAATCTTGGTTAATTTTGACATTTTCCCTACCTTTCTTATTTTATGTTGTCCATTATAAGGGAATCCAGCAATAATCACAAAAGTTTTAGCAAAACTTTCTTTGTTTTCTTTTAAAAAAAGGTTTAGGTTCTTTTTCTCATTTTCTCATTCAAAACTTTTTCTATTGCAATTAAATAAATATATCCAAGACTCATCAATTGTATGTACTGGTATATATACTATTTCTATTATTCACCTGGAAAATAATTTCCATGCAAATAATCTGTACGTAGACATATACTGAGAAACAGATTTTTGCATTATGTGCTTTGCATCATATTATTTTGTTTTGATTACCTTTAAGGCTAATATCAGGCTAACGTCTTTTTGCACGCTTTTTTACCTACCTATCATCTCTACGCAATAGGGTGGGCCGAAAAAAACTTTTTTTGGATTTTCGATGATGGGTAGTGCGGAAAAGTTGCCACTGGTGACACTAAGTTCACACAACAAATTTGAGATTTTTCGGACAATTCCTTCATTTGCCGCAAATGACTTGAAGTTTTGCTCAAGTTTGCTCAAATTTCAACATTTTTAGCTAAAATTCAAAAAATGTTAAATTTAAGTTATTTTAGCTGAATATACTTCAAATGTCATATTTAGTCTGAGAAATGCTTAAATAAACTCTGATTACGTATTATTTAATAGTTATGTGCATTTTGAATTAGGTAACTTTTATAGATTTTCCGCGTATAAGTGAACAAAAACTACAGGAATTATTGTGGAGATTTCGCAAGCAGCGCCTGCATTCGACTGAGTGTCTCCCGTATTTTCCGCTTCGAGATTAAAAAGGAAACGAGCTTTTACGAAGCTGTGTGAAGTGAAGATACAGAAGAGGAAAAGAGAACGAAATGAGTTCTACGACGGAAGGTTTTTTTTATTAAAGAACAGAAGATATTTCGATGAAATAAGATTGAATATTTACACGACGTAAGAAAATCATAGAAGTATTCAACGACGTTTATGCCTTTAAGTAATTAAAGAACGAGAAGCGTGTTTATATCTGTATTTTTTGTGTATGTATTCGTCTCAATAAATGTCAGTGTTCGTCCTAAAAGTGAGTTGTGAGTTAAGTATCGAGTCTCGCCCCCATAAATTGGAGTCAGAAGTGACAGTTAACCCACCAATATGATTAATTAGAGTTATTCATCCTACATATTCAAGCCGGATATACTTCTAACGGTGAGTTCATTGCTATTATTTTATTATGAAGTTAGTTGAAATACCAGAGCTGGAAGTTGCGTTTAAAAACGAACGAACGCATAAAATTAAATTGCTGCATAAATTCCTATTTGATGCTGACGGTGATCGCTCTAATAGAAAGAGAATATGTGATTATACTGGTTTCGGTTTTCAAACCGACAGCACCGAATTCAAAAATAAAATAACTAAAGTTCAAACTGATTTTTCATTAAATGATCTGATTACAGTGTGCAATCTACTTTGTATTGATAATGAGGGATCTTTAAACGATCTCGCAACCCGATTAGTGACATACCTTTCAGACTTGACCTTACTACAAAATAATATTATACAAAATGAAAGTGACACCGACTCGGAACCCGAACTGCCTTCAAATAATATGACTCCAAGTAATAACACTCAATTATCAAATTTTGACAAACAACAGCAATTTCCAGTTCAAAGTTTTATGCAATCGTCTATTAATTTTACTGATATTGAAAGTGTAATACCTCCTTTCGATGGTAGTTCTTTTAGTGATATACAGGTATGGTTTACTAATTTTGAGGATGTTACTAATATGTTTAATTTATCTGACTTTCATAAATTCATATTTTGTAAAAGATCATTACGAGGAAAAGCCCAGTTATTAACACAAACAGAATTTCATATCAATTCATATGATAAACTTAAACAACTCTTAATATCAGAATTTAGCACCACTTATAATTCTGCCGAGTTACATGATATATTAAATAAACGAAAATTGCAAGAAAATGAATCAATAGAAGAACATTTTCTTATCATGAAACAAATATGCTCGCGTGGTAAAATCGAGGATTCCGCATTAATGCAATACATCATAAACGGCATACCCGACCCCGTTTTCAGAAAATCAATGTTATATGGATGCCAATCCATTGTAGAATTCAAGCAAAAGCTCAAAATTTATGACAAAATTCGCCATGACTTTGAGAACACTAAATTTCGTAAAGTCAAACCTGAAATGCCAATGAAAGAGAAATCCTTTCGACCAAAATCTGATCTTTTTTGCTTTAATTGTGGTTTGTCGAATCATAAAAGTAGCCAATGCAGACATAAAGATAAAGGCCCTCGTTGTTTTAATTGTTCGAATTTTGGCCATAAATCGGCTCAATGTGATCAACCAAGGAGGTCTAGAGTTAAGTCAGAACCCTCCAATGTTTCCACTGTCACGTCGAACACTTTCATGACCAAACAAGTCATTATTTCGTCTGTAAATGTTACATCATTGGTAGACACAGGTAGTGAAAGAAGTTTACTAAAGGAAAGTATTTATCGCAAACTCCCTACAATTTCGAACCTTGAACATTCAACTATCACATTAACTGGATTAGGAAATACTATAATCAAACCCCTAGGTTTTTTCTCTACGAACATTATGATAGATGATTTTAATTATACAACTAATGTTTATGTAGTCCCAGATTATTCCATATCTTTTGATCTTATTATTGGTACAGATATCATTCAACAAAGTATTTTAACAATTTCTGGAAATAATATTTCGATGCAAAAAATCGAGAAAAATGACGATACGTCCAATAATTTTTTGATTAATATTGCTCATGTGTTAGACGATCTTAATCTTGATTTATCCCATATTACCGATGAAACAATACGTTCAAAAATTTCAGAACTTATTCAAAATTATTCTCCTAAAAAAATAAAGACAACTGATGTTAAATTATCAATTCATCTGGAAAACGAAGAACCTGTTACTTGTCCTCCCAGGCGCTTGGCGCAAATAGAGAAAAACTTCGTCGAAAAACAAATTTCTGAGTGGCTCGAAAAAGGAATTATTCGTAAAAGCACTAGTAATTTTTCATCACCTATTGTCCTAGTAAAAAAGAAAGATGGTTCATATAGATTGTGTGTTGACTAAAGGAAGTTAAATTCTAAAACACATAAACAACGTTTTCCCCTCCCAGTAATTGATGACATTATTGATCAGTTGCATTCTGCAAAAGTATTTACTACTCTTGACCTTAAAAACGCTTTTTTTCATGTCGAAGTAATAGAAAATAGTAGAAAATATATTTCTTTCGTAACACATTCTGGTCAATTTGAATTCTTATATATGAATTATGGCCTTAGCGATGCACCGTTAGTGTTTCAAAGATATATTTATAACGTTTTCGAGACCTCATTAATGAAAAAGTACTTATTGTCTATATGGATGACTTCATAATACCAGCTGAAAACGAAGTCGAAGGACTCCAGAAATTACAACGCGTCCTTACAACTGCATCCGAATATGGTTTAGAACTGAATCTCAAAAAATGCCACTTTCTACAACGAGAAATTGATTTTTTGGGTTACCACATTAAAAATGGTCAACTGCACCCATCCCCCTTAAAAACTAAAGCTGTCCTTAATTTCCCAGAACCGAAAAGTATAAAAGATGTACATTCATTTGTCGGACTAACTTCATATTTTCGTAAATTCATTCAAGATTACTCTTTAATAGCTAAGCCTTTAACAGATCTTCTTAGAAAGGACACTAAATTTCACTTTGGCGACCAGCAACGAAATGCATTTAATCAGCTGAAACACATCCTTTCTTCAGGTCCTGTTTTAAGCATTTATAACCCTAGTAACGAAACAGAAGTTCACTGTGATGCATCTATTGACGGTTACGGAGCAGTCCTCCTTCAAAAGTCTTCTATTGACAATCAATTTCACCCTGTCTATTTTATGAGCAAAAAAACCACAGATGCCGAACGTAAATATTCGAGTTATGAATTAGAAGTTTTAGCTGTCATAGAAGCCCTTAAAAAATTTCGCGTTTACATTCTAGGTATTCCTTTCAAGATAGTCACAGATTGCAACGCATTCGCCCTTACTATGAATAAAAAAGATCTTTGCACCAAGATTGCTCGATGGGCTTTAATGTTAGCTGACTATAACTATACAATCGAACACAGACAAGGTACACGCATGCGCCATGTCGACGCTTTAAGTAGAAATCCAATATGTATGATCATTCAAGATAGTTTTACTACCAAAATCATACAATCACAGAACACTGACGAACATATACAGGCCATCAAAGAAATTTTGAAAACAAAGCCATATGACAACTATTTCCTTAAAAATAACGTTCTCTATAAAAATCATAAAGGTATCGATCTGATAGTTGTGCCGGATGAAATGCAGCTAAATGTCATTAAACACGTTCATGACAAAGGACATTTTGGCCGTAAACGCTGTGAAGAACTCCTTAACGAAGAATTTCTCATCCCTAATATGTCAAATAAAATTGATAAAATTATAGCAAATTGTGTAACATGCCTTTTGTATAATCGCAAACGTGGCAAACAAGAAGGTGAATTGCATCCCTTACCTAAAGAAGAGACTCCTCTCCAAACCTACCACATTGATCATTTAGGCCCTCTTGAAACAACCAACAAAAATTATAAACATATCTTGTCTTTAATAGACGCATTTACTAAATTCGTCTGGTTGTATCCATGTAAAAGTACTTCTGCTACCGAAGTTATATCAAAACTACGACAACAAAGTCACACTTTTGGCAATCCTTCCATTATCATTAGCGATAAAGGTCCTGCATTTACAAGCAAAGAATTTGCTGATTATTGTCAAGATGAAAATATAAAGCACGAGACAGTTACAACTGGCCTTCCCCGTGCCAATGGTCAAGTAGAGCGACTTAATTCCACCATAATTTCTGTAGTCTCTAAAATGTCCAAAGACGAACCGACCAAATGGTTTAAACATGTTCCTAAATTTCAACAAGTCATTAATTCAACTTACCAAAGAAGCATTAAGAGAACACCGTTTGAAATATTATTTGGTACAAAAATGAAACAGAAAGAAGATGTACAAATTATTGACCTCTTAAACAGTGCAGTCGAAGAACAATTTATGAAAGACAGAGAAGAGCTCCGTAAAGAAGCCAAGAAGAATATTCTGGAAATTCAACAAGAAAATCGCAAGCACTATAATTTACGACGTAAGAAACCCCGTAAGTACAAGCTTGGTGACCTTGTAGCAATTAAGAGAACCCAGCAAGGACCAGGTTTAAAGTTGAAATCTAAATTCTTAGGTCCGTATAAAGTAATCAAAGTGAAGTCTAACGACACC
Source organism: Maratus speciosus (assembly GCA_963932465.1). Classification (NCBI taxonomy): domain Eukaryota; kingdom Metazoa; phylum Arthropoda; class Arachnida; order Araneae; family Salticidae; genus Maratus; species Maratus speciosus. The sequence continues at coordinate 312,737,143 of OZ010789.1, forward strand.
TACGACGTAACGAAAATCTCATCAACTGAAGGACCGATAAATACTAGCTCCTGTGCTGAATACATGAAACCTTGGCCTGACGAAAACTGAAACTTAAAAAAAAAAAAAAAAAATTTTTTTTTTTTAAATCTTTTCTTTCTGTGTCCTATAAACATTTTACAAGTCACTGCTTTCAAAGAAATCCCTATATGATGTTACGCTACTTCAACTATGATGTGCAGATTAATTCTTTTTTTCTTTTCCCCTAAGAACAGTTACTGGTTTTTGTTTTTTGTTTTTCAGATTCTATTTTACCACATGTCGCTGCGGCAGCTCCAGATGTCAGGACGGTCGCTTGTGGAGATTTCGCAAGCAGCGCCTGCATTCGACTGAGTGTCTCCCGTATTTTCCGCTTCGAGATTAAAAAGGAAACGAGCTTTTACGAAGCTGTGTGAAGTGAAGATACAGAAGAGGAAAAGAGAACGAAATGAGTTCTACGACGGAAGGTTTTTTTTATTAAAGAACAGAAGATATTTCGATGAAATAAGATTGAATATTTACACGACGTAAGAAAATCATAGAAGTATTCAACGACGTTTATGCCTTTAAGTAATTAAAGAACGAGAAGCGTGTTTATATCTGTATTTTTTGTGTATGTATTCGTCTCAATAAATGTCAGTGTTCGTCCTAAAAGTGAGTTGTGAGTTAAGTATGGAGTCTCGCCCCCATATTATGACAACAGGGAATAAGGATTTCGTCGTCGATAAAGACTTGGTTAGGAGGCAGAAAAAGAAACTTAAACTTGGAAAGAAGATACAGGAGGAGAAAGAAATATTACAAGCATCTTCTTTGATAGTAGAAAAAATAAAATGATTTTCATAGAAGAAAAGGGACTAGCAGCACCGTCGACAGAAAGACGAAACAAATATCACCATGTTGTCTGAACGGGGTTCGAAATATTGGAGTCACTTATCAACTCCTTTTGGTCATTGGGGAGAAATAGCAAAATCATTATATAATTTTCTAAGCCAGAATAAAATCTGCTTTTGAAAAAATCAAGAAGAAAACTGCAACATTTTATATGTACTCTTCATACGAAGGAGCTTCCATTCTAACAGCGACATCAACTGTCTAAACTAGATGTTAGAGCCACTTTATCTAAGACCTTTACCAACTGAAACGGAGCTAGATTAAAAGAGTACTCAAATCTTCAGCCTTTTCAATTTCTGATGTCCATGAAACAGGAATAGGGTCGCAGAAATGGACGCGTGCATTTTTGAACGCCATTAGTAATATTTGCTTCGTATTTCTCTCTACGCCGCCGCTTGTTCCCTTTTTTTCTATGAAGATCGTGTTATTATTTCTATCATCAAAAAATGGCTGTATTTTTTCTTTCTCCAAGGTATTCCTCCTTCTCTATCTTCTTTTCATGTTACTTTTTCTGTCTCCTGACCAAGTCTTTATCGATGACGAGATCCTTATTCCTAGTTGTCAAAATTCCTGCCTCCCGAAGCACAGATGAAGCTTTTAACGCAATTTACCTATATTATATACCAGTCATAAATCCGGCGAACACTGTGTGAGAAAGGGATATGTGTTTGGGAGTGTCTGCTTTTGAAGGCCCTGGTTCAAATTCTGATTCAGTCGAACTGCCTGATTCAAAGTTAACACCTTTTAGTCTTCGGACAATAGCTGTATTTTAGAGCAGAAAATTAATTAACATCCCACCTCGCAGAACTCCAATCTCATATTTCCTCCCTCATCCTCATGATGCCTAATTGCGTTTTCATTGGTTTCTACTACACATTCTCTTCTATTTCCAGAATTGCTGTCAAGACATGCTGTAGTCCGGCATTGAAATGTGTGACTCTGCATTGAAGAGCGAAGAACATAATAAAGAGGAAATAGAGAAACCGACGAACGAACCAACCAATACTTACAATTTTTACTGAATTATACGCGAAAAGGCTATAAAATCGACTAATTCAAAATACACATAACTAATAAATAATAGATAAACAGAGTTTATTTAAACATTTCGTACACTAAACGTGACATTTCAAGTAAATTCAGCGAAACTTAATTTAACATTTTTAAACTTTTTGCTAAAAAAGTTCAAAAATCAGCATTTGTGCAAAACTTCAAGCCATTTGCGGCAAATGAATGAATTGTCCGAAAAATCACAATTTTTTTTCCGTAAGCTTAGTGCCACCAGTGGCAACTTTTCCGCACTACCCATCATCGAAAATCGAAAAAAAAAATCGACCCACCCTACTACACAATGCCGCTAGCATTGAGTAGGGATGGGGAAAAAAGTGTGCAAAAAGACGTTCGTCCGACATTAGCCTTAATCCAATTTCATAAATATCTTTACACTTCCTGTAGATATATTGATATATAGAGTATGTGATAATACTTTGAGGGTTTCGGTTTTCTTTAAAAACTGTTTTCGCAATTTTATTTATATAAGCCTTAACTTACCTTTGTTGGGTATACATGCTTTTTTCTAATCAAATGTAAACTTTAACGTTTCTTTGCTTTTCTATTAATTACGTCATTTATTTAAAGTCTAGAGATTTTAAAACCATCCTTTTCATACCTCTTTTATATAATAGAATAACAATATTTGTTTTCTTAAAGCCCAAGTACATATGGACTTTCGATTAATTGTTTATTTTTCCAGAGACATCTTAAAGCAAAGAATATTTTTTTTATGATGCATATAATAATTAAACCCTATTCCATGAGATTTTATAGGTTTTTTCTTTTTTATTTAAATCCCAGAGAAAGAAAAAAATGGTTACAAAAATTTGTCAACACCTTCTGAATTAGGTTAAATAACTTTCTTTATTTTCCTTTCATTTGAATAATAATAAAAAACTATGTTTATAAACTAACAGCCGTGTGAATTATATCAGCAAAAGGCAGTTTTTTCCTATTTTGTGTTTTTAATTTCTTTTTATTTGCATCCCAAGAATGATTATTACTTTAATATATTCAAAATAAAACATTCATAAATAACTTAAAAATAAATAAAATTCTCTCATGATGCATAACAAATAGGAACGGCAAGATAAACAAAATACCAGGATTACAAAATAATCATCCAAACATAAACAACAAATCTTGAAAAGAAAATTTAATATTACGTATTCATTTAATGGCAAAAAGAATTTTTATATTATTACTTTTATTTGACATTTAAATTATGTTAAAGCAATGATATTTCAGTATTAATTGAAAATACAGTTTTCGAGGTCCAATGATTTAAATATTTCTTCAAGCCTATGGCAGTTTTTATATTTTACTTTTCCTTGTTGACGGAAAATGTTTACATACTTAATATTTTTCCATTAAAATTAAATAAAGGAATACAAATCCCTAAACGTAAACGGCATTCAAAATATTTTACTTAATCGGAAAATCTTATCTTATTTTCCATTAGTTTAAAGAAATCCATAATCTGAAAACACCGTGTAAATTGCATATAAACTATGTACAGTAATCAATATTAGTACCATAGTTTCTCAATATCTAATTAGAGGGACCCCCCACCCCACCCCATCGGAAAATTCTTCGCTGTGTTTTCTCTTTGTGTTTTACCCTTTATGTACTGAATCATGAATTGATGAAAATTTTATCTTCTAAAGCATTTTTCGTGAATTTTTTAAACTACATTAGAAGATTTACATTATCATTTAATAAATTTTAGAAGGATTAATTAAATTTGAATTTATAGGGATTTTGCGTAACATTTATACCACTCAAATCATTTATTTTAAATATGTTTCTTAGTATTTTATAGAATTAGGAAATGTACAAATATAATGTTTTTACAATAGAAATATAGAAATCTTTCCGAATTGAAAAAATCTCCCCACCCAAAGCCGAGAAAGCTGAAAAGATGCAAAGGCAAAAGAAACCATCCTTTTAAAAATATTTTTGTTTTGTATAACCAATAATGCTTTTGGAACAAGATAAAGTAATGAATATAATCTATAACTCATTCTAAACTGCATTACAACTAATCGATGCATTAAATGAATTTTATAACAAGTTAGTTTAATGGTACTTATAAGTACCGTCAGTGGATAACGGATTTATGATACTAACTACTAGTGCTACTAGTACTTAATGCACTAGTCAACAGTCATTTTGGATCTGATTTGTTATAAATATTATTTAATGTGTTTTTGCATGCAGTACCTGAATCAGCTATCAGAAAATTTCTATCACGTAACGGTTTTATAAAATTTTAAAATATAATTGTTACACACTTGGTAAATTACGTGGTGAACTGTAAATTATAATTTATGTTATGTTGTGAAATAATGAGAAAATGGAGGACTATGCAGGTATTACTATACATTTATTTATTTGTTTTTTCTGTAAAAGTAACTATCAAGTCATTCACCAGAGGACGGTATAGTGGTGGGATAATGTTGCTAACTCCGTTATGTGGCATTGATACGCCTTGTATTGAATCGCGTTTGTATTCGTTGGTGTTTTAAAGGTGAAGTTATTTCTGATGAATGATATGGCATTATTTAATGTTCGCTGAATGGCTACAGTGCGTTACGCAATAAGCTTCGATCGAGTCTCCGATGCGTTATTTATGTTCTTTCTTTGAACTTTTTTGCGTAAAACAAAACTATCTGTTTACCAATTTTCTGCTTTTTCAAACTTTATAATCTTTCATGCTATTAATTTGTTTTTACATGTGTATTAAGTATAGACATTTTTGTACTTCGTTATCGCAGTAAGTCAAGCATAAGTATGAAAGGCAATTTCTTCTTCTGGTATCTGTGCATACAATCCACTTAACTTTTGTTGCGTATGTGACAGATTTGCTCCAAAAACCCAAAAGAATGCAATAATTACCTTGGTTAAGAAGGCATATAAACTGTATCTTGATTGTTCTCTTGGTGATCACGATAAACCTATGACACCACATATTACCTGAATAACCTGTGCAACTACAATAACAGAATGGTTGAAAAGAAAACGTCGAACCGTGCCGTTTGGTGTTCCAATAGTTTGGCGTGAGCAAAGAGACCTCTTAACGGACTGTTAATTTTGCATTACAAATATAACAGGATGTTCAAGAAAAAATAAGCATAGTATCAATCATCCCGACGTGCCTTCCGCACTGAGACCTGTGCATCATAGAGAAGATCTACCTGTGCCTGACACACATAAAAAGCAGAATGAAGAAAGTGAGTCAGAATCTGCACAACCTGTTGACGAGTATATTCCAAAATCACATAACGGATCGCCTCACCTCCTACAACAGAAGGAATTGAATGATTTTGTACGTGATTTAAAATTTCGGAAAGTCAGAATTGTTGGGTTTTATGTTACAATAATGAAATCTACTAATTTAATGTACAAAGGTTTGAATTTATGGAAAAAACATAATCTTTAGGTGTTCTTTTTGTAATGAAAAGCTTAGTATGTGTGTGTACAGATGTAAGTAGTTTCGTGACAGAGTTCGGTATTTAATATGATTCCAGTAAATGGAGACTTTTTATAGATTATTTGTAAGCTAGTCTGAAAACAGTGCTTCTGCATAATGGCAACAAATTACCATCACTATCTTTGACTCATGGGGTAAGCATCAAGGAAATTTACGAAAATATGGCTCTGCTGCTGGAGTTGTGAAATATAAACATCACGGTTGGCAGATTTGCTGTGATTTAAAAGTAGATGCATTTCTGTAGGGTATTTTTTTACTAAATTCTGCTGTCTTATTGTGCCCATAGGACATCAGAGATACAAAATAAATACTGCAAAGACAACGAATGACCAATGAGGGAATCAGACGTTCCTGGAGAGATAAAGATTATCACCAAGATATCCTTACTATGGAACATCCTTATTGATTGCGCTGGCATCCTGCAATTATAAAGGGCAGTTTAGGCCAAATGATCCGACATCTTGAAAAAGGAAAACACTCTCATCAAGAAAGATATAAGGGTCATTCCATGTCAGTTCAGGCAGGCATGTAACCCACCATCACAGATTTTGATGAAACTGCGTGTGTTTGTTCCTTTTATTAAGATATGATTCCCAGTATTTTTTTTTACTCCTTGGTCAAATAGTTTCTGAGAAAAAAATTGTCAAAATTTTTAAAAACTGCCATCAGTTGGCATTCTTGACTGCTCGATTTTCAAATGTAGCATGACATAAATATGATCATATTTCAATATCTATTCCACAAATCATCTTCAAATAATTTATGCATAATATATAGGGTACGTATTTTATGAAAAAAATACTGTTACGCTTATATAACATTTTAAGTGTGTCTAAAAAAATGTTTAATCTTTGAAGTCGTGATTTTTTTATGAAAAATAATGCATTAACTAAAATAGCATTATTAACAAAAGGCGGTATTTTTATTAAATTTATTTTTTGTGGGGGATATACTTAAAGGTGTCCTTTACCTGATTCTGAAATAAAAGTAGTGGGATTTTGGGTGTTTTTAGTAGTATTTCATATTTAAAAATATTTTGAGGCGTATTTCATATCAAATCAAGCAGAGTCATTCCATGTCAGTTCGCCTAAGACATTTAATTCACTGTCACAAATTTCAATGAAACTGGGTATGTTTATAGCTCATTTTAAGACAGGATCAAGGAAATTAAAGGTGATTACAAGTAAAATATTTTTTAAGATAAAAAAAATATCTAAATTTTGAAATTTTTTAAAAATGTTTTTAATGACAGATCTATATTCAAAGACTGCATTACAAAAAAGTCATTTCAATATAAAATCACTAAATAAGTTTCAAATAATGTATATGTGACAAATAATGTAAGGCAGATTATTATTTATTGTTGTTTGTCATGTTTAAATGCTAAGAGTGTGTTTAATCTTGTGAATTCTTAAAATCAAGAATTTTGTGAAAAATAATGTGTTAATCAAAAATTTATTATTAACCGAAGGCAGGCTGTTATTACTTTTTTTAATTGTACATAAAAATATCTTTTCAATAGCTATAAAATAAAAAGTAGTGAAAATATGAGTAATTTTAACAAAATTTTCATAAAATGTGAATGTTTAATGATAAATATTGAAGCTTTTCATGCTAAGATGTACTAAAATGACTACGATATCGTGTATTTCTACTCTTGCTTAAATATAATCCATACAATAATAAAATAACAAATATTATTTACAGCAATAAAAATTAAATTAAATAGTACCAGTTCCTTTACCAACACTACATTGCTCAACAGCCGAGTTAAAATCAACAGCCCACTTTTATTGAAAAATACTTTCAACTGTTCAAATAATAAATAAACTGCATTTAAAAATTTTAATATCAACTTATTATCTTAAGACGATAATAATAACTAAACAACATGATGAATTTATAAATCAGCTTTTAATTGAAAAGTCATGAAATGGTCCCTTTAAATATTGTTGTTCATCGAGTCAATCAAAACAAATTATATAAAAAAAAATAGTGAGCCTAATATGCTGACTGCAATGACACTTCTAACAAAACTAATTAATTCATTACCATCTGAAATCAAACCCAAAAGATCAAAAAGAAAAAAAAAATCATCTGTAGTGTGAATGTGACATACTCAGTGGTTGTTGAGGTAGGAATGTCTTTGTGACATTTTCACCTGTACTTCAATAAAATATAAACATGTAAGCTTTTTTCATTCATCCAAATTAAGTAAAACAATTATAAAATTTTGTTGTCACTACACCAGATGTTAAATTTTTCGTTACATACTATTAGATAAGTTCTTTACTTTTAGACATTATTGACATAATATCATAAAATTTACTATATGTATTTTCTATAAGTGTATAAAGAATATATATATGCTTTATTAAACATAAATGAATATTTTTTAAATAATTTGTTTGAGAACAGGGATATATATACACACATATATATGTTGAAAATCCATCTTTCAGCAATATTGTGATGAAATAAATCAAATTACCGTAATTTCCGGTGTATAGCCCGCGGATCAAACAATCGTGTTTCGACGCAGAAATTTTTAAAAATAAAATGTAACTTTTTAGATCACAGTAAATATTGGTCTTCAAATACTGAATAAAATTTCTGGGTCCAAACTGAATTGTTTGATCTGCGGGCTATACACCCGAAATTACGGTGCATATCTTTAGAAACTGAATAAAGTTACAAAAGTGCAACTCAATAAGTTTTAAATATTTTTTTAGATATAGTTATTTGAAAGATATAAATATAATGGATTATGCATTTTTTGCATATATTTAAAGCACAATACGTCAAAATTTTCTTCAAAAGAGTGAAATTTGGTATTTTTTTTTCAATATTAGCAGCTCAATGCTAAATTTTCAATATTAACAGCCAAATGTGAGTTTAAAGATTAGGACTGTCATTTTGAAAACTTCTATTGGGCGGTGAGAAGCTAGTCATTTTTCTCTTTTTGGAAAGGGATAATTGCTCTTCGCCCTAGAAGTTTTACTAAAAAACAATATTGTTTATTTTTTTCCTTAAGAAACGAACATAAAAGATAATTTGAAAAATAAAATAAATGTATAAATAAAAATATTTCCAGAGATGATACATTGGATAGGTTTTACATTTGAAAATATTGATAATTTTAAATATGATTTAAATACTACTAAAACCAACCAAAATCCCACTATTTTTATTTCACATCCAGTTACAATGTAGTATTATGTACAATTTAAAATTAAAAAATTAGTCACAGAAACTCCGCCTCTGATTGATAAAGATTTTTTAATAATTTCATTATTTTTTGTAAAATATTTTTGATTTCAAAGATTATACAATTTTTTAGACACATTTAAATATTTTTTAACATTACAGCAATATTTTTTATCATAATCTACATACTTTATTTACCTTGCTTAAATTATTCGAAGAAGATTTCTTTATTAGTTGTTGAAATATGATTTTATATATAAAATGAGGCCTTTGAAAATTGAACAATCATTAATGGCAACTCGTGGCATTTTTCCAAAATTTTGATAATTTTTTCTCATATGTTCACTATTTTTATTTTATAACCATTTAAAAGATATTTTTACGTACAATTAAAAAAAAGCAATAACACCCTGCCTTCGGTTAATAATAAATTTTTGATTAACACATTATTTTTGACAAAATTCTTGATTTTAGAAATTCATAAGATAAAAGACACTCAGTGTTTAAACATGATAAAAAACAAGAAATAATAATCAGCCTACATTATTTGTCACATATACATTATTTGAAACCTATTTAGTGATTTTATATTGAAATGACTTTTTTTTTTTAATGCAATCTTTGAATATCGAACTGTCATTAAAAAAATTTAAAACAATTTTTCAAAGTTTTGATATTTTTTATCTTAAAAAATATTTTACTTAGGATCAAGAAAATTAAAGGTGATTACGTCTTAAAATAAGCTATAAACAATCCCAATTTCATTGAAATTTGTGACAGTGATTAAATGGCTTAGGGGAACTGACATGGAATGACTCTGCTTGATTTGATATGAAATGCACCTCAAAATATTTTTAAATAGGAAATACTACCAAAAACACCCAAAATCCCACTATTTTTATTTCAGAATCAGATAAAGGACACCTTTAAGTATATCTCCCATAAAAAATAAATTTAATAAAAATACCGCCTTTTGTTGATAATGCTTTTTTTGTTAATGCATTATTTTTCATAAAAAATTCACGACTTCAAAGTTTAAATATTTTTTTAGACACACTTAAAATGTTATAAGCGTAACAATATATTTTTTTCATAAGCTGCGTACCCTAAATATTGTGCATAAATTATTTGAAGATGATTTGTAGAGTAGATATTGAAATATGATTATATATATGACATGCTACATTTGAAAACCGAGCTATCAAGAATGCCAACTGACGGCAGTTTTTCAAAATTTTGACAATTTTTTTCTCAGAAACTATTTCACCAAGGAGCAAAAAAAAATACTGGTGATCATATCTTAATAGTAAGAACAAACACACGCAGTTTCATTAAAATCCGTGATGGTGGGTTACATATTGATATTTTACTGCCTGATTTGACGTGGAATGCCCCATAATCCTTTTTCCAAAAATAACACTGGACGCAGACCGTACGGACGGAAGTAGAACGTTCTACTTTTGCGTCTCTTACAGCATATGGTATAAATCTATGTATTTTGAAAGGGGGGGCTTGGCATAAAGGAAGGACCCCCTACTGGGGTCCCAGTATCCAGATAATTATAATTAATTCATTTATTCAATCAGTAGTGAGGTAGGTAGCAGTGTTTACTAAGCTTTTAAATTAAAAATAAAACCGGTTTTTCTCCATTTTTTTTTTTACTTTACACACACATAGAAAGCTAGCTGATTATTACTAATTTTTTTTTATACATAAATTTTTACTTTGTGATTGCATTTATATTTTTTTTTTTCATAAATGTAATGATTCTAATTTTTCATATTTGATTTTAAATAAAGACAGGAAATCAGAGATACATTATTTTATTTGAATTTTTGATTGATTAATACAAATTATTAGGTTCTTTAAAAGTCTTGTATTGTACAATAATACATGTATATACTGTTGTAGTTCATTTAAGTTTTTTACGTTGATAATCTGGTTCAGTCAGTTGATTTCTGGATTTGGACTGTCTTGACAATATAGATCCTGTATATATTGATCTAGAGTGTGTGGAGATGGCAAAGGTGACAAGCTGAAGTCGCTGACTGGAGATGCTGGAGTGTATTCCTTTTCTGGTTCATTGGGCTGGGCATTCGAGTTGTCTTGTTGAATCTTTTCATTTTCCGGTTCGTAGACGTTAGTGACACTTACAAAATCTGAATGTTCCGGTAGACAAAATGAATAATCATTTTTTTCTTGATTTGTGAGAAATTTGTCAGCTAACAGATTTAGCCATAGTGGGTGCAGATCCTTTGTAATGTCTTTAAGTAATGGACATGCCTTTAGGTTGTCATACAGATGTATTAAACGTGCTAAGATGGCATTTTTAGATCCAGGGCATAATTGCCATATGTAAGTATTACTAGTAATTATCACGGGTGTTGGCCTGAGATATTCATCGGAAGACATTTTTTTGTGTACAAAGGTCCCTGTTCCTTCTAATATAATTTTTAGTTGCTCTACCATCGCATTGTCAAAGTAAGGTTCATTAATGACGATTAATCTTTTGTTTACACAGTCTTGCCACATAAAATTGTATGATGCAGTACCTTGGTTTACTTCACCGTAAAAATAAGACGCTCTTTGTATTGATCGTGTAATGTATGTTTTACCCGAATTAGGTTGACCGCAGAAGTATAATGTATTTTTTTTTTCTTAGATCTGTCCATCACCATTAGTATGTTTAAAATGAAATTACGCATGTCTATTTTTTGGAATTTGCACCAAGCTTTTATTAATCGTATACTATCCTTTGGTGAAAGACATACGTTTTGGTTGTCTTGAAAATCTTTTGCAAGTATTAAAATCGGTGTGTCTAAGCAAGACTGCATTTCGAGTTGAAGAGCTTTTTTGAAATTTAACGTGAAAGTTCTTTTAGTGTAAATGTCTCTGAAGCTGGGATCGGAATAAAAATAGTTGATTAGTTCAGATTCAGATTGTGCTCTTGTTTGTTTTATTAATCTCATAAGTTCTTGAATGTCTTCGTTTACGGATGTTTTTTGTTGTAGTTTGTGTTCTTTTTTTAATTTTATTGAATCTATTAAATCTTGGGTTACTTCAGAAAATAAGTAATCTAATAATGAATTGGGTAAAGAATTTTTAAAGATTATATGTCGCGGTGGTATTTGCATGTATGCCAGAAAGTGAATTGGGGCTATGGCGTTTTGAGATTTAAAGAAAGTACAGTGTTTTTTAATATCGTTTATAATTCTGTCGTTATCGAATCTTGAACCTTTAGCAATTTCGATTAATCCATGGTAATGAAGCGTATGGTATTCGCAGTTTGAATTTTCATCGGGGGGATGTTCTGTAATAAATATACTACGTCGTCTAAAAAGTGATTTTACTAATGGGTGTTCATCTAGTCTTATGTTGTTTAATAAAGCGAAAACGATTACGCGGTAGTCAAATTTATAATCGTTATGTTTGGACGATGTACTGGGACCTTTATTGTAAAACATGCTTACCTCAGGCCAGAGCTGGATAGAGTTAAACTTTGAAATTTTAGAACTCATATATATATGAATAGTCAAGGAAGTAAAATTTAAAAAATAAACTTGTTTAACCTTGTATCTGTCGACTTAAACATTGTATCTTATGAAATACGTGACTTGCATAATAATTGAAAAATTCTCTAGTTAACACCCCTACCTATCCTTTTACCTTCACGTTGCATACGTGAAGCAGCACCGGGGGGGGGGGGGGGGTCCACCCCCGAACGTTCGGATACACCCCCGAACGTTCGGACACAAACTTGGGGGTGATGATAGACCCCCCATGGGGGGTTTGTGTCCGAACGTTCGGGGGTGGACCCCCCCCCCCCGGTGCTGCTTCACGTATGCAACGTGAAGGTAAAAGGATAGGTAGGGGTGTTAACTAGAGAATTTTTCAATTATTATGCAAGTCACGTATTTCATAAGATACAATGTTTAAGTCGACATAATAACAATTATGCAACACAAGACGTCAGCTATACAGCAGCGCCACCTACATATATCCAAACATTTACGCATACAACATTGGACGACTGTAAGAGTAAGTTGTGTTTTGAAAAATCTCATTTTTAAATATCTTTAATAATATATATACAAATGCTCTTCTTTTATTTATTTTCAGAAACAACATGGAAACAAACAAAAGAAAAATAACATTGGAAGAAAATCAATCCAAAAACAAACGATTAAAAGAAGGAATTACGAAATCAACCGTCTTAAAATTCAGCCGTACTTTCCGACATTACATAGGCCTACCCAGTGAAGATTACACGAATATAAATCAAGGATGGTCAAACATTCCATATCAACACATATGTTCGTCACTTAAAGCATCGGATTGGCAAGCATTGAACTGTATATCCAGAAAATGGACACCATTGCAATGCGGATTTCTATTACATCACATTTTGCCAGTCCAATTATCTACATCAACTTGGCCAGAACAACACATTTTATACGACACAAAACCTTATCTTGAAACATTCATAGACAAAGATTTTATACTACCAATTCAGCAATTAGACAAACTACCAAACAACAACATGTTCAATAATAACGCAGTATGGAGTGATTCTTTATTACAGAACATAATATGGAATGAACATGAAATACAAAAAAAAATAAAAAACGATGCCTACTCAAGTTTCAGTAAAAAATACAGAAATTTAGAACTAATGAACTCGTGGAACTGGAATACATTATCACCAGAAAACACATACGGATACACTTGGAAATCCACTATTCCAAAATGGAGACATGCTTTAATACCTGAAACTAACAGAAGACCATTGCAAGTAGCAAACTACACAGGAAGATGGGATGGAGGAATTGATTTAACACACTATGAATCAAACATAAACTCCTCTACCGAAACCCCAAATAACTTCGATTTAATTCCATCTTCTTTAATAAGACCAATGCCACTTAATTATACACAAGACGATTACTTATTCTTTCAAGTACTTGTAACTTACACATCTAAAGTATTAGTTTTAATAAACGATGTACGTTTCTTCTATCTATCTATTTATATAAAATCCAAGTCTCTGTGTGTCCCTCACTATTCCGGTAGGACCACCTCACTGAAATGAGTAATTGTTGAAAAATATTAATGCAGGGTTACCACATTAGCGCCAAATGTTAGCCAACTTGCGATAGCTGGCTAATTTGGCAAAATTCCCATTTAAAACCATTAATCTTTCATAATGGAGGTCACCGAAAATTAATTTAAACTCCACTCTTTTAAGATATATTTTCGAAATCTATGGGTGAGAATTTAAAGTACATCTTTACATCTTCCTCGCGATGCTACTAATAAAATAACCGCCAATAGACAACGGTGTACTGTGTGAGCTCCTAACTGCGCGATTTTAATGTGCTTTAAGTAGTTTTCCAGTATAGGTGCCTTGGCGAAAAAGGAAATTCGGTAACATATTTTCTTGGAACCTATTCACTGTTTCATTTTATATACACACGCATTTTTTCGATATTTATACGATTTATTTAACATAAAAAAGCCGTTTCTCTAATTTTATACAGAAACAGATGTAATTTGTACATAAAAATATCAATAATATATATAAAACAAACAAAAACGCTCATCAAATTTGTTTTCATAGCTGTTCATATGATTTGACAACAAATCTCGATATTTTTCAGTTATACGGACACCATGCCAAAATGTATGCTAATGCGCCAATTATTTCAAAATGCTAAAATATATTTGTAATTTTATGCCAGCAGTTTAATATGAGTTTTATTTTATTGCTTTATTTTATAGCAGTTATTTGTTGACTTATTTTAAGTATATATTTGCTTTTTGATGAAATAGTTCGTAAAAGTCTGGAATTTTCAAATGTTATATTTTTTAAATGTTCACTTTAGTATCGACAATGATTTTTCTTTTATCTTTCAAATGCTTCAATTCACGATTTTGCGCCAACTATTACGCTTGGTGACAATGGTGTCTGCATAACGGAAAAGTACCCAAATCTCACTTTCTGATGCCCAAATTACACCAAGCTTTTTTAAAAAAGTGCCAAAGCCCCTACAGTGGAAAAGTACCAAACTGTCTATTATTTTGTGCTATCCGTGTTATAGTTTGTACTATATGCAAGGGGAGTGGAGCGAACAGTTTAAACATTAAATATTAAAGTTTCGGCACAGATGTCATATACGCCCCATATTGGCGCGATTTTTTCTGACGCCAATGTCATATACACAACGGGTACTTAACTGGCGCCAAAGTGTCGTAATTTTGCTTGATATGGTAATCCGGATGTTGTTGTTTATGCTGTTGATGTTTTCGCCAAATTGGCGTCGGAAAAAAATCGCTCCAATATATGATAACGTATATGACAACCGTGCCAAAGTTTCTATAAAGCAGTATAAGACTAAAAAATTAAGAATAAAATAAATGCAAAATAAGACTAAAGAAGAAAGAAAAATCATGCGTTAAGCATAGAATATGAAACACTTTCCAACACATCCTAAATGCTTTAACAAAACTTCGTTATTTAGGGAAATAAGGTAAATAAGATAACGTTACTTCTTAGAGATCCCGTCGACTAATTTCGCCAAATTATATAAATCGCCAAATCAATAGTAAAACATTAATAAAAATACAAATAAAACGTCGAATTAATGGTTTTATTGGCCATTATTGGCATTTAATTAATTAATTAATGGCAACCATTATTGGCAATTATTCTTACAATTTGGCGATAATAATTTGGTCGACGGGATAACTAAGAAGAACCAAGATAACTAAGTGAACATTTTACAAAACGCATAAAATAATTTAAAAATTGATTTCAGCAGTTACCGTCCATAGCCAATAGTACCGTTATTACATGCCACTATTTAGCTAAAATTTAATTTAAACTACTCTTAAAACTACTGAAATCACATTTCCAGATATTATCATCTATAGACGGTTATGTATCCAATTCTTTGAGTGACCATGTATATCATTTTATCTATATTCTACAAACATTTCTTAGGAAACTAAATGCAGTTCAGCGTAAAAATGCATAACTCCTTTAAAAACCACCTTTAAGCAATTTACTCTCATACTCAGTAACCCTTACGAATTCTTTTGTGTAGCCCTGCATATGAACTGTAGCATTTATACATACAGTATAGTATGCATAAATGTAGTGAAACATAAAAGCGCATATCATAATTAAAAATGCATTTCTAGCAAACATTGCTTATGTACAATACTTCGGAGAAAAGTTTCTTGGCGAGAAAAGTTTGCCAACGTATTTTCTGGCAACCTATTTACTGCTTCATACTCACAAGCATTTTTTTCCATATGTATACAATTTCGGACAGATGTCATATACGCCATATTGGCGCGATTTTTTTCCGACGCCAATTTGTCGAAATCTTCAACAGCATAAACAACATTCGGGTTACCATTACAAGCAAAATAACGACACTTTGGCGCCAGTTAAGTACCCGGTGCGTATATGACATCGGCGTAAAAAAAAAATCCCTGCAGGCTCGGGCCTACAGGCGGAGGTAGATTTCGATGTTAAGTACTAAATTCTCCAACAAAACTTAAATCAAGATTAGAGATAAAACCCAGTTTCTTCACAAAGAGCGAGCTGTAGGGAGCTAAATATTTTGTGAAAATTGTAATATACACGAATACACACACACATATATATGGAATAGGTTTAAAAAATGGCTACAAAAAATTCAGAGAACCTTAAAGTGTTAAAATATGTTAATATTTCCATAGTCGGGTTTTTATCATGTTTTAATACGTTTCTTCAAACTTACACGGCGTTACCTATTCACCTGCTGAGGTCCATTATATTTCCAATATGACGCAATATACATATTTCTTTAATTCGTCAAACTATTTATTTTAAGTTTTCATGCTGAAATCTTACTCTAGGAAACTTATGACGTAATATACAATTTGTTTTCAATTTGTCAAACTATTTAATTTTACACGTGAAAATTTTGCAAAAGAAAAGTAATTGTTGTGGTGAGAATTTTATTATTTGTTTTTTTTTAATTGTTGGCAACTGCTATAACGAAAAACTTGTTGGCGAGTTTAAAGATGATTCGTGCATAATTGCGACTTTTATCGTGAGGACAAAATTGAGTACATACATACATACACATATATATATATAAACTTTTTAGGTGGAGGTGGTTTTGGGTTCTGGGGTACTATAATGAAAAGTTATGAAGGAATTTTTCAAAAGTCGCACCATGGTAACGACTGCAATAGGTAGTATTTCTTACGAAATCTACCTAAAATCGCGCCAATATGAGCGTATATGACATCTGTGCCGACAATTTAATACAAAAAAACTATTTACCCATTTTTATAAAGAAACAGAAGTAATTTTTGCACAGATGTCATATACGCATGGGGGTTGGCGTGCTTTTTCTATGACGCCAATTTGGCAGAAATCTCGCTTTCGAATACCAGTTACTTATATATTTTTCAATTATTTGCTATCATTTTGAAAAGGAAATAACTATAAATAAATAAAAGTTTGAATAATAACTATAAAACAAAGCAGTTTATATAATTAAAAAACAGAAAATAAAAGTAAATAAATAATTTATTAATAAATAAAAAACAATAGCCGTGTTACCATAGCAGGCAAAATAACGCATTTTGGCGCCAGTTAGGTATCCCGGTTCATATCTGAAATCTGTACCGTAATTTGTATGTAAACGAAAACGATTTTTTATGCATATAAGTGCATATATAAACAAAGATAAAAGTTCATTATATTTGTTTTCATAGCTGTTTATATATTTTCGCAACATATCTCACTTTCTGATGCCCGAATCGCGCCAAGCTTTTTTTAAAAATGCGCAATAATGGAAAAGTACTTAAATAAATAATTAACAGAAATAACAAATTATACAAACTAAAACTTTTTATTTCGAGATCAAAGCATTGTTTTTAATTTTGATTAAAAATGCATATATCCTTGAATAATTTCAATTGAAATTAGTTTCACAGCTTAATATCTCATTCCATAAACCTAAACAAACACAAGTGATTCATTCATCGTGAAACGTCAAAAATATTAAATCATTGAGGTAATCATTCACAAAGTAAGTTCTCCAACAATCAATGGGCAATATTCTAATGATGTCATAGTAGGTAAAATGGTGGCGGTATCGTTTGTTTATGGTTTGTAATAACAAAGATTTAATTTTGCAATGTCTCTTAGTTACATTATTTTATTATCATATTTATGAGCTCAGAACAAAAGCCTATTTTTTCATTATTTAGTTATTAAAGAAGGAAAAAAAAACATAAATACATGATTTGAAAATTTTAAATAATTTTCTTTCTTAATACTAAAAAATAACATCGGAAAGTAACAGCGGGTTTAAGTTAAATAAGTTTAACTGTTTAATTCTGTTGTAATATTCAAAATAACTGTATTTATTAGATTTCAGTACTCAATATCAGGGCCCGATTAAACTTTGAAGTTAGAGGAATTACAATGTCATTTCAGGACCTTTCTTTTGCAGAAGCTTTTCTAAATTCCATATATACATGGAAAATCTTCAGTGTTAGAAATATTATTCCTAGGACTGACATAACACGAGAACGGCCTGCAATTTTACACATGTTTTTGAAAGCTACTTTATATCAGAAATTTTACTAAAAACTCGTTACTTTTTTGTTATAGCGGCCCACATTATTAGGATTATGACAAGTTGCAGCCAATTTCGCCAACGTCGTAACCAAGATCGTGAAGCACACACATATAATACCATATAATACCATTTCATGAAATCGTATACGATAATTTAATAGTTTTTAACCTTACTTCAAGTGTGTTATTTATTTATTTTTAAGGCTCAACAATCTAAATTGCCCAATCTATGAATTAAAAAAAAATGTAAACAAAGATTGAATAGACATGACAGCAAAAAGTCTCAAATCTGCATAACACTTGGAACCAAACTGTGCAGATTAGTGGTCTTCTACTGTACACAGATTTTCATTAATGTGTTTGCTGGAAGTGTATCATGTGACTTACATAAATACCCTTGATCCACTTCAGCAGGTTATTATTTTATATTATTGTCATAAAAAAATACTATTATTTACATATTTTGATTATTATTATTATTTTATAAAATGCATATATATATTTAGAGTGTGTCTTACATATAGGTATTTTTATTATTATTATTATTATTTAATATAAATATACTCATATATGTATTTATGTTATAAGGTCTTAATAAGAGTAGGACCACACAAGGAGTCCTATATGTAGAGGGGATCTTTTCAGCGAGTCACGGAGTCTACAAGCCTGACAATAGCTTGACATAAAATGCCAAGTCGTATTTATGACGGGATACTACTTTATTTATGATACCTAATAAAACAGGCCACACAGGCGAAGACACGGGGTCCAGAAAACAAGATCGCTGACCCTCAAGGGGCGGAGTATGGTATACCCCGGAAAAAGTGCAATACCGAATCAGAGGTTTGCAGGTCGAAGGAAGAAATGCGGGTCAGCAAGGCTGACCGATCATTCGACGGAGGAGGCGGAGGATCCTCCTCCACATTGTCATCACGAGGTGATGTCGTAACTGAAGGAAGAAGTTACAAATATACTTCGATTCAAGTTCCTAAACCATGAAGTCTGAGAGATCGATGCCTGTTTTAAAGCTATGAAGTACTAAAATAATATAGATATCGATTGAAGTTTCTATACCATGAAGACTTAAAAATATGAGTGCGATTCAAGTTGCAGAACAATGATGACTTAAAATAGAGATCGATTCAAGTTTCTATATGATGATGACTTAAAATATAGAGTTCGATTCAAGTTTCTATATCATGAAGACTAAAAACATAGATGTCGGTTCAAGTCTTTAAACCGGGACGACTTAAGAGATCGATGGATATTCCAAAACTATGCAGTCTTAAAAATAGAGTTCAGTTTGAGTTCCAGAATGACGATGTCGAATTATTTGGGTCGTGTTTTCCCGTTAAGGGATGGCCCTATGGATAAACTGTCCTCGGACATTACTTCATCGTTAAGTGTTTTAAATTAGTGAACTTTACCGTGAGTGTAAAAAAAGGTCATTCAATGTGCCAAGGATTCAAGTGTGTCCTTAACCACAAGTGATCCCTTTCTACAGAAGGTATATCCTCTTTAACCTTTTTGTATTCCCATTGTGTGAATAATTTATGTTGTATTAGGGAGGTACTCAAGCAATTAAGTATTAATTGTAATGGTAATTTAAAAAGTAAATTTAATGTAATTACTAATTCAATTTCGTTCTTTGGAACGCTGGTGTCTTATGACACAATTCTATTTTGTTTATTTTATTATTTTGTAAATATGTACATTACTGTAAATAAACCTTTTGTTTATGGTTAGCTTTTGGCTATGTTTTTAATACAACATGAGTCCATTGTTTTACTTTAATGTAAGTTTTATTTCAGATGACAGTCTGCTTTATGATGCTATTTATGCGTAGTTTAGATAGGTTTTATTTAGATTCAACTGCGCGGTCTATACGCTATTTCTTCACTAAAATTACACAACGCAGCCTGGGGCGTTTTGGAGATGTGTTTACTCCCGCCTCAATTTAGGATAATTAAGGTTAGTTTAATTATCAGGAATAGCCAGGACCAGTATTATATAATTACGATCACAAATGTTTATCTATAAATTGTAATGTTTAAATACCCACTATAATAATTCAGGTATTTCAGGTTCAGTAATTGAGGAGTAGTTAACCTCTCTTACTCTCTTGGGTAATTACCCCCATTACCCAATTATTATTTCCCCCAACTTTCAAGGTATGTTTGGGTAGTTAAGTTGGTTCCGGTAAATGGACCTGGATTTCCCCAGCAGTGTTTCATTCTTAAAATGTGTTATTTTCATCTATCACTGCGGAACAAGCGAGAAAACTCATATTCTTGCACATGAGTTGTATATATCTTTATATCTAAATTTCCGTCATTTTTGACGGGCTACCTTTCTAGTTATATATATAAAATCCAAACGGAAATTTCGTTCCGAACGCCGAGATTTCGAGTTCTACCGCATGAATTTTTACGGAACTTATACCGTTAGATAAGCATCGTTCCAGGGAAGGTTTTAAGCTATAACACATCATTCTACCTAGATTAGTTATAGAATTATTACGGAAAATTCTATTATTTTGGACTTTGTTACTTCATATTTCCTTAAATATCTGGGCTCCTATTGGTCGTAGAGCTTAGATCTCGCGCCAAAAGTAGCTACGAAGTACCCAAGCAAACTTTTCCCCGGGATCATTTTGCCGTATTCCGATTTCCTCTAACTCTATTAGGGGCCCGCGTAGAGCCCCTTTAAAATATTTTTCGTAGTAATTTCAGCAGTTATCTTAAATTATTGTTTAAGACCGCCACCCTCCCGATTCATGTATCTACGGAAAGGTTGCATGAAGGAGTTTCGTTCAGATACGCTTTCGTTAAGAATAGAGTGCGCTCCCTGGTGGTGGAATGTGGAACTAACATAACCCGATATTGTTAAAATTAGGAAATCTAACAATTCGATCTGTTTTAAACTTTGAGATAGTTCATAACACATAATCTATTATCTATTCTATCTATTATCTATATAAAATCCAAACGGAAATTTCGTTCCGAACGCCTAGATTACGAGTTCTACTGCATGGATTTTTACAGAACTTATACCCTTAGATAGGTATAGTTTCAGGGAAGGTTTTAAGCTATAGCACATCATTCTACAAACATTAGATATAGAATTATGACGGAAAGTTGTGTCATTTTGGACGATAAGGTTACCATTTTATTTCTTGGCGAAATTTATCGTTGATAAAAAAAAAAAAAAAAAAAAAAAAAAAAAAAAAGAGACGGCTACTACACCTCAAAAAATAAAAGAAAAAACTGTTACTAATTTTATTTAAAAGGGGAAAAAAAGAAAAAGAGAAGAAAAAATCCGTTTTAATGAGTGATAATATTAAAAAGCGAAAATATTTAATTTAAACATGAAAGGGAATGTTCGTAATGTTTAAAAATTTACTCAGTTGAAATATTGCTACAAAACAACAAGATTTGGCGATTTATCTTTTGCGTCAGGTTAAGAAAAACACATCTGAAAAATTGATAAGATGATACCAAGGAATTTCTCTCATGAGGATAATATATGTTTATTAAAAAAATCAGCAGAACCTCGATTTAACGTTCGTAAAACAATAATGAAAATTTCATTTTTTGCGATTTAACGCTGGTTGGCGACACAATTAAAGTTTGAATAATACTATTATGAATATTTAAAAAAAAAATTTTTTTTCAACTCTCCGTCTCCATACGAAGTTAGTTTAAGTGAGTTTAACTTAAATAAATACATTTTTATAACTGCTGCTTTATCATATACTTTTATATGTGTATGTAATGAAATTTAATGATCGTAATTATGCTGTTTAGAATAACATTTAAATGCATTAAAACCGTTTCAATCTCAAAAATAAGGTCCTATTCCAAGCATTCGCAATTTGACATCGATGTTGTTAGTGCCAGAGACAACAAAAGAAATGTATTGTTGCCATGGAAACAACCACTTCATATCGAAATGTTTAATGATAGCATTCATAATAAAAATACACAAAACGTATCCAGCCGGTGACACCGTATAAAATAAAATAACTACAGCAACACGCAATTTGTATATATTTAATAAGCTTACGGAAAAAAATAATTAACTAATCCACCATTTAAGTTTAAATTCATTGAGTATTAGGCATTTAAATACTTATTTAACAAGAAATTTATAAATGCATTTCAATCATTTGCATTTGGCCAGGAAATGTATTCGTTTGCGAAATAGCGTGGAGCGTTCGTCTTTTCACGCCAAATACTGGAAAAAATATTTTTTTGCAGTTTTTTTACTGGAATTCCGACGCTACATTTGACTGATCTTTTTTACATTCACGAGTAATTTTATGAGCATTTTGCCGCCAAACAATTTGATTTTAATCCAAAAAGGCGTAAACATGACATAGCCCCATCCATGGGGTGTTTATAGGTGTTTTTGCAAGTGTAAGACGGCATTTTTGGAGGAATTGTATATATTCAAATGTAAATTATATAAATAGCAATTAATATTATGAAAGTGGAGTCAAATATTTAAATTTATATCAAATATCTGCTCCCCCCCCACACACACACATATTGTAAATAATTTAATTTCAGACATTTAAAAAATTTTTACATACATTACTACTTAAACATGCTGGTTTGTTTCCCCAAACTTGTGACTTTTGTAACCTTGAACTCAGATCAGCGAATATTGCCCACTCTTTTCTTTTAACACGTATCGTCCCCTTTAAAAATGTCTACTACTTCAAATGTTAAGTACTAAAGATTATTCTTTAGAAAATTTATGGAATTATGCGTTATTAATACCACAAAAGAAAATATTGTACACTAAAAATTGCTTATAATTGATATTGCATTGATATATTGAAATAAATTTTTGATAATCTTTTTATTCGTCATCCCTTTTTCAGGTTTTTTTTTTTTTTTTTTTTTTTTTTTTTTTTTTTTTTTTTGCCTATCTGTTCTTCTTTTTTGAAGGTTTTAGAAAGGCATATGATTAATTTTCTGTAATCAGGTTACCCCTTTAATTAACATATTTAGTGAATTGTTGGATATTTCTTTTTATTTGAAAGAGACTCTAGACAGTGATCCCGATTGCAGAAGATTGCATGAAATTCTACATAGCGATTAGTAAATTTATGGTTTTTCATTATGAAGCAAATGGACAACAGAAGATTTAGTATTATATATTTTTTGCAGTTATTTTACTATTACAAAATAAACAATATTTGTTGATTTATCATTTTAGCCTAGATAAGAAAAAAAGTACCTGAAATTCAGATAAAATTGGATAATTATAAAGCAATTTCTTATGACTCATAGCCGTAGCTACTAAACTTTATGAAAATTAACGATTTTAGGTTTATTTAGGCAAAAGACTGAAGAATAATGTAATCTTGAAAATAGAAAGCCTATTTATTTCTCTGTGAATTATGCTAATTAGAGAAATGAAAAAAAAATCTTTGGTGCATCAAAAAGATTATTACGTATATTATTACGTACTAGGTTATTAAGTTTTATATAACTGACTTTATTTATCATTCTCAAAGAGTATTTTTGGTGAAAGATCTATAATTCAGTCAACAGCAAATTCACTTTTTTTAATGGAATGTTGTTTGGCGCATAACTACCTTTGTTTTATATCTAACTCTGGTACAATTATAACCATATATTTGGAAACACTTCCAATGTTTGACGTCAAACTTAGCTGTGTACCCGATTACGGAAGATTGGGAAAATTTTGATTGCATGAAAAAAAAGAGGTTCATTTTTCTATTACAATCAGTTTTCGAGGTTTTTTCCAGGTTAACAGCTGCATGATTGCAACTGGTATTAAAAAAAATGACAGTGAAAATGCCATTATTTTAATTTTATTCAAACACTTGAGTTTTAAAAAGCCATTTTTATATGATTCACATTTATTTTAATCATGAAAGTTAAACACTGTCCGTTGTGTGCAAATAATTTATTACGTTCTTTGGCTGTATTTACTCTGCTGTGATCCGAAGATAGAAAACTGCAGTAGACATGCCAGAAGAAGACGTATATTACGAAATATAATGTAACGTAGGAGAGATTGTATTTAAGCTACCAGAACCACATATAGCACCAAACTGAGGAGACAGGAGTTCAAGAACTAACAAACGATAGTGAATAATCCGAATATGATTAATTATCAGTAGCCACTCTCTGCAATCATTGTAATTATCTCTCATTTTAGTAGTGTGGTGACTAGAGAACATTTTAATTTCTGATGATCATAACGGTCATGTTTCCCTCCCAACCCCTACTTTATTAATCTACTATAAAAGAGTTTATTCTGAATAGCCCGAGATTTGCCTAACTCATAAGACAACATAATAGCTAAATGGCGTTCGCATTGTATTAAGCAAATGCAGAAAGACTTTCCAGGTGAAGGTCCATATTAATTTAAAATATAAGGTCGAATTAATCATTTTGTTTTATCAAGGTTCAATTGGAAAATGGACCAGCGAAGCGGGTGTAGCCTGCTAGTTATATATATATAATCCAAACGGAAATTTCGTTCCGAACGCCGAGATTTCGAGTTCTACCGCATGGATTTTTACGAAACTTATACCGTTAGATAGGTATCGTTCCAGGGAAGGTTTTAAGCTATAACACATCATTCTACCTAGATTAGTTATAGAATTATTACGGAAAATTCTATTATTTTGGACTTTGTTACTTCATATTTCCTTAAATATCTGGGCTCCTATTGGTCGTAGAGCTTAGATCTCGCGCCAAAAGTAGCTCCGAAGCACCCAAGCAAACTTTTCCCCGCGATTATTTTGACGTCTTCCGATTTCCTCTGACTCTATTAGGGGCCCGCGTAGAGCCCCTTTAAAATATTTTTCGTAGTAATTTCAGCAATTATCTTAAATTATTGGTTAAGACCGCCACCCTCCCTATTCATGTATCTACGGAAAGGTTGCATGTAGGAGTTTCGTTCAGATACCCTTTCGTTAAGAATAGAGTGCGCTCCCTGGTGGTGGAATGTGGAACTAACATAACGCGATATTGTTAAAATTAGGAAATCTAACAATGCGATCTGTTTTAAACTTTGAGACAGATTCGAAATCTAGGAAATAAAGATAAAATTTAAGGAAATTTATGTTTTAATACGTTATTACTATGGAAAAATTCAACATTTTGAAAAAAAAAATTACAAGTCTTTTGTAATTCGTCATTTCTTCTTCGTACTTTCTCCTCTGTTATGTAATATTTCAAATGATATTGACTAATTTTCGATCATCGATTCACCGCAAAATCGCATATCTAATATAGTATATAAAATAAAGTCTGGATTAGAAGACTAATTAACGCACAGCGCAAACTACTGAACCTAAAATCTTGAAAATCGTGGTAAAAATACTTCTTATGACATAAACTTCTGCTAAGAAAGGATTTTCTAAAGTGTCACCCCTAATGGTTTTTGCACGGGGAGGGGAAAAAAATCGAATATCAAAATTATGCGTCAAATGATAGCATATTTTAATGTAGTTTTGTATGCTGAATCGAATGCTACCAAATAAATTTTTATAAGTCGAACAGTTCATGACACATTTCATATTTTTCTAATTTGGCGGTGTCTTTGGCATCTAAACCCCAAAATATCTATCATTACATCCGTTACTCTAGCAACGGAAAAAATTCAAATCGACCCTTTTGGCTAAAAAATAAAAACGGCTCTATGAGTTTGAAATAAAAATGCAAGCATCTTATTTTTTTTTAAAAATAGTGATTTTATGTAAAATAAAAGGGAAAAAATTACTGAGAATTTAGCGTTATAAAACAAAAATGGAAAAGGTACTACTTAGATATTCCGTCGACCAAAAATCTATCGTCAAACTATAAGATTAAATGCCAATAATGGTTGATCGTAAATATCAAATTCACTTGAATTTAAACAAACTACACGTGTTTACGTCATCAAGTGATTTTAATTTCGACGTTTTATTTGTATTTTTATTAATGTTATACTAATTTATTTGTTATTTCGTTATTTAAAATAAAGATTATGTCAATTTATATAATTTGGCGAATGGTTTGGCGATTTATATAATTTGGCGAAATTGGTCGACGGGATAACAAGTAGTACCAATGAAAATATTTAAGTATGAAAGCAATGTTTGTAACGACTTAAAAATTATTTTCATATATATAAACTCGGTTTATGGCGTCAGATGCCGTCATCCGAAGAATCTACAAGAGTCTTTTTCCATTTTTTCTGGTCATAGGTTCCTCAATGAAAGAAATTGGAATTGGAATAATATTGTGCTACTTATAAATTGCTTCTCGATAAGAAGAAAAAATGGGTACATTTATAACAACCGTGCGCACATCTCGCTGATAGCATTTTTAAAATTCCCAGTAGCAGTAGTTACATTTTGCGTATGTAAATTAAAAATATTTTTTTTGTTTTTAATTATGGTATTATTTCCTGTTATTGTTTATCTTTTCAGTTTTTTAAATGGAATTAGTATAAGGCATGCATTTTAAATTAAATGAGTGAAAGATTTCTGTTTTAAATGAAAATAATAAAATAAGAATATGCTATGAAAACAATCTTTATTGATTTATTACCTGCGCCCGGCTGACATAAAAGTATCACAAAAGCCACATAATCACTTTTCTTTGAGTAGTTGCTCATGAGAATTCAAGTTAACCTTCCGTAATCGGATACTTCACATATTGGTGTATTAGCTTTAATGTTGAAAGCATCGTTTTTGTTTGAAGCGAAAACTTTACTATGAATTCTATTACACAAAATCGCATCATCATCATCTACTATATATTTACAACGGAAATTTGTATTTCATTCCCATTGTTTACAATACTTTCGTAGGATATACCACAATTAGTTAGGTAATAATTTTGGAAAGGTTTCAGTGTATACATATTGTTCAAGGGTACTTAGTTATAGAGCAACAGTAAAAGTTCAAAAATTAAGTGAACCTGATTATGAAAGTTTAGCCTTTTTAAAAAAATCTACAGAACATATTTTGTTACAAGTGGCCCTTTTGCATGACTTTTAGGAATGGTGTTAGTATATACGATTTCATTATATGTTGATTAGTAACAGAGGTATTAATTCCTGTCGTCATAACGGTCTCATTACCCGGCCATAAGTGCTCTGCTTATAATCAACTAAAACAATTACTTCTTAATTGCTAAATTTTGTCCAACGCTTAAGATAACATTATATCACAATGGCGTTTGCATCGTTTTCAGTAATGTTCAAGGTCAAGCTGAAGATCCATATTGTTTAAAATAGAAGTTCAAATTCACCATTTAGTTTAATCCAAAGTTCATTTGGAAATATTGACCAGCGCAGCGGGCATAGCCTGCTAGTTCCAATATACAACGACACTATCAACAAAACAAACATTATCCACCAACAAAATTACACAACAAGATTTTTACGTACAAATCAATGGTCTGGATCAAATTCTTTCAACATAACTTCAGGACCAAATGAAGATAATTTACTCATCTAAATACTAAATAAAGTTTTTAAATGTAAACATGTCTTTACTTATTTCTCCATTATACTTTCACTATTTCATTTTACAATCACAATTACTTTTTTTCTTAAAAGATTACAAACGAGTCTTTTGTTTATTTATCCATTAAAATTTTTAATTTTACAATCACAATTGCTTTATTTCTTTATATACAAATCATACTTATCGTTATAATTAACTCGCAAATTGTACAAGTAAAAAAAAATTCTCATATCTAAATAAAAAAAAGGCCTAAAATAATCTCTTAAACTTAACGTAATGTCAAAAATTTACATTCGAAATCGTATACATATAGTTATCATGTCTTAAAAGAAAAAAAAATTAATAATTTTAAAAATGTTGTCAAAAAACGAACTATAAACGCAATACTTATGTCTTAAACTTAATAATACATTAAAATTAACATTCGAAATCGTATGCATACAGTTGTCATGTCTTACATATAAAAAAAAAAAAAAAATTAAAAAAATTGGTTAAAAACGAACTATAAATGCAATCACAAAGTAAAAAAATTAAAAAAAAAAAAGCTAGCTTTCTATGTGTGTGTAAAGTAAAAAAAAAATGGAGAAAAACCGGTTTTATTTTTAATTTAAAAGCTTAGTAAACACTGCTACCTACCTCACTACTGATTGAATAAATGAATTAATTATAATTATCTGGATACTGGGACCCCAGTAAGGGGTCCTTCCTTTATGCCAAGCCCCCCCTTTCAAAATACATAGATTTATACCATATGCTGTAAGAGACGCAAAAGTAGAACGTTCTACTTTTGCGTCTACTTTTGCTACCTACTACCGTAAATAACCGTTCAACCTGCATGGTTTCCAATCAAATAAAGTAAACTATTCATAAATAGAGTAGGATAAATATTTAAAGTTATAAAATCGTCAAGATACCTGCCCCAAAACGTGCTGATAGTCATTGATACAGTAATTGAGAGGAATGCATTTTTTGGCCATCCAGAAAACTTTCTTTTAAGTGTTCAAGTAGATAAAAGGGATCATATAAGATAGTCAGGTTCCAGAAGA
Organism: Maratus speciosus; assembly: GCA_963932465.1. Classification (NCBI taxonomy): domain Eukaryota; kingdom Metazoa; phylum Arthropoda; class Arachnida; order Araneae; family Salticidae; genus Maratus; species Maratus speciosus. The sequence goes on from OZ010789.1 coordinate 312,766,002, forward strand.
ATTATAAATGCTAAAAACGTAGCTTCTAAAAGAAAGTCAATCAACAGTTTTTAACCACCCAAAACCAATTTCCTATCTACAGAATACATCGAAAGGATTCACTGGGAGAATATTACACTTTCACCACCACCTTTACTCCGAAGAGTGACCGATCAAGATATCTGGTCTAAGGTCCAATCAGGTGGAACAGCGGCTGAGTATAAGTTTGACCAATTCCCATGTCACCATCCAAACAGTAGAACGATGCGTGAAGTTTGTAACCGATACATCATAAAAAAGACGTTGGCTCCAATTCCAGAGATGGTTTTATAAGAACTACACTTATCTCAAGATCTTCAATTCCTAGTTTTTCAAGCAAATCTTATTTCAAAATACCATAAGAAAGTAAAGACAAGAAAAGTTCTATATTTCATTAAAAACAGTAATTTTACATAACCAGAAAAAATATCCTTGTTTCAATGGAAATATGTCAATAAAAAAAAAAAAAAAAAAAAAAAAAAAAAAAATTTAAACGTAAGGCGCAACTAATAAAGTTAAAATGTATTATTTATTGTAAAAATTATTTATTTTGTTTTTGCATTTTGCTAAGCTATCCTAGAGGCAAGTTTTCCGCGGTATATGTAATCAAAAAACCAAAAAAGCTTTTTTTCGCACACCCTAGTAACCATATCTAAACCCCAATCTCGTTTTAAAAACTAACCAACAATCAACTAATTCGATGCCACTGCTTCCTTAAAACAAACAAAGAGGAAAAAATAGACTGACAGTAATTCTTATGTGTTTTCACAGCTATCCAATATAATACAACAAGGATGTACTATGAAATTTACAATAAACTTTTTTTACCAAAAATAAAACCGACTTCAAAAACTACTACAAAGTAAAAAATAATTTTTTTACATAATAGTTAATAAGAAATTAAATTAAGAGCATTGTATTTACCATGCGTATTATTATACTTATGTAGATTAATTTGATTTTTTTGGAGTCGGTGCCAGCCAAACGAAGTTAATTATAATCATCCAACAGACACACATCCAGATATCTACGAGTTTTTTTTACGATTTGTTATTTAGTTAAAAAAAATTGAATTTTACCATTTTTGAAACATTTCATCTGATTTTATAAAAGTGTATTTTCAAGTGAGATTAGTTGTAATTATGTGTGCTAAATTAAGAGTTATTTTAAAATTAATGCGTTTATACAGGCTATTATTTAAAAAAATCGTAGCCAAACACAGATTTTCAAATGTAGGATGGTGTCAGAGTTGATTGAGAATGGATTTTTTTTCCTAAACGGTTTTGCTGAATCATGTTACGATTTGTATTAGATAAACAATTTTAATTTTGAACTTGGCTTGGCTGGCACCGACTCCAAAAAAATCAAATTAATGTACATAAATATAATAATACGCATGGTAAATACAATGCTCTTAATTTAATTTCTTATTAACTATTATGTAAAAAAAAAAAATTTTTTTACTTTGTAGTAGTTTTTGAAGTCGTTTTTATTTTTGGTAAAAAAGTTTATTTTTCACTTTTTAGTTCTTTTTTGAGTTACAATTTTTGCATGATTCTTTTGGAGGAAATTACGGACTTTTAAAGAAACTTTTAAAGATGTTATTTTGATAAGTAAATACTTTTGCCCAGATTTCTGTGTACATTAATAACTCAGGGTTTTTTTTTTGTGAAAATTCTTTATATATATATATTACATTTATTCTTCTTCAGATTTAATAGCTTTATTTTTTAATTAAATATTTTTGTTTCTCTATTTGGACATGGGTGGAACGACAAGAGATGCTGCTCGCATGAAAAAATATCGAACTTTGGAAACTGACAATAAAAAGTTCTTCGGCTTACTAAAAATGCTCTATGAAATACAGAAGAGAGACCCAATGACTTATTTTTCATACTTTCTAAACGATGACCAGGCCCTTATCTTCCGGGTTGCCCTAGATGAACGGGTTTGATACCTGTCATCGGCGTAGGAGACCACCTAATCGCCACGTAGCGGCAATAAACCTGAGGAACGCCTAGATCGTTTTACTATCGGCAGTGCCAATTTCTTAATTATGAACTTTTTTATGCCAGTTATTTAACATTTATATCTTGTTGTTTAGCACCTGCGCATTGCTACTCATGTTGATCTCGTAATTTAGAAGCTTAATCAGATGACGAAACCTTCATCTGGCAAGACACCTCAGAGGTATAATTCATAGGTAAATTCGAGGTCTTCGCACCTATCGACGGAGTTTACATGCACCAGGAGTCATTAGGATACATGACAACCGAATAACTTATCAAAGAATGATCGTGAAAAGACTACAGGGGGAAAGTCTTAAATGGCGTTCCCTCAAATGGCTGGTCATTGATGAAATTTCTGTGGTGTCAAAAGAGAATTTATATATAATTCATTTGAGGTTTCAAGAATTTAAAAACAATTTATTTTTTGGTGGCATTAATGTTTTCTTATATGGGGATATTATGCAAGTGCCAATATGTAATGTATGTATGTATACGTAATGCCAATGTGCTTAAATGTATGCTAAGCATTTCAGCATGGTACTTTTATTCATAATTTAAATTATTTGCTTAATCTTTCGCCAAATCTAAAGATTCTGATAGAGAAATTGAGAACTCATTGCATCATGACGGCATTTTGTTTATTTTTGTTTGTAATCTTTCTTGACAAAATCAGCTTAACTCACTTAGGCATTTATGCTTCTTATTGCATCATCATTTGCAATACGTTGGGCAGTGGAGATTTTAAAACTATTAAGTAATCTACCGTTATTGCGTCCACTGCCAATTGTTGTTTCTGAGCTAATATGATTTGGTGCATTGAAGCGTTTTGCGAATTAAATATTTTATGATACCCACATTTACATTAAACCAATTGCTCCTGATAGTTTTTTGTTTCACGCTAGCCTTAACTGTGGGCTCGATTACGAAAGATTAGAAATTCATCGTCATGCTCATTTAATAGTCTTGATTAAAGTGTCATTGGTCTGCATAATAACTGACGTATTTTAGCGAGTATAGTACTGCAAAACATACAGAACTTTCGGAAGCAACTTATGATATTCGCATTTCCTTTAAACCATGTTTGCTGTTATAGTATCTCACACTTTTTGCTTTTATCGGGCAACCTGATTCAAATTTACTTGCTCTCATTTCTTGATATAATTCAAATGTTTTCATGACTGCGTAACTCACTGACTTGCTTTTGCCATTATGCTTATGCCTACTGATGTTTAAGTTCTGTGCCATGTAAATACACCGCACCATAACAATGCCGTCTGTAATACTAATTAGAGTAACTCCTTTTATTTCTTTCTATGTTGTTTATCTTGTACTTTAACAGCATATGGATCTTGGCTCAACTTCTGTTTGCATATAAAAGTAGACAAATGGTTGTTTACAATAAATAACTTTATAAATATTAAAAAACTTGCTTGTATATATGAGACAGTGGTACTACTTAGTTATCCCGTCGACCTAAAATCTATCGACAAACTATAAGATTAAATGCCAATAATGGTTGATCGTAAATGTCACATTCACTTGACTTTAAGCAAGATACACGTGTTTACGTCATCAAGTGAGTTTTATTTCGACGTTTTATTTGTATTTTTATTAATGTTATACTACACTGCTCAAAACAATTAAAGGATATTTGAAGTTTTATATAAAATAAAGATATAAACGAAATTTTTTTTGCCGAAAATAGAAGAAGAGAATCACAAATGCAAAATTTTCTGGTTTTCAAACTGTGGAGTATGCAAATTTTGAGTTCGACGTCAAAAACGTCGCTTCAGCGGCAGCGAATGAAATTTGACTTTCAACTGGATAAAAGAGAATGAAGACAAGGATGATCGGCATTCAGTGATTGCTTTGTTTCAATGAGTACGATGTCTCAGCGAAGACATTTGACAGATTCAGAAGCTTTGAGAATTGTTGGTAGGTTAAAAGGGGGCCAAACTCAAGCCGAAGTAGCGCAAGCCATTGGAGTGTCACAAAGTGTCATTTCCAGGATCTGGAACCGTTTTTTGGAGAGTGGATGTGCAGGCCGAAGACCAGGGCAAGGTCGTAGACGGGCAACAACGCCCAATGAAGATCGGTATTTAGCGTTAACAGCTCGGAGACACCGACGCTACTCATGAACGCTACTCTTCTCCAACAACACCTTCGCTCGGCTACAGGCACCACGATTTCAACTCAGACTGTCCGAAACCGGCTCCATGCTGTAGGTCTGTATGCTCGCCGACCGATGGTATGTGTTAGATTAACATCAAGGCATCGGCGCGACCGCAGGGAGTGGGCAACCGAGCATGTCAACTGGAGGAGAAATGAATGGAGCAATATTCTGTTTTCTGACGAGTCCCGTTTTTCTGTGCATCCGGATAATAGGCGTATTTTCATCTGGAGGGACCGTGGCAGTAGGAATAATCCTGCGTTCGTGCACGAAAGTGTCAGATTTGGCGGTGGAGGAGTGTTGGTGTATGGTGGCATCTCCATTGACGGGCGCACTGACCTCTACATCATTCGAGATGGAGCTCTGACTGGTCGCCGATATAGGGATGAGATCCTCAGACCTATTGTAGTCCCTTACGCTGCAGCAATCGGAGATAACTTCATTTTAATGGACGATAACTGCAGGCCACATCGTGCAAACCTGGTGGAGGATTTCCTTTTCGAGGAAGGAATCGTTCGAATGGAATGACCAGCGTGTTCTCCAGACATGAATCCAATCCAGCACGTTTGGGACGCTCTAGGAAGACGAGTTTCTGGCCGCCAACAGCCCCCACAAACTCTCCAAGAACTGGAAAGAGCTCTTCTGGAAGAGTGGGGCAGAACACCCCAACTCGTCATTAATAGCCTCATTGAGTCCATGCCTCAAAGGTGTTCAACGTTGCTGGCCGCCCGTGGAAACCATGCCCCCTACTGAAAATGATTTTCTTTGAAGAAAACACCTTTTCTTATTCTTTTTTTCTCGTATGCACAAATTGTGTTTTTTTCCTTTAGTACACAAATGCGCAATAAAATGCATTTTTTTCTGCCAAACATGTGTAATTTATTCTCATATAACCTACTATGTCTGTCGACCATGTATCAATCAGCTAAACAGTTTACCAGATACAAAATCCACCTAAAACTGCAATATCCTTTAATTGTTTTGACCAGTGTAATTTATTTGTTCTTTCGTTATTTAAAATAAAAATTATGTCAATTTGTATAATTTGGTGAGTGGTTTGGCGATTTATATAATCTGGCGAAATTGGTCGAAGGGATAACTAAGTAGTACCTAGACACTTAATAGGTTGTCAGAAAATATGCGTGAAATTTTCATTTTCTCTTCAAGGCCCCTTTGCAGGAAAGTTATCATTAATGTTATCTAGTGGAAATATTAAAGGCAATCAAAAAGCAGTCATACATATAACTGTTTAATATAGTATAATATAGGTATGTATATAATATTATGGTGCTTCTTAGATATCCCGTCGATCAATTTCGCAAAATTATATAAATCGCCAAACCACTCGCCAAATTACACAAATCGACATATTTTTTATTTTAAATAACGAAAGAACAAATAAATTAGTAAAACATTAATAAAGATACAAATAAAACGCCGAATTAATGGTTTTATTGGCCATTATTGGCATTTAATCTTACAATTAATTAATTAATATCAAACAATTATTGGCATTTAATCTTACAATATGGCGACAGTAATTTGGTCGACGGGATAACTAAGAAGTACCAATATTATATATATATATATTATGTGCCGCCAGTCTGATGTTATGTGTTTAATTAAACTAAAATATTGTGTACTAAATTATTGTTTTGTATTAAGTTAGTTTGCTTCTGTATTATTTAGCATTTGAAATAATGGTGTATATTTAATTAATGTATATTAAATTACTATTTAGAATGCGATTGCCAATTGAGTATTTTAAATATGACTGTCGATTAGAAAATGCGAAGAAACAGATTGGGGAAGATCCATTACTGAATTTGAATGGGAATATCGCCAAATTAGTCAGTTACAGCCAAGTTGGCTTCATTTATGGCGACTTATTTTGGTCGCCAAATTTGGCGATAATTAACTTAACTGCGCCAAGTTTAGCGACAACTTGGCGCTAACGTATATGAATACATAGTTTTATGCTTATGATTGAGAAACCGGTTACAACAATGAAAGATAATTTAGGTGAAATCCTTCATTTTATTGGTTTTTGCTGAATTACTAAAAATCTACTCAACCAATTTCGATGAAACGGAAGTGGTACCAATTCGAGAGTATCCTCTTTCAATTAAAACAAAAGTCACATAAATCGGACAAAAAGTTCCTGAGCAATCGGTGAACATACATAAAAAAAATGCCTGCCGGCCCGGCCTACAGGCAGAGGTAGATTTCGAAGTCAAATATACTAATTTCACAAACAAAAACTAAATCATGATTAGAGATAAATCCACTTTAACAATTTTATCTGGCCGCTTTTGACGAGTTGTTATTTCATTTTTATATAATAGCTGGTATTATAAGAATCATGTTAGGGCGGTATTCAAAAAAATACTTTTCCATGCTCAACAACTCGACATTTTCTGGCATAATTCCAGATTCATTTTTAATATAAAAAAATATGAAACTTGCTGACGTGATTTTTGTAGAGATTTATAAGCCACCTGTGTTTTTATTTTTTGTTCAATTAATTAAAACTTGATATATAAACAATTATTTTCTCAGAAGAACAATATTTTTCGTTCCTAACACAATCGCTTCGGGAAATTCCGTTCAAAATGCCCACTTTTACATCATTTTTTGAAATATATTCTGCCTCTATCCAAAAATCGATCATTACAGTACATTATATAGTTTCTGAATAAGCGAATCTACCAATTAAATGCGTTTGAAAGCAAAAATGAATTTCAAAATGAGTCAGAAAATAAGCAGTTTGGATTTGAGTGACAATGATTTTTCCAACACAATCCACTTCGGTAGATTCGGTTCAAAGTGCCCTTTTTAACAGCATTTAAAAAAAATATATTCTGCCTCTATCAAACAATCGACCATTACGGTAGTTTATATAGTTTCTGAGTAAGAAAACGTACCAATTGGAAGCCTTTGAGAGCAAAAATGAATTGTAAAATGAGTCAGAAAATAAGCAGTTTGGATTTGAATACACCCTTACTAAGATGATTTTTTTTCGTCAACCGCTATGAATTTTTAATTTGTTTTGCTGTAAGAATTGGTCCTATCCAAAACTTGTCTATATAGACGTTGTAGACAAAATTAAGAAGATATATGATAAATTCATGGAAATTTTATATCTTTTGAATTGACGGAGTTAGGGATTTTTTTCTTCTTCAAACCCCCTTTTTGTTTTCGTTTTTAATTTTTTTTTTGTGGTACGAATTGGTCCTATCAAAAACTTGTGAATATAAAAGTTGTAGATAATGTTAAGGAGATTTACAATAAAATTAATTGGATTTGATATCTTGAGAATTGACGAAGTTATGATTTTTTTTCTCCCCAAAACCCTATTTTTTGCGCCCCTTGAGCCCATTTTTCACTTTATCAAAAATCTGTGATACATAAATTTTTGACCCTATTTTTAGAAGTAATAAAAACTTTAAACTGATTTGATATGTACAAAAATTAAGAAGTTATGGGGGGTTTTCTGTTTTCACAAAACCCCTCCCTATTTCCATCCCCTTTGTCCGATTTTGCCCATTAACGAACTTGACCGAGATTTTATGGCCATTGATTTTATGTATCAGTTTGGAAGAGATTGGTGCAGAATTACGAAAGTTATCGTGTCCAGAAGAAAGTGATATATATATATAGATAGATAGATACATAGATATATATATATAGATAGATAGATACATAGATATATATAGATAGATAGATAGATACATAGATATGTATATATATAAAGTTTTTTTACTGAGGGTGGTTTTGGGTTCTAGGGGTCATGATCGGTGTAGATCTGCAAAAATTTTTCAGAAATTCCAACATAGGAACGATCCCAATAGGTAGTATTTCATACGAAATCTACCTAAAAAAAAAAAAAAAAAAAAAAAAAAACATACATACGCGTCGAATTGATAACCTCCTCAACAAAAGAGAGTGAAAAAGATTTTAACTATATAAGAATTAAGGATTTTTAACTGTATACGGAGTTAGGATTTTACAGTAAGACTTGGTTATCGGAGAAATTAAACAAAATGAATTATAATACAGTTTGACTGTATAAGAAATTATATTATTTTTTTTTTTTTAACGGATGCATTAAAAGCTGACGATCCTTGAAACATTCCAATATTATTAATAATAATAATAATAATCGGAATAAAATGAAATAAAGAGCACATTTTATTTTACGTGTTATTTATAGCTAATAAAAGCTAAAAAAAAGAAGGTAAGCTTGATATAAAAAAAAATATGTCATGAGGAGGCTCGAACCAACTGTCGTTCCTACTGCAAAAATTTACCCTAGCACGCCCTGTCGGCTTGGTGGTCTTAACAAATGAATATTTATATTACAATTCTCCATAGTTAACGTTCCGAAACAGTATTGTGTAGTCAAGGTGCCCTTTCAAACAACAAAACAGCATTCCGCAATAATTATAGACTGCCGAGAATGATACAAGATTGTTTTAACAGATGCCAGAATGTCAACGGTAGCTTAGCAACGATGGCTAGAAAAATCTATGGCACATAGAGTGGTCTACAAATTTGATTACGAATAGACGAAGACAGGTTACAATGGACATGAGATTCAGATTTGAGAATTTTTTTATTTATTTTTTCCTTATTTTATATCGAAGTGTGTGTTTCCCGGATTTTCGAATTTTGTTGGAATCCCTCATAAACTGTATTCAAATCCTGCTAGAAAAATATTCTTTTAACCCAATACAGTAAATTTTGTCCTGTTTTTAATAAAGTTTATTTGCAATTCAGTCAATGCTTTTTGAATTTTTCTCAATCTAAATAAATTTCTGCCTCCTGCCAAAAGAGAGGTTTTTGTAATTAAACAATTCCTATGTAATACCATAGTAACCGAATGTTGTATTTTATATTCCTTTATGTAGAAAACCTTCAGGAATAGCTAAAAAATGAATTAATGATTTTTAAGCGATAAATTATCATTTTTAAGCGAATTGTAGACATTGAGAAAATAAAAAAATTCGGAAGTTCTAGTGAAATGAAGTTTCAGCGAGGAAATTTTTTTGCGTTTATATACGACAGTAATTTTTTCTCGCCAAAAAAAGTTATTATGACAATGAGTTTCTTCCTAAGTGAGGTCTAACTTAAAACAGGGAAATTTGTCGTCGAACATTTTTGACGAGTTTATGCCTTTTATTAAGACTCTTTTCTCCCCTCTTATCAATTAAATCGTAATTTTTTATTGATATATTATTTAGTGGCTGCACATGCCAAGACCTGACCTGCGGGCCTGTCTAGAGTTGAATTTCTCACATCAGACTGATGCTGGACACAGATTCAGGCTTAATTCCGTTCGACAGACTCGGGCGACAACACCGGTCGAGTTTTCTAGTCGATAACTGGATTAAGTTAACAGGATGAGGCAGAAATTTATATTTTATATTTAAAAACAGTTTATAGGTAGTTTGGTGAAAAATATAATAAATAATAATACTTTCATGGAAAAGTTTCGCAATTAAATATGAATTAAGAATTTGCTATTAACTCTACTAAAAAATATTTTAATGCACTTATACTTTTTGATTAAAAGTGTAAAACTCTGTTTTTAATAATAAAGATAGTGGCTACTGAAACCGTAATACGTATCTAATTGTCAAACATCGATAAATCTGCTATGTCTCACTTTAATTTTATGTAAACAACAAAAAACATAACAGTGTAATACTGAAATACACAAAAAGGAGAAAATAAATCTCAAACATTCATAGCGTTTCTTTAATATATCCGGCATACAGTAATCATGAAATACATTGTTTTGAATATGTTGTTCATGTCGGTCATTAAGCAGATCATTAAACAAACAGATGGTTTGTGACAAGAGGCTTAACACCGAAAAGCACTTTTCTTTCAGCATTTACAAAATTTATGACGATCATAAAAAGCTCTTTTCACTGGTTTTAATGTATAAAAAATATTGAAAGATAAAAAAATATATACATATATATTCTTTGTCATTATGACTTAATTTTAATTCAGCGTAAAAGTACGTTCATTTGAAAATATCTTCTCGTAATTTATGAAAGTAAAAAAATACATTATTTTAATTTCGTGTATATATTATTTAAAATATATTATTTTTTACCGTATTTATTAGGAGAAATTGTGACATTTTTCTGCGATTAAAAAAGGGCAAAAAATTTTATTCGGATATTATGGGGATCAAATGTAATAGTATCGACGTCAGTTTGTGTTCAACCTTTTGTATATGACTAAAGTATGCTATTTATTTTATTACCAGAAATTGACATACAGAAATAATAATAAAATACTGTATTCATTACAAACTACCTAAGTAGAATATTTTCCTTTCCATATCAGAAAGGGAATGATAAATAAAAATTGTTAAACAATTAGTTTAATTCTTTTGATTTTTGAGTATTGATTTTATTAACCCCCGGTACGGTATGCTATTTCTTTCTCCCAGCTTATTTTATGACATCTCCAAAAAATAACGCTACCTTACAGAAGCCAGCCGTAAAGCAAAGCAGTAAGATTAAATACTCTATAGCAATTTTTTTAACTTCTAAGCATCACACATTTTCAATTTTTATACCGTCGTATCGGAAAGAAGATTACTTTTAAATGCAATTTGTTTGAAAACTGCATCTCCATTTATTTTTGAAATATAATTTTTTTTTTTTTAGTTTTTGGAGCCATTTGCTTAATACTGGCAACGGAAGTACTCCATTTCTGTAGAAAGTAAAGAGAAAATAAAATATGGTTGTAAAATAAAATATAGTTGTAAAATAAAATATAGTTGTAAAATATTAATTATATAATTTTGTTGCAATTTTTTCATAACAGCCGAAAGAAAATGTAATTAAAATATGTGCTCTTTTGAAAAACTATAAACGAATGATTTCTGTTAAAAGATGGAGCTATTATAAACTATATTTAATTTTAAGTGGCTATATTAATGTTACAAACACATAAAGGCCTATGAATCATTAGGCAGCCTTTTTTTATGTTGTTGTTATCGATTTCCTTTAATGACGGCATCCTTTAATGACGTCCTGTGTATACTTTACTATAGATCTTTAAGAGTGGATCGTATGTGGAATTCTTAAGCGGATGCGAATGACGTCATTTTACATAAAATAAAAGCGTGTGTTGTAAGTCTTAAAATTGAAATATGTTTTGTATATATATATATATATATATATATATATATATATATATATATATTCATCGGGGGCGACACTAAATTTTGAAAAAGCAGAATTCCTGTTTTCTAGTTTCATTTATTTTTAAGTGAGTGTGAGTTAAAAATACGAAATGATCATTGCATATATGTAAAAACTGTTTCATTTGATTAAACTTTATTCATTTTGATTTCCAATTTCACTTTTTTTACGTTTAAAAACATTCACCAAATGCAACGTGGAAATTTTTAAAACTTTATTTTGTATATCAGTGCGTAATTCTTTTATATTAGGCTTTTTCATAATAAAAACCATATGCATTCGTTTGAAAATAATATTAAAAACATACCTATTTCTTTTAGAATTTCTTATTTCTTTATGTTTTTAATGAGAAATTACATCTTACAGAGAACGTGAATACAGAACTTGAATGCTATGAACATCTCAAATAATTTAAGAATTTTTGATTGACTTACAGAAAGTAATAATATTAGTTACAATATTTAAATTACACCGGAACATTATCCTGAAACAAATTACCTATTAGGACAACACTAGTCACGCGAAAACTCTCGAAGGATGAATTTAAATCTATGGGAGAGTTCATGCCAATATTTACCCATTACTTTATTAATGCCAATAATGGGTGATCGTAAATGTCAAATTTACTTGACATTAATCACTTTACACGTATTTGTTACACAATCAAGTGATTTTTAATTCGACTTTTTATTTTTATTAATGTTTTACTAGTTTATTTTTTCTTTCGTTACTTAAAATAAAAATTATGTCATTTGCATAAGTGGGCTAATAGTTTGGCTATTTGTATAATTTGGCGAAATTGGTCAACGGGATATTTAAGTAGTACCTAATTTGTATATAATAATAATAATAATAATATAAATATATAAATAAAATGTTGTATATATATATCTTGCAGGAGAAACTGTCAAAAGTAATTGTAAAATTGAATAAACTTTTGCATTGCATTCTATTTGTTTATTACCCTGGCGCGAAACAAAGTGATTTTAAGCCAAAAAGGCAGAAGAGTGACATAAGCCCGAGAAACGCTCACAATAATAGTGTTTTTTAAGTGTATGAGCACATTTGGAAGTAGTGTTTTATATCTAAATGTAAATTATATAAAAATCAGTTAACGTTATGATTGTTGAGTAAAATATTAAAATTTTCGGTTAAATGTGTGCATCACCCATCTCTCACACATACGATTAAATCATTTAATTTCAGACATTTAAAATATTTTTCAACCTGCTTTGCTGTAAAAACACGCCGGTTTGTTGTCGCATTATCCTATTGGTTTGTTGTTCTTTTGTCTTATTGGTTTGTGATCTATGTTTTTGATTCCAGACCTGTCAGAAGAAGTCGTTTATTAAAAAATATAATGTAACATATAATGAGAGTGCATTTAAGCTACCAGAACCACATATAGCGCAAGTTAAGATGCTGGGAGTTCAAGAACAAAAAAATGAAAATGAACAATCCGAATGTTCATGAAGTTCAAAAATCAATCTCTGCAATCATTGTAATGCTCTCTAATTTAACAGTGTGATGACTAGAGAATATTTTAATTCTTGTCATACCAAACTCTACTTTAAATGATCAACTAAAAAATTTGTTTCTTAATTGCCCAAATTTTGCCCAAGGCATAAGATAGTACAATATCCCAATGAAGTTCGCATCGTTTTCAGCAATGCAGAAGGACATTCAAGGTGATGCCCTTTATTGCTTTAAAATAGAAGGTTAAATTCAGATTTTCGTCTGATTCAAGATTCGTTTGGAAAAATGGTCCAGCGCAGTGGGCATAGCCTGCTAGTATACAAATAAAACTGTGCATCGAATTTTATAAATTTGAATATAAAAGTTAAAAAAAAATAAAAAAATTGAAAAAAATTGATTTTTTTATATATACCTTTATATTCAAATATATAAAATTTGATGCACAGTTTTATTTATATATATATACCAAACTTTTATAAAAATTATTGGAGATTTTCATTGTTATGGAACGCGCAGGGGGCATTTCGAATATTTCTAAGACGACGCACAGTGGGGCAGGGTACACAAATAACTGGCATTAAATACCTGAGAGTTTTTAAATATTAAAATGCTTTATATTTGTTAATAATTATATTGTTCCATGTAAATAAAATACATTTTTAATCTTTTTACGCACATTTATATTGAAAAATCTTTTAAATATTGCAATTTGTACATTTTAAATACATTTTACCTTCATAATAAATTCAAAAATCTGATACATCAGAATCACTGGAATCGTCTGGGGAGTCTGGAGAGCGATATTTACTTCTTCCGTTTCCGTATCGCTATTATCAGATTCTGCTACGGTTGGAGCTTTCAACATAAATATCACTTCAGTGGGAAGTTGTCTTAGGTTTTTCCTTTTTATTTTGCGTTTACTTGAAATTAGAGGATCACTATACTGATTAGAAATAAATTAAAAACATCTTCATTTGTCTTGACCCTGCTACACTTTCTCGAATTGTGTTCCCTATATCTTTTAAAATCTTTATTACGAGCTTCTTGAGCCTCCTCACTTAATTGGCCGATAGGAAGTAATGCCGCTGATACTATTTCTGGACCATGTATGAGGTATTTATGTACAGTTGGTGACATGTTGTACCATGGATATTTTTCAGTAAAGTACATTGCGGTATGATGAGTGAAAATTCTGAATTTTTCGACATCGATTTCGTACCCACTGGCAACTACTCTCATAACTGTGTGTAATTTTTTTATAAGCTCAAGATCAATCTTCGTGATTTCTGCTGACAATTCTGCATTTTTAAAAAATCTTCTTGCAGTGTTGCCATCGTTGGTGCTCCCGAATCCCGGTTTTGGCATATCTACGATTAAACCACATTTTTCTCTGAACTCTTTTTGTATACGAGCTTTGTTTTCCTCTACTATTTGTTTGTCAGCTCCTCGAACTTGCCATTTCATTATTGGTAATTTATAAGCCAGATGCAAGACGCACTCGAACATACGAATCCATCCGTGTAAGACAGACAAACCAAAGTCCAAGTTGTCAGTGTTTATTGGTCTAGCAATCATTACTTCTATATTGTTGAACATTTTAGAAGTAGCACCACAAATAAAACATTTCTGTGTTGATGTCGTTTCAGTGAGCGCATTGCACACTTTTCCATTTACCATGGTGAAGATCAATTTATGATTTACGTGTACTTGTCTGTCCTGCGATGTTATTGTAGTGTCCCGCAACTTTTCTATTTCGTGATCTACTCTATTCGTTTCTACAATTGAAGTTTCCTTAGATTCTTTGATAAACTGAATTTTAAGTGGTCTGCAATATGCCGTAGATGCTGGACTTGGGTTCTGCCAAATAATCTTATTATCAGAAACTAGACGAACAGGAACAACGCACGTGATGAAAACTGTGGAATCACTGGCTTCAGTTCCCTGAAACGCTTGTTTGTACGAGCTATGGCCTAAAAAGCCATCAAAACCCCATTTTGTGAATAGACATAGTTTGGTTAGTTCTGATTCTCGAAGAGTTCTAATAACAGGTTCAATTGATAAAATCAAACGTTGCGCTGTGTGATCAAGTAAATCCTGTAGGGGAACGCTAGTGGAGGTATCTGTAATATGTATATTGTTTGGGTAGCAGAATTTCTTTGCGGATTGTATGGTTTTGTAAGAGGGGAATGTTTGTGGAGCATTATTCCTCACAATCTCATATTGATATCGAGACAATTTTGCTGTTATCAAAACAGCTAGAGCATCTTCTCCAGATAAAGATTTCGGCTTTGAGTCCAATATCATTAAAGCTAAGTTCAGGGTGACCACGCTTATTTACTATTTCATTAGGAAACAAAATTGATCCTTCTAGCCATCCCTGATTGTTGCTTTTAAACCTTTCTTCCATTCGCCTTGCTTTGGTGTAACGTGTCTTATACTGTGTCTTGAAATACGAAAGTTTTTTTAGCGTTTCTTTCTGTTGTTTTGAATCACATTTACTACGTCTTTTAATTTCATCATACAAGTGCTGAAATTGTTTTTCCATTTCACTACTTCCACAACTTCTCATTATGTTAATAAGTTCTTTTCTTTTGATAAATATTATAAATATGTTCTTTAATCTAAAAAATATATGTTCAATATTAATATACTGATAGTCTTATTATCAATATTCATTCAGCATAAAAAAAAGTTTTTAATATTAATTAAGGAGATTAGATTAGGCTTACCTAAAATCTTCTTATATCAGTGATCCATTTAAAAATCCTTCTGTTGAATGTTCTTACTATTTATTTAAAAATCACAGGAAAATGGAGACACGGAAACATATTTTTACAACGCACAACAACTAACGTTAGCGCGTTTCATCATTATATGATCGTAATAAGTATAAATCAATTACATATGTTAGCGACGTAAACATCCATAAACATTCTAAAAACAAATTCGTTTGTAAACAAAACAAAAATTATCGTCTGCGCGAAACGCAAATCAAAAACAATTACAATTGAGACCATGGAAGCCGTGGTAAACGCAACACATTATATCAGAAATTGTCCTGAAACAAAAAAAGGCCCAATATGGGCAACATTTTTTTGCGATCCTAAATTAAGCAATAAATAAGCTTTCCCAAACTGTAAAAACCAAAGCTTGGACAGCCTTGGAACATAATTAAAAATCTCAGTGATTCTGAACATAGAGTAAATATTTAAGTCTTTCACACTGAAAACGATTTCAATATTATTAACACATTCTTTTATTAATCCAAAACTCTTAAAATATATCTACGCACACCAACTTCAAAATGTCATCACAAAATTAAAATTTATTGCAATAATGATGACGTACGACAACTTTCAAATTTTGCCTGCAAAACGTACATATTATCTCGACGAAAAACTCTACGCAACTAAGCGTAACTTTAACCGCGGGTGGTGGAATGAAGTAGAGAACAACATTGTTTTATGACGTGAAAAATAGTTCTTTATCGTTTCCACCGAAAAGAATAAAGAAATTCAGATTTTTGATTTTTGATTTTTTGCCAGGTTTTTAGGTATTCTGCCCCACTGTGCGACGCGTAAAATTCCATTTTTTTTTCGCAAAAAGGATTTTTTATATATTTTTTTGTGATAAATGCATATAATGTACCCTTCAGTAACATTTAAAGTGAAATTTACAAAAAGAAAAAAATTGAAAAATTTTGAAATTTTGAAATTTTTTCGAAACTTTTTTTAAAATGTTCAATTTTTTTGCCCTTATATTCAAATATATACAATTCGATGCACAGTTTTATTGATATATATAAACGAAACTTTTATATAAAATATTGGGGATTTTCATTGATATGGAATGCGCAGGGGGCATTTCGAAGATTTCTAAAACTACACGTAAAATTCCATTTTTTTCGTATTTTTTTTTAATAATAAATGCATTTTGATAATTTCATGTTGCGAGAATCTATAAAAGATCTTTTGTAAAAATATATAGAGGTAATTCTGTAGTTGTGCAAATAGAGAACATGTTTAACTCCGAAACAAATTCAACCTAAACCATCAAATACAACGGTGGATGTCACTGTTTCACACCTGCAGCATTTTGATTGTGCTTGAAAATTTACATATTAAGCATATATTGTAAAATTTGTTTATACTACGTAATAAAATAATCTTTATAAGTGTGAAATATTGATTTAAAATAAGTTATTTTGATTAATATTTACTAAAAAAATTTCTCTAACAAGTAAGCACCATTTAGACGTAAATTTTTGACATAAATATTTTTATTGCATAACTCGTTTCCGCATACTCTAAAGTTTAAACAGAATACATAACAAATGTTTCACAAATATTACAAATAGTTTAACTTGTGCAGCCCTCCAAAAAATTGCATTTTAATTATGGCCAATTTGATTTTTTTTAATTAACTTGAAATATGATCAGTGTAAGACGCAAATACGTCGATGTCGATGTCTGGAAGAACTCATTGATCTAGGCTATGTAACACGTCCTTTGGTGATACGATGGGAGGTTCCACTGTCTTTGCGCTGTTTCATTAATCTTTTATATTCAAGACAAGTGAAATTTTACTTACATTGTGATACCCACCATAAATAGTCAGACTATTCTGGCTTCTTGCTGCAGAATTACTGGCTGAATTAAGTCATCAAACCAATGAAATTATCTGAAGTTATACTTCAGAATTCCATCACATCCATAGAACGAAATTTCCTGTACATATATCATATTTGTGTTCCATCTGTAATTTATGCTTTTAGAAAATAGCGCGAAAATTCCAATTTTTAGTGTTTTGGATACTACTAGCACATCTTTTTCTTGATGGTATAGGTTAATCCTACATCCTTTCTTCATATTGATAAGAGCTATTAATATCCGCCGATTCATCCAACATGCTGTAAATCAAGTATCATAAAACTCTCAATGTTATTGATTATTACAGGGGAAAGATATCCACCTTGACACTGACATACATAAAATCATTACAATTTTACATGATCGCATAGAGAACAACATAAAAATTAAATGCACTAATGAAAAATTAATTACAAACTTAATTTTTAATTGAAATTTTTAACAGTTATTTTGACTACTAAATAAGAAAAAGATTAGTGTTTTAAAAAGTCGTATGAGACATTGTAATATCGCAAAACATTGTGATGTGCTTTGCAGGTATATATAGCTCAAATCGTGAAAGGCAAACAGGATCAGACACGTACAATTTTGATCATATTAGATCAAGTATCTGTTTGACCATTGATTTATTTTCATCAAGTTTGATCATGTTTGAGTTCATCTACGGTCCAGAGACTGTGAGGGTCTGACACTACTTATCTGATACTTAATGGATATTTGATAACTTTTTACTCTTCTGCTGTGTTCCTGATTTGCATTTTGTAACAAAGAAGTTCATTGCATACCTTTAAGTGTCTTCTAAAATTACTTTTTTAAAAGTGATATATGATTACCATATAACATAAATTATCAAGATAATTTAATTGAAAAATATTTCTAATGAATACACATTAAACCTCATCGAATTAATCACAATGCATTTATTTTTTTATCCTTATCTATCTTTTTAGTATTTGGTATAAAGAAGAAATGATAAAAATGTCCTTTGTTTAGAAAGTTTGCAACGAATGGCAAAATGATAACCGAAAAATCATTACCGTGCAATTAAGTTGTATCAGTGACACAATGAATTTGTTCTCTATTTTGCTTTTAAAGAAACTAACTTACATTTTATTTATGATAATAATACGGAAAACAAAGTGCCAGAAATTTTCAATCAGATCGGTTTGATATTTACTATTTCCACAAGTATGGAATGCATTTCGTATTTTTTGAAAATTAATATAAATTACGAACACGATGTAAGTTTTTATTGCAATAATAATCATTTAATCTAAAGAATACAAAGTTCTAATAAATCCCAAGTTCTAACATTTATTTTTACTTTTATATATCCTTATAATTTTAAGTTTTGCTAGAAAAAATAGAGCGAAAAATCTGTAACCATTAGAGAATAAATGAATAAATAGAAATGCTTAATTCATCTTTAAAAAGTTAAACTTACACTATGTGCAAAACTACTTAAAAGATGAGACAATATTTAAAAAAATATTAAATTACTTTAATACCTTAGTACTTACAACTATGAAAACATAGTCTTCGTCAGAGAAATATATGAAATACAATTGTTATTAACAGCTAATTTTCAAAATTCACGTTGTAGGTGACGAAAGGAGTGAAATTGGAAGTCAATTTTTAGATCCGGAAAACATTGGGAAAATAAAACATGAATATAGGGTAGTGGAATATTACTCGTTTTATGATTCCTTCAGCAAACTGAGTCAAATTATGTGTATGTTGTAGGATAAAATGTAATTGCAAAAAGTATTTTCTTTAGTAATAATTTCTATTGATTCGCGGATGATTAAATCATGATAATTCTTTGAGGGATATATAATTTTTGCGTCTTCGAAATTAACTTGTATATTCTGCTTCTAGTTATGTCTTGACTGGGCTGTTGTGATTTTATACTGACAAGATTTTGATAGGACCAACTCTTACCTCAAAACAAAATTACAAACGAAAAAAAGAGGGGGGAAGGTGAAAAAGGGAAAAATTCATAACTTCGTCAATTAACAAGATATCCAATGCGCTTAACTTGATGCACAACAATGCGTTTTAATCAGAACATTTGAGAGATTTAAAGTATAACCGACCTACAACAGCCCTGTCAAGACTTAACCAGAAGCAGAATATACAAGTTAATTTCGAAGACGCAAAAATTATATATCCCTCAAAGAATTATCATGATTTAATCATCCGCGATTCAATAGAAAATATTACTAAAGAAAATACTGTTTGCAATGAAGTTTTATCCTACAACATACACAGAATTTGGCTCAGTTTTCTGAAAGAATAAAACGAATAATATTCCACTTTCCTATATCCATGTTTTATTTCCCCAATGTTTTCCGGATCTAAAAAATGACTTCCACTTTCAATCCTTTCGTCACCATCTACGTGAATTTTGAAAATTAGGCGTTAATAACAATTGTATTTCTTATATTTCTCTGACGAAGACTGTGTTTTTGTAGTTGGAAGTACTAAGGTATTAAAGTAATTTAACATCTTTTAAAATATTGTCTCATCTTTTAAGTAGTTTCGAACATTGTGTAAGGTTAAGTTTAATCATTAGAGAGACTTTAACTGATGGTATAATGACAACAGAAAAATATACAATAGAAATAACCTGCATGATGAACACTATTAACTCGATTTTATTTCTATTTTCAAGAGAAACTAACGCCTTTATGCCAGCTGGACAAAAATATGAAAGAGAACATTCCAGACATTTTAAATTCGAACGTATCCTAGAAAAAACGAAAATTTAAATTTGACACGAAATTATGTCTTCTTTTAATTTATGTTTTGAAAAAGGTTTAGTAGGTAGACTTCATAGCGAAATTGTACCAAAGTCATATTTTTTTTGTCTTAGGAAATTCGTACCTTAGGCTACCAAACAGGATATCAGTCTGTCCACATTGCAATCTGTTTAGCAAAGATTCAAAAGGAATTTACCATTAGGGGTGAAAAATTTTAACTTTCGTATATCCTAAACTATTTGACCGAATGACTTTTTGTTTGGTATCCTAAAGTAGAATTATCCGGATAAAAGTATCTGCTGTCCAAATGGGGTGTTCATACTGAAAATTTCAGTTTAGTACAATTTCAGTATGAACATGCTCACTAAGGATTTTTTTAAACATAAAATTTCAAAAATCCCTGCGTTTTCGGCCTATAGGCGGCGAACGATTTCGATATTAAGTACTAATTTCACCTACAAAAACTGAATAAAGATTAGGGATAAACCTAGGTTAACAATTTTATCTGGCAGGTTTTGAGGAATTTTTAATTTTATTTTTCTGCCTTTTATCAGAATCATTTTAAGGCGGTATTCAAAAAAACATTTTTTTCACGCTCAAAAACTCAAAATTTTCTGACGCATTTTTAGACTCATTTTCAGAAGTAAAAACATGAAACTTGCTGACGTGAATATTTTAAGCGATTTATAAGCGGCCTGTGTTTTTATTTTTCGTTCAATTAAATAGAGCTTGATTTACAAGCAATAATTTTATTTTCCCAGCATGACCATTTTTTTTTTTGTTTGTTTTTTTCCAGCACTGTCTCTTCGCAAAATTCAGTTCAAAATGCCCAGTTTGACAGTATTTTTTGAGATATATTCTGCCTTTATTTAAAAAAAAAATGACCAATACAGCACATTATATAGTTTTTGAATAAGAGGGCTCGCCTATTGGATGCGTTTGAGAGCAAAAATTTATTTAAAAATGAGTCAGAATTTCTACTAACCATTTGGATTTTATGTCCCTTAATATGATATTTTTTTTCGCCAACCCCTATTTTTTTTAATTTTTGTTTCGCTGCAAGAGTTGGCCCTATCAAAAATGTGTCAATATGAAAGTTGTAGATAATATTAAAAAGTGTACAAGGAAGTTAAGCGCATTGGATATCTTGTCAATTGACAAAGTATTGAATTTTTTCCTTCTTCAACTCCCGCCCCCCACCTTCCTCTATATTTTTCTTTTTTAATTTTTTTTAGGCAATCCTATCAAAAATTTGTCAATATAAAAGTTGTAGATAATATTAATAAGATTTATAATAAGTTTAATTGAATTTGATATCTTAAGAATTGTGGTAGTTATAAATTTTTTCTCCCTAAAACCCTATTTTTCACCCCTTGAGCCGATTTTTTATTTTATCAAAAATCTGTGATACATAATTTTTGGCCCTTTTCTTATAAGTAATAATAAGTTTAACTGATTCGATATATATATATAATAATTAAGAAGTTTTGAGACTTTTTCGGTTTTCACAAAACACCCTCCCTATTACCAAACTCTTGATCTGATCTTGCCCATTAACAAACTTGACCGAGATTTTTTACCTCTTGATTTTATGTATCGATTTGGAAGAGATTTGTGCAGAATTATGGAAGTTATCGTTTCCATAAAAAAGTGATATATATATATATATATATATATAGAGAGAGAGAGAGAGAGAGAGAAAATGAGAGATAGATAGATAGATAAAGTTTTGAACTGCGCTGGTTTTGGGTTCTAGGGGTCATGATCGACGTAGATTAGCAAAAAGTTTTCAGAAATTCCAACATAGGGGAGAAAGTAATAGGTAGTATTTCTAACGAAGTTTACTTAAAAGAAAGACGTAATTTCTAGTCAAATGGCTGGGTGTTTTTTTTTTTTTTTGGTGGGGGGACGGGGTGCGGGAATGCGGGAATAATTTTGCAATTAATATGTCTAGGATATTCTGTTGTTTTTACCTTTTGCCGACCATACGATTATAAAAAGGTAAAAAAGAAGATTAGCAGATCTCAATTTTAATAACTACCTAAGTTTAAAGTTTAGAATGTATATCATTTTATTAAATATTAAAAAGTGTTATAACCGATGTAATTTTTATTTAAATATCAAGCTTTTAACAAAAATAAAACCGAATATATATCTTAAAATTAAATTCATAAAACATTCCAATTACAAATTTCGTGTAGTGAAAATAAGTTTTTTTCTGTGATGGTGTATTTTTTTATTATATTTTATTATTTAACGTTATTGATATTTTTTTTAAGTAAGAGAAATCAATAACTCGTAAAAAACTAGCTATTTCTTTTTACTTTCTAGTCATTGATAGATGAGATTAAACTAAACATAGAGGGCTAGGAGGGCAAAAGAAAAAAAACTGAAATTTCCTTACGTGAAAGTCATGTCGTTGGGTGGAGACCAATAAATCTGATGATATAAAACATTTTACCTCTCTTCATCTCTTTTTTCTGTTTAAATAAATATTATAGAGCAACAAAAAATAAATGAAATTGATATAAAATGTCTGGTAATGAATCTTGCGTCTTTATAATGGACGTTTAATTTATTTATTTTTATGTTTATTTTATTTTTTATTCTGCTCTGGGCTTTTAAAAAGATTTCTCAAAACATCAGAGATTAGAAGGATTATACTAACTGTTAAATTAGAGAATTTTTCTGATAGTGTAGAATTGTTTTAGAAATAAAAATGTTCAAATGCGATATATTTTGGCATTGCCGATTAATAAAACATTAATAATCCGAACACCTGGGTTCCTAGTACCCAAGTCTAGTGTACCTAATTGCATTTTTGTCACACCCACAAAATTCTGATATCTGGGCGGAAATTACCAAATTTACAAAATTTTATTATAATAAATAGACAGCCATCGAAAAAGGTGTCCCTGATTTAAAAAATAAATTGTACAAAAAATATGCAATCATTTGGTACGAAACCAACGTGAAGCTGTATAACATCTGAAGCAGTTTTGGTAGGTAGTGGTGATTGCATTAACGTGAACGTAAAGGAGCACAAGCTCCGACGCCACTTCGTGATGCGATACCATTTCGCGCATAACACGGGAGTTCCATATCCCGGTCCTAGGCTCTCAAAAGCCTATTTGCCCCTGCTCGGAATACTCGAAAGACAAACCCCGCGACGCGTCATGAAGTTCTCCGCCAGGCATGCCCCATCAATTCAGCCCTCACAAAAGCTCCGGTCAAATCGACGCACTGCCCAGCGAACGTTATGCCGGTTATTCCCAAAGAACATGAATTGGTCGAGTACCACAATCCTCACCACCCAGCTAGAAGAGCCAAATGGTCCCTTCTCTTCGTTTCGGACCCGGTACGCCCCGACAGCCCGCAGAAACCGAACACCTATAAAGGAGTCGGCCCCCACGAACCTACACGAGGTTTCCCGAGCCGGAGTTACTTTACGGAGGTCTCACAAGATCAAATACCATTATCCGGCAAAGACATATATGCGAGCCAACCGATAGGAGAGGGAGGTGCTCCTAGCAAAGAAGCCCCGGAGGGTCGGAGAAAATCCCTCCTGGCGCCTAAGACAACGCCTCGCTCGGGGGAACATGAAGATGCCTTTAGCGGATCCCGAGGAGATGAGTTAACTTCCCGTCTGACGACATAGACATCGCCTCGCTAGGGGTTTTCGCCCAATCTCTCCAATCAACCTCGCGGCTCCCCGCCGGGATTCAGAGAGACCAGGCTAGGTGCAGTTAGCGACCCTAGGCGGGTTCCCATTTCACGCATAAGTCAATGGACCTTATGCACGCGGCCTGAGGTCGAGGCTAAAATTCGTCTGCTGGCGGTATTTACTGGCGGTGTTTAACATAGCAATGTATGGAGTGTGAATTATTAATGCTTGTTTGTTAAAAATACCGGAAAAGAATTCTTTGATGCAGCAGCATATACTGTATTGTAATCTAAATTCAAAATGTTGTTCTGTATGCGAAAGAATACCCTAAGTTTGCAAATTTTCAGTTAAAATATATGCACTCAACCTGGGTCAAGGCTAAAGTCGTCTGCTAGCGGTGTTTGCGCCTGCGCATTCCGGTATTTTGCCGGTGCAGTAACTAGAATAACAGATAATCATACCGCCAGCTCTGGCGTCTGACGTCACCTGAATAGAGTCCATTCACAGGAATCACGGTGAGTGTACAGCAGAAAGAGAAGTGCGTGATGTGGTACTCCGAGTTTAAATCTTTTATTATTGTACAACGTCATTTTTGTCGTACGGATGGAGAATATTCACCTACAAATAAAAGCCGTTGTCCGTTGGTATAACAAGTTTAAGGGGATGGAGGACGTTTAAAAAAAATTCTTTTAATTTTCATAATAGAGATTTGAAATTTCGTGCAAATACACATTTCCCTATTAAGTATATAGAACACTTTAAAAGAAATTCACAATCTTATTATAATTTTAAGACATTTAAGAAAAAAATTTAAATTTTAAAACGAAATGTTAAGGTGCTCCTTAGGTCTTAATTTTTCAGATATTTACTCGATTCTGCATTTTAATAATGTAAAACCCTATTACAAATAAATCTGCGCATATTTAATTTCTTAAACAGTTATTTTTTTAGCGATATTTTTCTGAATTCCATATCGCTTTTCATCAAAATGCTGCCTTATAATAAGTTAAAAATCAAATTTAATCGTCTTCATGAAATCGAATTTTAAAATGCATACACAATTTCTTTTTAGGCAATATGAGAATTCTCACATTCATGAATTCTGATAAAAAATTAAGTAGCAAGGAGCATTTCTAAACTTTAAAAAAAGCTGAAACATCTTTATTGAGAAAAACAGATTTAAAGTATACGTGAAAAAATTGTTTGTGGACAAAATTAAAACGCTTGTAACTTTTCGTGAAATAATCGCACCTGCAGGCGGTTTTCCACGAATGACGTAGTACAAGTTGGAGAATAATATTACATACAAAAAGAAATGTTGACTTTGAGGTCGATTTTTGCTCAAATAAACGTCCACGGTCTCCTGAACGAGCACCTGGAAGGAGATCGATTACCACTTAGATGTTTGCTGAGCAACAGTGGGTTCTCATATTAAAGTTTCCTAAGTAATGTAAAAAAAAAAAAAAAAAAAAAAAAAAAAAAAAAAAAAAAAACTCACAGAGTTTTGCAATCTAACAAGGTGAAAATAAATGCCTTATCTTTAAGGCCATAGTTATTTTAAGGGGTCTCAGGACTCTTAAAATTGGAAAAAATGTAAAAAAGAGACCATTTTCAACATTTAATATCTTAAAATGTATTTGGTTTTAAGACGCAATTTTAATTGGAATAAAATATATAAGTATGTTCTTTCATTTCATGTGTTTAAAAAATTATAAGATGCAGAATTAGCATTTGCAGGGGGCTCCAAATTGTTAGACATTTGACGAGTAAAAAATCGGCATAACAGCTTACGCGCACGATTACAAAATAAGTATTGCAACTAGAATGAAAATTTTGGTGCCTACTTATACTTCACATTGTAATAATTACCCTGAACCTAAATAAATTTGTATTTAAAGCTTTTTTATATTTTTAATACAAAGTTGTATTTAGCTAATGCAAAATTACGAAAATTTTAACAGTGTAATCACCTAAAAAAATATTGTTTTGAACAATAAAAAGGAAATTTTAGGTTCAGTTTATACAGACTAACATGAAACACATGTTTTTTTTTAAATTTCATGAAAAAATATTCAAAAGTTTTAGAGATATCGTGCGCGTTATGCCCAAAAACGTCATTTGGAGAAAAATGGCTTCAAAGTTTCCGAAACGACGCTTCAGCTATTGAACGTGTATAAATGTAAAAGTCATAACTTCAGTTTTAATAGGAATTTCAAGGAAACAATTATATCAAAAATTTCAGAAAAGATAGGAGTTTAACATCGAAAAAAATGAAAATTTCGAAAATTTTAAAGCTTTAAGAGTCCTGAGACCCCTTAACTCGAAATCATGGAAAACTGTTTTGATGCACTTGTATAATGCTTAACATACGCAATTCAATCTCTTTTTCTGAAAATCTGCTGTTAAATTAAAATTCTCCGGTACTTAATTTCTGAGTGGATTTATTTAAGGAAAATGGGTTGTCTATGTGTAAATTTTACAGTGGCAATGATTATTAAATTCATTTCGCCTATGCACCAAGCCTCCTCTTCGGTTCAATAAAATCGTCAAAATTTGGAAACAGAATCCAGATTCCATTTATTTTGAGGGATGTATCTAAAACTAATAATGATGTAGCCATATCCACTTATACGTCACTATATTCATCACAGCAGAGCGCAAGATATCGAAGACAACACAAATATTTAAAATATTTCACAACAGTATAAAATTAAAATTTCCACTTTCCGACATCGAACACGCTTCCGTCCCCTGGAAATGCTGTACTGTACTAAATAAAACTCTCTTTTTGCAATTTGTGGCTTACTGAAAGTTCATTAGACGACTAAAGAATCTGGAGAGTCTAGACTAAGCAATGCCTTTTTAGGGTTTCGTTCATCTGACGAAACCCTATTCGTCTCACTCAGCTGTCTGTCTGTCCGTCACATTGCCTGTTCTCAGAAACTATATATGTTGGAGACTTGAAATTTTGGATTCTTATAACTGAACACCTCACATCAAACGAAAAATCATAACATTTAAAAAAATTCTTAAATTTATCCCTCTGGTCTCTAACTTGTGTATTTTAAGTTTTTTTTAATAACTCAGCCCCTAATTAAGTTGAAGAATTGAAATTTTGGATACTTACAGTTGAACACCTCATATCAAACGGCAAATCATACAATTTTGAAAAAGTGTTATATTTATCGCTCTGAGCTCTAACTTGTGTATTTTAAGCTTTTTTTAATTTATTTTTTTTAACTGAGCCCCTAACTACGTTGAAGACTTGTAATTTTAGATTCTTACAGCTGGACACCTCACATCAAACGGCAAATAATACAATTTTGAAAAAGTGTTATATTTATCGCTCTGGGCTCTAACTTGTGTATTTTAAGCTTTTTTTCTAACTCAGCAGCTAATTAAGTTGGAGATGTGAAATTTTGGATACTTATAGCAGCACAATTGCGATCACACGAAAAATCATGAATTTTTGAAAAGTCTTATATTATTTACCACTCCGGGCTCTTCTGTATTTTTAGCAATTTTTCTAACCACCACACTTTTCATCCGGGGTGCATTTTTCTAACTTTTGCCGACACTCTTTTCACCACTCTTTCATATTATGCACCATAGCCGGACATATTTTAGTTCCAATTTTTACCACCAAGGGGCGCCTACCTATCTCGGATGCTATGGGCCGGATCCCCTCGCCTAATATATCTACGGATAATTTGTAAAACGGAGTTTCGTTCGGATAGAGGTCTGTTTAGGATAGAGTGCGCCCTTGGTTGCGAAATGTGGAACTAACAGATTTTGCAAAAGGATAAAGTGACTTGAAAGGAATATTAAACGAAACCGTCTGTGCGATCTGTGATCACACTTACCCACTTGTTTTGTTCATCGGATTAATAACGCTTTACACATACAAAAAAATGTATTTTCTGAATCTTATACCGTGAATCAATCGTTCACCCAGTCTCTTCAGCATGCAATTGTGAGAGTGAGTGCCCATCAAAATTCCATTTTAAGAAATTTATCCAGGAATACAATAGATTTGTCTGTATCATGCCTGATTTCAAGAGATCTCATATATTATTTGAACCATTAATACTTATTCTCACAATAATTATGTGCAAGAATGCTACGATATTTTTCTTGACATTCCTACGTAAGATTTGAGAATTTTTTTACACTATGCTATACAAAAAATTGAAATGTTTCTTCATTGTACAAGAATGTGTGCGAATATATATATTATATCTATTATTTTGAGTTACTGAAGATTTCGGTGTCATTTTTCTATTTCCTTGTACATCAGAATCTAATAAATTTCAGAGATTTAAAGACACATTTCTGAAACAAAAGTTTATTTTGCTGCGCATAATTTATGTGATTACTTAAAAGTAGTTTTTACAGTGTATTAATTAAAATTCACCACCAGGTTTCAATATGAAGTATGATATTTTCTGATGCTATCAATTCTGAAATAAACATGTACAGTTGTCTAACTGAATTTATAAACGCTAATGTAACAAAATATTTTTTATTTTACGCTGTGAATCTAGTTGTGGTTCAAGATGAAATTTTAAATTTAATTTTAAGAACTTGAAAAGAAATCGGATCTGAAAAAGGGATGTTTCGTGTTGATACTGGATTGATAAATAAAATTATTATACTTTAAAATGACGGTAAGGAAAAAAAAAACTTTATTTGCACGGAAAAAACTGTTTTGTTAAAATTACTAAATTTTGGTTCATATAGCTCCATCGAAATATTTTGGTTGGAATGACCAAAGTTTGGGTGGACAAAACCAAACGATTTGTTGAATTAACAAAATAATTTGGTTAATCTCACCACAATTTAATCATTCCAACCAAAATATTTGGATGGAGCTATATGAACCAAAATTTAGTAATTTCAACATTACAGTATTTTCCGTGTGCACAGTTTATTAATACCTTAAATTAGTAGATTTCTGGAGTTTCAGAAGATAAAGGAAAGCTGTTACGGAAACGTGGGTAACTTGAAAAGTTACATTATATTTCTGCAAATCATCTTGTTAGATCGAGACACATTTCTGTCTTTGTTAAAGTGCAGTTTTATAACTTAATTAAATTACAAATCTAACCGGAAAACGAAACAAACTGTAAAACATTTTAAAGTTCACAAACTTAATGTAATTGTTAATTATACATGATACACGCTATTCAAAATCATAGTTGCAATATAAAATAAATAATTAAAATAAGTTTAGTTTTTTTCAGGTAAATCAAATATATATACATAAATCAAAATCAAAATTATCCCTAGCTTAAAAAGAAAAAAAAAATGACGAGCATTTATAAAAACTAAAAGAAATACACAGTTAAAAAAATATTATTTAAACAATTACGTTCTGAAAAGATAAACATAAATTAAAAAAATAAAATAAAGTTTGCAATTATTTTTCCCATTTAGTAGTTCCAAGGGATCAATCTTAATTTATTGTAGAGTTTTTTTTTTTACTTTCGGAAAGGTATTTTTTACTCATTATCAGAATTTTTTTTAAGTTAATGAAAATTTCCAAATTTTTTTGAAAGCCCTGAAAAAATATTCATATTAGAAGCGGAAAAATCCCAACAGTTGGTTACTTCAAATAATCATTAAAGACATGTGTGTTCTATAATACTAATGAATCACATGCAACCGATTATTTCTATTTTTAGGTAGTAATTAATTAGTATTTTTTTACACTTATACGAATATTATTTCTGTTACGTTAGAATTTGCAACAATTTATAATCAATCATAGCTTAAGAAATGTAAAAACTAAAAAAAAAAAAAAAAAAAAAAAAAAACACATTTTTGAGAATTAACGAAATAAATGATTGTATATTGTTGGGAACTTTCTTGATTGCATTTCCTGTTTGAAAGGATAAAAATGCTAAGATGTCATAACAGTTTTATGTCTGTTCAAAAAAAATTGTCGACAACTACGTTTTCTAGAAATAATTTCACAACAACCTAGCAAAACGGGCATAAATATTATTTCTTTTACATAATCAATTGTTTCTCTTACTAATATTTCTTATCAGCGGTGTAAAGATACACCATTTATTTTTAATATTCCCTCATGCGCTAGTCGTGTGCATGTATGCACAAGGAAATTTTACATGGATGGTTACTTTTCTATTGTGCAAAAACAATATATGAGTAATTAATTACTAAACTTAAATTCATCTTTTTGATTGCTATTAAAAAAATCGTTTATTTATTTACAGTATTTTTTATATTCCAAAAATGTTTCCTTTTAATTTCGGTTATTGGGAAATAAAATAAAAGTCAGGTAATGTACTAAAAGCGTAAAAGTAGTCAAACCAATTCAATTGTGTATTATTTATAATATTTGCTACTCGAGTTTATAAATTTTTGCTTAGAATTTTACACAAGCATGAAATCATGAAATTAGGATTTTAGATTACATCTGCCATCTTTTTGACGAATGCTCATTTTCAAATTCATCATAAAATTCAGTAGAATTAAAAGGAAGCTTAATTAAATTTGTTAATTAAAGAACCATAATTTAAAGGTGGAATCCATAATTATTTTAGGAAGGGATTCCTCCTTTAAAACTATACTAATATTATAAAGAAGTAATGCATGTGTGTTAATCGAAAACTACTGAAATTATAAAAATAATAACAATGGCAAAATGCAGTTGACCATCTCTGCTCAAACGTGGGCAATATTTTATTTAAGTATAACAACATCCAAGGCGGTGCAGTTTCATAAAATTTCTAAAATTACTTTTTCTGCGATGTTGTTGGTGATTGAACTTAAAACTTTTTTGTGGTGGTTAATTTTAAGATGTAAATATCTGTTACAAACGGTTTCTAAAAAGTTTGAAATTTAAAATTGTTTAATCAATGGAAATCGTTACTAGAACGTTCGAAATTACGATTTATTTAGAACTCTTAGAGCTAAAAACTTGAAATTTGACTTTTTTTTTTTTTTTTTTTTTTTTTTTTTTTTGTGCTATTAGAGCACAAATTTTGTGCTATTGTGCTTTTAGAGCAATTAAAAAAAAATAATTTTTAAAGGGTATACGAGCTAAACACTTTCTAAAATTCGGATTTATGTGATACATTTAGTATAGAAGCTGGAATCTGGCATGTTGGTTACTTTTAAGTTGTAAATGTCGCTAAGGATGGTTTCTAAAATGTTGGAAATTTAAAACGGTGAAATGAGCAGAAAACGTTCCAAATTATGCCTTAAAAATCACAAACATGTCATATTTTCAGTTTCTAACCCTAGCAATTGTACATTAATCGTAATTTGGAACGTTTGCAGCTCCTTTCACACCTTTAAAGTACTCCTTGTCACCTATATCTACTTATATCCTCGATCTTTAAATTCAGTGGACCTAACATAAAACTGTTTTTTAGTTTTATCATTTCAACAGTTTTTAATAAAATTGACGTTTTATATAGTACCTAAGCTATTTAATTTTTGTTAAGCCAGATATATTTTAAATAAATATTTTGGCTTTGTTTTGAAAACTATTTATGAATATAGAAAAAAAAAACACGAATTACGTTTCATGAATTTTTTAACCTGAAAATTTTAGGTTTTATATTACTGAAATTTACAACAAAGAATACTCTTAAATTACATCCTCCCACCTTTATCCATAAATTAGCTTATGTTATTTTTCTCTTTAAAAAGGAAAGTAGAAAGTGGGTTTATTTTATTGAAAAATATTCTTTATTCAAATTCGAAACATTATTTTAGCATCGTATTTTAATATTTGAGTTAATGAAAATAAAATCCCCTACATCATTAGCCATCGTTTTTAAATTTCCATTTAAGATACATTGTTATGAAGCTACGATGAAAAAAATACCCCATAAAACTTAATGGCCGCTAATGCAAGTCTAGTTTGTTTCAGAAATATATTAAAGACAAAATAATATTTAAAAGGAAATATCTTAAATATGCTTAGAGGTTTCGATATAAAAATACACTGATATTACTCCTCCATCTTTGATAATAAACATTCTGATATCCTTTGTTTTGACCACAAACCGAAAGAATAGAGAAGTTAAGTTCCTTTCATTGTTTCCTTAAATATGATTTTATGTACTAGACAAAAGCTAGATTTATAGGTATTCAGTCCTTTCATCGAAAAAACGGTACTGAATTTCAAAAATAATTTAATTTATTAAAGTCTAAATTTTATTCTATCATATTCATGCTTTGTTATGGAAAAAGATTCGTTTATTTAAAATTATTTAAAAGTTTTAACAATTATATGTGAAAATGTAAGTATTTGCTTATCATTTTTTTATACAACAATGTAAAATTTAGAGTTCGAAAAATACGATATAATGAAAAATTGATGACACTATTTTTATTAACCCTTCAAATATAGTGTTGTCATAGTTACTAAGAAGAGGTATTGAAAACAGGAGGTAGATTACAAATATATAATATAATATACATTAATAAAGAGGCTGATTGTAAAAATTCCACAGCTTCAAAAGAAAAGAAAAAGTCTAAATAATATTTTTACCAAGGGCAATAGATTTAATTCGAGACATTAGCTCAGACTTTGCCTCTAAGGAAGAAATTGACACCACAAGCTAATTTTTGGCAGTAAAAAAGAAAAGGGACATTTCACTTAATTTTCTGATATTTTATGGAATTTTAGTCCCAATCGTATCATAGTACTAATATAAAAATAGTAAAGAAATCGTTTGTGCAACAATATTAAAAAATAGAAAATCAACGTTTAAAATTCAGCCATGCCTTGCTTTTCCTAGCACGCTGTGCCTTGCCCTATTTTTCACTGAAGAAGAACCTCGGTAGTAGATTCTAAACAGCTGTTTGATGCTTTTATTGTATTATTTGTGCATTTTTAAACGTTGGTTTTCTGCTTTTTAACATAGTGCTAATATTTTTGTCCTGATGAATCATGGTCTAAATAGAATTTATCTAAAATTTTGTTGCGTCTGGTTCAGTTTATAATAATAATAATTATAATTATAATGTCTAATTTGATAATCGAGCTCTAAACCCCTCTAATGTAATCATACGAATCCCCCGATGTCTAAATTAAATAAATGACATACTCAGAAGAATCAAAATTAAGAAGTTGCCTTGCAATATTACTCACACTTGAAAATTTTCATTCACATAAATATTTCACACATTTAATTTAAACATTCTAGTTACATACATACATTTTTGCTTAATACATTTTGTTTAATGAATAAATTGGAGTAACTTTGTTGCATCAATAATAATCAAACTGATGTGATTGTTAGTTTTTTCCATAAATATAGGCTTTCATGTCACCTACTAGTTTATTATTATTATTTTATTATAGTGTAAGCTTTATGTCTGATAAATCAAATTAAAGTAACTGTCATATTCTTCTATTTAAAAAAGGAGCAATAAAGATTCAATGTCTCAAATGTGCAAATGTGCAAAAAAAGAGGAAATCACTTTCAATTTAAAAGGCCTTTTTTTCTTAAATCTTAAACAAACCTGAATATTACACGTTTAACTGTGAAAAAAAAATATATATATGTTTACATATTTTAAGAACCTATTTGATAACTTTTTTTAAAACATAAAATCATTGGGCGAAAATATACTGCTTAGCTACTCTTTTCCTTGGCAAATCAATTTAAAAATAATTTTAATAAAATACCTATATGTTAAGTTTTATATTTTAACCATATAATAACAAAGAAACTAGACATTTAGCAAAATAATTTAATAAATACTTAGTTTAATCTACACTTTATAATCAAACCTTTAAAATGAATTAATTTCAAGTCCATGTTTCAATCAGTTTTATGAAATCATTATCAGTAGTGATACAGGTGGATCATAATAGAAAGTTTCTCATGTTATAATTATTATTCAGATGTGGCATTTTTATTTTTATTATTACATTAATATTTCCTCTATATTATATTATAAAAAAAGGGGGGAATGAAACACTTCTATTATATCATTGCATTTAATTTCAAATGAAAGCGTTTTTGAAGTTAAATTAAACTTTACGCAATAGTTTTAAAATTAAAGTAATTATTATTTTCTTTTTCCTGTTATCAAAAGAAATTAAATCAAAATACCCGTCCAAGCGAATATAAGATAGCAAAAAAAAAAAAAAAAAGAAAAAAAAAAAAAAAGAAAAAAAAAAAAGAAAGAAACACTTTCATTACATTATTACATTTAATTTCAAATGAAAGCGTTTTTGAAATTAAAATATCCCAGGCAGTAGTTTGAAATTTAAACTAATGTCGGGCTAGCTCAAATTCAAATCACACAGAAATTTCACATAATTTCAGGATAACAACTTCTCGGGGTAACTTTTTAAATATTTTTTATTTAATCTTGGTAAGACGGCACATCACAAATAGAACAGCGCATAACACATATACACAAAATAATAACTGGCGCTAATATAACTTTTACATGTTAGCACAACTCAAAATAGAACAGAACTCTGTAACTAACTACATTTCTTAATCGGCAAAGCTCACTCAAGCTGGTCACGTGACTACCGGAAGAGTCTATTTTTTTTTAAACGGGTAGCGTCCGTTACAGTAATTATTTTTTTCTCCGGTCATCAAAAGAATTTATATTAAAACATCCGTTCAAGCGAACATAAGATACCGAAAAAAAAAATCATTTAATTTGAAATGAAAGCGGTTTTGAAAATGAAATAATCCTTTAGGCAGTAATTTCAAATTTAAAGTATTTCTTTTTAGTTTTTCCTGTTATTAAAATAATTTTTTATGAAAAATACAATTCAGGCAAATATAAGAGCTGTTATTACATTCTAAATACTCTGCAAAGGTTTTCGCTGGAACAAAGTCTTTTTATGCTTTTATAAATTTTACGGAGTTGTAAAATCCCTAACTAAACAGGAAACGTTAACTCATAAGATAAAAAATATGTTAAAAATTATTATGAAAATAATACTTAGGCATAATGTAAAATATTCCAATTTTGAGCCTATTTAAAAATTGGTATGCCTGCAAAAAAAGAAAAAAAAACACTTCCATTACATTATTACATTTAATTTCAAATGAAAGCTTTTTTTTAAAATTAAAATAATCCTTTAGGCAATAGTTTGAAATTTAAAATAATTATTATTTTCTTGTTCCTGTCATCAAAATAATTTATATCAAAAATACCCGTTCAAGCGAATATAAGATACCAAAAAACAACCATTGAATTATTACATTTAATTTGAAATGAAAACGGTTTTGAAGATAAAATACTCCTTTAGGCAGTAATTTGAAATTTAAAGTAATTAATTTTTTTCCTGCCATCACAATAATTTAGGTACTTTTCCGTTGAACGAACACCATGCAAAATGTTATGCTAATGTGCCAATTATTTCAACCCTGATCGTGAAATGATTTTTGTTGTAAACCATGCGAACTGCGTTAGTTTAATATAAGTTTTATTTTACTACTTTATTGTATAATAGTTATTTGTTCACTTATTTTAAATATATATTAGTGAATTAATAAAATTGTTCTTAAAAGTCTGTAATTTCCAAATGTTAGATTTTTAAGATGCTCACTTTTCTATCGACAATGTTTTTTCTTTTCTTTTTCAAATATTTCAATTCACGTGATTTTCATTTTGCACCAACTATTACGCTTGGCGACAATGGTGCCCGTATAACGGAAAAGTACCATAATTTATATAAAAAATACCCGTTTAAGCTAATATAAGAGCTGTTATTATATCCTAAATATTAAGCAAGACTACCCTGCAAAGGTTTTCGCTGGAACACAGACTTTTTATGCTTTTATAAGTTTTACGGAGTTGAAAATATTAAATACCTAAACAAGCAGAAAACGTTAACTATAAAGATAAAAAATATGTTAAACATTATTTTGAAAATAATACTTAGGCATAATGTAAGATATTCAAAATTTAAGCATCTTTAAAAATTGGTATGCCTACCAAAAAAAGAAAAAAAAGAAAAGAAAAAAAAAAGAAATAAAAACGCTTTCATTACATTGTTACATTTAATCGGAATAGAAAGCGGTTTCGAAAGAGAATATCCCTTTAGACAGTAATTTGAAATTTAAAGAAAATTACATTTTTTCTTTTTCGCATCACCCAAATAATTAACAAATACGACTTAAAGTTGAAAATATTAAGATATGATAATCTAAAAATGCTTCCATTGCTGTACTCTGAAAAACGGTAATAATAACAATAATAATATTTCATCCGTAATATGCATTCACTTTTTAGATTCATCATTGGTTTAACTAAATGCTTAATAAAGTTGCCATTTTTTTTCTAATAGCAAGAAGGCTAAACTTTCTGACACATGCACTATATCATTTTTACGCATGCATGAAAATGCGCATGAAATCGGAGAATCAGTATGTAGTTTGTAGAGGTTAATATAGTATAAGCAACGTAGAATCGAATATGAGTATTTATTTTCACATAAATGAAATACATATTGAATTATAGACAATTCGTATCTGAATTATAGAATCACTGAATTATAGACAAAATTAATATTATTAATCATAAAATATATATTTATTATTTTATTATTAATTTTAAATTTTTTATTTTTAATTTTAGACGAAATTATTATAGATAGAATTAATGAATTATAGACACTTCCTAGCTTATTTACTTTATTTTTTTTTCCACATTCTGTAAATTTGTTTATAAAAGGAAAATTTCTAAAAGATGCTTTGCCTTTATAGGAATATAAGAAACTTATTTTGATTCTGTAATATAGCTAATCATTATCAAAAGTCATTAATTAACTAAATTAATAACGCTTAAAAGATACACAGCAACAATTCTTCGAACAACATTTATTCATAATTTATTACGACTGTTGCAAAAAACAGTATTATAACTTAAAGAAAACACATGTTGCCACAAATATTATCCAAGTATAAAATAAACATTTAAACTAAATACATTACAGAACACCCAGCCTTTAAAAAAAAAATTGTTTTACAAATGTATAAATAAAGCATACAATAGTATTGGGACAAATAATCATTTACAGAACTATAAATCTAATCGATTTGGAGGCTTTATGAGTCTTTTTGGTCGTGGAGTTTTAAGTATGTCCAGAAACACGTCAACAAAGTGGCCCATTTTTCACTATCATCTTTAATTCTGTTCGTTTCAAAATAAAATTCAATTTGAAGCAGATACTCATCAAAATAATCATTTTCATTATAAGCTGGCATTCTACCAGCATGAGGATGATACTTGTCGCTTTCAGATTCCTACATTATCAAACACACCTGAAATCTTCGTAAGTCAAGAAACGAAGCTCTAAAAATACGGAAGTAGAAGTTTGATATAGCTGGAAACGTAATTTACGCTCGTCGCCAATTTAATATTTCTGAACATTATCAAAAGTCCTTAATTAACCAAACTAAAAATGCTTTAAAGATAAACAGTGAGAATTCGTTGAACAACATTTACTCATAATTTATTACGACTGTTTCCAAAACCAGAGTTATATCTTAAAGCAAACACATGTTGCCACAAATATTATCCAAGTATAAAATAAAAAGTTAAACTAAATACATTAAATAACAGATTCCGTAGCATTAAAAAACAGCTAAATGTGAATGTATTTAATAGTGTTTGAAAGCAATTATTTTGGATTTGAGAAGCAGATAAACAGAGATTTCTGCTATGATACTTATATGGCAAGTGTTTAAAATGGGCTGAAAGACAGTTCGACTACTGGTAGAAACAGAGAAATTTTGGCCTTAATAAACGATAGTATTGTGAATCATCTCTTTCTTTTGGCTGCGATTTGAGACTCAACAGTATATAAGAAATTGTTTGTAAAAATAGTAATGGAGTCGTAATTTACAAGTGGTGGTAAACATTAATAGCCATTAGCTGTCAAATTAAAAAATATATCGTGAAGAAAAGACAATTCTGAAATTATAGGTGTGTGTTTGTATTTAGTGAAAGTACATCTCTAAACCATGTTGATACTTTTTTACATATACTTGTTGTTACTAGAAAGCAATTGAATAAATTATTTTTGGTTTCTTTAGAATAACATCTTAAATATATACGCTGTAAAATACCGTTGTGATTTTTTTGCACAATATGTTGTAAGATTTCAAGCACTGATGCTGTGAAATCGAATTCAAACAGCAAGTGAAGTAAAAATCGAATTCATTATGTCACATTTACCACGCAGCCAATAGCAATTTTCTCCAGACATGATAAATTTTGCAGCACTCCTAATGACATTTGTAAATTTTACACCAACCGTGTTGGCAGACGAAGCACCTATACATTTTGTTGTAAAGTTCAGTGATTTTCATTGCAGTTTATGTTGTAAATTTTTAAGCATATACGCTGTGAAATCGAATTCAAGCACCGATGCTGTGAAAGCGAATTCAATCAACAAGTGAGGTAAAAATCAAGTTGTGTCTGTCACGTGCACCATGCAATCAATAACAACGCGACTTTTCCCGGACATGAAAAATTTAACAGCACTCTTAAATCCAGCAGCTTGTAAATTTTACGGTAAATGTGCTAGCAGCCGGCGAGCTAGCACCTTTAGTTGTAAAATAGTGATTATTTTTCAGAGTGTATTGTATAACAATGCCAGAATACTTTTTGAATGAATTTCTACGGTTTTCAATATTTATATACTCGCTTCTCATGACTAACATATGAAAACTTTGCAGCAGGAAACTTTCTACATATTTTAAAGAAATACAATTTAGTATTAAAAAGTCACCCCAAATTCTTAACTAAAGGATAATTCATACGAATTGAATTTTGATGATTAGTATGAAAACTTTTAGATGATTAGTTTGATAAGATAAACAATCAGTATGATTGTGTTAAAAATAATAGTGTTAAGGCTAATTAATCAAGTTTTTTGAAAATTCAAAATTGCAACAAAAGTAACAATGTTTTTAAGAAACTGATTGCATGATTCCATATACGTACTTTTTGTATTCGGTATATATTTAGCATAGATTTTACAAC
The DNA here is from genome assembly GCA_963932465.1 of Maratus speciosus. Lineage (NCBI taxonomy): Eukaryota > Metazoa > Arthropoda > Arachnida > Araneae > Salticidae > Maratus > Maratus speciosus. The sequence continues at coordinate 312,804,988 of OZ010789.1, forward strand.
TATCTTTTGAACCGGTTCCATTATGTTAAAAGAAGTCCAAATGATTACAATGTTTAATTTGCATTAACATAAAGCATGTGGTTATATAAGTCTTTCTTAAAAACATATATAGTCTTTTTTCATACTTTTTATTACACATTATGCCATATTTAATTAAGTTTAATATTATGTAGCCCTTTATTGAAAAAAAAAGGAAATAAAAACATGCATAAGACATAGATAATGATACATTCAAACATTGCGGAACTATTATTATGAAATTTAATATAGCTGAAAAACACACAAGATGCACAGTTAAAATTCAGTTATAGAAGTTGCGGTCAATAAAAAATAATGAATTTATCTAATTTTGTATATCCCTGTAAAAATAAATACAGTTAAACATGTCCATGTTATACACTATAAATATATTTTACTCTATAGAAAAACTATTTATTGTTATTAAATAAATGCTTGCATATTTTTAGCAGCTGCAAAATGGAAAGCCATCACTATTATTAATGACTCTGTTATAAATTATTATGGTAATACGAATATTATTGGAAAATTATTCACAAATTGTTTCTGGATATTATTTAATATTTTATTACATATTTCGCTCAAATTATTTATGCACGTATTTTCAGTAGTTTATAAGAAAATGAAATCAAACCTGTACTCGATAGTATTTTTATCTTTTTATTTATTTAACTTTATTTCTTTTTCTTTATAATTTTTCTGTATATTTTCTTTCATTTGCATACCATATATACAGACCGACGACAACAATCTTTTTGCCATATATTGATTTCACCGCTGAAGTTTAATGCTCTTAATATAAAGAAAGGAAACTCCAAAAATACGAAACTTATTTTTCGTGAAAAGAAACCTAGGATGAATATCCAAATAATATTTTTTCAAAGTATAGCCTTAGGCACAATACAAAAGGAAAAATTCGATATAATTACATTATTCAAATTCGATATGCTTTTCAAAGTTTGGGAAAGAAACAACTTGGGAAATTTTAAAATCGCATGATATTTCTTGCTATGGAAGCAGTCTTTTTTAATTATCATATAAAAATATATTTATCTAATTTTGTTTTCAAAAAATATATTATTATCGAAATTAAATTTTTTCTAAATCTTTAAAACGATAAAACGCAGCAAATATATCTTAAAATTACATCAGTGGATTTAAAAGATAAATTTTGATATTAAATTTTGTAAAAGTACATTAAGGATAAACTGACGAGAAAGAATTAGATAACAGCTTTTAATTCTAATGCCATTTCATGTTTAGGAAATTAAAACTTTAAAAGTTGTAATTGTGCTTTTATTGCTACCTTGCACAATTAATTGTGTTTTTTAAGGACCCATAGAATTTTCCATTTTTCAATTAAAGAAGGAGAACATCTCATTGAAAATATTTTTCTTCTCTATCCTTTTAACTCTTTGCGGCTCAAAGTACTTCTGTTGCTAATATGAGAAATTAATTCAGTGACAACGGAACTTGCGAGCAAATTTATTTGAAAATAAGTAAAACCTTTTCTTCACGTACAGTCGTGGAAAAAATAGTAAACACCCCCTGCTAACTCCTCAACAAATTATCGCAGAAGAAAGTTACTGGTACCCAACTATTGGAAATAAAGTCTACTTTTAAATGATATAGATAACATTTACTTAGGGGGGCATCTACATATTAAAACGAACCGTAATTTTGTTTTTTTCAATAGCAGTACACCATTCTGACAGCATAAATAAACTCTACACCCTTCAATTAGCCTAAAAACAAATTTTCATGCAATTCGTACCATAAGTTTCTGAGAAATTAATTATTTTAAAACGAGCGTATTTTAAGAGCTGTATCCAAATTGAAGTTCGGAAGTCGATTGTTAACAGAGAGAGTCCTCGTTCTTGATCAAGGCACATTAAGAAGTCAATAAGGCGTGCTAGATGGCACGACAGCAGAAGATATTTCAAAATATCTAGTCACTCCTACTATCGACGGCCCCTTAAACTATCATTTTGCCGTTTTTTAAGCATAATTTGAAAACTACTTGGAAGAAAAATGTGAAATTTTGGATCTCCATAAAGCAGGACTTAATAAATCTAATTCCATCAAAAAAATTGTAGGTTGCAATTCATAATTTTTTTGAGTATTAATTTCATAATTCATAATTCATATCATAAAGTTATAAAAATTCCAAATTCAGCGTATTCATGTTTGTGTATATTAGTATTATTGCTACACAAAAAATTAGCACATTAGGACCATAATTTCTGGAGATATAAATAAAAATATGAAAATGTAATTTAACATTAGAAGCACTAAATTGTTTAGAAGCACTAAATTGTTTAGAAGCACTAAAATGTTTATAATTCAAAAACTTAACATTCAAATGACTTGAAATTCGGTGTCTAGGCATAGTTTGAACCGAAGATTTGAAATATCTCGTTGAAATTGGGTATTGCCATTGAAAAAAATTAAGTTTGGATTCGTTTTAATATGTAGATGGAGCCCTAAGCAAATTTTCTATACATTATTTAAAAGTAGACTTTACTTCCAATCGTTCGGTACCAGTAACTTTCTTCTACGTCAATTTGTTGAGGAGTTAGTAGGTGGAGTTTTTTTTTTTTTTTTTTTTTTTTTTTTTTTTTTTTTTTTTTTTTCCACGACTGTACAATCTAAATAGCGCGAAAAAATCATTTTAACCCTTTGTCTACTGAATTATGAATTCATGAAAATTTTATCATCTAAAGCATTTTTTGTGAATTGTTTAAACTACATTAGAAGATTTACATAATCATTTAATAAATTTTTGAAGGATTTTAGAAGGATTGATGGATTTAGAAGGATTAATTAAATTTGAATTTATAGGGATTCTAAGCAATATTTATAACCACACTCAAACCTTTTTTTTTAATATTTTATTTTGTATTTTTTAGAATTAGGAAATGTATAAACATAAAGTTCTTACGATAGAAATGTAGAAATACTTCCAAATTGAAAAATCCCCTCCAACGCCAAGAAAGCTAAAAAGATGCAAATGCAAAAGAAATCCTCGCTTTAAAAATATTTTTGCTTTGTGCAACCAATAATGATTTTGTAACAAGATAAAATAATGTATCTTTAACTTATTCTAAACTTTATTACAACTAATCGAAGTATTAAATGAATTTTGCAACAAGTAATTTTACTGGTACTTATAAGTACCGTGAGTAGATAAAGGTTTAAAATACTGGTGCGGTTGTGGCATTTGGAAATTTAAAAAAAAAAGTGGGACAGAATTTAACCCACCAGGCGGAAAAGGGTTAAAACCTACATTTGAGCTTTAAAACTGAAATATTTAATAAACATAATAATCAGTCATCAACATATTCTAGGCACTAAATTAAATCTAAAACTCTCGAGTAATAAATTCAGCACATTTAATGTAAAATGTCTCAAATGATATTTGACGATTGCGTCACTACAAAAAATTCAAATCTTTCGTGCCATTGAAAGTTATACAACATGAAAATTAACATCTCGAATAAGTGATGTTGGAATATTTCTGAACGTGAGTTTCAAAACTGGCCTTATCCAGAAAGTCAAATTTTGGGATATCGCGAGAAACCTCTGACTGCGTCCACTGATTGTCATTGTAAACCAAGATCCAGAAAATCAAATTTGGGATATCGCGAAAAACCGCTGACTGCGTCCATTGATTTTTATTATAAACCAAGATTTTAAAGTGCCAGAATAACACGATAAATCTTTTTTTTTTTTTTTTTTTTTTTTTTTTTTTTTTTTTTTTCAGATTGTAGCATTTTACCGATCCAGGTTTATCAATAGAATAGATTAATAGAGAAAACTCGTTTTTTTAAACTTTGGATAAGGTGAGTTTTAAAACTCACATCCTCATTTATTTAATTATATTCTTAGATAATAGGTATGATTTGTGCCTGCAGATTGTACTTGCTTCTTCTTTTTTTGCAATTTTTATGTTCGTTCGGAATTATATAAATACGTTGCACCTACAGTCGTCATTCAGCCCGTCTGTCTGTCTGTCCGTCGGTCCGCATATAACAGAAGAAAAACTACCCAACCGAATGTTCTGAAATTTTAAATATATAATTGTTGCAAAATTTTGTCGAGTCATTTCAAATTTTATGAAACTCGGATGTATAGGTTAACTACAGAAACAGTGAAAAGTTTTCTGTTACATTATGGCCAATGGGAAAAAATTACTGCAAGTGCATTTTGATGACGTTACAGCCTTTCGAAGGAAATGAAATTGATATGCATTTATGAGGTGCACTAAAATATACATTTAGTGCAATATGCAGTAGAAAAAATATTTATAAAATTAGGTATAGTACGAAATCACCTTATTTGCCACGTTTGACGTGTAATTTCCAACTTGTTTATATTTGTTACCGTTGTTAACACGAAAAGTGTTGGTATTTCAAAACAATATTAACCACATGAGGCTTTTGTGGCGATCTCGTACGGGCCAATCTGGTTATATTAGAAGATGGTTGTCTCAATTCCTTCGACTTTCGCAATAATTATCTTTCTTTCTTTTACGATACGTTCCAATTCCGATGACTTATGTAAAATCACTTAAAAAAACCAATTACCAGATAATAGCAAGAGAAATGACGGATGAGTGATAAAGGCCGAGACATATATTCAATCATTAAAGATGGGAACAGAGGTTAAATTGATGCCAACAAAAAGTTCTTATTCAGGCTTAAACCAGTGAGGAACTTTGTTAAAATCCAGATTTTTTGTGCTCATCAATATAGTCATATTGTGCTATGAGTATATTTATGTAAGCTCTTGGATCCTGTACTTCATAAGACTCTACGTTTTGTTTTTATAATGATAGATTTTTAGACATTTACATTTACAGTAGTAGAAAGAAACTTGATAACACAAAGAACATTTCTATACAGAACAGATGTTTCTACTATAGACTCTGATCCTTGGCTTTGCAGTAAAGAATTTTTAATACTTGGCCATTACAGTGAAAAAGTGTACTTTAAAAATTTACAGAACTGTGTAATAGACTTGAGATTTGTACACTGCAAATACGTGAAACACTTTTGCAACACTAAATGAACATAATAATAAACACTTCTAACCAAAAGTGTTTATATTGTGTTGCGAATGTGTTGCGATTGTGTTGTACTAAGAAATAAAGTGTGCTGTAAAGTGTTGTTGAAAACTACATGGGCAGAAAATGTGTTCAGATAGTGTTTCAATCAAAATGTAACAACATATTCAGATTCTAAACGCATTTTAGAACATTTTGAAAACACCTGAACCTTTGATGTCACAACAGTTTCGAAACACTTTTTAAACACTATCTCATCGCATGAAAGTAAAATATTGCAGAAGAGAGTTTTGCATCGGATCGGGTTACCGCTTTTACCCGAACCCGACCGACCCACGGTTTGAGTCGGGTCGGGTTGGCGCTATATTTTCCCGCTATGGGTACGGGTTGATTTTAACTTTTTTTGTGTTGGGTCGGGTTAACAAAAAAGTTGAAGTCAACCCGAACACGACCGAGCCTCAGTTTGGGTCGGGTTGGGTTGGGTTGGCGTTATATTTTCCCGTTGCGGGTCTGGTTGGCCTTCATTGTTTCGGGTTCGGGTTCGTTTCGGACCCGCGGTTTGTGTCGGGCTGAGTTTTAGCATTCAGCATTCATTTTCGATTTCAGCAGCCCGAGAAAGAAAAGTTCTAAGGACTGAGGTAGAGGTCTGCACGGGCCGAAATTTCAAGGCCCGAGCACGGCCCTACTCATAGAAAATTTTTTTTGGCCCGGCCATGCCCGTAGAAAAAAATATTGCCCCGGCCCGGCCCGGTAGAAAAGTTGAAAGTTCGCCCCGGGCCCGGCCCGGCCCGTAGAAAAAAATTATTGGCCCTGCCTTGCCCGGTATACCAGCTAAAAGTTTGGCCCGAGCCCGGCCCGGCCCGGAAAAAAGTTAAAATCTCTGCCCGAGTGAATTGCTACAAAACATTGATTTCTTACGTCGATTTGCTTAAAAATTTCACTCTTAAGATAAATATTTTTGGTCAGAACTTCTCGTAACTTTTTTTTTCATGTTTTTAAACTTATAAGTGCCGCAGGCTCCGATATTTATTTTTTTAATGAATTGCTATTTCTTGTATGTAAATGTTTCAGTTATCATTAATATTGTTAATCCATATTCCATGCATTGAATTGTTAAAAATCTGTAAAATGCTATACACTAAAATCTTCTAAGACTCAATTACATAGAAAAGAAAAGAAAAAAATGCGTTATAGAAAAGTTCCCTTCTTAGCAAATATAAATGTATTATATTAGGTTGGCAACTAATTTCCCGCAGTTTTTTTAAATAGACGTTTTCTACCGGAATCCTATTTTTTGGATAGAGTTAATTTGTGTTGAAATTTAGATAGTAAAATGTAGTGTCAAATTGGGAAAAAGGAGCTTTTTTGACGCCTCCCCCTATTTGCTTTTGATCAAGGTTGGTGGCCGCAAAAGCTGTTCGCAACATTTGTGCTGTGTATGGACATAGCTGAAAAAATGCTCTCATGATTGGTACGCCAAGTTCAAAAATGGAAATTTCGGCATCAACGTTCGCCTCGTTCTGGACGTCCAGTTGAGTCCGATGAAGAGCGATTAAACCAACTTTTGCACAAAAATTCGCATCAAACGACAAGGGAACTCGCAGAGAAAATGAAATTCTCCCACACTGCTATAGAGAAGCATCTTCACTCAATGGGAAAGTTTCAGAAGTGTGGAGCATGGGTTCAGCATGCTTTAAGTGACAACAACAAGATTCAGCGAGCCACAACCTCCGCTGGTTTGCTTGTTCATCACCACTCAACTCATGGACACAAGCAACGATTTCTTTACCGAATCGTTACTGGCGACGAAAAATGGTGCCTGCACATTAATATTAAGTAGCGCAAGGAATGGCTTAGCCCCGGTAAATTACCAACACCGCGCGTGAAACAAGATCTTCTTCCACGTAAAACGATGTTTTGTGTATGGTGGGACTGGGAAGGCATTATCCATTGCGAATTTCTTGAACGGAAAAAACGGTTAACGTCTCTGTAACGGTCTCTGTGATGGAACGACTCAACACGGCTATTTAAGAGAAAAGACCTAATCGCAACATGGAGTTCTTTTGCTGCTGGAGAATGCCCTCCCTCATATCACCAATATGACCAAGGAAGCCATTCAAACGCATAGCTGGGAAGTGCTGCCTCACCCGCCGTACTATCCTGATTTGGCACGAACAGATTTCCATCTTTTTCTATCTCTTGCAAATGCTATGAGCGGAGTTTCGTTCAATATTAATGCAGAATTGAGAGCTTGGTTGGAGGAATTTTTCGAGTCGAAACTGGGGATTACTACCAACGAGGTATTGAAAATCTTGTTGAACGTTGGGAAGACATTGAAAACAACAAGGAAGAACACATTGTTGATTAATTAGTTGTTAAATTTTATTGAAAAATAAACTTTTAAAAAATTTAAAAAAGTGTGAGGACTTAGTTACCAACCCAGTTGGCATTCCATAGTTGGCATTCCATTCTAACCTTTCCGACTCGGGAGTCTCTTATACAAATTTTATTCGGTTTACTACACTTTTTAAAAAGAAGTTTCCTTTAAGTACACAATTTCAAAAATCCTCTAATTGAATAAGGCAAATTTTATTTTCATTTATCACTGTTGCTAATAGCAAATTTTGCAAAGAAAGATGATGTCCAGCCAGGCTGGACATACGAGGGAAAAGAGTTAATGATCTGAAATTTAGCATAAATTAAACCTTTCAGGGGCAAGGTACTTGTATTCGTAAAATGTTGAAATAATTTAATGTCACCAGTATTTACAAGATAATTTATTTGGAAACAAATAAAAGTATATTTTCGCGTACATAAAAAACGTGAAATTTTCATTATAAAATTCCGGTGCCAATGTGGCAATCAAGGATTAAAATTATGTGATGCCGTCACGGCATCACAGCCCGTCAAGGGGTTAACTCGATCAAAAAACAAAATACAGATTACGACAGGAAAAATGTATTTTTAAAAAAGGCGGGAACGTAGTTGCCAATCCAGTTGTCTTTCTATAGTTGACATTCGATTTTAATGATATGAAATTTAACCGGATCAAAAAAACATAATATAGAATCCTGTAGCAAAAACGTATGTAGAAAAATGGCGAGAACTCACTTACCAACCCACTCTGAATTCTATAGTTGACGTTACATTTTAATTATCTAAATTTTAACATAAATTAACTCCATCAAAAAAAAACAGAATATAGATTCTAGTAGAAAGAGTGTAGTTAAACAGACTGCGGGAACTTAGTTGCCAACCCAATATATTCTTTTCTTACGTATTAGTATATTAATTTTGCATGGATCAACACGTTTTTCAGTTAAAAACAGAATTCCGTCATAGGCAGGTTCATTTTCACACGTTTTACTATATTTTAATTTAGCTATATTTTAATTAGTGTAGAAATTTACTATTCTTTAAAACGAATAAATATTAATGTTTAATTGTAGAATTATGGCGATTCAAAAATATAAGCATATTTTGCAAAAATCTTTGGGCCAGTCTCATTTTACTGACCTTTGAACGGACAGGTCACGCCGAGACAAGGATTTTGATACGGGCTGGCTCAAAACTAGGACTGAAAGTTTTGGGCCGTGAAGACAAGAAATGAAACCAGTCCCGGCTCTGTACAGAAAAAATAAGTTAGGCCCAGCCCGATTCGTCCAGAAAAAAGTAAGGCCCGAACCCGGCCCGGCCCGTAAAGAACAGTCACTAGGCCCGGCCCGAGTCTTCAGAGAAAAGTATGGCCCGGCCTCGGGCCGGCCCGTGCAGATAGATCCCTAGGCTGAGGTATCAGGCTGACACATGCGCAGTTAAAAGATACTACCTCAGAGGAAAATCAAATCCTGTTTCAAATCCGCCCGCACCTGCGCACAAGGAAGTGATCACGTGATCCTGATGTATGTAAACAAGACGAAGGGAAGAAGACGCTCTCAAGCGTTTTCCGTCTGTTTTTTGGCTGGAGAGGTTGGCTGTGCGAGGTGCTCCCTCCTTCTACACGTGGGGGCGGTGACCGTTTTGCAGCCGGCGGTATCTGATCTTTCTTTTCGATGAAGCTTTCGCTTTTACGCTGTTGTAGTTCGAAGTAAGGTGTTCGTTTTTTCTCTCTTTTCGTGGTGGTCATTAGTGAACTATCTTATTGGTGATTTGGTGGGTGTTTGGTAGGTGTAATAGTTTTATTTACGTTTTGTTTACCTCTACTTTTTGCTGATATGTCCCTGGATAGTGTTATGGCTTGTTCTGAATTTAAGATTGTGGATATTGATGGAACAGCGGATTCTTCTACTGTCAATGTTGATATGGTGGAATGTGAAGAAAGTACCTCATGTGACAGCGACAAGAAAAACGGGGCAGAAAACTTCTTGACATGTAACAGCGATAATAAAAATGTGGCGCGGCCCACTGCTTCCACGAAGCTGCTTCTTTCAATGGCTGCTGAGAATGGTGGTAAGTGTTTCAATATTTTTTTACAAAGTCAGATTCAAAATCTATTCCAAATAGAGATCCTAGAGCTGTGCAAGTAGAGATTAAAAGACAATCCCTCATGCTAATCATATAGAGAATGTCCGTCACACACGTACGGGCAGTCTACTTATTAGCACGAAAGACGTCAACTGTGCTGTTGATATTTGTCAGGTTACAAACTTTTTGGGGGTTCCAGTTAAACATAGAGTTATTTGGGAGAACATTTCGAATCGCTTCCTGGTGTTCAACGTACCTGTCGACATCCCCCTGGAGGAGGTGGGCCAGGAGATAATGATCAATAACAACGTGCAGATCTTAGAAATGCGACGATTTATTAAGAAGGATTCATCTAGTACTGTTTCTCTAGTTTTAATTACCTCTCTTGGTATTGCTATACCAACTGAAATTAAGTTATGGTTCACTCTTCAGAAGATCCGCCAGTTTATCGATAGACCAAGGCAATGTGTACGCTGCTTCAAATTTAACCATGCAACCGGAAAATGCCAGTCCGAAAATATCTGTGCCACGTGTGGCCAAAAGCATACTGGTCCGTGCACGCTAGAAGTCAAATGTGTGAACTGTGAGGGGGGGGGGCACAGGTCAGATTATCTCCAGTGCCCCACCCGCTTGAGAGAAATGGATTTTCTCCGCTTCAAAAGTGGAAATTTCCTATCTTTTACTGAAGCTCGACGAAAATTTTCGACGAGAGCGAATTCTGAATCATATGCACAGAAAACCAGTGTTAAAAATCCCGACCAAGATGAATTAAAAAAAGCTATTGAGATCAGGACTAATAACATGTTAAAGATTTTAGTGGATCATTCAGAAAAGCAGTCTGCAAAAATTCTAGAGACTATCAGTGCTCTGAGTAATATAATTATGAACTGTATGGCTAAACTCAGTGACAAATCCCTGGAGCGGAAACGTGCCTACGTGCATGGTAATGGGGGGTAAAAAAAAAAGGAAAAAAAAAGTTTTTGTTTTTCTCTTGTGTTTTGGGCGAGTGTTCCTGCAGGGGGCAGGTTCTTGATTTTTGTTTTGTGTTTGATAGTTTTTCTTTTTTCTGTCCCTTATAGGTATTAGCGTGCTTCAGTGGAATTGCCGAGGTATCTCCAACAAGATCCCCTTCCTTCAGCTTGAACCTTTCTTGTCGTCGGATGTCTTGGTTCTCCAGGAAACTTTTCTTTCACCGGTGAAGCCTCTGTCGATGTCGGGTAAAGTGATCTACCGTCAAGACAGAGTCGGTCGGGCCGGTGGTGGTCTGGCTTTGGCGGTGAACTCTACTTGGTCGTCTACAAGGTTGTGTTTCGATAATTTGGGCTCAGCTAACGAATTCTTAGGCGTCCGCATTTCCCTTGGTTCTTCCTGTCTCAACATTATCAACGTTTACTCCTCATCTGGGTTGGTGATTGACGATCTTTTGAAGGTTTGCCGTGATCTTTCTGGTCATTCTCTTATCTTGGGAGATTTTAATCTTCATCACCCGCTGTGGGGATCCCCGGTGTCCTCGCGGGCCAGCGTGCGTTTGGTGGACTGGCTTTCTGATAGCCCTTCTGCTTAATGAACTATTCTGCTCCTACCCATGTGGCCCCTGGTGGGGTTACTTCGTTAATTGATCTTTCGATCTGTTCTTCTGGGCTTCTTACTTGCTCCTCGATCGTCGTTGAGGATGATCTTTTCGACAGCGATCACTTCCCCATTGTTATCTCTGTAGAGCTTAACCCTTCTCTGCGTCCCGGTCCCATTCTTTACAACTGGGCCCGCATCACCCAGGAAGTTAACTCCAGCCTACATTTGACTACCGATATCCAGCCGTCATCATTCCAGTCCTTGGTTCGTGGTGCCATGTCGAATCACAGTACAGCCTGTGTTAAGTCCCTGAAACGCCTCCCTGTGTGGTGGACTGCGCGGTGTAGCACCCTTAGCAAACAGAAAAAGTTCCATCTGCGAAGAGCTCGTCAACTAACTTCTGTGAATCACTGGATGAAATATAAAAGATTCTCGGCCAAGCTCCGCCAGGTGGTCAGGGAAGCCAAGAGTCGGTACTGGGACTCCATTTGCTGTAATGCGAATGACCCTGGCCTTTTATATAAAATTTTTCGTAACCTCAAATCTCGGTACAGCTCTTCTCCTGATTCCCACCTCTACTTACAACTACCTGACTCTTTTTCTGCTGATGCGGTAGCCCAAACTGAAGCCTTTGCAGATCACTTTGGTGAGGGAAGCTGCCACGAGCCAATCCCATTTACTTATGGTGATGAGTGTAATGATTCTCTCAACTGTCTGTTCACGATCTCAGAGCTAAAGATGGCCATTGGAAGAACGAGAATTTCCACTCCTGTGGAGGACAGAATTAGTGCGGCCCTGTTCAAGGGGCTAAACGATCACTCTTTAGATTGCTTGTTGAGTATGTACAACAGCATTTGGTGCTCAGGGGACATTCCCTCAAGCTGGACGTCGGCGACCATTCTCCCAATTCTGAAGCCTGACAAGCCGAGACATCATATTTCTTCATACCGTCCGATTGCCTTAACCTCGGTAACGGGTAAAATCTGTGAGCGGATGATTGCCAGAAGAATTGTGCACCACCTACTCTGCCATAAAACCTTGGTCCCTAGGCACCTTGGATTTCTTCCCTTCCGGGATTGCCATACGGCGTTAGCGATTCTCCAGCATGATATCACGTCTGCCAAAAAGGCGAAGAAATATATTTTGGGCATCTCTTTGGATTTACTTTCAGCCTATGACTCTGTCTACATTGATGGACTTATTTATAAATGTGCCCAGGTGGGCATCACAGGACGGATGCTTCGGTGGATTCATCGCTTCCTTTCTACTAGAGTCGTCAAGCTTGCGTGGAGGGGTCACGTGTCTTCCTCCCGAACTATTGGTAGAGGTGTTCCCCAGGGGGCGGTTTTGAGTCCCATCCTTTTTACAATTTTCATGGCAGATTTTTATGAGGTCCTGGTGGGCCTGGACATCAAGTTCCTCATCTATGCAGACGATATTTTCATCTACTGTGTGAATGATTGTTTGGACACCTGTAGAGTCAAACTCCAAGAGGCTCTTCGACTTATAATAGTGTGGTGTTCCTATTGGAAACTATCCATCCGGGCTGACAAATGCCATTCGATTAATCTCTCGAGACGGAGAGCGGTCTGTGATTTCTACTTCAGCGTGAACGGTGGACTCATCGAGTGGTGCCCCGTTCTAAAGTTCCTAGGTTTCCTTTTTGCCCGTCGTGGAGGCTTCCGGAAGCATGTAGAATACCTCCGGACGAAATGCTTTAAAAGGATCAACATCTTAAAAGCTCTAGCCCACAAAAGGTATGGGGCTCGGTCACATCATCTGCGGACGTTGGCCCTCTCTTCTATTTGTAGTATCATCGAATATGGAGCTGCTCTTCTCACGGCCGCTAGTCCTTCGCTACTGAAGATGCTTGAAGTGATACAGACGAGTGCGTTACGGGTTGCTCTGGGGCTCCCGAATTAGACGCCTAATATTCTTCTTCTCAAGCATGCTGGGGCTTGTCTCCTAGCTGACAGAATCAGGGTTCTGGCTTTCGGCTTCTGGGTGAAGCATCTTGCCCTTGGCAGCTGGTCTCCTCTCTTGGACTCTTGTGAGGATATTCTGGTCTCACCAGGAAATCATCTTTCTCATGTTTCTGAGTTTTTTGCCGGTCTGGGCATTGATCTGGATTTCCTCATCAGCTTCCAAGTTCCTCTTTCTCTTGACTCGAACGCAGTGCAATTTTTCACCTCTGATCTTCCTTTTCAGCGTACGGACCTTGATGCTAGCATCATTGCCCCGATGTTTGCTGATTACTTCCAGAACTTTACTGACTCGTGGGATATTATTGCCACCGATGCCTCAAAGACAGATTCCCTCACTTCGATTGCAGGCTGCACTTCCTCACACCACTTTGGATATAGGGTGCAGCATGTCAACTCCGTCTTCACGGCGGAAGCTCTCGCAATAGGCGTGGCTCTCGACGAATTGATCTCGTTATCTCGTCCCGTGGTGATTTTAACAGACAGCTTGTCGGTTCTTTTGGCTCTCCAGTCTGCTAATCTGAAGTCTCCCAGAGTTATCCTTTGGCTCCACAATAAAATTGTTCGGATGCAGCATTTCTCCATTCACCTTTCCTTTTACTGGGTTCCGGGACACCGTGGTATCCCCCTCAATGAAAGGGCCGATGGCCTTGCCAAAAGTGTTTCTGTCTCTGACCCTCTGATTGACTGGACCTCGCCAGAAGATACTATCCGTAGGTTCTCTCACAGTGTTCTGCTGCAGGATGAGCATCCTTACCGGACTTGCATGTATTATGCTTCTTATGGGGATATCCCCAATGTCAATCACTCTCGGTGTTGGGTTCATAATCGTAGGGATGATGTGATTGTGTCCCGTCTCCTCTGCAGGATGCTTATTACCCCGGAGATTTTAGCTCGCTTTAACTTGGTTGCGGACGGCAGCTGCCGTGCGTGTGGTGTTTTGAACTCCTTGGAGCATATTCTGTTTTCTTGTGTCAGGTACCACGCTCAACGCAGGAGTTGTTGGGCGGGTTTTGATTTGAGCGATGAGTGTTTTCGTTCATTTGGTTGCTTTATCAAAAAGTTTTGTTCGTCGAGTGTCTTTCGTAACTCTACGCTACGGTTTATCCATAGTATTGATGGCTTCTAGCTAGGTGTCTAGTGCTGTCTATGTCTGACGTTTCTGTTTGTATGGATCATTCGGGACATCAGCCGTGCTGCTTATAGGTCCCAAAGCCCCCCCCCCCCCCCGCTACCTACCTACCTACCTACCTACGCTCTCAATGAACGCTTTCCGACGGACATTTTTGCCAGTTTAGGATTTTGGAAATTCCGATGGAAGAAACACCTTTGAATAACATTAAAGGTATGTTATTTTATGTTCTACAATGTTTTATACTTAAAGTATAATTATAACATGTGTATGTTCTTATAAGTATAGATCCTTTAATTCAATGTCGTCATATGTCGTCACGTATATATGTATGTGTTATATACATACATATATACGTGTATATACGTGTATTGTACATGTATATGTAGGGAAGACCGGGGTACAGTGGACCACTTTTGCAGTTAACATTTTTTTTCTCTTTAAAGGACAGACCAATCTATCTGAAAATATTTTTGAATGTTCTTTAAACCTTTCTACATGCCTCATAATTTTCAAAGAACATAGTTCCAAATACATTTTTCAAAAAAAAAAAAAAAAAAATTATATACACCCGTAAAGTGGGCCAGTGTGCCCAGGAAGCACAGTACACTGGTCCACCCATTGGGGCACAGTGGTCCACTATTAGCTATTGTCTAAAATACAATATAAATCTATTTATAATTAAGCTAATTCTTTTTTATTTCCCCTTTACCTCCAAAATAATATAATAATACAAATTTGCAAGTAGCATTATGAAACATAAAACTAAAGAATTATCAAAAAATTATTATATTTTGAAAATAGCAATATAAGATACAGAAGTGATTGCAAATAAATTATTAATTAAAAAATCAGCAAACATTAAGACAAATATGATGATGAAAAATTTATTAGAAGCACAAAATAGTTCATTATCAGCTAACCATGTGCTCTGAAGCTATAAATAACCAATCCAGTGAGGCCATCTATTACTTATTAGGCTACAGTTATATTTTTCAAAGGCGGTAAATACAAAAAAAAATATTTCATACTATGTTAACTCTACAATGCATGATTTTAATTTCTTTCCTCTCCCCCCCCCCCCCAAAAAAAAAGAAAAAAAATGCTATAGTGAACAAGAAAACTTATTTTAAAAGTCACACATGAACTGTTATCCATAATTTAGGAGAAATTTAAAGTGTCAGATGGCTACATTATAATCCGAACAACACATAACATGAAATTTAAAGTGTGCCAAATGTCTATTACTCTATGCATCGTAGGGTTAAATAAATTGTCATTTTTCTTTGTTTACTTTATTTTTATAGTTAAATAACTATTTTAAAACAATATTTCTTTATAGAGAATAACCAATTATTAAATATTTTGAAAATTCTTCATTACAGGAGCAGTATTCATTCCGGACCACTGTACCCCAGCAGTGGACGGTCCACTGTGTCCCATGTTAAGTTCAATACATACCCATAAAAATATTATTTAAAGTTTTCTTTTAAGCATATAAACTTTTAAATTAATTAAAGACCAGTATCTTAACTTTTCTAAAAAGTTGTTTTATCTTATTTATCCATAACCTTTAATTACTCAATAAAGAAAAGTATGATGATAAAAAATTTTACTTTTAGGAGCTCAAGACAACCAGTCAGGATAACAGGGTTCATTCTGAGCTATCGATGTGTTCTGAAGGCTATAAGTAATCAATTCAGTGCTGTTATCAATTAGCCTAAAAGAAAATCTTTAAAAATTTAAAAATAAGTAAAATATAAGGGGTGGTCCACTGTACCCCGCTCTCCCTTACATACATTTATATATATGTATATATAACACTTGCGTTTGGCTAACCGAAAAGTACCGAATAATCTTTAGTACCTATGTAATCTGTTTTTATGAAAATACAAAGTTATTATTAATGCCAATAAATGAATAGAATATAAAATCATTTTATTCTAAAACATGGAATCCCCCAAACATTCGGTAGCCCAATTGTTCTGCCATATGCGTTTAAAAAAAGAGAAACTATTACTCTTTTTTTCAGTGTTGCTGGTGGGAAAAGGGATACTTTTAAGATTCTTTAGGGTAGTTTTTATTTATTGTAAATTTACTTTTTAGATTACTAATTCCTATAGGCACCTTTTTAGTCTTAGTGGTACTTTTTTATTTTTAAAGGCGACTTTAAAAAGTCAGAGAACACTTTTCAAGACATAATGAGTCACTTTTTCCTATGTTTAAGCAAAATTTTCATACAAAAGACCAGGGTTCGTTGATATATATCAATCGATATATATCTTGATATATATCCGATATTTATTTTGAAAATATCAAGATTTTTGATATTTTCGATATTTTCATATTACTTTGATATTTATTTTCAAAATATCAAGACGTGTGCTATTTTCAATATTTTTCTATATTTGATATTTATTTTCAAAATATCACTGTGCAAGATATTTTTCATATTTTCAGTCAAAACAAATGCAAATGAAATTTCTAACTGTTGTTGACTGTGTTGTTCAGTAAATAATGAATTTTTGTCTCTCATAGTGACTTTTTTAGCTGAAGAAGAAAACAAATATATTTTCCAAGCTTTATGTTTGAATTTTTTACTTTTAACTGTGGATTATGAGGAACATAATTAAGTCAGAACAGAAACTGAATAATAAACTGTCTAATTTAAATACTCAGTTATATATATATATATATATATATATATATACAGCTTCATTAGAAAAGAATATGTTCTGGTATTTAGTTTTGTTTAAACTGTACAGCATGTTAGGGAATAAAAAAATGTTAAAAATTTTCAGTTAAAACAATATTATGTATTTAAAATTTTGTTTTAGGAATTTGATTTCTTGATAGTTAATACTGAATCCCACAGTTTTTTTTTTTTTTTTTTTTTTATAATGTAAGTGCATAAATCAAATTGTTTCTGTTTTCAAATAGTTGATCTTCAATTTTGTTCTACATTTTTGATTTCTTGATAGTTGATACTGAATCCTATAGCTTTTTATTTATTTATTTATTTTTAAATGTAAGTGCATAAATCAAATTGTTTCAGTTTTCAGTTAGTTCATCTTCAATTTTGTTAAGTAAAAAAAAAAAAAAATGTGTGTTTAGTATATTGTTTTAAGTTTTCATGTTAAGTGCAATATGTTTTAGTTTCTAATGTAATATTATGCTTGAAAATATTTATTATCAGCAAAGTTGACTATTTTGAAAATATCGGATATATATCAAAATATCGCATATTTTTGATATTATCGAAAATATCATGATATTTACGAACTCTGCAAAAGACAGTTAGGGCAAAATTTTTTGATTGAGCAGCAAGAAAGGTTTCATTTTTTTTACTAAAAGGTAAGAAGGTTTAAAAATACCTTAAAGCTATCAAAGCATTTTTTATACTTAAATTGTAGATCTTGACTTCTGAATAAAATGAATTATGTACAATTCATAATATGATTAAATAATAGAAAGCTCACGGGGTACCCTTAAAACAAACCTCTTTATAATGTAAACCCGCCAAAAACAAAATGATTTACACATTAAATTCGTTAATTAAAATTCATAAAATACAAGTTTAAATGTAAATACTTTACTTAGCCCTTCACTGCACGAAGTGCCACATTTGGCCCATACCTAAAAACATTATAGTTCTTATTATGTGCCATGAATTTGACCAATATGATCTCCTATCCCTGTTCAAGAACTGTCCAAAGAATGGAATAATACTTATTTTGCCCATGTCAGATTACTGCATTTGACAAAAAAATAGAACTTGTTCTTCGGAAGCAAAAAAAATTTCGATCAAGCTGTTAAGGTAAATTTTACTTTTATTATTTTTAGTGTGAATACTTAAAAATATTAATATAAAAAAAAGTTGCAGAGTGTTAAGCAGATAAAATTAATTAATTTAAGATCATTTAGTTGTAAAATACAGCAATACAATATTTTAAAATCCTAATTGTGTAGGTACATAGGGTACACGCCATAAAATATCAAATTTTAGCTGAAAATTTGATATTTAATTTTTTTTTACTATTTTTCCCATTATTAGACCGATATACAGATTTCAGATAATTTTTTTCATAAAAATTGAAAAAAATCATGCAGTGAAGGGTTAAAGGTGCGTCAAGTGCAACAAAATCCTTTAAAAACACATTAAAGTCATTTTAAAAAACCAAAACATTTTCAACAGAAACTTACTCGGTCTTCATAGTGAAAAACTAATAGCTGCTGTCTATCATAAGAGAATTTCTAGAAATAATCTCTAATAAAGAAATAATCTGTAACGATATGTTATCATATGATATCTACACAGTTTGGAAAGAATTAATACATGATTGATAAACCTGTACTTTTTTGGAAAAAACAAAAACAAATTTCTATTCCACCTTATATTCCATACCACCCTTGAAGTAAAATGGTTTGTTCCGGGCAAAGATAGAGGACACAGAGAGACAACAGCTATTAGTTTTTCACTGATGAAGGCCGAGTAAGTTTCGGCTGGAAATGTCTTGATTTTTTAAAATGACTTTAATGTGTTTTTAAAGGATTTTATTGTATTTGACGCACCTTTAAGCAATGTATTTACATTTATTTGTATCTTATGAATTTTAATTATTAATCAAGGTGAATTTTGCACTGAAATTTTGACTTTTTATTGAACGTAACTGCTAGTTAGAAATAAGTGAATTTTAAATAGAAATACTGTTTATTAAAAAAATTATAATGAAACTCTGCCTATAATTTTAAATGAATAAAATGAAAAAATAAAATGAAAGCTTTATGACAGTTTTCTACTTGCACATTTGTTTTGTTTCATTTTAGCTGTGCTGGAATATGCAGGGGTTTTAACAACACAGAAAGAGGGACATTGTGCTCTAGAACCCATGTCTATACCCCGACTCTCTGCAGCCAGATGTCAAAAAAAGGTTGCTTTTTTTTCTTTTATTCATTGTTTCTTTTCTTTTGTTTAATTTACTATATTTTTGTGAAAAATAAAATTTTATATTTAAAATTTTTTTAAACTAAGGTTTTTTTAATAACAATTTTTTTAAAACTTTTTCTGCTGAAATTTTCTATCTGGTAAACTTGTTTTGTTTGCAAATTTTACATTTTGAGATACAAATTATGAATAGTTTGTCTTTATGGAATTAAATTTTGTAAAGGCGCCTATTTTATTTAGAGTAATTTTGTAAAGAGGCCTATTTTATTTTTAAATATTTTGTGAAATGGCCTGTTTTATTAAAAGGAATTTTGTTAAAAGGCTTTAAATAATCTCCATTTAATACTTGAATCCTGTACAGATACATTATATATTATGGTACTTGTTAGTTATCCCGTTGACCAAATTACTGTCACCAAATTGTAAGATTAAATGCCAATAATGGTTGATCGGCTATAAATCTGATTATGGATGATTAGACGAACAATACATTTATTGCTGATTTTTGATTAGCTATTTTGCATAAAACATTTTTCCAGGGAAAAGTTATATATTTTTTTAATTTCGTAATATATATAGAAGATAGATGCCATGTGAAATAGTTTCACTAAATGCTGATTGATTTTTTTTTCAATATTGTCTGGGAAATTGTATATTGTTCTGTTACATGCACAAAAGAACTCTTTTATAAAGCTGGGTTTTTTTCGTATGATTGTGTCAATGTAACTTCATTTTTTCCCGATTGTCTTTTAACGATTTGTACAGCAATGTTTAGAACTTTGTTACTGTAATCGCCGTATTATTGCATTTTTTATTTATTTTACCTGTTAGCCCTTCATGGTCATGATTAACCTGGACAAAGCCAGGTGCTTCTGCTAGTGTTGTATAAATGTTTTGTATTCAGTTTTATTTTTTAGAAAGGTACCATGGATTTTATTGGTTTTAATTTTCTTCTTTACTGTTATTGGATTTTATATAGTGAAGCATTTTGATTGTAAATCTCAATGTTTTTAAATGATACATTTTAAAATTTAACTGATTTTAAAGACATTTTCTTAAACAGGAATGTCATAAAATAACATTCTTTAATATTTCATGCATTTGAATAATATTGGTACGAAGCTACTTGTAGTTGGTGTTTAAAACATTTTAAAGCACTATACCAGTTGCTTTTCTTTGTTTTAACACAGCTTGGCCATTTACTTTTTATGTTAAATTAAAAAAATATATATGTTTATTTATATTTTGCAATAAATATTTATTGATCTATTATTTATTTACTAATTTTTAACTTTTTCTTAATTAAAATTATTATGTAATAATCCTGTTTTTTTTCTATAAAAAATGAGTTATATGAAGAATCATTTTATAAAAACCTACTGTAAAATCTTAGTTGTACCCTGCCCCTTTTTTTAAAAGCAAAAACAGTTAAATTTTGGAGCGGGGTGGGGGGGTGGGGGACTTATAATCGAGATCTTTTAAAAAGTTCATTTAAAAACCTATTTTTATTATTAATTTAGAAGTAAAAAAGTAAATACAAGCTACAAGGGGTGAGGATCTTCTGTATTTCGACAGATTTTCGTTATTAAAAAAAAAAAAAAAAAATCCCCTTCCTAACACCCTCTCCCACCAAAAAAAAAAAAAAAAAAAAAAAAAAAAACACACACAATTTATTCTAAAAATAAATAATCAATTATCGTAACCCTCTCCACAAAATAAGGGTTTTCCCCATTTGCCCCTCCCCCCCAATAACCTCTGATATCAAATACACATAATTTAACTGTTTAATTTAAATTTTCTTTTCAGATCTTTTTAATATACTGTATTGTAACTGTAAATAAATAATCCACCCCTCGCAAAATCTCGGCATCTCTGTCCCTGCTCCCCATCCATCCACCCCTTTCCCATCTCATAAAATTTAAAATCTTGAACATTCTTTAATTTTTTATTCTAGGTCTGATTTTGTTGTAACAATGTTTAATTAACGATCTAGATTATTTCTCTTTCCCCCTTCCACCAGTATTAAATCCAGAAATATTTTCCTCCCTCCTTCTCCTATATGCACAGTTTAAAATCTTTAAGAAATTGTACCCCCCCCCCCTTCGTTTTATAACTTGTAACAATATTTAAAAAAAAAAAATCTAAATTATTCTTCCCTCTCCCTGCAGCATGCAAATTTTAAAATATTTAAATCTTTTTTTTAAAGAATTTTATGCTACTGTAACGATATTTAAATAACTATCTAAACTGCTAGTACCAGAAAATGCTCCAAGTGTCTGCAACAGGTACTTCAAGGTCAAAAAATAATCTGCAGGTAAAATATTTTACAATTGAATTGTAAATTAATCAGAATGACTTACCTGTGATGTCTTTATGTATTTTATTCATTTTTATTAATAATAATGTTAAGATTTGTATTAAGTAGAAATGGGAAACCAGTTACTTTTTGTTAACAGGTTCCATCATTAAACCACTAGCTTGGTAACATGTTACAATAACCTAATAATTTTTTAACACCTTACCGGACGCTAAAAATTTGTTGAAATTTGCACTTTTAGGGTCATTTTTTTTTTTTAATTTAAGTCATTTTTAGGGTTCCATACTTAAAAAGTGTGGAACCTATGTGGAAAATCACTTTATTACACCATATGTCCATTTATGACCACAGAAGAGGGGTGGATTGTGTGGGGAGGTAAAATGACTCAAACCTCATCCTACGTCTTCATATTAAGGGTTTTATACTTTTATGCAAGTTTTCATTCCAACATGCAGAGCTAAGTGCTATAATTTTATGTTACAGTAAAATCATGCAAATTTTCTTTTGCCTCTCCTGTCACTTTTCTTGCGGGTATATTAAATTAACAAAATTGCTCATACTAAAATAAATGTTTATTCTATGTATTCCCAAGTTTGTTTGTTTTTTTCACATTTAAAAGTGTTTTTTGTTTTTTCTGAAACACTTCACTTTTTCATGTGTCACTTATCGAATAATGGTGCGATGCGATCAACTGTGTATTTTAACTATCCGTTAACAGCATCCAATAACATTATGTAATATAAAAAATAATTTAATAAAATCTTTTAAACCTAATTAGGTTTAAGGCAAAATTTGTTAATTAAATATTTCACTATCATGATATTTCCACTTATATGAAGGAATAGTTTTTGAAACGCCGCACAGTGGTCCCAAATCGCGATCAAGTGGCCAAAAATCATTTCTGGCTTTCCTAGTGGTTGTATATGATTCATTTTTAATTTTATAATATTCTAAGTAATATTACATAGTGAATTTAAACTAAATGTAATTGGGGTTCCGAGGGGAGGAGATTGGGGGGCGGGGGGGGGGAGTTTTTTAAAACATAAAATTTCTTTTTTTACAGGAAGGAGAATTTTCCACTTTTGATTATAGTGAATAATTTCACTTTTTAAAGACAAATCCGCCAATTCAGTCTCCTCTGAAATTTTAACCCCCCCCCTCACCCTCCTTCCCTAGAAATATACAGGTTAAAATCTTATTTTTTTCTCTATTTGATGTTATTGAAAAGTAACAATAAAGAGTATAAGCAATCAATAAAATTCATAAATAATATGATATGATATCATAAGATATGAATAAGTATGATTGCCATTAATAAGAAACCTGAATGCAAATTTGATTCGCAAAAATACAAACTTCATATTATTCAATATATTCCAAGCTTTTTTGAGAAATTAAAATATAGCCTTAAACGTTTCAATATCTGCTTAGTAGCAAAACCACCTCCGAAATTGACGATCATTTGCGCTAAAATTGACCCAATCAGTTTTGAGAATTACTCCGGGGTATATAAAATACCATTTATTAAAGCAGACGGATCAAAGAATTACTGTATCTGTATGACTAGCAGGAAATTTAAGTATAGAAAAAGGAGCATATAGTTGATATTAAATATAATAGAAAAACCACAGCCCTAGCAAGATTTTATCAAGAAGAAACCATCCAAGTAAATTTCAATAAAAGAAAAATAATTTTCCCGTCCAGTCTATGCTATCCATGAATTATAAGAGAAACCATAGAGGTAACGCGCAAAAACTTAATGTGTAACGATGCAGCATCATTTCACTTACCAAAGATATGGCTCGAGCTACTCAATGAGTATGAAAATAAAATAAACATCCATATAAAATTAAAATGTAACATGCATTATATGAAAGAATACGTGGAAAACTGAATGATGGCGTGTCATAAACTGTGCAAATTTACAATAGCTTTATTTATTTGTTTTAGAAAATGATTGGGGGTGAGTCGAAACATGTCAACAGTCGAAATAAGCATATTTTTACTGGTTTTAAAGTTTTAATTTACACCTTTTAGGATTTGAAATTAATACATAAATAATCAATCAGCTAAATTTTGCCCCCCCCCCCACACACACGTGAAATCTCCCCTTTTTCCATTTGTTCCTATAGCAAGGAAAATCTAAAAATAGTATTACCACTTTTTAAGTTTTCGACATCTATTTACTATGAATTAATAATAAAATCATCCAATTTATTAATTAGATTACTTTCAAAATTTTCGGAAAAAAGCAAGGGCAAAAAAAGAAAATATATGTATATCCCCGACTCTTAACACCCCCCCCCCCCTCCCACCACCCGCGAATTAAAAAAAATGAAATTGACAGTGTTATGCTAATTAGAATGTTGTATAAACGCTGACAATTTTGGGTCAGTGCGAAAATTAGATTGACTTTACCCGATTACTCATTTTGGACTAATACTGGCAATATCCAATGTCCAACTTCAAACTGCTGGTTCTCTCAAAGTCGCAATAAATCTCTTAGGATATCATTTTAGAAGGTTCATTCTACATTTTGTACAATAAAAGTCCAAGGAACTTGGAAGGACTTTTTTGTATATCACTTTTTATGTACGAAAATTCCTTAAAACTATATATTTTTTTAAAAAATTCCTCTTTTTTTAATTTTTGAGATTTTTGCAATCAAAAAATCAAATCACAAAATAATTAAATCACAAAAATAATTTAATGTTTTTTCAGAGAAGTGCAAAGACAAAAAACGATAAACTATCTGAAAAGGTCTTAGGGTGTGAATGCAGCGAATTTACCTGAAATTCAAGCAACAGCAGAAAACGCTCAAAACTCCTAACTTCACATAAGCAATGCGAATTCATGTGAGCTTATAAAACCAAAATATTAAAGAATATAAATCTTCCGATATTTCTAAATACTGTGGAATTTATTCCATTTTGAAATACGAAACTTCGATTTTCTGATTTTGGGCCACATAATCACGATTTGGGATCACTGCGCGCCGTCGCTTTCATAATTTACAACAGTGATTGTTATTTTTTCCAAATTGATTAAAGCATTTTTTAATTTTTTACAAATGCTCCTATAAAATAAGAATCTTATTGCTTTAGTAAAATTAATTCCAAGAAAAAAGTTTTCTAGCAGTCATAGTTATGACAAAAAGTACAATAAATGAATAGCTTTACTGAATCCACACATGGCAACAAGACATATCTTTCAACAGACAATCGAAAAAATATTTTACTTCACCTTAAAATATCCCCCCCCCCCCCACACACACACAAGAAAAGTGTGGCGGATTGTATACGAGTTGGATTGTGTTGTAAATATAGAAATGTGTATGTTAGAGGATTGAGTTTATGTCGCATATAGAGTGATGTGGTTTTAAAAATGTGGTGTGTAAATTTTACATTGTAAATATGAAAGTGAATAAATTGTTTTAGATGTTAATCATTGACTCGGAGTACACTGGAACTGAATTATTGAAAGAGAAAACATTACAGTACAAGGGGATAGTCCCCATCCAGATGAGTAATAATTACCATAGGACATGGGGTTGCAAACCACTTATTCAGTCACAAATACAGGGTGTTTCACCCTAACTGCAGTCGGTCATAATTTTGCGAAAAATAAAAATATTGCAATAAAA
Source organism: Maratus speciosus (assembly GCA_963932465.1). NCBI lineage: Eukaryota > Metazoa > Arthropoda > Arachnida > Araneae > Salticidae > Maratus > Maratus speciosus. Next base: position 312,830,123 of record OZ010789.1, read on the forward strand.
ATGTAACTGTATGTACCTTATTTTGTATGAAATGTGATAACATCACAAAAAAAGTGATAGAAGTTTACATTATATGCACCAGCAGTATGCATTTTCCACATTTGGGCTGTGATTATCATTTTATATGGTATCATCAATTGTCCAGTACCCTGTTTTTCCAGAACTTTTTGTGATGTTATCACATTTCATACAAAATAAGGTACATATTGTTATATTTTATTGCAATATTGTTATTTTTCACAAAATTATTACCGACTTCAGTTAGGGTGAAACATCCTGTATTTGCGACTCAGTGAGTGGATTGCGACCCCATTTTCTATGGTGATTATTACTCGTCTGGATGACTATTATCACCCCTCTTATTTTGAAAGAACAATTTAGAATCACCCTGTATATTATATGGTTACGCGGGATTCTTGCTGCACCCTTCCCATTTGCATCAGAATGCTTCATTGTGGGAAAAAAACTATCAAAATAGCGAGAACTTTTTTATTATTCTGTGTATATGTAGGAAATATTTTCATTCATATTATTGAATGATTGAGGTTACTTATAACATCCAGCTGTACTGTACCATTTACATCATACTTTCTTCTTCTTTTTTATAGGGTTGAAAATTGCTTGTGATCCAGGATTGTTGAATTTCATTTCTCATTATCAACATGGCCTTATTGTAGTCAGGAATCTTACCGTTTTCAACGATATCACAGAAAGTGGTGTGCATGAAGAGTAATATTTTATTATAAAACCGTGGAAGCAACCATTTTGTATCTTGTACAAGGAGTTCTTAAAATTTTATTAATATTTTTATTATTGTAATTTAATGTAATAAAAACTTATTTCAAGTGGTTAAGCAGTTTTAGGTCTTATTTTAGTCGTTCTAACGCCTATTTTTTTGTTTTAAATTTTAAAAAAATAATAAAAAATTTATTGAGAATATTTGGGACATGCATTTTTATAAATTTGTTTAATGTATTAATGATGTATTGTAAAACAACCACTTGTTAATGTTAATCCTATGGGACATATTTTTAAAAATATTGTTTGTATTTTAATATTTTGAAATGGTTTTTTGTATTGAATAACTGAGGTCGATCTCTACAAAACCCTATTTTAATTCTTTGATTTTGTTTGCAGGTTTTTTTTATGAGGATATTTTCTTTTCAGAATCTCTTTTGAAAATAAAAGTGTCCTCATAAAAAAAAAAAAAAACAAACCTGTAACCAAAATCAAAAAGGTAAAAAACGTTATTGTACACACTGCTTTGTAGATTGAATGACCATCCTTTTGCCAGACACATCTACCCTTTCATGGTAAATGGAGATTTTAACTTGATTTAGATATGAGTTGGAAGACAGGGAGTAGAAAATGGCTTTTTTTTCTTTGTTAGTACAGTTGTCATATGAATATATTCTAGGTGTTTATACTTCAAAAATAGAATGTATATTAATAAACATGCATGGTTAAAAAATATTATAAATTTCAAAATATGGAAACAATATGGAATATGTGGGTGCAAAAACACCCATATAGTTAATTCAAAGTTAACCAGTAGAAATTTAGATTCAGACAGTCGATCATACACTGACATTAAACAGTTTTTTCAGTTTATTTTATCACAGAAAATTGTATGTGACTGGCATTTTTGCACACTTTAATTTCTCATTCCATTTCCCATTCCATCATTATGACGGCCGATTATCAACACGAGGGATATAGGCCCTAATGGGGGGGGGTGCCCTTCGTGGGGGTCTAAGGGAACCTACCCGTATTAACGCTTGGAAATCCAAGGTTTGAAGAAAACCACAAAAACTCCGAACGATTAGGCCTAGTTCAAAGAAAGCTTTTTTGCTAACAATACAATGATTTAACATAAAAAATAAAATCTGAAAAAAATAATAAGCTGTATGATGTGATTATGCTAAATACACAGGTTTGTATTCATTTTGTGTTTCATTATTTCTCATCTTTTACCATTAAATAAGTAATTGCACATTTTGTAATAAAAGTTTAAATAAAAGATTTTAGTTTTAGAAGAATAACAAAATTAATAGAAATTTTGTACCTATATGAATATATAATATGAAATTCTTTATAAAATTCATTACTGAGATATAATCTGAGTAATGAATTTTATAAAGAATTTCATTTCAAAGAATTTGTATACATTATAAAAATCTTATGTGAAGTTATTTTCATGATTTCAGGAAGTTTATTCTAATGGAATTTCGCTGTCTTTTCAATATTACACTATTAACAAATTGGAACATTAATTAATTATTTCTGTGTTTAAAAAAATCTTATTTTAGAAAGTGTGTTAAATGTGTTAATATAGTGTTCTATTTATAGTGTTCTAAACTGTGTGTGATGCTTAATATAGTGTTCTATTTATAGTGTTCTAAATTGTGCGTGATGCTTGAAAAGTGTTCTTAATTTGGGGACAATGCGTTGTACAGTACAACACTATTGTAAGAACACATTTTAACACAACACTATTTTTAGAACACATTTTAATCACAACACTATTTACAACACTATTTTTAGAACACATTTCTGGATCGCAACACATTTCAGAACACTATCACAACACAATAAAGTGTTGTTTATAAAGTGTTCTAACTGACAACACTATAAAGTGTTCTTAATTTGAGGACAAATTGTGTTCTTAAATGCGTTTTTTTTGTGTTTATTTTTGTGTATGAGCTTTTGCAGTGTAGTTATAGAGTAACTATTGAATATAGTAATGTTGTAAGAGTTCATGTTATTGCTATGAATTTTAATTTAACTTACCATGAAATAAACTATTTTATTGTTATTTAAAGACATATATGTAGATGTCTATAAAATTGTTAAACGGGATTACTCAGATATTTGCTGAAGAACAAATCTACTTTTTGTTACTTTGTACATTTTTAACAAAAAAATCTGCATATATCTATAATTCCATAGTGTGTTCTATAATGTCTATAGTTCTTTTTTCATTTGCTGTTGCTGTTGCTGGGGCAACATTGTTTTATGTAATTCATTTCATTTAATTGCCGTTGTTTTACTGGGTCGTTTGCCCTGGATAGGGCTGGAGGTGCGGAGGGAATTTTCACCTGGTTATTCGGTCTTTGCCAATTTTGATGGCTAACAGGTGGAGGGATCCTATACCGTCGTATCTACAAATAATTTAATAGAACTATATTTCTACTGTGTGTATGTGGGCATATGTCAACTTCTCTGCATTATTTAATAAATTGACCTCTAACTTATAAATTTCGTTTAAAGAACTGTTAAAAATGTTTTAATTTTTTTATCCCGTAAGTATTATAAAGAAATGATCTAATAGATAAATTAATTACTTGCATCAAAACAATATAAAATAACAAACTTATTTTTGATAATGTGTCTTTACACCCAATAGTTACTTAAAGGGAGCCCCAGATGGAAGCTCTTTAAAAAATGCAGTTTTTAGTTTTAAAGGCTGAAGATAAGGTAAAGAGTTTTTAAGTTTAAATACCGTTAACAGCATGTTTTTATCATGATTAGACCCGGAGGTACGTTTTTTGTCTTGTGATGCTACTCCCGACCGGCCCCCTGACGAAAACTTCACGTATCTCTAAAAGATTGTTTTCATGATTTGTCAATATTGAAAGTATATATCTAAAATTCATTATAAGATATATGAATGAAAATTTTAACAGATATTGCGCATTATATTTCTAACAAATTGTATTCCGAATTTTTTATTTTGAGTGAGAATCATGAATATATACTAATTAAAGCAAAAGTTACTCGTGAAAAAACTTCATTTTTTCACTTTAAATTTTATTATAAACATTATAATTAATGATTTTGAAAATCCCGAAGAAAAATTAAAATTGCAAATTTTCAATGCATAACAGTGCAAAAATTTTGCAAATGAATTATGTAAAAAAATATCTAAAAATTTATAATTTAAATTTGTTTTAAATGTTTAAAACTTTTCAGTTTTCTTTTCACTTGCAATATGTTCATTATATAAACAGATATTTCACGCATAAATTTAATTCGAAAATAAAAGAACGAGATTTTGTGTACCGCACCCCATTAAATGATGTTTCAATTCTTCCATAGACTGAACCTTACGGGGTAATTTTCACATATACATAAATTGTACAGTCGTGGAAAAAAAGTAAACACACCATACTAACTCCTCAACCAATTATCGTAGACGAAAGTTACTGGTACCGAACGATTGGAAATAAAGTCTACTTTTAAATGATGTATATAAAATTTGCTTAGGGGGCTTAAATTTGCTTAATCTACATATTAAAACGAAACCAAACTTTATTTTTTTCAATTGCAATACCCAATTTTAACCAGATATTTCAAATCCTCGGTTAAAACTATGCCTAGACACCAAATTTCAAGTCATTTGAATGATAAGTTTTTGAATTATAAACATTCAAAATTTAGAGCTTCTAATGTTAAATTACATTTTCATATTTTTATTTATATCTCCTGAAATTATGCTCCTAATGTGCTAATTTTTTGTATAGCAATAATACTAATACACCCAAACACAAATACGTTGAATATGCAATTTTTATAATTTTATGATATGGATTATGTATTATGAAATTAATATTCTAAAAAATTATGAATTGCAACCTACAATTTTTTTTGATGGATTTAGTTTTATTAAGTCCTCCTTTATGGAAATCCAAAATTTCACAATTTTCTTCCAAGTAGTTTTCAAATTATGCTTAAAAAACGGCAAAAGGATGTTTTAAGGGGCCGTCTGTGATTGAAGTGATCAGATATTTTGAAATTTCTTCTGCTGTTGTGTAATCTAGCAGGCTTCATTGCCTGCTTGGGTGGTGCTTAAGGTGCCTTGATCAAGAAGGGGGCTCTCTCGGTTAACAATCGAGTACCGAACTTCAATTTGGATACAGCCCTTAAAATACGCTCGTTTTAAAATAATTAATTTCTCGGAAACATATCATACGAATTGCATAAAAATTTGTTTTTAGGCTAATTGAAGGGTGTAGAGTTCGTTATGCTGTCAGAATTGTGTACTGCTATTGAAAAACAAACAAAGTTATTGCTCGTTTTAAGAAGTAGATGTCCCTTAAGAAAATTATATATGCATAATTTAAAAGTAGACTTTATTTCCAATCGTTCGGCACCAGTAACTTTCTTCTACGATAATTTGGTGAGGAGTTAGTAGGGGGTGTTTACTTTTTTCTCCACGACTGTACATCCATTTCTTTTCTTTAATGTTTATATGTTTAAATGTTATGTCTGAAATTTATATATAAAGTTGTAACATTTTAAAAATAAAAAATGGTAGACCATCGTAGCTATAAGCCTTGCAGATTGGACTCTGTGTTCGGTTTGACTCTAATTTTCTCTCCTTTCCTCGTTTCCACGAATAAAATAATGATTCGACAATCAGAAGTGTACTTAATTCTGGTAACGATGATTCTTTTTTTCTGAAAATAAATGTTTATTCAATGTTTAAAAAAAGGATTCGTTCATTTAAAACTGTTCAGCTAAACAAAGCTGATTTTTTTATTACTTTTCTGACAAAATGCTTATTCGCAAATAAATGTTAGGAAATCTATTATTGAAGAATAAATTCAAAGACTGATCAATTGATGTGAAACAAAACAAAATCATTTACTTCAGAAAATATCAATTTTTTTTAAATTTAGAAATATTCTGACAAAATAGCTTCGACATAACATCATAACTTTCAATTTTTTAATAAGGAGAAATTTCTAAATACATGTATTTTCTTTGAGAAGGGCTAAGAGAATTAAACTTGAAAACTTTTTACGGACTCCATTTCAAAAGTATCAGCACTTTATACTCTGTTCTGAACTCAAAATTTTCTCAATTATTTCTTATTCCATAATATAGGGGAAAATAGTGTATTTTATTCTGAATTGTTTTGAATTCTCAAAATGAAAAAAAAACTATTCAGAAAGAAATTTAATTAATTTACATTTTGCGTAAAAAACAAACCCTATTTGAACTACTATTTGGAAAATATTTGGTAAAAAGTATCACTGTACTTCTCATATAGTCGCAAATCTCATTTGGAGATTCTTTAACCAAACTTGTAAACCAATGTTTACGCCGATAGTAGTTTGTTTCTTATTAATAGTTATCAAGAATATGACAAGTAAAACATCAGCATGGTGACGCTAATTATAAATTGCATGTAAATACTCTTCATGTTCTCTTTCGACACACTTGCTTAGAATCCAGCACTTTTGTAAATATAGCCGGCGATCGGCCAAGCTCATTTTCAAAGCTTAGCCACACCTTCTCGACAATTAGAAAGAATTTGTCAGGATATCTTTCAATATAGCATATGACAATTTTACGTGTCTGTTGCAAATTTTCTATCAGAGTTCTACCCACTATCGGAACACGAAGATTCCATCTCAAATCAATATGAAACGCAAACCAAACGGAAGAAAAAATACTGTAGTCACAAATCCGAAAATTCCACTAAGACAACCCAGCCCTATATCAAACCATGGGGAAAATTAGAACCAGCCCCACACTATGTAGTACACTTTTATATCATAAATTTTCACTTTCGTTGGACACATATATTTTTAAAACAATATGTTTATTTATGTGTGTCGTTGGTCAATAAACGGTGTTCCGTACTTGTAATCTCATTGTAGCATCGCCCTTGGCGATGGAACACCACTCCCGCATCTGTGCCAATTGGCATCTATTGTTGTAACCCTCTTTTATGCAATCTAGTTCATGTATTTATTGCGTAGTTATTTTTTTTTTTTGAAGAAAAAACAATCTCAAAATGATAACAAGCCGTTCTCTCAACTTTGTAGAAAATTTCAAATTCAAAATTGGCAACTAGCCATATTCTTTTTCTATCTTTGAAAAATAAAACTTTGTTTTTGTTAGTGAAATACAGTCTGCTTAATTTTCTTAGTACACCTCCGTATATAATGGTCCGTCGACCCGGAGGTTAAACCAGCGTAGTTAGAATTTACTATATTGTCAACAAGACATTTAAACAAAACAAAAAAATGTCCGACTCGGACATAACAGCGCTCAATAGAAGACGTGTAAACATAAAGGCTCAAGTTACAAAGATTTTCAATGCTACAGATGGCAAGACTCTTTGTGTTTCAGAACTAAAAGCTCAACTAGAGCTGCTCCGAAAAACCGAGAACAAATTTGAGTTGATTAAAGAGGAATACTACAAAATTGTAGATGAAGAAAAGATCAGTGAAGTAGAAGAGCAGATTTCACAGATGGATGAAGATATTCAAAAACTAGAGGTAAGCTTACAATCCTCTATTAATAAACAGTATGAAGAAAAAAATGCTAAAATTAACATTTCTGAGTTTAAACTGTCTAATAATAGTAGTGATATTACGAAAGGAAGCTGCTTAAAGCTCCCTAAAATCCCTCTGCCAACTTTCAGTGGCAAGTATGAAGAATGGTCAGTATTTAAAACGACCTTTAAATAATCATTGATAATCCCGCTTTAAAGGATAATGAAAAATTGTTTTATCTCCGCGGTGCGTTAACGGGTGAGGCCAGAACGTTACAAACCGCTGATGATACTTTCACTTCCCTCTTCAACGCATTAGAACAAAGATATGAAAACAAAAGAATTATAGTAGACTGTCATATAAAAAATATTTTGAATATATATTCAATGAAACATGAATCGGCTAAAGATCTCCGTAATTTATTAGACATTTATTAGAATTTAAGGGCTCTAAAAGTCTTAAATTTTGAAAGAGACACATTTTCAAACGCAATTTTGCTAAATATTGTACTAGATAAGCTTGACCGCGAATCTCGGAAACAATACGAGTTAACATTAAAGGACAATGAAGTTCCCAATTTCGGCCAATTTTTGGAATTTTTGGAACGTAGACATCAAATTTTAAGCAGCATTCATTCTAGCATCGCTACAAAATCCACTAATAAAGCATTACTCGTTAAAACGAATAAACCGCAAAATAAATTGTGTATTATATGTAAAACCGAAGCTCACCCACTTTATCACTGTGATAAATATAAAAACATGAAGTTAATTGACCGAATAAATATCGTTAAGAAAAACAAACTTACTTTAACTGTTTGGGATGGCATTTATTTAGCAAATGTAATTCAAAACCCACTTGTTTTGCTTGCAGATCGAAACATCACACCTTACTCCATAATTACTCTTCACCAGACACTAAAATTGACTTTCAACAAACAATAAACAATCCATTATCGGAAGAATCAAGGAATAGAAATCCTCTTTCAGAGGCGCAAAACGAAACTGCAATCCATTCATTTTTTTCGCACGGCAGTAAATCAGTCTTGATAAATACAGCCATAATTTATTTGCAAGATAATAATGGCATAAATCGACCATTCAGAGCTATTTTAGATTCAGTCTTGGAAAGTAATTTTATCAGTTTCGATGCAGTTAAATCACTGGGATTGAAAAAGGAATCAATAAACATTCCGATTAGCGGGATAAATAATTCTCTCATATGTCTGAAGTCAAAGGTCAATACATGTTTATCTAATAAATCTGGCAAATTTCAACGAGCTGTTGAATTATTACTAATTCCAAAAATAACAGATGTTATGCCAGCAAGGAAATTAAACATACAACATTTAATCCCATCTAAAATATACTTAGCTGATTCACAGTTCTATATTCCAAACAAAATCGAAGTAATTTTGGGTGCTGGATATATTTTTTATTTCCTCCTTCCGGAAAAAATAAATTTAGGCAATAATTTAACGTTACAGTCCAACATTTTCGGTTATCTTGTTTCAGGAATCATTTTCGATACGGAAATAAACAATACTGAAAGATATTGCTTCCTAACAAAGTATTTAGAAAATTTAAACAATACACTAAAGAGTTTTTGGGAGATCGAGGAAGTAAATGACGTGCAACCCTGTATAAGTGCAGAATTGGCTTACTGTAATTATCATTTTGATAAGACACAATTTAGAAATTCTAGTGGCAAATTTGTTGTAGAAATGCCTTTCAAACCAGAACTCTCTGAAACCTATTTAGGCAGTTCCAAACGCATTGCATCAAAAACATTAAACTATCTTTGGCAACGTCTAGATCGCGATCCCACAATGAGAAATTTATACACAGCATTTCTTAACGAATACAAGCAGCTGAATCATATGCATGAAATAATAGAAGCTAATGATTTCGATCAAGGATATTACCTTCCCCATTACGGAGTTTTAAGACCGTCGAGTGCCGCAACGAAACTGCGCGCTGTTTTCGACGCTAGTGCCAAAACAACGAATGGAAATTCCCTTAATGATTTATTATGTAAGGGCGGAGTGCTGCAAGACGATCTCTTTTCTATTTTAATAAGATTTAGGAAACATATTTACGCATTCACTACAGACATCAAGCAGATGTTTAGAATGATAGAAATAAATCCCTCTCAATCCCTCTGAATTTTTGAAAATTCTGTGGAAGGAAAACAAGGCTTCTCCCATGCAAACTTTCCAACTTTCTACGGTTACATATGGGACAACATGCGCCCAATTTTTAGCGACTAAAGTGTTACAACAACTCGCCTTGGATGAACATCAAGATTTTCCCTTAGCTTCAAAAATTCTCTTGCAAGATTTTTATATGGATGATTGCCTATCGGGATCCTCCAACTTAGAGGAATTTAATTTAGTTAAAGGTGAATTAACCCAGCTTCTCTTAAAAGGGGGCATGCAACTACACAAGTGGTGCACTAATATAGCTCGATCTAGTGACAATCAATTATTTCCCTTTGATAGGAATTCCGAACAAATAACAGTTAAAACGCTCGGGATGTTATGGAACAGTACCAGTGATGCATTTACATAAAAGGTCAACATCAGCGCTGTCAACAATTTTACAAAAAGAACAGTCCTTTCGCAAATTGCTCGAATTTATGATCCTCTTGGCCTCCTAGGGCCAGTAATTACCAAGGCAAAAATATTTATGCAGCAATTGTGGCTACTTAAATTAGAGTGGAATGAAGCTTTACCTACGCATATCTCCAAACAATGGGAAAATTTCCTGGCTTCTTTACCACATTTAGAATCTATTCAGGTACCAAGGTGCATTACAACGGAGCACGTCAATTCAGTGGTATTGAATGGATTCTCAGACACTTCATCAAAGGCTTACGGTGCAGTCTTGTACGTTCAAACGTCTAACTCTAGTGAAACTGTTACTCATCTTCTTTGCAGCAAAAGTCGTGTAGCACCAACAAAGATAATGACTGTGCCTCGTCTGGAATTATCTGCGTGTTTGCTTCTAGCTAAACTAACCTGCAAGGTCTTAGACTGTTTAAAGCTTCAGATCGATGATGTTCGATTGTTTTCAGGTTCTACTATAGCGTTATCCTGGATAGAAACTGCTCCAAATCTATTAAAGACATTTGTAGGCAACTGCGTTATGGAAATCAAAGAGCTTTCAAAGAGCTTTCATTGGTTTCATATCCCTTCTCAACACAACCCTGCTGATTTAACAAGTAGAGGACTGGATGTGAGAAACCTTGCCTCCAGTGAGCTGTGGTGGAGGGGTCCTCCTCTTAGTGTTCTTAATAACTGTTTAACAGAAACTTTTCCAAACATTAACTTTGAAAATGAACATTATTCCCAAGAACTCAAGACTGTGCGCAATATAACCATGTATATTAATTCTAATGATGTTTTTGATGATTTAATTAGTCTTACCAAAGATTTTCAGAAATTAATTAGAGTAGTAGCTTATATTTATAGGTCTTCTTCAGCTTGTAAAAGACAAGGAATTACAACAGGCCCCTTGTCAATTGAAGAGCTGGAGAGAGCAGAAATGTGCATTATTAAAATTGCGCGGGTAAGCTATTTCTCTAGTGAAATTTCTGCTCTGAAAAAGGGAAATATAGTAGATAACTCAAGTAAGTTAAAATTCTTGAGTCCATTCTTAGATAATAACAACATTTTAAGGGTAGGAGGTAGACTCAAGAAATCGAATTTAAACTTCGATCAAAAACACCCAATGGTTTTACCAGAAAACTGCCGTTTAACTAAATTGATATTTAAATCTTATCACAAGAGAAATTTTCATGTCGGACCTCAAGCTCTGCTGAATACTGGGCGTGAAAAATATTGGCCACTTGGCCGCAGGAATATTGCGCGTAAGGTTGTACATGAATGTGTACGATGCTTTAAATTTAAGCCCATACTGGCTAACCAATTGATTGGGGTGATCTTCCTCCCGAAAGAATAGTACCTAACCCCCCATTTTCAAATGTAGGTTTAGATCTTTGTGGTCCCTTCGAAGTCAAATATAAGGGCCAAAGAAAGGGCATTTTTCAAAAAATCTACGTCGTTATATTTGTGTGTATGGTCACTAAGGGCGTACTTTTAGAATTTGTCTCCGACTTAACGTCTGAAGCTATAATAGCAACGTTAAAGAGATTCTTCTCGCGTCGCGGTAAAAGTTCGGTAATTTTTAGCGACAATGCTACTAATTTTGTCGGGGCTTCAGCAGAATTGAAGCGTTTGCACAAACTTGTAATAAGTAATGAAGTTTCAAAATTTTTGACCTCAGAGGCATTAATTGGAAATTTTCCCCTCCTAGAGCGCCCAACTTTGGTGGCCTTTGGGAGGCAGGAGTTAAGGCCTTCAAATACCATTTCAAAAGGGTAGTGGGCTCAACTAGCCTTACTCTAGAGGAATTTCTAACGGTAATTACTCAGATCGAAGCAATACTAAATTCGCGACCACTTTCTCCGTTATCTACGGATGCAAACAATCTTCAAGTTCTGACCCCAGGCCACTTTCTGATAGGAAAACCGTTTAATTCAATTCCCGAATTTAATTTGCTTGAAGTAAAGGAAAATTTGCTAAGATGGCAAAGAGTTCAAAAAATTGTCCAAGTTATCTGGAGGCGCTGGCAGAGTAATTACTTAAATAATCTTCAACAAAGAAATAAATGGCTATTTAAAAGGCCAAATATTCTGCCAGGCATGTTAGTTTTGATTAAGGATTCCCAACTCCCCCTTTGCACCTGGTCTCTAGGTCGCATTACAAAGGTATTCCCAGGTGCAGATGAAATGGCTAGGGTTGCGGAATTACGCACCGCTAAAGGCATATTTAAATGGCCTATAACTAAATTAAGTGTTTTACCAATTAGTGATAATTTGTCAAAAAAGTGAACTTTAATTTAATTTTCTTATGTATTAGTGCTTGTATGATTCTCATAACTTGTACTATTATGTATCTCTTTATTACTCATGTTGCATTTGTATTTTGAAATATGATATTTCAACGCCGGGCGGGATGTTCCGTACGTGTAATCTCATTGTAGCATCGCCCTTGGCGACGGAACACCACTCCCGTATCTGTGCCAATTGGCATCTACTCTTGTAACCCTTTTTTATGCAACCTAGTTCATGTATTTATTGCGTAGTTATCTTTTTGAAGAAAAAACAATCTCAAAATGGCAACAAGCCATTCTTTGAAATTCAAAATTGGCAACTAGCCATATTCTTTTTCTATCTTTGAAAAATAAAACTTTGTTTTTGTTAGTGAAATACAGTCTGCTTAATTTTCTTAGTACACCTCCGTACAAACACTTTATCTAACATTTGGCCGCGCTTTGTTCCTTTACCTCTCAAACATTCTTATTTAATTTTATCAGGATTCCTCGAATTTCCCTGGAACAAAACTGCATAGGGTGAACCAAAAGTCTTGCCCTGATTATAAATATTTATTCTGCTCAAACTATCATAATTAGACATATGTTTGTTTGGATACATTGTAAGTACTGTTATAAGACCACGTACCTCAGTAAATTTAAACTTGTGCATCATTGGTAGCTTGGGGAATGTCTAAGAGGTATTCTAGTTCCTGCCGAGTGTTATTTAACATGTCTTCTGTTACAGTGCACACAGCAGCTTTTATTCTAGTCTTCAGTTCTTCGATGTCAGCAATTGGTGTGGCAAAGAGCACCCAAAGCCCCCAAAGAAAAAATCCAGAGGATTAATATCTGGAGAGCCGGAGTGTGGGGTGTTGGTCCATCAATTTCAATCCACTGATCCGGAAATTTTTCGTTCTATTGCAGAATAAATTTCAAAAACTGACCTATCCAATGATAGAAGTTACATTATTCTACAAACGGTTAATTTGTAATGATTTATTATAACCAAGGCAAGACTTTTGTTTCATCCTGTGTTACAACAGAGTAAAAATTTAATGAATGAGCAATTCTTTTTTATAGATTATAAATACGTTTTAAACGTCCATGATATATATATATATACATGTACAGGGTGGTCATAAAAAAACTTTGCCGATATATGGAACTCTAGCGGCCGGTCTGTTTAACCGATCGAAATGAGATTTCAGATACAGAGGTATGAGCTCGGGATTCTGTGAACGGCATCAAATTGGCGCTCACGGTTACGGTTATAATTACAGAAACTCGAAATATTCGAATGGCAAAGCCCATTTTTTTCCGTCGCAAAATGCTCAGGACATGCGAAAACCCTAAATAGCGCTGGAACGGTACGTGTATCGCAATAAACGTACGTGTTATGCACGCACAAGAAACAGCTCTCCGAACGGCAAAAAAAAAAAAAAAAAAAAAAAAAAAAAAAAAAAAAAAAAAAAAAAAAAAAACGATCGGGGTGCACGGAGAAATTTGCATATGACAGAGGCAATACACTAATCACAGAACGTCGCTCGTCAGATAGTCTGCATAGAAAACTGATTCTTGCCTAACTTGATTCTTTTCGTATGCGCTGAGCATTTTGCGACGAAAAAAAAAGGCGTTGCCATTCGAAAATTTCGAGTTTCTGTACCTATATCCGTAACCGTGAGCGCCAATTTGTCGCCGTTCACAGAATCCCGAGCTCATACCTCTAATAACTATATCTGAAATCTCATCTGGATCGGTTAAACGGATCGGCCGCTAGAGTTCCATACAACAGCAAAGTTTTTTTTATGACCAACCTGTATATGTAAATACGTTAATTAAAAAAGCACAGCTTCAATATTTTAACATCTTCAATATTTTATTTTCAACACATTAAATTAATAATTCGAGAAAAATTTTTTGGAAGATGTTATAAAAGGAAGATTTTTAATATCCTAATCAGGCTTACTTTCACAAAACATACTTCTTTTGTTATTGTTTTAAACGAAAGAGAAATTGATTTTAACGTATTTCTCGTTTTCATCGAAATTCCAGTACATGACAGGGAAAATATTTTGAAACCTTATATTTTTAAATCCATAGAGAAATTATTCTTTCATTTAATATGGTAGATTTAAAATTTTTGAAATTCGACTTGAGAAATGGAAAATGCGTTTTAACTTCAGCCTTATTTCTCTTCAGGGATTGCTGAGAAAATTGAATAGTAATGTAAATATCATCAGGATTCAAACTCTGGCAAAAGCAAAATTTTAGTTACTTTTTTCTTTTTACTTTTACATTGCTTACAATAAATCTTTTCCGATTTACTTCTGACTTAGTTTGCTTTATTCCATGAAATAATTTCAAATTATCAGGAGCATTACAAGGAAGTAATTTAAAAACACGATTTATTTCAATTTTAGTTCCTGTTTGATAACTATGTTTTATGAGTTTATAATTACCATCAGATATTTTACTAATAACACAAACCTGCTATGGCTGTGTTTTAATAATATGATAATAATAATATATTTTTAGGGTTCCGTACTTAAAAAGTAAAAACGGAACCATTATAAGATCACTTCTGTGTCTGCCCGTCCGTCTGTCACAGCCATTTTACACGTAAACTATGGAACGTGAAAAATTCAAATTTGGGGAAGTAATAAAGATCATTGACCCACATATTTCCAGATTAATAAACATTCATAAATATATTTAGTAAAAAAGTAGAGGGGCTAATTATGCTACTTGGAAAAAAATCTTTTCTTTGTATAGCATGTGGGGTATCCTGTGAAAGCTTGTGTAATGCTAAACTAAAAAATACATTCCTTTTAATTTTAGGTATTATATTTTCAAAGATATTGATGAAAATGTAGCGCAAAAATATGCCCCCCCCCCCGTCTAATTCCAAATCTACTGAAACTAAAATTATGAAAAAATTAGAGGTAGTAGACGTCAATATAAACCTTGTCGGAAAATTATAGCGATTATTCTAGGTCACATAGTTTTTGAGTAATTAGCATTTTTCTGTTATAGACAAATTTCGATTTTCGGGCGTTCAGAAAAATTGTTGAGCATCGCTGAATATAACTATCGTTGCAGAGGAATAAAAGAATTGTTGATAATGATTTTCGAAAAAAATCATCGGTAATGAGCCGAGATATTAACCCTTAAAGGTACGGTCAGTTTGGACATACACAAGGACTGGGGCGGCGTACTCTATGCCTAGTGTTAACAACTTTTAATGATATATATGTGTAATGTAATGTCCAGTAACGGTATAAATGCAATAAACGTCAAATTGTTAAAAAAAATACTAATTAAGGGGTCTCAGGACTCTAAAAAGAGGAAAAAATGAAAAAAAAATACCATTTTCAACATTTAATGTCTTAAAATGAATATGATTTTAAAACAAAATTTTAACTGGGATGAAAGATATAAGTATGTTCTTTCGTTTCACGTATTAAAAAATTGCAAGATACAGAATTAGTATTTATAGGGGGCTCGAAACTGATAGACATTTGTCAAACAAAAAATTGGCATAAAAGTTTACGTGCAGGATTACAAAATAAATATTGCAACTAGAATGAAAATTTTGTGCTTACTTATACTTCAGATTGTAATAATTTCCCTGAACTTAAATAAATTTTTATTTAAAGCATTTTTATATTTTTAATGCAATTTTGCATTTAGCTAATACAAAATTTTGAAAATTTCAACAGTAAATTCACCTAAAAAAATATTTTTTGAACAATAAAAAGTAAATTTTAGGTTCAGTTTATACAGACTGACATGAAATATATGTTTTGAAAATTTCATGAAAAAATATTCAGAAGTTTTTGAGGTATCCTGAGCGTTATGCCCGAAAAACGCCATTTGGAAAATAATTACTTTAATTTTCGGAAACGCCGCTTCAGCTATTGAGCGGGTATAATTCTAAAAGCCAAAACTTTTGTTCTAATGAGAATTTCAAGGAAAAATTTATATCAAAATATTCAGAAAAGATAGGAGTTTAACATTTAAAAAAATTAAAATTTCTTAAATTTTGAAGCTTTAAGAGTCCTGCGACCACTTAATCCTTTCCGGCACGGAGTAATTCTATCTATAAACTTGTGAAATAATGAACTGACACCAGAATTTATAAACGAATTTATTAGAAAATGCGAACTTGCTTATTTTCACATACATGATAAAAGGAAAATTTTAATTAAATATTCTTGGTGCAGTTTGTCTGTTTTATGTCCTTTTTTTAAGGGCATCGCACTCGAAAGGTTTAATTAGAATGAATCGCCTAAATACTGTGGGATTCGCGATAGCTTGCATTGATTGTATCTCTCAATACGCCTCGAGTGCCTTTAAGAGTTAATTAAACACCTATCTGGAAAAACGCGGCATTGACCAAGGCGGCGTTGCAACTTTGAGACCTCAATTCGAAGCGCGCTTAGCACAATGCCAAATTTAAACTTTGAACAAAGGTTTTGTTTTAGCTACACTGTAGAAATAAAGGTTATTGATGAAAGCTAAAAGGGCTACGCTGAATTTAGTTTCATGAAATGCCAAATGCAGTTTAACTATGCACTGCTTTTAGTGTCAGTACCGAATTAAGTTTATCATAAACCGATTACGATAATATTAAAAAAAGAGTTATACGAATAGCTATATTTGTTATTATATATGTTCCATATCTCTTTGATTTTTCTCGGTATACCCGATTACACTTTTCTAATATATACAGCTATAACCCCACCCTACATTGTATAGTTTTTTACAAAGTCTTAGTATTCTTTTAGCAACTTTTTTTTTTTCTAATCATACAATTACAAATTCATATATTTATTCTACGGAACCCTCTGTACGCGAGTAATGCTCGCACTTGACCGTTTATTTAATAATTGATTTTTACGCATTTTTCAGCGCTGAATCAGAAAATGACCTACATTTGTAACCATTACGTTAGGAATTTTTGAAAATTGCAAACTTCAAAATTAAAAAGTGTAAAAATAGCGAAAATCAGATATTAAAAAAATAGAAAAGATGGTTAAGTTTTTTAACATTTGATAATTTATTTTTATGCATTTTTTAGCACTGAATCCGAAAATGACCTTCTTTATAAAGCATCATGTCAGGGTTTTTTGCAAATCATAAATTTCAATGTTAAAAAGTAAAAAATAGAGAAAATCTGATACTATAAAATAGATGTAATGTTTGTGGTTTTTAAATTTGGATAATTGATTTTTATATAATTATTAGAACTCAATCTGAAAATGGCCTTCATTTTTAATCATCGCGCAAACACAATAGCACAAAAAAGTAAAAAAAAAATAATAATAGCGAAAATCTCATGGAATAAAATAAATGTAAACCTTTTTTTTTAATTTAATTTAATTTAATTTAATTTAATTTAATTCAATAATTTATTCAATATTTTAGCTTATACTGGGAATTCTTTACAGTTAAACAGCTCAGGAGTCCAATGAGGAGGAGCGGTGGGCGATTTTAACTTTTACTGTTTTAATGTTGGATATTACGATTTCAAAAAGTCCCGCCGTGATTGTTGAAAATTAAGGTTATTTTCGGAATCAGCTGTACAAAATAAATAAATCAATTATCGAAAGTTAAATACACAACAATCACGTCTATTTTATAATATCATATTTTCGCTACTTTTTGACTTTTTGACTTTGAAATTTACGATTTGTAAAAAAATCCTTACATGATGGTTAAAAAATGAAGGTCATTTTCGGATTCAGCGCTACAAAATAAGTAAGAATCAATTATCAAAAGATAAAAGACACAATCCAAATCTTACTTGGGCATCTCGTTGTAAAGACAGTTAATGACCGAAGGTAAATAGCAATGTATTGACGATGTTTCAGCAGCAAGCCAAATACAAAAAAATTATTTACAAAGAACTAAAAACATAAACGTTGTCTTCTTTAACGAAACTAATTGTTTCTAAGAATGATCTTAGTTAATAATAAACGGTCAAGTGCGAGTATTACTCGCGCACAGAGGGTTCCGTAGAACAAATATATGAATTGGTAATTGTATTATTTAAAAAAACTTTGCTAAAAGAATACTAAGACTTTGTAAAAAACTATACAACGTAGGGTTAGGTATAATTGTATATACTAGAAAAATGTAAATAGATATACCATGAAAGTTCAAAGAGATACGGAACCTAAATAATATAAAATATAGCTATTATGTATAACTCATTTTTTAATCTTATCTGTCTAATCTGTTTATGATGAACTTAATTCGGTACTGACAATAAAGGCAGTGCATATTTAAACTTCAATTGGTATTTCATAAAACTAAATTCAGCGTAGTAATAACCTTTATTTCTACAATGTAGCTAAAACAAAACCTTTGTTCAAAATTGAAATTTGCATTATGCTAAGCTCGCTTCGAAAGGAGGTCACAGAGTTGCAACGTCACCATGATCCGTGCCGCGTTTTCCCGGATAGGTTTTTAATTAACTTTTAAAGTCACTCGAGGCGCACTGAGAGATTCACTCAATGCAAACTATTCGCGAATCACATAATGTTTATTTGATTCATTCTAATTAAGTGTTAAATCTTCAAAATTTTAGAAATTTTAATTTTTTTAATTCCTATCTTTTCTTACATTTTGATATAATTGTTTCCTTGAAATTCCCATCAGAACAGAAGTTATGGCTTTTAGAATTTTACCCGCTCACTAACTGAAGCGGCGTTTCCAAAACTTTAAAGTAAATTTTCTCCAAATGATATTTTGGGGGATAACGTGCAGGATACCTCAAAAACTTATGAATATTTTTTCATGAAATTTTCAAAACATATATTTTTGTATAAACTGACCTAAAATTTCCTTTTTATTGTTCAAAAAGACATTTTTTTTATCTGATTATACAGATGAAACTTTCAAGATTTTCTAATTAGCTAAATACAACTTTGCATTAAAAATATAAAAATTCTTTAAATGCAAATTTATTTACATTTAGGCTAATTATTACAATTTGAAGCATACGTAGGCATCAAAATTGTTATTCTAGTTGCAATATTTATTTTGTAATCCTGCGCGTAAGCTGTTATGCCAATTTTCTGCTCGACAAATGTCTAACAGTTTCGAATCCCCTATAGGTATGAAAGAAAATATTTATATCTTTCATCCCAATAAAAATTATGTTTTAAAATCATACATTTTAAGACATTAAACGTTGGAAATGGTCTTTTTTTTTCATTTTTTCCAATTTTAAGCTTTTTGAGATCACTTAAATTGGTCTGTTTATAACAATTTGACGTTTATTGCTTTTATACTGCTACTTAGCATTACATTACACATATACATCATTAAAAGTTGTTAACTAGAAATGGAGTACGTCGCCGTTTTCATTATGTAAGCCCAAACTGTCCGCATCTTTAAGGGTTAATATCTCGGCTAATTACTGACAATTTTTTTTTCGAAAATAATTATCAGCAATTCTTTTATACTTCTACTACGATAGGTACCTGCAGCGCTTCTCAAGACTTTCGCTGAATGCCCGTAAATCGAAATTTGTGTGTAACGGAAAAATGCGATTTTCTCAAAAAGTATGTCAACTAGGGTAATCGCTATAATTTTCCTTCAAGGTTTAAATTAAGGACCAATTTTTTCATAATTTTAGTTTCAGTAGATTTGGAATTAGATAGGCGGGAACATATTTTTGCGTACATTTTCAACGATATCTTTGAAAATATAACACCTAAAATTAAAAGGAATGTATTTTTGAGTTCAGCGTTACGAAAGCTTTCAAATGATATCCCACACGATATACAAAGAGAATATTTTTTTTTCAAGTAGCTTAATTAGGCCCACTACATTTTTACTAATATTTATGAATGTTTAATAATCTGAAAATATGTGGGTCAATAGTCTTTATTACTTCCCCGAATTTGAACTTTCCACGTTCCATAAGTTTAAGAGTAAATTGGCTGTGACAGACAGACACAGGAGTGATCTTATAATGGTTCCGTTTTTACTTCTTAAGTACGGACTCTAAAAAAATCACCAACGTTATTCCGTTTAGGAGATTCATTTTTTAAACTTAAGAATTAAGCTATTTTATTTAAACAGTATTTTTTTTTTTTTTTTTTTTTTTTTTTTTTTTTTTTTTTTTTTTTTTTGTAAAATGTGTTAAACGTCATTTTATAAGATTCGTTTACATATGTCAGAATAATAAATGGCTTCGTAAGCCAAGGATCTGGGTTCGATTCCCGGCTTGGCTATTTTTTCGCTAAGTTTGAAATATTCAATTCGCATCATTATTGCTAATTTAAGCATCTCGATATAAAGCCAGTTAAAGACCAAAGATAAATGACAAACTATTGGTGATCTTTCAACTGAACGTCAAATACACAAAAATATTTACAAAGATCTAAAATCATACACGCTGAATTCTTTAACGAAACTATTTTTTTCCAAGAATCATCTTAATTTAAATAAAATCAACATTATATCGTTTACGAGATTCTTTTTTTTAAACTAAAGTATTAAGCCATTTTATTTAAACAGTAATTTTTTTTTTTTTTTTTTTTTTTTTTTTTTTTTTGTAAAATGAGTTAAACTTCTTTTTATAAAATTCATTTACATATGTCAGAATAATAAATGTTCACAGCTTGCTTCATATGTGGAACAATATAAATAACGTAAATTAACATTTTATAAAATAAAACAGAGTTTTTTCATATTCAAATAAAAAAACTCGTAGATTATTTATCTAAACATAGAAAATGTGAAATAATTTTGAATGGTTTTCTATTTCTTAATAACAAAATTAATGTTTTCTTTATTGTCTGTTTATAAAAGGAGGAAATTAATTTTTGTATTTTAATATTTTAATGAAATCTTAATTACAAAATAAGTAAAAAACAAAAAGTAAATATTTAAAGAGCTAATCTTTCGTTAAATAATTTTAATTAAGAAAAAATTTTAATTAAAAATTTGCGATAAGCGAAACAAGCTTAAGTGTTTCTCTTTCTTGCTTTAATTGTATTTGAATTTTGAACCTTTTAATGCAAAATCGATCACGATATTTTCATTTCAATTGTTGTTTACTAGGGTGGAGTGAAAAAACCGGAAATCCAAAAATCAAAATGTAACACCACGCAAAAGTTGTGTATGCTCTTCAGTAATAAAACTGCACAGTTTTTTCGAAATCAAGTTTTATCTTCCGGTGCCCCCGGTCCTCCGAATTTTTGTGAAATTCGTCAAAAATGCCTTGTACAACTTATAAATGCAAATAAACATGAAGTTGGAAATTAAAAATATCATACCGCGGAAAAGTTGCTTATGGTACGTTGCAATACGCCTGCACAGTTTTTTCGAAATCACGAAATATCTTACAGGGCCCCGGTCATCCAAAATTAAGCCATATTTTACTCTCCAGGCAAAATTAAATACCATATTTTCATTAAATTTTTCATCCACAATTCTATTAACTAAAATTAGAACTACACTCTAAGACTAAGAAGGGAACCACTTTTGGTGCTGTTCGCACCTAGCATCGATACCTATTGAATTTTGTAGCTCTATACATAAAAGTTAGAGAACCTATAATATTTCTCTGTTAAAATCATATTTTATATACTTTTTTATACTTTTAATTTTTTATTATTACATTTTCATTTGTTTATTTCACGCCAAAAGTGAGTTAAGTCGCCAAATATGGCGCTACAATTTTTTCGTCCGCTTCATCGAAAAAGTAAATATACAGTACATATTACTCGAATGATATCAGATTGTGATTTTTTTAATAACTAGGGGGCTCGGCCCCCTACGAGCTACGCTCGCCAACCCCCGCCCAGACACCGCAGACTCTAAATGCACGCTAATTTGATCGGCTTTAAAAAGATTTCGAAAGATTGAATTATAATGTAAAAAACAGTGGCGATTTCCCTATAAACGAATTTCTATTCATTTGTCTTTGGTTGGGGAATTTTAACGCCAAATCCGCTGCGGTACTGCTTGATTATCTTTTCGACCAATTTCGCCAAATTATATAAATCGCCAAACCACTCGCCAAATTATACAAATTGACATATTTTTTTATTTTAAATAACAATAGAACAAATAAATTCGTACAACATTAATAAAAATACAAATAAAACATCGAATAAAAATAACTTGGTGACGTAGATACGTGCAACATCATTTCAAAATAAGCTAATATAAAAGGAATTAAGTAAACAGAGTCTTTGTCTCCTGGTATTTTTTAACAAAGCGAAAAGAAAGTTCTTTTAAATGAGACATTTTAAATTAATCGTTTTTAATCTAACGTAATTTTTACCAAGCTATTTTTTTCTCTTTTAAATATTCACGTGAAGATACTTTTGTTAGAAATGAAATATTATTTGCGTTTTCCTAACAAAAATAGTTGAAAAGATCCTCTCAAAATATTAAATAAATGTCTAGCGCAATTTCTAAATTTAAACTTTTTTGCAATATTATTTTGTGTTCATTTTATGTAATAACTATAATGTGACGTAAATATGACGTAATTTCTCCTACGACTTCTAACGCATGTTAATGAACTTATTATTTTACAATATCCTTTCTCTTTTAAAATTCACGTGTGTACTTTCTATGACATAATTTTTAATAAATTCCTGCTTTTTATACGTAATTATTTAATTTTAATTTGAAAGTTTTTTTCCTGTTTATGATAGTCACGGGTAAATACATTTTTAATTTGAAGCAAATATTATTGCTTGCGCTTTTTATACAGTTGGCAACAGTTTAAATTAGTACAATTTTCTGAAATCTGTAAAATATATCTCTAGAAATGCTGAAAATTTGAATTTAAAATAGAAATAAAACCTGAAAAAATGAGTCAAAATAAAAAAGTCAATGCAATCTGCACTCCGGCAAATTCTAACGCATAAAATGATCTAAAAATGATTACACTGCCATGTATAGTTTTTGCTGCTATAAAACTTTTTTAGTGGAACGATTTTGTCCAACTTTAGCATTAAATATCTCTTAAAATAATTCTTCGATTTGAAAACTGTCTGCATCAGCATGTTTATCAAACATTTCTGTATAAAACCACTGATTTTCATATTTTTGTATGCATTATGTTTCTTAATATTAACGAAGAAAGACCTCCGGTCACAAAAAATTCAAAACCGGCGGCGGCGGCGGCGGTGACAGCGGTAGTTACTTTTTTTTAGAATAGAGAGATTGATACCATAAGAAACAAATATTAGGTTTTGATTTTTTTTCTGTGCAGACGATAAATATATAAGTAATAAATATAATTCGACAAAAGCTTCGAAGATCATTGAAAACTATTTTTTAGTGAAATACAAAATAAGCAAACTATTTTCTTTTCAAATCGAATGGAATAAACTTTCGAATGTTTAAAATGAAATGTTGCTGAAATAAATGGTCCTTTTGTAAAGTAATCATATAGTAAATTAATATTTTTACACAATTTAGAAATATTACTGTGGCTAAATAGATCGGACATAACAATTTCTACTTATTACAGCTTTGCTTATTACATAGAATAATTCAACTACGACATTTGGTTAGGGTTGCGGAAAAGCTCTACTTATGAAAATAAACGCCAACAGCTTCTCCGCAAAAAATATTAATATAATGTTGCAATTTTTCAAAATCAAATTCGTGCGTTTTTGAAGGAATTTTCAAACTTTTTTCAACATTTTATACTTATTATTAACAAATTTTTATTTTTAAATGCTTTTCTTTAAAAAAAAAAAAAATCAATGTCCGATAAGTGGTCTCGAAAATTGCACTTTCAGTAAGTTATGCTGCTGTAAAATCAAGAAATATTATTTTAACAGAAAAATTTTATCGATTCTCAAACTTCATAATATAGGGCTTTAAAATGCACCAGGTCTCAATGCTAGGTGCGAGCAGCACCAAAAGGGGTTCCCTTGTAAGAAATACTTTCTTCATTTGACTGCAATATTCCTGGCAGCATTGCTACCGGTGTATATCCGAGAATTGCAGAATCTTACATCTCCTTTTTTATTCCTCTCTAGGACAGAAAATTTCCGTAATCTGAATAAAGGATTTTTTAGCTCACAGGGTATCAAAGCCTGAGAGCTAATGTGCCCGCCCGTTCGGTATGTATGTACGTATGTATGTATGTATGTATGTGTATGTACGTAACGCGATAACTCTTGATAGAAACATCCGATTTGCTTCAAAATTTTTTTCTAGGTTCATTGTTATAAGGCGCTTCCCTTATTAGTTTTGGGAGTTCATTGGTTAAGGATAAAAGGGGGGGAAAACGGGGTTAGTCCAACCCCTTAATTCAGATAAATGGGTTTTTCATGAAGAATTATTCGATTTGCTCCGAATTTGGCATTCCGTTTTATTATGTTAAGGAACTTCCCTGATTAGTTTTGGGGGTTCATTGGTTCAGGATAAAGGGGGAAAAGGGGGTTAGCCCACCCCCTTAATTCAGATAAATGGGTTTTTCATGAAGAATTATTCGATTTGCTCCGAATTTGGCATTCCGTTTTATTATGTTAAGGAACTTCCCTGATTAGTTTTGGGGGTTCATTGGTTCAGGATAAAGAGTGAAGGGGGGCTAGTCCACCCCCCTTAATTTATATAAACGGGTTTTTCATGCAGATTTATTCGCTTTGCTCCAAATTTGGTATACCGCTTTATTATGTTAGGGAACTTCCCTGATTAGTTTTGAGGGTTAATTGGTTAAGGA
Organism: Maratus speciosus; assembly: GCA_963932465.1. Classification (NCBI taxonomy): domain Eukaryota; kingdom Metazoa; phylum Arthropoda; class Arachnida; order Araneae; family Salticidae; genus Maratus; species Maratus speciosus. The sequence continues at coordinate 312,855,001 of OZ010789.1, forward strand.
TAAAGGGGGAAAAGGGGGGTTAGTCCACCCCCTTAATTCAGATAAATGGGTTTTTCAAGCAGAATTATTCGATTTGCTCCGAATTTGGCATTCCGGTTTATTATGTTAAGGAACTTCCCTCATTAGTTTTGGGGGTTCATTGATTAAGGATAAAGGGGGAAAAGGGGGGTTAGTCCACCTCTTTTAATTCAGATAAATGGGTTTTTCATGCAAAATGATTCGATTTGCTACGAATTTGGTATACCGGTTTATTATGTTAAGGAACTTCCCTGATTAATTTTGGGGGTTCACTGGTTAAGGATAAAGGGGGAAAAGGGAGGTTAGCCCTCCCATCTTAATTTAGATAAATGCGTTTTTCATGCAGAATGATTCGATTTGCTCCGAAGTTGGTATACCTGTTTATTATGTTAAGGAACTTCCCTGATTAGTTTTGGGGGTTCATTGGTTCAGGATAAAGGGTGAAGGGGGGCTAGTCCACCCCCCTTAATTTATATAAACGGGTTTTTCATGCAGATTTATTCACTTTGCTCCAAATTTGGTATACCGGTTTATTATGTTAAGGAGCTTCCCTGATTCGTTTTGGGGGATCATTGGTTAAGGATAAAGGGGGGCTAGTCCACCCCCTTAATTTAGATAAATGTTTTTTTTTTTTTTTTTTTTTTTTGCAGGATTATTCGATTTGCTCCAAATTTGGTATACCGGTTTATTATGATAAGGAGCTTCCCTGATTAGATTTGGAGGTTTACTGGTTAAGTATAAAAGGGAAACGGGGGCTAATTCCCCTTCACTTATTTTTTTGAGGGGCATTATTCTTTGAAATATGAGTATAATATACAATTAGTGTGAATAGCCTCTGAGCTAAATGCCATCAGTTTAGCTGGGCACTTTTCTTTTTTATTTGAAAATACGTCTCTCGATCTTCCGGTGACCCCCTTGGAATCGAACCTGGTTCCGGGCTATTTTAAATTGAGCTTGTTAACCACTAGGCCAGTGAGAGCTTGGAGAATGGCAAAGGTAAAATGAAGACGGCGAGACTGAGAACGGATTGTCTTCAGATGAGGTATTGGTAAGGCTTGTTAAATTTCTTGTTCAGAAAACTCGGAGATTTAAACTTAATTGCAGGGACTATGAAATAATGCTTGGTGTTTTAACACTTATAGAATAATAGGGGATAAAAATTATTACATATTAGACATATTTTTGGTAAGACATAATTTGTTTGTTAGATGTAATATATGAGTATTATATTTTAAATTAAATTCAAGAAGAAATGTTTTTTTTTTCTTAATAAAATCAGTTTTTCTAACTTATTGAACAAATATATTTTTAAAATATGTTCGTTTAGAATATATTTTACATGCGAATATTTTTAATACTATAAAAAATAAATTGTTAATAAGTTTAAATGAATTAGAAAATTACTACTTTATTAAATTCAAAAGAATTATTTTTGTTTGTTCGTTTTTAAATAAAGAACATTTAATTTATTGAACTTTTGGTTTTCCATTTTAAAAATAACTTCGAACTTTGGTATTAATACACCCAACACGCATGCGTGAAAGGAATAAATGGAAATGTTCCCTTTTTTTTAGACTTCCGGAAAGAATTAACACCAAAAACATGTTTTCCAGGAGTACGGAAATTATTTGTTTAAAAATGACGAATAATTTACTGTATAAAGACGAATTTTTCTGACAGTATATTGGGATGTAAAAGAATATAATTGATGTAATATAATGCAATATAAAGTTATAATTCGAGACTTAAAGTAATGTAACATAAAAAATATAATGTTTCATAATTAGATAATATATATCTTTTCGTGTTTTCCGTTTTCTGATTTTGTATAAGCAAATGTCTTTTGTCATTGTACGTAAAAAACATATATAAATAATCTCTCCATTCTAAAAAAAAAGTATTTACCGCTGTCACCGCCGCCGGTTTTATTTTTTTTTTTTTTTGACCGGAGGTCTTTCTCCGTTAATATTAAGTAAAATATTGCATACAAAAATATGAAAATCGGCGGTATTATAGAGAAATGTTTCATAAACACGCTGATGCAGTCAGTTTTCAAATCGAAGAATTATTTTAAGATATATTTAATGTTAAAGTTGGACAAAATCGTTCCATTAAAAAAGTTTTATAGGATCAAAAATTATACATCAGAATTTAATAATTTTTGGATCATTTTATACGTTATAATTTCCCGGTGTGCAGAATTCATTTATTTTTTTAATTTGACTCATTTTTTGAGGTTTTATTTCTAGTTTAAATTCAATTTTTCAGTATTTCGAGAGATATTTTTTACTTATTTTAGAAAATGGTACTAATTTAACCTGTTGCCAAAACTGTATGAACAACGCAAACAATAATGTTTGCTTCAAATTAAAAAATTATTTACACGTGGCTATTATAAACAGAAAAGATACTTTCAAATTGGAATTAAATAATTGCGTATAAAAAGCAGGAACTTATTGAAAATTACTTTATAAGAACTATATATACACGTGAATTTTAACAGAGAAAGGATATTTAAAATAATAAATTCATTAACATGCTTTAGAAGTTATAAATAAGAGAAATTACGTCACATTTACGTGACATTTCACTTCTTATGTAAAATGAACAAAAAATAATATTGCAAAACAGTTTAAATTTAAAAATTGCGCGAGACATTTATTTGATATTTCGAGATGATCTTTTCTACTATTTTTGCTGGGAGAGCGCTAATAATATTTTATTTCTAACAAAAGTATTTTCACATGAATATTAAAAAGAGAAAGAAAAGTTTGGTAAAAATTACGTCAGAAAGAACTTTCTTTTCGCTTTGTTAAAAAATACCGGGAGGCAAAGACTCTGTTTACTTAATTCATTTTATATTAGCTTATTTTGAAATGTTTAATGATTTTATTTAATCAAAGACGAAAACAAATATTGTGTCTTTTAACAGCACCTGATTTTTCCTTAAAATTCCAAAATCAAGGAGAAATGAATAGAAACCCGTTTATAGGGAGATCGCTACTGCTTTTTAAATTACTCGGGGGCTCTACCCCCTACGAGCTACGCTAGCCAACCCCCCCGTTCAGACACTGCAGTCTCTAAAAGCACGCTAATTTGATCTGGCTTTAAAAAGATTTTGGAATTATAATTAAAAAAAAACAAAGGCGATCTCCCTATAAATGGGTTTCTATTCATTTCTCTTTGATTGGGGAATTTTACGGAAAAATCAACTGCTGTTAAAAGATGCAATGGCATTTAAAAATCATCTAATATAAAATGAATTAAGTAAACAGAGTCTTTGTCTCCGGGTATTTTTTAACAAAGCGAAAAGAAAGTCCTTTTAAATAAGACATTTTAAATATATCGTTTTTAATCTGACGTAATTTTCACCCAAACTTTTCTTTCCCTTTTTAATATTCACGTGAAAATACTTTTATTAGAAATGAAATATTATTTGCGCTGTCCAAAAAAAAAAAAAAAAATAGTTGAAAAGTTCATCTCAAAATATCAAGTAAATGTCTCGCGCTATTTTTAAATTTAAAATGTTTTGCAATATTATTTTTTTTATTCATTTTACGTAATAAGTGAAATGTGGCGTAAATGTGATGTAATTTCTCCTATTTAAGACTTCTAACGCATGTTAATGAATTTATTATTTTACAATATCCTTTCTCTGTTAAAATTCGCGTGTAATTATAGATGAAGTAATTTTCAATAAGTTCCTGCTTTTTATACGTAATTATTTAATTCTAATTTGAAAGGTTTTTTTCTGTTTATAATAGTCACGTGTAAATAAATTTTTAATTTGAAGTAAACATTATTGTTTCCGTTGTTTATACAGTTGGCAACAGGTTAAATTAGTACAATTTTCTGAAATAAGTAAAAAATATCTCTCGAAATGCTGAAAATTTGAATTTAAAATAGAAATGAAACCTCGAAAAATGAGTCAAATTAAAAAAATAAATTAATTATGCACACCGGGAAATCATAATGTATAAAATGATCTAAAAATTATTAAATTCCGATGTATAGTTTTTGCTCCTAGAAAACTTTTTTAGTGGAACGATTTTGTCCAACTTTAGCATTAAGTATCTCTTAAAATAAATCTTCGATTTGAAAACTGTCTGCATCAGCGTGTTTATCAAACATTTCTGTATAATACTATCAATTTTCATATTTTTGTATGCATTATTTTTCTTAATATTAACGAAGTAATAGACCTCGGTCACAAAAATTTCAAAACCGGCGGCGGCGGCGGTGACAGCGGTAGTTACTTTTTTTTTAGAATAGAGAGATAATTCAATCTTTCAAAATCTTTTATAGCCAATCAAATTAGAGTGCTTTTAGAAAATGCGGTGTCTGAAAGGGTGTTGGCGAGCGTAGCTCGTTGGGGGCCGAGCTCCCTAGTATATGAAATAATCGTATTTTGCAGTCATCCAGCTTCATTAATTAGAAAAAAGTTAATTATGAAAATTTGTTATATAATTTTTCAATGTGAATTAGGTCTATTTATTTTTTCTAAATTATAAAAGAATTTCAAATATAAAATAGATGTTTTAGGAATGAAAACTATAACCAACATAACCCATTTTTTTATGAATATTCCTTCCATGAAATAATGAGTAATGTTCTTCTTTGTAATTACAGTTGTTAGGAAAATTACGATCTCGAAGCAAAAATAAATATTATTATAATGTATGATTAAAAAAGTCATAATTCTATTTAAAAGAGGAAAAACTTTTTCTGTATTTTATCTTTGAAATTAAGAAATGCAGACTGTCAAGAAAATTTCCTTTTTTTTTTTTTTTTTTTTTTTTTTTTTTGCATTTAAGTTATAATTCAAAGGATTTTTTTTCCTTTACGTTTCTAAAAAAAGTTTCCTGGGTAGTTCTCAAAAGGTGGGCACTGAACACACATTAGTGTGTTAACTTTTAAATAGATAAATTTAATTATCATTGACTTTATTTTTTTTTTATTTATTTTTTTTTTACAATGAGTTTTTAATTCCATTCAAAAACAGAAAATGACATAATTTATTGTAAAAGCTTTGTATAAATTTCTTAAAATTTTATTATTTTATGCTAAAGAGGCCAATTTTGGACATTCATAACATTAACTGTTCCAATGCACCACCAAGAAAAAAAGTTTTAACTTGTTTCCAGGTGGTTCTAATGGTAAACAACGAACGCATAAAAGAAACGGATGATTTTTTGATAATTTCGTTAAGAGATTGCAGCATGGATTTATTGCATTTTAACACTTTCCAACAAAGTTGAAAAGAGTTTATGCATTCGACTTGTCTGGCCGTCAGTCCACCTGTCCCTCTGTCCATCTGTCCACGCTCTAACTCCCGTAAATATACTTGGATTTTCATGAAATTGATAAAGGTTAGGGTCACCAAAGCATGTTTGGTATTGTGTATGAAGTATGAAGTATGTAGAATTAATCGTTCATTTACAGGGGCAGTCAAAAGTATCCCATTACATTATGGTATAGGGTAACTCCGGGAGAGTCGCCGCATTCGGGATAGGTGCCGCTCCCCCCATTATATTTCTTCTAATTATCAATAGATGGTCATCAAACGCGCATTATAGGTGCGCAATGAGATTATTTTAACCAGTGTATAGCGTAAATCTCATTTTGAGGTTTACTTGTAGAAGTACAATCCTTATTTTGACGTAACTGCATGATTTTACTGCCCAAACTTTAAAACATGTTATGGTTAAACACATTTTATGCACTAATTACTAAATGTATGCATGATTTCGAAGTCAAAACTAAGTGTAGCTTTTGTATAGAGTACTGTGTGTATGGTTACGCCATTACCCTTAGCGATGACAGGTAACTGTGATGGCCGATGTCTGCACCATGCAAAATGGGATACATGCCGCACTGCAATTAAGGTATACATGCTGCAGTTTCTTTTGTACGGGATAATTAAGTGTTATTAACTTTTCCTTTTTTTGCTCAGACTAATCATGTTAGGCATGTTATCAAGTGCACTAAAACCAAAGGAGAAAAAGGGAAAAATAAAAAGTAAGAATGCGAAGAAAGATGCAAGTCAAGATTATAATAATGAAAAATTGGATTACGCGCAAATCAGATGTCTTTGCAAGGAATGTTTAGAAAACTACTCCAAAAATGAGGAAGCGTAATTGCCTTCGTTGCATCATGTGTAAAATGTACTGACACAAAACTTTACTTTTTCGACACTTTTCTGTAGATTGTAGTCGAAAAAATAGGTCACCTAACCCATTCGGGACCATAGGTGCATATAAAGAGCATACAAAATTTGCTTCTGGCACCAGTAAAAAAGAGAAGTAATGTTTACTTTCTCTAATTAGAGCATTTTTATGATTATTTATGTAAAGGTAACTTCTTTTAAAAAAGTATTGCGAATCGAATAAAATTTGTGTAAAAGCCACCGGTCCTGAAAGGGTTAACAAATAAATTATGGAAACACAATTTTACTTTTTTTCTTTTCCCTCTCTAATACATTGATGTTACGTTGTTGCTGAAATAACAATTAAAATTTAATGTAAAAAATATGTCGATAATTTTAATAGTGAAAGTAGGCAAACATTTATTAATTTGAATCTACTAATACCTTTTATTGTACTCATTTAGTTCCATTTTTTTATTACATCGTTAATTATAGTCCAGATATGAATATTTTTTTGAATATTTTTATTTATAACTTCATTCTGTTCTTATTACAAGCGCGGCATAACTACCGCACAAGTGTGGCGTCTCAGCTTGAATGTACGGGTGACGCGCCGCAGTGTAATGTTTTAGAAAAAAAATTGTTAAAAAATATTAATTATTTGTTTTGAATTTTTGTATCGCAGTACACGCGTTGTATATTTAACATGAAATAACACAGCATGGTATTTTTTATTTTGTGTCCACCATGGGACTTAATACACAAATTCAAAAAAAATGTGCGGCATAAATTGCGGAATTACCCGATAGGGAAAAATCGTTTGCAGTGTATTTAAATGACATTATGTTATTTCAAATGTATTGAAACTGATATAAATCACTGAATTTCACTACGATCACGTTAGAACAGGGAATCCATAGCATTTTTTATTCATTTACAGGGACACACAAAAGAAATCGGTTACAGTACAATACTGTCTTTGAGTAATAATTGATGTAGCGTACGGTTTTAAATTTGGTATGCGCATCTAAATTTAATTATTTTTTTGCATCTTACTCGTTATATATAAATTCTATATCTCAAATACAGGGCTGCACAAAAGTATTCACGCACCGTTCACCTTATTAGAGAAATTGCTGAAGGTAAATTTTCAACTGAAGCATATGTATATCTTAAGTGAACTAAATTTTGGCACGCATGTAGTTAATATATTCAAATCTATATATCATATACAGGGCTGCTAATAAAATACGCATAATTTCCGATTGTGGATGGGAACAGCTGAAATTGGGTTTTGAAGTGTATTATGCGTTCCCACATGGTTGAATTAGACGTAATATTTTAATTTTTTAAACGGTTCAGTAAACATTATTCTGAATGTGTTGGACAGTGTTTCATAATCTATGCTTGACGCATGATTTTTTCTTACTTGTTGAAGATAGAAAGACTACTCTAGAAAGAATATTTCTGTATTTTGTTAGGTCCAAAAGTAACGATCGTAACAAAGCTGTCATTAACACGAAAAAGACATCACGTAAGTACTTTGAACTCTTTTATCTAACTTTAAAATCATTTAAAAGAAATTTTAAAGTATTTGTGTGTGTATTTGTAAGATTTTTTTTGCAATAAATGCACTTTTCTCAAATAAGAAACTGGAATGTCCGAATCGCGTAACGATCGAAACAACGATTTTTTTTTCGGTAAATTATTTTTAAAGATGATTCGATGTCCTGAAATGTATAAAAATATATTATTATAACGTTTTATAGTAAATAATTACCGTGTTTTGCATAAAGAAAGCGTATTTAGTACGTGTAATAATATAACTTGACTAGAAGCATGCACAATTTACGTGTGCACGGTCGACTTAAAATGGCGGCCGCTGTGATCGTTACAAAATTTCGAACATGTTTATTTAACAGTATGATTTAAAATTAATAGTAAAACTTCTTTTATTTATTTCAAAAGTAATTCTTCAATGATCTTACGCGTTTTTATGTATTTTGTAAAGTTTTATTTGCAGCAAATGTACTCAAAAAGATTATTTAATAACCATGTCCAAATCGTGGAACGATCTAAACACTATTAATTTTAATTTTCTAAATACATAAATATATATATTATATTAGAGTCTATTGTTCTAACATACATATTTAAAAAATATATATTTTGTTGTTAAATTATTGTACTTGACGTCATTTTTTTAATTCAAGGTTTAAAAATCCCCTCTACTTAAAATTTCATTTTTCATCTCCCACCAAAATTCAAGGCAAATAAAAAGTTCAAGCTACTACGTGCTGCAATTTTGGTAAAAAAAAAAAAAAAAAAAAAAAAAAAAAAAAAAAAATCAGAAATTGACAGTGCTTGAAGTACAGTAAGACAGCCAGTGAAAACTGTTCAAGGTACTCAAAAGATTCACTCCGTACAAACGACAATCAAAATTAGTACTATTCAAATAAGAAATATAACTTGTTTTTGCAATCTCTGTAAAAACAATCAACAATGCGATTCCAGTGACGCTGGTAAAAAAAAAAAAAAAAAAAAAAAAAAAAAAAAAAAAAAAAGATTGTTTCTATAATTGACTCCTTACAGTTGAAAGTAGATTGACATTGGTGACTAGTGCTTTGTAATTTATGATGAACACTTATTGCTAGGTATTTTAAAAAAATCAGCATTGATAATGGTGAAAAAATATTTTCTATAAACTTTTTGACTCCTCAGGGAGACATTGATTTTAGGTTTCGTTATCCATCTAAAAAAGACAGCACAAATTTAAAATATTAAGATATTTTGTTCAAATCATCATCGGCACCTCACCTTGTGACAGCAAGAGAAGTATTTTCTTCTGATAAAGAAATTATAGATATGTGCATGTGCATGTGCATAAAAAAATGGCAGTGTAACTTGTTTTTTGAGAAAACACAAAGAATAAATTATATGTTGGATACTTCTAATATTGTGTAAAGGTATGTTTTTGCATAATGTGTAATTCCTATAAAATTAAGATATTACTCCTAGAAAAGTAGTAAATATTTTAATATCAAAGTTTAACATTTGATTTTATTAATTTTATTATTGGATAACAAAAACTCAATTACACATATATATGTATGCACATACAATTATAGAACAAATTAACTACATTCGTAGTATTAAGAATTTTTTAAATGCTAAGCACAACTTATTTATAGAAAGGTCAAAACCGTGCAACCTACATGTCAGCAATGTCCAAAATCTGTAACCTACGTGCCAGAATATGTCCAAAATTTGTAACCTACAGATCTACTAGTTATAAACTTTAATAAATAATTTTCCAGAATAGTTGCAGTCTTTTAATGTTTGTGTATAATTTTGTAGGCTTATATACTATATAATCTAAAAAAAGAAAAAAAATTGGCCTTAATTTTGAAAATTTTACAAATTGCTTATAGTTAACATTTAATGATCCCACATTTTGATAATCTCCCCTATGTGTATGTTTTCTTTAAGACAAAGAATGCGTTTGTTAATTTAGATTTATTAGTTAGTTTATATTAATTTCCATGTCTAAAGCTGGTAATTAAGCAAAATACACAAATATATGAATTTTGTACTTACTATTTCAAAATATATAACGTTATTGTTAATATTCAGTTGTTACTGAGAATTTTTTTTATTAATATCAAGATTTTTTGAGATTATTTGTTTTATCTATTTTATTTGATAGCATCCCTCATAGCATGCATGGTCACAGTGACGTCATTGTGACGTCACTGTAAGTCACTGTGGTCACGTCACATCTGTGACCAAAATGCCACCACTCAGTGATGTCACATTGTGACTGAGATGTGAACTTCTTAGAAAACTTTAAAAAATTACGAAAATTCTTTAAAACATGTTATTTACTGTAAAATTATATTTTTCTGGCAATTAAGAAAAAATGTGACGTCACTGTTATGTCACTGCTATGTAACGTACGTCACGTCACATATGTGACAAAAAAAACCACTATATTGTAAGTCACAGTGTGACAAAAATATGAACTTCAAAAATCTTTGAAAATGAAGAGAAATATTTTAAGCAGTCACGAGTTATAGCGGCATAAGGAATGAAAATATATTAGTGGATAGCAAATGGTAAATTCTGTCACTAAAGGGGAGAGGGGGGGGGGGTGCATAATAAATAAAGTGCACGATACAAGCATTAATAAACTAAATTTTCAGGCTATATTTTATCCATTTGATATCTAAGACAGTGAATGTATACTTTTTCATGATTTCTATTTTATCTAGCATTTGGATAATATATTTAGAATGAGGATTATTAAATTTATACACTTTACATATTTAGTTTGCTGGGAGGAAATTTCTTTCTTTCTTTCTTTTTTTACCGACCAGGATTATTCGAAACACTTCTGTGGTTTCAAACTAAAAATTTTCTATTACAGTTAAATCTGCACCTTTTAATGAGCACGTAGAAAGAGTCTTCAGAGTTTAGTCATCTATGCATTTCTTGCTTTAGAATATTTTTATAATTTGTATTCAAGTCATAAATTCTACTTCTTTCAGACTTTTTAAATAAAATTAGCATTTTCCGAAAATAAAAGAAATATACAAAATTTGTGCAAAACAAACTTTACTTTAAAAAAAAGAAGAAGAAAAAAGGGGGGGGGGTCGTTAATACCATTAAATTTATTTTTACACCTTTTAAAAATTTAAACAATGTTTTATCTAATAAACTCTAATTAAGAATATTATTATTATGATTATTTAGAAAAAAGGAACTTTACAATACATTTAACTTGAATTATTTGGTACGGATAAAAAGAAAAGGTTAAATATATAGGACATGTCTTCAAATACAAAATTTTAATTAACGATACTTTCAGAAAATTACTGCGCATTCAAGTTCAATATTTCTTGTATACAAAAACAAATAATCTGTAACAGAACACCTGCTTGAAAATCGTCTGCCCACAGAAAAATAAATATGAGAAGACGCGGGAAATTGTTCACTGTTTTTAGAACATCACCAAGTCTACAACACTTTAAGATAAGGAAATGACCATTTTAGGATACACGGATATTAATGGAACGTATATGTAAGTGTTATTTAATTTAAATATTTTGTTCCTGATTTGTATATTATGAGTTAAATAGTTTTATGTTATATTTGTAAGAGACTGATCTTTATGTCAGAAGCGATATTTTTCAATTCGATAACTGTAAAGAAAAATATCTTAATCTGCCATCGCTTGAAAAAAAAAAAAAAAATCTGCGCAGAGACTGATTCAGGCTTAAGTTCATACTGGAATTAATATAAACATTAATTTACTCTTACTTGAGATTGAAAATGTATGGAACGACAATGATTTGGAATTATTTTATCGGCTTCTTACTATTTTTTGATTATTAACACTTATAGTTATTATTATTTTGGGGTTAAATATGATGTTCGATTATTATGAGATTACGAAACTGTTTCAGATTAGAAATTAACATTATACTGGGAAAATATATTTTTACATATTACAGTAGTGAAACATTTGAAAGAATTTTCTTTTAGTGCTAATAATATTTTAAATTATCTTTTTAAATCCTAAATCTTCAAACCAATGTTTTCAGATTTAACATTTGCCAAAATTATGAAATAATAGTAATTCCTTATACCATACGGAAATATTTTTGAGATATTGTTAAATCTAATAGTGCATTTAATTTATTTATTGTATTTTGCTGTTGTTTAATAGTACAATTATAAATACTAATTATTATTTTTAGTGTTTTTCAAATTGGTATATTTATTTTTTTTAATTGCATGTAAGAATTTTTGTGCTTGTAATTTTAATCAAACATTTAATTATAGACATTCTGAATCGGTTATTAAATTTTCTTCTATTGTAAATTCATTTTCTACGTTTATGATACACGTAATTATTGGCACTAAAAAGTAAAATATGATATTTAAGCATTGAAATAAAGTGTTTTTCATGCCTGATAGGAAGTTATAGATTAAACTGCTTTAGTATATATTTTTTAAAAGTTCATATAATACAGGATACATAAGGACATAAGTTGAAAAGTGCTTATGACTTAGGTTTGTCTCTGCGTCTAGCAGTCTGTCCGCACTCTAACTCCCGAAAATATACTCGGATTGCCCTGAAATTTTTGGATGTTATTGACGTTTACTATAGCACGGTACCTATTTGTAATGAAGTTTGTAGCATGCTTTGTTCATTTACAGGGCCAGCCAAAAGTTTTCCGTTACATTACGGCCTATGGAAAAAAATCGTTTCAAATGATTTTTAATGATTTTACGCACGCTTTCAAACATAATAAAATTTATATGCATTTATGAAGGGCACTAAAATATGCATTCTGTTGACTATGCGATGCACAGAATAGCTATTGTTCATTTACAGGGCTAAAAAAGGAATTCAAATACATAATGATATAGGGGTGGAGGGAATTGTTTGCAGCGTACTTTAATTATGTTAATCTATTTCATATATAATGAAATTGATGTATGTCGCTTAGGTTTACATACTATAAATTATTTCATTTATAATACGAATAATACGTATATAGCATTTACAGGGACACCCAAAATATTTCAGATACTATATTGTATCCGAAGTACTGTTCATTAGCGATGTTTGCTGGAAATGTATTTTTAATTATGATATGCGCTTTTATGATTCCCTATATTTATGCATAGTATCGTGTATATAAATGCTATAATTCCTATACAAGGCTACACAAAAGTATTCGTAAGGATTACTGGGTATGGGCGCAAATTGCTTAAAGGTGGTTTTTAAATGAGTTATGTTTTTTTTTCGCTGAACTGCATTTAATTTACCAATAAATGTTTGTAGAATATGGATAAAATGATACACAGGGTCACGCAAGGAAATGGATACAAGGCCGTCTATAAATGATAATTTCTGGAAATGTGATTTCAGCAGTTTTAAGAGTGTCTTAGTTTGAATTAAATTTTAACTAAATAGTAGCGTGTAATAAAGATTCTAGGTAAACTACAGGGTTGTACAAAAGTATTCAAGTATCTTTCCTTACATTAGTATAAATTGCTGAAAAAGAATTTCAACCTGTTAGGCGTTTTCTTGCTAAACTAAATTTTTCCATTATATAGTATATATACACTTAAAAAATGGGTACTCAAAATTGAGTAAGAAGTACCCAATTTTAAATGCGTCACATACTCAAAATAGCTCCGATCCAAATGTACTCAAAGTTGAGAAACACATGTATTCATTTTTTATTCCATGGTTGTGATGAAATATGAATCGTTATGCACTCCCCCCCCCCCAAAAAAAAACAACCTAAAATTTAAAGTAAAAATGTACTGACATTTATTTCCCGTTCAAAGTTCTTAACAAGAAATGTTTAATTGATTATTTATTAAGAAAAATAGCAAAATTCTTAGCAAGATACTCAAATCGAATATTTTTATGACAAGAGCATTATTGCCAAGTACTTTTAAATTATTTTTAAAATGCTGTGAATAATTTAATATTTACATTAATAAACATCATTTATGCCGCTATGCCGCTATAAATGAAATGAACCATTACAGAGTACAAAACTATTCGTTTGTTTGGGTTTTATAACATGTGATGTTTCAAAATAGAGAAAGCATAGGTTCATTTTTGATCCAAAAATATTCAATTCGATATGAGTACGTCGGATTACTCATTTTTGAGTACTTAATTATTTTCTTTCAGTGTATCAACCTACAGATCAAATACAGGGCTGTTCAAAAGAATTGGAAAACATATTTGGCTATGGACGGTAACTGTTGAAATCAGTTTTTCAAATGTTTTATGCGTTTTCTGAAATGTTTACTTAGTTATCTTATTTACGTCATTTCCCTAAATTACGATGTCTTGTTAAAGCATTCAGAAAGTGTTGGAAAGTATTTTATAATCTATGCTTAACGCATGATTTTTCTTAATCGTTTTTTTTTTTCTATTTCCTAGATCAGTCTTTTCCTATAAAACATACCAAATCTATTTAGCTCATATTCACAAAATACAATATACACGGGAATAAAAAATTTAAATAAATATCGCTTATCATGCCGCTCTATAAATAATAGTTGTATTAATATCCGTTAGTCTCCATGTTCATATTTAATAAAGCAATGACAAATAACAACAAATTAAAAAAACTTACACATTCTAAATATCAAGCTTGAACTCAATATCAAGCATAGAACTTAATAAAAAAATATGGCAGTTGATAAGCATTGTTTTTTAAGTGGAAAAATTTAAAATGTTTTAGAAGAATAGGACTCCAAAATAGCGATGTTTTGCTAAAAAGTACGGTAAAAAGATAAGATATTATATTTACAGCAAAAGTTTATTTTAAAATTCATCGCTGTATTAATACTTAGAAATTTTTCCAGAGAGAATCATTCGCCTTATATACAATATTTCAAATGAAAATCAAATATCAAATTAATTGCTTAAAAGGCGCAAAGGAGTGAAAAAGATTCCATGCCGGGACTCGAACCCGGGCCATCAGTATAGCACACTGACATTCTACCGACTAAACCACATGGAACGACGCCCAGCCTGTAAAATTTCTCACTATTACATGTTGGCAAGGCTACAAACGCAGCACAAGATGGAATATTTATCGTGAGCCACCGACATGGGGTAAACACGAAACTTAATTAAATCCAGCATCGATTGAAACTATATTAATAATTGGAAATTTTTCCAGGGAGAAACATTCGCCTTGCATACAACATTTCAAATTAAAATTGACTTTTAAGCAATTAATTTGAAATTTGATTTTCATTTGAAATATTGTATGCAAAGCGAATGGTTCTCGCTGGAAAAATTTCCAAGTATTAATATAATTTCAATCGATGCTGGATTTAATTAAGTTTCGTGTTTGCATCATGTTGGTGGCTCACGCTAAATATTCCATCTTGTGCTGGGTTTGTAGCCTTGCCAACATGTAATAGTGAGAAATTTTTCAGCCTGGGTATCGTTCCATGTGATTTAGTCGGTAGAATGTCAGTGCACTGTACTGATGGCCCGGGTTCGAGTCCCAGCATGGAATCATTTTCACTATTTGCGTCTTTTAAGCAATTAATTTGAAATTTGATTTTCATTTGAAATCACAGTGTTTATGACAAGTTCGTCACAAATGACACATATTTCACAAATTGGTCACAGTGTGACTTCAAAGCATTGTCGCTTTCGTCACAGGTTCGTCACAAAGTTAATGCCAAAATAATCACAAATGACACACTTTTCACAAATTTGTCACACCGTGACTTCACAGAGTGGTCACAATGTGACGTCACAAACGACCTCTAAAACGGCCATAACGACCTCGCATTCTAGTCACTATGACGTCACATCGACGTCACGTGACGTCACATCGACGGTCACAAAGTCACAGTGTGACTTCACAACGACGTCGCCGTGACGTCACCATGCCTTACGGGATTGTTATGTTAATAACCAAACGCATAGTGTTTGATATCGCCTTCTGTCAGCAGCTATGAAAACAATTTATTTGTAAGGTTTAGAAATCTTTTTTGGGTATCGAGTTAAATTAATCTTATGGGACATTCTTACAAAGGGTAAGAGTACTATAAAGAGCATTGGAATTAACGCTTGTTTCTCCTTTTCCTTGTTTCAGCATATATTTAGAAATATTATTCAATGTTATGCAAGCAAGAGTTAACCTTTTGATTACGGGCTATGACTGGCAAATATTTTTATGTTTACTCTTACCACAATTTAGGGATGAGTAACCGTATTTGAACAGCCGCTTTAAATAGATCGCTGTAATTCTGCCGTTAATTACAGAAACAGATGCCATCTACCACTGAAATCGTACTCATCAGAATGACGTCATTTGTGATTAGAAGAAACACCTGCCTTCCACGCGCTATTTTCAGACCATTTTAAAAATACTAAAATTAGCTCTTTTGATCTATTTTTTTCCTACTAAACATAAGAGAATACTTTAAAACTAAGAAAGGTTCTTAAGTTCCATATACATATCTAAATACATGTGTTTATTCCGTATATTTTTATGCGGATTTGTTTGTTTTTGTTATTGTTCTTAGTCTTGAGATTATCTGTTTTAAAAAATGACGCAGTTACCTTGATTGCACCAATTGTAGTTACTTAAATTAGACCAGATATAGGATCAAAATTTTCAAAAGTAAGCAACGAATTTCGTGGGCTGTACGCTTTGGACATTATTTTTTAATTTTTTAATACGTTAATTATTATTAACTATCTGCATGCACGTTTTTTAATATTTATATTTAATTTTTTATATATCTGGATCAATTTCTTTATAGAGTTTAGGCCTATGATTATGATGTATGTTTACTGTGATTATACAAATATACGGGTTATTGAATAGGTTTTGAAAAAACGTATAATATTCAGGATCAAATTGTAGGACAAACAAATAATTAGAATGCGATTAGTTGTACTTCTTTCAAATCATCTTAATATACGTAAAATACTTACCGTCAATTTTTTAATAGAAAATATCTAAAGATTTCTAAGAAAATATCTAAAAGAGAGGTATTTCATTAATTGTAAAGTTTGACAGCAAGAATTATTCAAAATAATTATTGGCTGTACAAAAGAATATTTCCTACAATCTTTATATTTCATGTGTTTCATCTTGTTCCAAAATCATTATTGGTTACACACAACAAAAATATCTTTAAGAGGCTGATTTATTTTGCCTTTGCATCTTTCCAATTTTCTTGGCGTTGGTGGGGAAGGGGGTGGAGATTCTTCAATTCGGAAGTATTTCTATATTTCCATTGTAAGAACATTATATTTGTACATTGCCTAATTCTACAAAATGCTAAACAAAATACTTAAAATAAAAAAAAATGAGTGGAGTTATAAATATTGCACAAAATCCCCATAAATTCACATTTAATTCATCCTTCTAAATCTTCAATCCTTCTAAAATCCGTCTAAAATTTATTAAATGATTATGTAAATCTTCTAATGTAGTTTAAATAATTCACGAAAAATGGTTTAGAAGATAAAATTTTCACGAATTCATAATTCAGTACATAAAGGGTTAACATGTTTCGTACAGCCGACACATTTTCTTGAACTACAGATGATAACGATCTTCCTGTGTGTTCCACATCCAAAACAGAGTTTCGACCTGTTCTAAATTCAGTAAACCATATAAATACAGTGGCACTAGATGGGGCTTCATTTCCGTATGCTAATTGTAGATTGTAATATTCTAACTGTATGTTAATTGTAATTGTATGCTAATTGTTGAAGACATTCTTCTTGATTTAGCCCCCCTTTTAAAATCATAGAAAATCATAGCTCGATGATGATCTCTCGTCAATTCCATTTTCTCTCCTTTCAAAATTTATTCTACGATAGTTAAATTGCAATTACTGCCACTATCGTCTACGGACATAGAAGAGTTCAAATCTACATATCCGACCAATATTTATTTTGACACATATCGTCTGCCCATATTTCAAAAATTTCAGAGGCACATACGTATTACAAATACATCTAAAACTTTTGAAATACAGTTATTCAAAGTTATATGAACTCACATTAATATTAACGTTTGATATAAAATAATTAGTGACAATCAAGAAACATAAAAAATCGATTTCAAATCCAATTCTGCATAATAAATATCTTTCTCTGAATAGCCTGTCTTTGGTCACATTTCTGGTCTTTGGTCACACTTTTACTTTCTTTTCATAACAAATCCATCCGGTTGAACAAGCAAAATGAGATAACCCATTCCTTGCTTTGCGACCTAATTGAGAAAATTTCCGAACTAATTAAGGCATCTTCTAACAAAATTAACGCACTAACTGAAAGCGCATAAAGCATGGGAAACCTGCATGTTTATTAAATTTTAATGAATTCAGGGTTGTGGAATATTGTTCTGTAAAAGGATGTTGAACTTATGTACTGACGAGCGATAATGTCAGTAGAAATAACCTAACGTTCTTTAAATGCAATAATTCTTATTGCTTTTCTTACATATAAAAATTCGTGTTGTTTTAAAATATTACGACATCTTCAGTAGAAAGAATTTTTCATACGGAAAAATATTTACCTGCATAAAATATTTACCTTCCCTTCATAAATCATGTACAAATATGCAATTGTATTTATTTCGAACGTGAGAGCGCTTAAAAATTAAACATTTATGTCAAAAGAAAAAATATTTTCTAAGCCTATATAAGTAGTCTTGATTTTTTTTTTAAGATAATTTAAAATTTATATTTTACAAATGAAAATTCATTACAACGTCGATTTCCCATTGGAAAAACATGCATTAAAATGTTGAAATTTAATGAATGTTTATTGAAATCAGAATCTGAATTAATAATGTGACTACAAAGCGGAAAAAAATGCGGATTCATATAAAACCTATCAAAGAATAACGTTAAAATTTATCTTAAATATTTGAAATATTTGTAAAAATTGAAATAAATTATCAGAATTAGCATTCTTTGCTCAATATAATGTCATTTTTTACGGTAATTTTTTTTTATATATACTGGACGATATTCATGGTCATTGCATTACTTGAAAAAAAAAACTAACTCGTCACATTTCAAATATCACGTCATTGGTTTCCAGCGAAACTTTTTTGGAGAATAAATCTACTTTTAATTTTGTTTTCGTGTAAAGAATTGTGTATTTTTGACAGAAAACTCTGTTCTGTTGTAACAGATATTTATACCGGTATAAGTATCGGTAACAAAAAAGAAAAAAAAATCAAGTTTCGTTTTAAATATAACACCATATTCACTTGTTTCTGCACTTATATTTACGCTCCTTATGCAAAATGATAACATATTTGAAATTAATTATTTTATTTTAAATATGATGTAGTTTTTCCCATGGGAAAATGTTCCTTAATATTAAAATTCTTTTAATTTTCTTTTCTGCTATTTTTTGACAGAAAGCTTTCTCAATATAACTGATATTCATGTTTCACGCACAGTAAAAGTGATCAATATTTCATTTAAAAAACGACGTCCTCTGATTATTTAATTTTTTCATACTTTTGAGAGTTTTTTGTCACTTATTTAATTGAAAATTAATTGCAGGAGAAAACTTATTATCCCGGGTTGTTATATTTTGTCCTCAATTACAAAAGTTAACTAAAAGTTTTAGGCAAAATGGCCATCGATTCTCTAAGAAGATAAGAGAATTTGGAATTTTTTACAAAATATATTTGAATAATGTTTGATTTTTTTCTGTTTGTATGTCAATAACAAACAGAAAAAAATCATTTCTGTGCTATGACAAAATTTGAACTATATACAAAATACTAAGGCATTAAATGGTTCGTTTTGACTTGGACTTTAGGAAAACAGTCATATAATTTTTCACATTTATAGTACTATTTGGATGTGTTAATGTAAATATTATTGCATGTGATAATTAAATAAGTGATTCGGTCATTTCTGTTATACGATTTTTTTTTAAGTTATTATACACATATATACAGAAACCCTAGCGATAGAAAAAAATATATATTTCGTCTCATCCCTATTTTGAAGCAATATTATTCAATTAGGTTTTATGTTGGACGTATTAAAAACATTCAAAATGAAAAATAATTTCTTATTAATAACGGTGGAACGAAACATTTTTTTTTATCACTGTGGACTCTGATATACCTGAAAATTCCTGGACACATTCTAAAATCCAATATAAAATCAAGTAATTGTCGTACAGGAGTTCGATTTGGACTAAAATGCTTCTCAGGATGAAAAGTTTTCAGCAAGCGAATGGAAATAATTAGTTCTACATTTCTATCATAGATGGCGTCACTTTGCCGTATGTATGTTTGGTTTCAAGCATGCGTTTTTTCTGATTTTCAGATTAATTTTGACGATTTGACACAGAAAAGAGTACTCTCAGCACTGTAAGTCGTCATTTCTATGATACAGCGTCAAAATCGATCCCAAATTCGAAAAAAAAAAACGTATGTGTGTTTGGAAGCAAACACACATACGACCAAGTGACGCCATCTATGATGGAAATTCAGAACGAATTATTTTCATTCGTATGAAGAACACTTTTCATCCTGTTAAGCATTTTAGTCCAAGTCGCACTACCGCACGAAATTACTTGATTTTATATTAAATTTTAAAATGTGTCTGAGAATTTTCAGAAACTCTATACAGGGTGATTCATAAATATCGAAACAATAGGCTATTTCCTTAAATATTGCCCCTAGACACATACTTCCAATTGCAAAGTTTCATAAAAAAAGGTGCAAAATTTAATGACATAAGTTTCAACTCCATAGGAGGTCCATTTGAAAAAATACGAAAATTAAATTTTTAGACGGCCCCCGTAGTGTAAAAATTCCAATCAAGAAAACTTTCCTTATCCATCCCTGAACTAAGCACAAAAAATTGCATCTTCATATCTGAAAAACTCGCAGAGTTATGGCCGTTTAAATAATTCATCAGGTTTTAAGGGATTAGACACAAATTAAAATGCGTGCAATCGAAGAAAAAATGTTAGTTTAAGAGTTCTAGGAAACATGTAAAAAATATATTTGCTGAGCTAGAATTTTGATTTTTTTTCTTTTTTTGTGATGGTTAACTGTATAATTTACAAACAAAATCACATCCTAATATTTCGCATAAAGATTTTTAAAAATTTTAAATGTTTAGTATTTTTTTAAGCAGATTTAATTTAAAATCTTTATAACTCGAAACATTATTCATCGGATTTCAAATTTTTTACATTTAATTAAAGAGGAAAGTATAATTTTAGATTTGTTTCAGGAATTTTTTTTATTTTAATTTTAAAAATATTAAAAATATTTGTTTAAAAAAATATGTAACTTATTTTTAAAAAAATCATATTTTCAAAAGTGAAATTTTTTTCAATTTGCCGAAACAAAATTAATGTAAAATAATAAAAAAAGACATGTTCCAAGTTTGCACCTTTTTAATTTACGTTTAAAAAAACATCATGCAGAAAAACGCATTTAAAGTTTTAAACATTGATTGGCTCCTAATAAAATGTTTAAATGCATTTAAAAAAATTGCACGTGAAACAGTAACTTCTTTCGGTAGCTTAAAATTCCGATTCAGTTTAACTTTTGCCGATTCTACCACCTTTTTGTTCTACTTAAATGTCCATAAATAAATGTTAAATGTATAATTTGAAACAATGCTTTTTCTAACATACCGATTAAGAGTTTTTCATAATTTTAGCCCTTACAAATTCAGGCTTTTTATCGCCCTGGCGAGGTTTATAAAAAAGTCTATATATTTGGGCCGGGCCAGACCCGGGATTGACGACTTTTTTCTGAAGACTCGGCGGGGCCGGGCCTAACGTATTTCTTCATACCGAACCGGGTGTTGGTGTGATTTATGACGGTCAATTATCTATACGAGGGATGTGGCCACGAAGGCGGGCGGTGCCTTCCGCGGAGTTCTTTCTAAGGGAACCTAACCCGTATTTACGCAAGGATATCCAAGGTTCGAAGAAAACCACTGAAAACTCCGAAAGATTGTGCCGAAGGGCGCGATTGGGTTCGAACCCAGCATGAGAGAAGAAGCTCTCGGCCACTGGTTATACCGAACCGGGACTGGCTTCCTTATTCCTAGGTCTCCCCTGGGCGAAATTTTCAGTCCCGGTCTCGAGACAACCCATATTAAAATCATTATCTTTGACTGACCTAATCCGTGAAAAAAAAAAAAAAACTAAAATTTTGCTCAGTCCAAAAACTTTTACAAAAAATGCATATTATTTTTAAATGGCCATTATTTTACAATAAAATTTTAAAATTAATATTTTTAAAGGATAGCAGATTTTAAGGCAAAAAAATTAAAATACAGTAAAACTAGTGAAAAAAATCTGCCTCTGACGGAATCCTTTCTTAAACGGAAAAATCTGTTCAAATAATCACAGCTTTTGGCGCGTCTTTAAAAATAATAATTATAAACATGAAAAAAGAAAAGATATAATAAGTATTTTTGGTCAGAACTCCTCCATACGAAACAACTTTTAACCATATCGATGTAAAACACTATGTAGAAATTCAGTCAGGTCGGACCAGGTTACTATTTGAACTTTTTTCCAGGCACAGCCGAACTTTTTTTTCCTATGGGTCGGTTTGGGACAGGACCTAGATATTTCGACACTTGCCGACCTCTAGTGCAGACCACCAGCATACTTTGAAAAAAGGTTTAACGTAAAATCTATACGCTGCCTATTTTATGTCCAAAGGAGAGGTACTGTTTTATATCGACGACTTTTAATAATGTACAATTTGTGATCGATCCCTATCTTGCATTCAAAATGAGTCAAAAACTCATCTCTCAGAGGCATGGATAAGTGGTGCAAGTCACGAATTTTGAAATCTCTGCGAATTTTAAAGATATCGAGATGAATTTTTTTGTGTTTAATTCAGGAATGGATAAGGAAAAATTTCTTAATTGGGAATTTTACTCTATGGGGGCCGTATAAAAATTTATTTTTTGTATTTTCTCATATAGACCCCCATGGAGTTGAAACTTATCTCATCAAATTTTGCACCTTTTTTTAAGAAACTTTGCAATTGGAAATATGTGCCTAGGGGCAATATTTAAGAAGATAGCCTATTGTTTCGATATTTATGAATCACCCTGTATATATATATATATATATATATATATATATATATATATATATATATATAGAGAGAGAGAGAGAGAGAGAGAGAGAGAGAGAGAGATAAATTCGTTATGTGTAGCCTAGGTCATTAGCTTATGGATGCCAAGCTGAGAAAGTGTGTTAGAGAGATATTGGGAAATTCATCTGTGTGTTTGAAGAAAAGGTATTTTCGCACGGAAGAAGATAGACGTAATAATCACCATAAAATCGTAAATAATGTAAAAAAATTACATAACAATCTATTTTAATGTAAAGTTCAAAGAGAAATAAACCTAATCAGAGAATAATCATACCAAAAGCGATAATTCCAGTGATGACAGATAAAAAAGTCATTAGATCTATGAAAAAAATTAAATGACCTGCCAAAGCTGAAATTACAAGTAGACCTTATTAAAGAAGCAGATAAAAGAATTTAATAAAATGCTATCCATACTGTTTTCCAAGTGTCCAGAGAAGTCAGATGTGCCAGATGACAGGAGTACTGTGATGGAGCAACTTTACAAGAAATGAGAGAAGAAAAACTAAAAACTACGTCCAATCAGGTTACTGTAAGGTTTTATGTATTTTTCACTAAAGTTTTAAAGATAAGACTTGAATTAGTTGAGCAAGACTCTGCTGGACTTAACTCAGCCCAATGAACAAAAAGGATTCCGAAGTGGATTTAGCACAATAGACAATATTCAAACGATAAGATATCTCATGGAAGAAAAAGGAACAAAATTTACATCTATGCTTCGCATTTAATGATTAGGAAAATCCATCGATTTTGTCAAAACATAAGCTGTAGTAAAATCTCTGGAGGACATAAGTATATACAAATCTTACATCAGTATTATAAAGAAAATTTGTAAGAAAGTAGCATCAACCATCCCTTAGAACAGATAGAAATCAAAGATCAAGATTGGAAGACTAGTTGGACAAGGACAGATCAGTTCTCACAAGTTTTTTACTGTTGTCTAAGAAAATATTTTCAAGAAGCTGGATTAGAAAAAGAAATGGAATATAATAAACGGAGTATACATAACTCATCCTCGGTATGCTGACGGTATTTTAATTATCAGTAATAGCTCTGACGAACTGGACGCTATGTAAATAGGTTTGGAAAAAGCTAGCCTTAACGTGTGATTAAAATTGAATTTCGAAAAGACTAAGGTGATGTTCAATTCGCAGCTCCATAAAAGGAGATTATTAAAATAACACTGAGATTGAGAAAGCGTAAACCCATGTGGACCTTGAATAGGAAATAAGATCAGACAACAGCATCGTGAATGAGATGAGCAGGAATGGAATATTCATTGCATGAATAAGAAATGGATGGAGTACTTTTGGGAAGAACAGTAACATGCATCTCTGTTTGAAATGAAAAATGTTTAACCAATGCGTTTTTTTTCTGATTTTACTAATAGAACGGAAAAATAAACGCTAACAAAACAGACAGTACAAAGATTAGAAATATCATAACGAAGTATGAAAAGGTGTATTCTAGGGTTAACCCAAAAAGTCAGAAAAATAATAGCTTGGATGAGAAGTCAGAAGAAAGTTTTTGACATTATCGAGATAATTATACGATTAAAATGGAAATGAGTTGGGCACATCGCAAGAAGATAAGACAATATACGGAGTACAAGCACACTACATTGATATACGAAAGACGTTAAAAGACCAAGAAGAAAATCTCAAGTAAGATGGAACAACGAAATCTGAAAAGTAGCTGGAGTCATTTGGATGACCAAGACACTAGACAGAAAACAACGGACATTCTGAGACTGAAAACAGTTCATTAATTATGATGATGATTAATATATATATATATGTATATAATTAATCTCAAATAATAAAAAATGTGCACAGTAAGTCCACGCATCATACATATTTTATGGTAGTTTATACAAAATACATTTTTGTATTATACAAATATATGTGTTTCCATAGGAATACATATTATAATAAAAGTTTTTTTTGATGATTTTATGAGATATTTTAACTATAACGCAATATCTATATTTATTGTTTTGAGAAAGAATGCCATTAAATATACGAACAGATTACAAAATATAAAGTTAAATTTATCTTGCAGCATTCCTATTCCTCATTTTTTCTTTTAAAGTAACCTTTTAAAAGCATAAATCTTAAAAGTCTCAGATAATCTTTTATTTTTATGCTGAACATCCTGAGGCTTTTATATTTACTCAAAAAAAAAAAAAAGATACAATGTTTCTCCGATATCTTCGGATATATTCTATTCCGAATATATACATGGAATATATTTTGTTCTTTGGCATTTTTTGGTATCGGTGTCAGCGTTCATAAGAAAAATTCTTAAAGGAGATAACTTTCAATTTCAAATAAAAATATAAAACGTTTCATTAAAAATACATTCCATTCTATTAAATTAAAAAGAACGATTTTGAAATCAATAAATTTGAAATTTAAGATGGGTAATATGTATGTATATGCAAAATTATATGAGTTAATTCAGCATTGTATCTTTATAAGTATCAATCAATTTTATTGAATTTTTTTTCCAAAAAGAGAGCTTATCTAACGCGAAAATATCATCAGTTTTATTTTTTTTTTATTTTATTTTTTTAGCGTAAATACATTTCGGTTTTAAATATTCCAATAGTTTGAGAATGACAGACACAAAATAAAGATACTTTGGGTATAAAATCTAACAAAATACAAGTCTGGAGATGACTAAGAACCAAGTTTTCAAAAAAAAAAAAGTACAAACAAAGCTACTGTTCTTGCTTCGTCTAAAACAGCAAATATTTTAGTACTGGAGCTACATTTAACCTCTTCGGTCTCTGGTCCCCAAACGGGGACCTCTGTTAATTTCCTTATTAAAACCAAAACGGCCGATTTTTTTACATTTTCACATCACTTCTCAATAGCTAAATGTTTTTTGCGTACAAAGCAAATGAATAAATGCCAGCATCTAAGCTGATTCCCTCATAAAAAATATTATTCTCATCTTTTGCAAAATGCCTAAAAATGCCCAAAAGACAGTATGACAAAGAAAGCGAGAAATTTTCATAAGTATTTAACTTAAATCTTTTTCACTAAAAATTTTTGAGGATTTGTGAATTATTTACTTCTGTAAAGCTCTTAAATTTGTGATTGCGTTAATTTAGGTTAATGGTTATTAAATTCATGTTTTAAGGGGGTTTGTAGTTTTAAATCCATATTTCTGAACCTATGTTACTAAGCGCCTTAAAGGACCAATTTCAGAAAAGATATTTTTTCTGTCATTTACGATGCCATTTTGTTTGGAAAAAAACCAATGAATAAACATTTGTATTATTATTATAGCTTCGGAACTGAAGAGGTTATGTTACCTGGAATATATCTTGCATTTGTATGTCCTCCGTACATCGCTGAAAGTGTATAAAGTTATGCAAAGAACTAACCAAACTTTATATAATGATATTACCCAATAAAGCGAGTGTAGTGATTGTGGTTATTCTGCGATTTTCTCGATTGTTTGGAGTTTAAATGAAATCTTTAGGAATATTTTTGACGAATTTTTATAATGTAATAGGACGAAGTTAATAGCCTAACTGCATAATCTAAGTTTAATTCGCATATTTGAATACATTAAAAATAATATTGCAAATATATAATGTATGCAAATACTACATATTTAAAATATGTAGTATTTCCTTTAAAAGGGAAAAAATCAATTTTTTTATATATTACTCGTTGATTATATATTACACGGTTTTAAAATAAATTGATAGAAACATCAAGTGTACTAAAAAAATAAATAATAGGTATGTTTACTCATTTTATGTGAAGTACTATCATCAATGAGATAGAAGAAAATTTGGATTGGCACTTCGGATATGTTTGTCTGTTATGTTTTACTTTATTTCATTTATGTGCAAATATTCTGCGTTGTTAAAGTTCCTGTCCAAAACTTATTTTTGGTATTCTGGCTTATATTTAGTAAACACAAAACATTGTACTTTTTAAAGATGTTAGAAAAAAATACAGTCACACTGTTGTCATCCGAGCTCTTCGCTCTTCAAATATTGTAAAGATCTTCATTATGAGGTTTTTAGATAAAACGTCACGCCACTAAAAAATGAATGTTACACAGCATTATAAAATTTGTGTTTTGTTTATGAAAGTATTTAAAAAAACTACAAACCTTTTAAATTCTGAATGTTTTTAGGGTGCATTGTTACAGTATCCCGAAAACAAATATAAACTGTACCTAAATAAAATACATAATTAAAAAAAACATGCTAGTCATATAAATTAAATAGTTTGCTATAATATAGCCTCCCATTGCGTATTTATACTTTGTTAAAAACATAAATAACATAGATCAATTCCAGAAATTCATTTTCTAGATGTTCATTTTTAGATGAATAGAAACATGTAATAGTAGAACTATGTAATACGAAGGAAAGTCAGTAAGTAGGTCACAAACCGATATAAGAGGTCCAAAATTAGTAATAAATTGTTTCCAAATATGCCAATAGGTGGCAGCACTGTCCAACTGTAAGATGTCAATTTTGAATTTATGAGGCAATAGTAATACAAGATGAGCAGGAGCCTTCAAAAGTTGTTGACGAAGAACGAAGTGGTCGTCCTGTTGAGATTGCGACAGAAGGAACAGTACGGAAGATCGAGGAAATGGTTAGAGCTGACAGGCAAACAATAATAGACAGCATTAGCAACTGCAGCAGGGTGTTCACATGGTTTAGCCTACAGCTGACTGATGCAGACTTTGAATGTGAAGTACACAGATGGCTGAGAGTGCAGTCCAAAGGTTTTTATTCAGCAAGTATTAGAAAACTCATAAAGAGATGGGACAAATGTATCAATGTAAATGATGATTATATAGAGAAATAAACATGCCTTTTAAGCATGTATCGTGGTTTTCCTTTTTTTATTGGCTTTTGTTACCTACTTACTGACTTGCCCTCGTAGATATCTATTGTAAATTTTATGGTCGATTAAAAAGAAAAACAAGAATCATTCATCATGTATATATTATGTAACACTTTATTTTAAAATTAGAGACAAATAAACAAACCTCCACGTTTAATAAGATTATGTCTAAGTAAACATTAATCAGAGAAAGAATCAGACCGAGTAGAGCTGCCAACATATGAGGTTCATAGCGTCTACGTAAGAAACTGTTTTTTTTTTTTTTTTTTTTTTTTTTTTTTTTTAAAGTTTATAACTTTAAGGTCAGTCTGCGTAAAAGAGACACGATTCCCCGTAGTTTTGTCGCATTTAGGGTATATTTGGGATTTTATTATATAAATGTATATTTTATTAAGCAACAAATTATTGAATACTGTACTTTAGATCAAAATTAACTTGTTTTGTAGAAATTTAATAATTATCTGTAGTATAAAACTGTGGGAATTTCGTAGGAACACCAGCATTAGACCGAATGTCTCCAACTCCGTGTTTCTACTTCGAGATTAAAAAAGGGAACGTAAACCAACGAAGCTGTGTGAAGTAGAACCGCAGTGAAAGTAATGGAACGAGGAAAAAGTTCGACGATTTTGATTTTGGTAAAAGAATCAGAATACTTTCGACGCTACAAAACGGAAGGTTTAAACGACGTGTAGAAATGCTGTAAATATTCAACGACGTAATAAATGAAGCCTGAATTATAGCTTTTAAGTTAATTAAAGAACGAGAAGAGTGTTTTTATCTGTATTTTTGTTTGTGTGTTCGTCTCAATAAATGTCAGTGCTCGTCCTAAAAGTGAGTTATGATTTATAAATAGAGCCACATCCCATAAAGTGGTGTCAGAAGTCCCAGTTAACCCACCAATATTATTAATTAGAATTATTCATCATACAGATTCAAGCCGGATATTATTCTAACGGTGAGTTCATTATTATTATTTTTTTATGAAGTTAGCTGAGATACCCGAACTGGAACTTGCATTTAAAAACAAACGAACAAATAAAATTAAATTGCTACATAAATTCCTATTTGATGCCGACGGTGATCGATCTAATAGAAAGAGAATACGTGATTTTACTGGTTTCGGTTTTCAAACCGACAGCACCGAATTCAAAAATAAAATAACTAAAGTTCAAACGGATTTTGCATTAAATGATCTGATTACAGTGTGCAATCTACTTTGTATTGATAATGAGGGATCTTTAAACGATCTCGCAACCAGATTAGTTACATGCCTTTCAGACTTGACCTTACTACAAAGTAATATTATACAAAATGAAAGTAACACTGACTCGGAAACCGAATTGCCTTCAAATAATATGGCTTCAAGTAACAATACTGAATTATCAAATTTTGAAAAACAGAAGCAATTTCCAGTTCAAAGTTTTGTGCCATCGTCTATTAGTTTTACCGATATTGAAAGTGTTGTTCCTCCTTCTGATGGAAGTTCTTTTAGTGATATAAATGTATGGTTTAGTAATTTCGACGATGTCACTAATATGTTTAACTTATCTGACTTTCATAAATTCATATTTTGTAAAAGATCCTTACGAGGAAAAGCCCAGTTATTAGTACAGACAGAATTTCATATCAATTCATATGACAAACTTAAACAACTCTTAATCTCAGAATTTAGTACCACTTATAATTCTGCCGAGTTACATGATATATTAAATAAACGAAAATTGCAAGAAAATGAATCGATAGAAAAATATTTTCTTATCATGAAACAAATATGCTCGCGTGGTAACATCGAGGATTCCGCATTAATGCAATACATCATAAACTGTATACCCGACCCTGTTTTCAGAAAATCAATGTTATATGGATGCCGATCCATTGTAGAATTCCAGCAAAAGCTCAAAATTTATGACAAAATTCGACATGACTTTGAGAACAGTAAATTTCGTAAAATCAAACCTGAAATGCCAGTGAAAGACAAATCCTTTCGACCAAAATCTGATCTTTTTTGCTTTAATTGTGGTTTCTCAAATCATAAAAGTAGCCAATGCAGACATAAAGATAAAGGCCCTCGTTGTTTTAATTGCTCAAATTTTGGCCATAAATCGGCTCAATGTGATCAACCAAGGAGGCCTATAGTTAAGTCAGAACCCTCCAATGTTTCCACAGTTATGTCCAACACTTTCTTGACCAAACAAGTCATTATTTCGTCTGTAAATGTTACATCATTGGTAGACACAGGTAGTGAAAGAAGTTTTCTAAAGGAAAGTATTTACCGCAAACTCCCTACAGTCTCGAACTTTGAACATTCATCTATCACATTAACTGGATTAGGAAATACTATAATCAAACCCCTGGTTTTTTTTCACTACGGACATTATGATAGATGATTTTAATTATACAACTAATGTTTATGTAGTCCCAGATTATTCCATATCTTTTGATTTTATTATTGGTACAGATATCATACAACAAAGTATTTTAATAATTTCTGGAAGTGATATTTCGATGCAAAAAATCAAGGAAAATGACGATACGTCCAATACTGTTTTGATTAATGTTGCTCATGTGTTAGACGATCTTAATCTTGATTTATCTCATATTACCGATGAAATAATACGTTCAAAAATTTCAGAACTTCTTCAAAATTATTCTCCTAAAAAATAAAGACAACTGATGTTAAATTATCAATTCATCTGGAAAACGAAGAACCTGTCACTTGTCCTCCCAGACGCTTGGCGCAAATAGAGAAAAACTTCGTCTATAAACAAATTTCTGATTGGCTCGAAAAAAGGAATTATTCGTAAAAGCACTAGTAATTTTTCATCACCTATTGTCCTAGTAAAAAAAAAAGATGGCTCATATAGATTGTGTGTTGACTATAGGAAGTTAAATTCTAAAACACATAAACAACGTTTTTCCCTCCCAGTAATTGATGACATTATTGATCAGTTGCATTCTGCAAAAGTATTTACTACTCTTGACCTTAAAAATGCATTTTTTCATGTCGAAGTAGAAGAAAATAGTAGAAAATATACTTCTTTCGTAACACATTCCGGTCAATTTGAATTCTTATATATGAATTATGGCCTTAGCGATGCACCCTTAGTGTTTCAAAGATATATTTATAACGTTTTTCGAGACCTCATTAATGAAAGAGTAGTTATTGTCTATATGGATGACTTCATAATACCAGATGAAAACGAAATAGAAAGACTCCAGAAATTACAACGCGTCCTTACAACTGCATCCGAATATGGTTTAGAGTTGAATCTCAAAAAATGCCACTTTTTACAGCGAGAAATTGATTTTTTGGGTTACCACATTAAAAATAGTCAACTGCACCCATCTCCCTTAAAAACTAAAGCTGTCCTTAATTTCCCAGAA
Source organism: Maratus speciosus (assembly GCA_963932465.1). Classification (NCBI taxonomy): domain Eukaryota; kingdom Metazoa; phylum Arthropoda; class Arachnida; order Araneae; family Salticidae; genus Maratus; species Maratus speciosus. The sequence continues at coordinate 312,886,131 of OZ010789.1, forward strand.
CCTAAAAGTTTAAATGATGTACATTCATTTGTCGGACTAACTTCATATTTTCGTAAATTCATTCAAGATTACTCTTTAATAGCTAAGCCTTTAACAGATCTCCTTAGAAGGACACTAAATTTCACTTTGGTGACCAGCAACGAAATGCATTTAATCAGCTGAAACACATCATTTCTTCAGGTCCTGTTTTAAGCATTTATAACCCTAGTAACGAAACAGAAGTTCACTGTGATGCATCTATTGACGGTTACGGAGCAGTCCTCCTTCAAAAGTCTTCTATTCACAATAAATTTCCCGCTGTCTACTTTATGAGCAAAAAAACCACAGATGCCGAACGTAAATATTCGAGTTATGAATTAGAAGTTTTAGCTCTCATAGAAGCCCTTAAAAAATTTTGCGTTTACATTCTAGGTATTCTTTTCAAGATAGTCACAGATTGCAACGCAATCGCCCTTACTATGAATAAAAAAGATCTTTGCACAAAGATTGCTCGATGGGCTTTAATGTTAGCTGACTATAACTATACAATCGAACACAGACAAGGTACACGCATGCGCAATGTCGACGCTTTAAGTAGAAATCCAATATGTATGATCATTCAAGATAGTTTTACTTCCAAAATCATACAATCACAGAACACTGACGAACATATACAAGCCATTAAAGAAATTTTGAAAACAACGCCATATGACAACTATTTCCTTAAAAATAACGTTCTCTATAAAACTCATAAAGGTATCGATCTGATAGTTGTGCCGGATGAAATGCAGCTAAATGTCATTAAACACGTTCATGACAAAGGACATTTTGGTCGTAAACGCTGTGAAGAACTCCTTAACGAAGAATTTCTCATTTCTAATATGTCAAATAAAATTTATAAAATTATAGCAAATTGTGTAACATGCCTTTTGTACAATCGCAAACGAGGAAAACAAGAAGGTGAATTACATCCCTTACCTAAAGAAGAGTCTCCTCTCCAAATTTACCACATTGATTATTTAGGCCCTCTTGAAACAACCAACAAAAATTATAAATATATTTTGTCTTTAATAGATGCATTTACTAAATTCGTCTGGTTGTATCCCTGTAAAACTACTTCTGCTACCGAAGTTATATCAAAACTACGACAACAAAGTTACACTTTTGGCAATCCTTCCACCATCATTATCGATAAAGGTCTTGCATTTACAAGCAAAGAATTTGCTGATTATTGTCAAGATGAAAATATAAAGCACGAGACAGTTACAACTGGCCTTCCCCGAGCCAATGGTCAAGTAGAGCGAGTTAATTCCACCATAATTTCTGTAATCTCTAAAATGTCCAGAGACGAACCGACCAAATGTTTTAAACATGTTCCTAAAGTTCAACAAGTCATTAATTCAACTTACCAACGAAGCATTAAGAAAACACCGTTTGAAATATTATTTGGTATAAAACTGAAACAGAAAAAAGATGTACAAATTATTGACCTCTTAAACAGTGCAGTCGAAGAAGAATTCATGAAAGACAGAGAAAAGCTCCGTAAAGAAGCCAAGAAGAATATTCTGGAAATTCAACAAGAAAATCGCAAGCACTATAATTTACGACGTAAGAAACCCCGGAAGTACAAGCTTGGTGACCTTGTAGCAATTAAGAGAACCCAGCAAGGACCAGGTTTAAAGTTGAAATCTAAATTCTTAGGTCCGTATAAAGTAATCAAAGTGAAGTCTAACGACACCTACGACGTAACGAAAATCTCATTAACTGAAGGACCAATAAATACTAGCTCCCTGTGCTGAATACATGAAACCTTGGCCTGACGAAAACTGAAATTTAAAAAAAAAAACATTTTTTTAAAAATCTTTTCTTCCTGTGTGTTATGAACATTTTATAAGTCAATATTTTTAAAGAAATCTTCATATGATGTTACGGTACTTCAACTATGAAGTGCAGATTATTTTTTTTTCTTCTTTTCCCCTAAGAACAGTTACTGTTTTTTTGTTTTTGTTTCTTTTTCAGATTCTATTTTAGCACATGTCGCTGCGGCAGCTACAGATGTCAGGACGGCCGCTTGTGGGAATTTCTTAGGAACACCAGCATTAACCGAATTTCTCCAACTCCGTGTTTCTGCTTCGAGATTAAAAAAAGGGAACGTAAACCAACGAAGCTGCGTGAAGTAGAAACGCAGTGGAGGTAATGGAACGAGGAAAAAGTTCGACGATGTTGATTTTGGTAAAAGAATCAGAATACTTTCTACGCTACAAAACGGAAGGTTTAAACGACGTGTAGAAATGCTGGAAATATTCAACGACGTAATAAATGAAACCTGAATTGTAGCTTTTAAGTTAATTAAAGAAAGAGAAGAGTGTTTTTTTTCTGTATTTTTGTTTGTGTGTTGGTCTCAATAAATGTCAGTGCTCGTCCTAAAAGTGAGTTATGGTTTATAAATAGAGCCACATCCCATAAAACCACAATATAGAATTGTCGTATTTAGGTCATTTTTGTCGCATTTATGGCAGCTAAAATCTAAATGAGACGTTCATAGCCCTAAATGTGATAATGAATTTTATACATGACAATTCATCTGAAAAAGTTCATTTAATGATTAACTGCTGTGACAGAAAATTGCCACATTGCAACTGTGAGCGATCTGCAAAACCATTCGATTGAAATATGAATAAAATGTGCGATTAACGCATAAAATACTGTTTTTACACTAAACTGTTTGTACAGTACTATTTGTAATAAAATTTCGATTTTTCAAACATTTCAAACAATAGTACTAGACTCCAAATGAAGCAAAATTTCTGTATATCGATAGTTAAACTGGAAATTACAAGTTAAACTGTGAAAATTTAAAAAAACAGCTCTAACAGCAGTTAACGGTTTACTGTAAGTATTTTTTGAATTAATTAATCCTTAACTACTGTGACAGGAATTGTTGCATAACTACTTTGATCGGTCTCCGAGACCACTTGATTAAAAGATGAATGAAAGTCTCTATTAACTCACAGGGTTCTGTTTCTGTACTAAAATTTAAGTACAGGACTATCATAATTAAACTTTTCAATATTATTCTTGAAATGTTTATCACTGCGCATCACCGTTCTGTGTGTCAATTTTACACTGGTAATATGCAAAAGTTATCTGAATGCTGCGTATAATGCCTAATATAAATAACCCTCAAATAAATAAATGCGTTCCTAATATAAAAAACTCTCATCCCTCTTTGCCAAGGACCTATGGCCATAACTAAAATTAAATGATTGTCGCAGAAAACATCGTTTAAAATTCGCGAAATTCGCGCGTCAATATTATCCCATAATTTATACACCAGTGCGATTTGGGTTTCGATAACTTTAACTCCGCATAATTTTGCTGAAAATCTGGTGATAATGAAATATAACTACATGATACATATACGAAATTTAATAAGGAATCGAAATAAAATATTTGATTTTATCAAAATTCTTATTTTGTGAACGAAAAATGCGCATTAATTAAAGACGCCGACATTTCGGTCGGTGTGAATTCACAGTGTGGAGCTTACGTGTTAAAAGAGTATTTAAAAGATATTTATCATATTGTTAATTAGACTATTTATAACATATAACTTTACTATAAAATGCCACATGATAAATATATCAGCCTTAGAAATAGATAAAATTGTACAATATTTCTAATAATTCTAAATTAAGCCAAAGACAAGCTCTGTGTCTGATATTCTGTTGCACCCCCCCCCTCTTCATTTTTCTTGCACATTCACAAAAAAGTAACATTTTCTGTACTTAAAAATACGCATAGGGAAACAAATATTCATTTAGATATACATGGTTTTGTTTATATTTTACTAATTTAAAAGTAGAAAATGTCGATTATAACAATTAAAAGTGAAAATAGAATCAAAATATCAGATTTTATAAAAGTGCTAACAAAAATTATCACTTCTAAGCCAGGGAATAACTCAATTGCATCACGTTTTAATCGGAGACAGCATTTAAGCTACCGAATGTTATAATGTTGGTAAAATTAACTTACTCAACCGCATTAAAATAAACATAAATTGTTTTCAATCCGCACAAGATTTTCCAGAAATTTTATAATGTAAAATTATTCCAAATTCCTTAATCATATGTCTATATTATGTTACTGAAATAGACACTGCGTTTCCTACTCCCTTTTTTTATTCAAAATTTTAAAGAAGCGTATTTTTCTTTTTTTGATCGTCTTAAACACATATTTAAACACCTGGTTAAAGAAAAACATTAATGGAGAATTACGCTGACTCAACACAGCTTAATTAAGCATAAAATTTGATTTAAATATAATTTTAACACAATATATAAAAAATCTCATATAAACTTCTTCGTTAATCTTCTAAATTTCGCCGCATATACAACAATATCTTGTCGCTATTAGGCACAGGCTGAAAACAAGCTCTCCTAAATGCGTAGTCCACTTCAAATTCTAAACCGGAAACTGGTCGCCTTTTCTTTAGTTTAATTGGTCAGGTAACTGAAACGGACAACGTAGCTCTTGACGTTTATAAGGTTATTTGATCTTCAAAGTTAAAAAATAAAAACCGTGAGCCACTTTCGGGAATTTTTGTCGCATTTACGAAACATGGGGCCGATGTAAAATGAATGATTTGTATTTGATTGGAAATTTCTTAGAAACCGTTTTAGATGCAAAAAAAAAATTTCGGTTTTTGTTTCTGAAGTTCGTATGCTTCATTACGTAACATTTATTTACGATTCTTGCATTAAGATTTTATGTAAAAGAACATTGCCGCATTTAGGAGTTATCACATTTAGGCAGATTGACCTTATATAAAAATGTTTTACACTTGAGATATAAACATATATGTAAATAAAAGAATGTTCAAACTATGTAGATGTTGTAATAGTCCTGTAATTTTAAAGTTCAGTTTCTGGAATGCTTGAAACATCATTTACTGTATCTATTGTGAGTAAATGCATATTATGAAAATTAAGTTGGTTACTTTTTATATTTTTATGCATATAATTATTTGGTCTACTAGATAATGTCGTTTTAATATACAGTATCGCTCAAAAGTATTTTGACAACATTATATCCTGTCTTATTTTATTTAATATAAAAATGTAAAAGAAAATATATTCCCTATAATTGAGAACACTATGACTACAGTTATTCAAATGTATCAAGTTTCAACTTGTTTGTTTACACTCGGCGCCACCGAAGAAATATTACTTCTCCTTAGCTCAAAAGTATTTTGACAATTAGTTTGCATTTAATTGTTGAAGGTGTCAGTGATGCTACAGCTTCGATTAGTGTTTATATTGACTTATTGTAATTATTTTTAAATGCCGAAATGTAAAAAATATTGAAGTGATTCTAGAAAAGCCGCTGTAAATGTACTTAAGAAAGGTAGACTGCAAGCAGAATTAGCTCGTTCTTTTAACGTGTCTCGGTAACTTGCTATCACGTGGAATAAAGTTTTTAATAAACAGAAATACCTCGAAAATAAGCTTCAAAGTGGCCATCCGAAAAAACAACTTGCAATGTTGACTGTATTATAAAAATGATATCTGCAAATGATTGTGGTAAGTCCTCCGTAATAATAAAAAATGAATTGAAAGAAAATTACGGCATAGACATACATGTTTCATCAGTCAAGCGACGCCTAAACCTCTATGGTTTACATGGCAGAACACCTGCAAAAACACGTTTGTTGTCTACTAAAATTAGGAAGGTTAGAGTTGCATCTGTAAAACGGCATAACCCTTTCAGGGGCAAAGCAATTCCATTACTAAAGTGTTGAAATTAATGATTGACACCAGAATTTTGGTTAAAAAATATTCAGTTTATTGTGTGTGTGAAATATAGAGTTTACCTATTTACTAATAAATTTGTTTTCAAATTCCGGTGTCGAACATTAATTTCAACAGTTTAGCAATGGACTTGCTTTGCCCCTGAAAGGGTTATGCCGTTTTAGAAATGCAAATCGAGCCTTCTTGTTCTTAGTAGATAATAAACCTGTTTTTGCTGCTCTTCTGCCATGTAAACCATAGAGGTTTAGGCGTCGTTTGACTGATGAAACGTCTATGTCTATACCGTAATTTTATTTCAATTCATTTTTTATTATTACAACGGACTAACGACAATCATTTGTAGATATCATTTTTATAATACAGTCAACATTGCAAGTTGTTTTTTCGGTTGGCCACTTTGAGGCTTATTTTCGATGCATTTCTGTTTATTAAAAATTTTATTCCATATAATAACAAGGTGCCGAGAAACGTTAAAAGAAGGAGCTAATTCTGCTTGGAGTCTAACTTTCTTAAGTGCATTTACACCGTCTTTTCTAGAATCACTTCAATATTTTTTACATTTCTGCATTTTAAAATAATCACAATAAATCAATATAAACACTAATCGAAGCTATAGCGCCACTGACACCTTCAATAATTAAATTCAAACTAATTGTCAAAATACTTTTGAGCTAAGGAGGAGTCATATTTCTTCGGTGGCGCCGAATGTAAACAAACAAGTTGAAATTTGATACATTTGAATAACTGCAATCATAGTGTTCTCAATTATAGGGAATATATTTTCTTTTACGTTTGTATATTAAATAAAATAAGAGAGAATTTAAGGTTGTCAAAATACTTTTGAGCGCTACTGTATATGCAAGCCAACATGCCAATAGCTTGTCTGATGTTTTCGCTATACGGAATTGAGAGGTTAGAGGGCAATGTACTAAGTAATACGGAGAAGTTGACATATGCCCATATACAAAATGTAGAGATATAGTTATATTAAATTTGAAATTGTACCTTGAAAATTCCCATGATTAGCTGCAAACAAATATTAAATTTTGTGGCGAAAGAAGCATTTTTCAAAAAATTTCGATAAAAAATTGTAACTCTATGTCCCTAACATTCCATATATATTGCCAATTTTTTGACTTTCGGCTTTCGACGGATTTACACATTTTAGGAGTCAGAGTTTCCAAAGGATCTGCCCGTGCGTCCGCCATTGTACCATCGAAAAGTGTATGAAGTTATACATAGAATTGAACCAAATTTTTCGTGTATGTCTTGCCTATGGCAAGCAGATCCTCCTTGAATTTCGATTTATTCCGCCGGAATAGGATGCTGTAATAGTGATCTAGTAATGGTGCTGTAATATCATGATCCAGGTTAGCTCGTTTTTACTCCAAGTAATTCACTGAAACAAAAAGTTGAGATGAAAGTCAAAGGTGGCATAGTACTGAATTAATAATTATGAAGTATTAACATTTGTAACTACTTTTTGAAATATTAAGTGTTATGTTATTATATATGACACAGAAGAAAGTTTTGGGATATACACATCTAAATTGTTAATTACTTAAGTTGAGTCTTAAATTTAGTAAATTCCATACAGCTTATTTGACAGTTTTGTGAACATCGTAAAATTAAACTCCCTTAGCTCCACTATGGGACTTTTTGGATATTCTTTTCAATAAACTTATTTTCTATGTTAAATATAGTCTCAAGATTTAACATGCACAACGGGTACGCCACAACACATATTCTTCATAATTGTAATATCATTCTTCAAACACCGTTTTTAGGTAGATTTCGTATGAAATACTACCTATTACATTCTCCCCTATGTTGTAATTTCTGAAAAAAATTTGCAGATCTATACCGATCATGATCCCTAGAACCCAAAACCACCCTCAGTAAAAAAAATTATCTCTCTCTCTCTCTCTGTATATATATATATATATATATATATATATATATATATTTATATCACTTTCTTCTTGACACAATAACTTCCACACTTCTGCACAAATTTCTTCCAAACTGATACATAAAATCAAGCGCATAAAATCTCGGTGAAGTTCGTTAATCGGCAAAATCGGACCAAGGCGAGGGAAATAGGTAGGGGTTTTGTAAAAACCGAAACACTCCATAACTTCTTAATTTCCGTACATATCAAATCAGTTTAAAGTTTTTATTGCTTCTAAAAATATGGCCAAAAATTTATGTATCACAGATATTTGATCAAATTAAAAATGGGCACAAGGGGTTCAAAAAATAAGGTTTTTGGGAAAAAAAAATTCATAACTTCGTCAATTCTCAAGATATCAAATCCATTTAATTTTATTTTAAATCTCATTACTATTATCTACAACTTTTATATTCACAAGTTTTTGATAGGACCAATTTGTACCGCAAAATAAATAAATAAATAAATAAATATGAAAAGAAGAAGAAGAAAAAAATCCATAGAGAGAAAATGTAAACTTCCATTGAACAACAATAAATCACACGGACTAAACAAAAAAATAAACATATGAAACACACACCCCGAAGCAACAATCGAACCAAAAATAGGACACAACGTCAAAGACATAAATATCTACACATATGGTTCAAAATTGGAATCAAGAGCTACGGGTTCTGCATTCGTAGCCTTCAAAGATGAACAAAAAATTAATACGTGGTCAGCACCTTTAAGGAAGTTTAATAGTGTCTTTCAAGCCTAAATATTGGCCACACTTAAAGCAGCATATTGGGGCAACAGCACAGGGATGGGATACAGCATCCGCTCGTACTGCATGTCAGCCCTCCAAACATTAAGCAAACCATTTAACAACATACAACTAGTAAATGAAGCAATGAAACAAGAAGCAATTAATCTCTCAAATAATAGGCTCAAAATTAACTGGGTTAAAGCACATGTGCGCATCCAAGGAAACGAGGCTGCCGACGAATTAGCCAAACAAGCAGCATAAAATAAAATAAAAGAAATGCAAATATAACTTCGAAAGACCAATAACAAACCTTAAAAAAACAATTAAAGAACTAATTATTATACAGTGGTAGTTCGAGTGGATTACGGGTACACGGGCAGGACAACATATCAATAGTTTCCAAAAGTAAGTACAAACAGACTAAGGAGTTGTAAATTACTCAGCCAGATATACACGGGACATAGAGCATTCCCAAAATACTTACACAGATTCAAGCGCAAAGATGAGCCAAACTGTCCATGTGGGGAATTGGGAAACCCAAAACACTTTCTAACAGCCTGCACACTAACACAACCACACCATCTGATCCAAATCACACCAAACAACGAGCAACTTTGGCATAATCAGCTAGCAAACAATAAACATGTACAAAACAAGCGCAAAGCAGTTATCAGATGGTTAATAGAAAACATAGTCTCAATCTCTAAAATATAAAAGAACAAAGCTAAACACATCCCAGGTAAAAAAATCAGAGAAAAACCTTTAAAAATTTTGAGATTTTGCAGCCATTTTGAAGGTTTCAACGGGTATCTTTAAGGCAAATGAAAACTAAAGGTTATCTTAAGAGAAATATACCTCTTTTTAAAAGATTTCATACAGGTTTATTTCTGTAAGTTATAACCTCCAAATTACCTTCAATGACGTAGAAGATTTTCGTGAAATCACATGAGGTATGTTGAAGGAAAATGAAAATTGTTTCTTTACCAGGTAACATGAAGGTTTTACTTAAAGGTTTTATTATTGCACATTATGGTATCTAAGATTTTGATATGCCCGCATTTCCTCATTAATATTTTTAATTTATTTCGAAATTAATATATTAGATAATTCCCGGAAATCTAACGTCTTCCTCCGGTTCAGTCAAAAATTCTTAACTCCCCCTCGTTAAAATTTCTAATTAATATTTAAAATTACCATTTTAAATAGCGATATAAAAATCCCATTCTAGAAATAAAAGTCCCCCTCGTTGAGATTTTTAATTACCATTTAAAACAGTATTTTTTAATTCCCTACAAATCCCTTCAAAAAGAAAGAAAAATCTCGAAATTATTTTGAAGAGTCTACTAGTTAAAATTTTTAATTACCCCATTTATGAAGTTATTACGAGCAACAATTTCACCTCTAACACGCTCAAAAATTTCAATCTCCGAAAATTCCCCTAAAAAGAAAAACAAATCACGAAATTTTTTCGAAGCCCTTTTTGACCTTAAATTTGCCACAATTTTTTCTAATATTATAACCAGTAACAATTTCACCTCTAACTCTAACAAGCTCAAAAATTTCAATCTCAAAATATTCCCCCTAAAACGAAAAAAAAATAATCACGAAAGTATTTCAAAGTCCCCTTTTTATCCTAAAATTTGTCATAAATTTCTCTTAAATTACCACCAGTAAAAATATAACCCTTCGAAGTCTAACACGTACAAAAAATGCACCCTATAAAAAAAAAAAAAAAAAAAAAAAAAAAAAAAAAAAAAAAAAAAAAACTCCAAATTATTTCAAAGTCCCTTTCATTAATATTTAAAATCGTATTCAAACACGCACAAAAAATATTTTAGTTAAATTTGAAAATCTAACGAGGGCCCTCAATTTCCCTTCTCCCTTTTCTAAAAATATCTTATTTAGTTTTTCATTTTAAGTTTTTCGAAAAGAATATATTTTACTGTGCTCTTCTAAATCAGACAAAAAAAAGAAAGAAATTTTAGTTAATTAAATTTCAAAATGCAGGAAGGGATACAATGCACTCCGCTCCCCCCCCCCCCACTTCCACCATGCCACTCCTGTCGTCCTAGCTCAAAATCCTTAGTTCCTCTTCAAAACCACCCCACCAGTGGCCGAGAGGTTCTGCTCTCAAAGCTGGTAGACGGGAGATGCTGGGTTCGAACCCAATCGCGCCCGACGGCCTAGTCGTTCGGAGTTTTTTTCGTGGTTTTCTTCGAACCTTGGATTTCTTTGCTTAAATACGGATTAGCTTCCCTTTGAAAGACCCCAGGCAACCCCCCTTCGGCCCAATATCCCAAGTGTAGACAATTGGCCATCATAAAACAACACAAACAGCACCTCTTTAAAAAAGAAACTAAGAATTTTGCACAACTGACATTAAAGAAAAGAGGCTCTTTTAATTTAGTTACTCGAAAATAATACATTTTATATTGTTTTTGAAAACATAACAAAAAGAAATATCTAGTTACTTAAATTTTAAAATCTAGGGAGGGGCAGGGTCCCTCCCCCCCCCTTTCCTCATTTTGGTAGCGTCCACGATTAAAGCTGAAAAATATAGGTGGGGTTATTACATGCATAATTTGCCCTTATCCTCTATCAGGCGTGAATTCCAGTCTTTAGAAAAGTTACTTCTTCAAAAACAAAGTTTTCGTTGCAACATTTGATTTTTGATCATGTAGCTGTAATTTAACATTTGAAGTCCATCGAGGTGGAGAATGCTTTGGGGCCTATAGCTACAATGGCTGTCGCCTCGAATGATCCTTATTATACATAGAAACAACAACAAGTCACAACAATTTTTATTTTTCATTACATATATTATATAACTACAATGGGACATACACAATTACATCCATGTCTTACCCAGGGACTCGAACCCGGGCCCTCGAGATGACAGCAGCCCTCATGTAGCTGTATTTCTGACTCCATGTCATGGGAGAATGAGAAGGAAGTTATCAACTCAACACACAGAAAGCATGTTTACTTTTCCGCCACTCGGAAAATAAGCGGGAGCAGTCGTTACGCTGTCGTTTTGTTATTCTATTTTTCCTTTTTGCAGGGCTCTTTTTATCTGTATATTAGTCACATTTTAATTAATTTTTAAATGGATATATATATAGCCGTAAGAGGGGTATAAGTGAGCCTTGTATTATACTTATTTTAATATTATAGCTTGGTACTTTGTATTCAGCCATTCATGCGATACTAACCACTTTCGATAAACCAGATCGCCACGTATAGAAATACTGTGGTATGGAAATAATGTTTTACAAGAAATCTTCGTGTATGACTAAAGATGAATTTTTACTATTTTTTAAAATAATAGCGATACAAATCTCTCAGTTTTAAAAACGGCGTGACACTTCACTTTTCAAATACATCCTAGAGAGAACTATTTTATTTTTTGATATTTTCATTAATACGTCTTTTTATTTTTGGGAAAAATCTAGTCATAATTTTCTGAATTTAAAAGAATCGTTATGTGCAGTTTCTTGTTTATACTTTTAAGAAGATATATGCATATATTTCCATTATGCATAAAAGTGATAGAAGGATTAAATTACTTCTTGATAATTAAACTCGTAAAAAGCTCAGTTTGGAGGTGGAAACGTTTTGTGAAGGGCCCTTGTTTTGAGGGGAAAAAGTTTGTGAAGGGTCCTTTAAAGGACCTAAGTTCTTTCTAAGCAGGTCACTGTATTGGAATATCATTTTATGAGTAAGTAATTTGGTTTCTTTAAAAATCAAGCAGCTATAATCTTTTTAGGAACATAGATGCTTGATTAATACTCAGTGGAGGTGTAATATCTCTGGCAAATCTTTTAGCGGGGTTTAATGTCACTAGCTGCAATATTCGACTCATAAAATTAATTTAAAAAAAATTATATATTGTAGAATAATTTATAATACAGAATATGAAATATGGGAAAAATAATTTTAAAATTCTTTACATGTGTATAATTATTTTAAATAAAGTAATTTTTTCACAAAAAAACATTTAAAGACAAATTTAGAGCAATAATATTGTTCCATAGTGCATAACATCATTAAAAATTATATATAGATTCTTGGGGCCTTTAACAAACAGGGGTCGATGCAGGTTTTTATTCTTGGGTTCCATTATGTGAAAATTAAAAGTTATTTTTGTGAAAAGTAATATTTTGTAACTATAGTTGAAATCCAGTAACTCAAATTCGGATCAAGAATTTATTAACAGAAACTTCTTTAAATTTCAGTTAAGGTTTTTGTTTCGCATTACCTGGTTTTATTTACTAATTACATATTTAAAATAGTTTATATGCAAAAGATGTTATGAAGTGGGCCTATTTTATTAAAAGGAATTTTGAGGATGGGCCCATTTTATTAAATTTATTTTTGTGAAGCGGCCCATTTTATTAAATTTATTTTTGTGAAGGAGCCCATTTTATTAAATTTATTTTTGTGAAGGGGCTCATTTTATAATATTTATTTTTGTGATGGGGCCTATTTTATTAAATAGACTTTTGTGAAAGGGCCGTAAAAAAAACCTCAAATTTTGCCTGGATCGATCCCTGCGTTTACCTCCTGTGTGTACAAAACAATTATTAAAAAGGACTGTTCTGTAATGGGTGAGAATCTTCCATGTTTTGAGCAGATTCGCATGTTTTATTGTGTATGTAAATTTTATTTGTGTAATTTTTTCTTGTTTGCATTGTTACTTTTATCATTTACAGGCTTAAAAGAAATAACTGATTTCATTCTGTGCTTGTTCAGTTCATATTGCTTAATATGTTTTTGAGTAGTAAATATTTAAAAAGTCATATTATTCACTGTCAGTTCAGCATTCGATTTCCTTGGGGGTCCGCTGGGACTGTTCTGTACCACCAGAAATTCAATTGGACCACTAATTTGAAAAATTTTATAATCTGCAGGACCAGTAACTCCCCCCCCCCCCTCTCTGACAGGTAAACATAAACTTTCCTCTCCCTGCCAAAACTGCAACTAAACACATATCGCATAACTTTATTTTATTTAAAAAAACAAAGAAAATTCGATTAAAAATCTTAGTCAGATGAAGTAATTAATTGTCACTCAAAGGGTTAAAGGGATGAAATAGAATTTTATGTAGCAGACCAGTGATGAATGTGGACAAATAAATTCTCATGCTTACTGTTCCTTGGGACCAGTGGCGTATCTAGAGCATTTCGTTTGGGGGGGGGGGGGGGGGTGTGGAGATCGAATTTACCGAATGTTCATAGTAAATTTTGTATTTTTTTATTTTTTATTTATTTGTATTTTGTATCCTTTCGCATTATTTTCTGTTGGGCGAGGGGGGAGGGGGAGGATTAAACATTTATTTATTATTTCAGCAATATATAAATAAACATACCAAAAATTTTAACAAAAAACTAAATAATTTTAACAATTTAAAATTTTACAAACCGGGGGGAGCGAGGGTAGTAAAACTTATGAATGGAGGGAGTGAAGTAGATAACTGCTGATTTATTTATGGTATTGCACAATTACGAATAAAGCAGAGGAAAAAAGTAATTTTAAAGACTTTAACCCTTAACTGATCAGGAGAGGTGTTTTCCACACCAGAAAAATTTCAATTATGAAGAAAATTTTTTGGGGTATTTACATACGTGTACTTATATGTATATGTATGCACACTTACAGTACTTTTTCAGTTGATTTTATTCAAGAAAATAATGCAAAATTCACAGCAGGCGCGGATACACGGGGGGGGGGGGGGATTGCCCCCCAAAAAATATAAATCCACCGCTTATCGCGAATTCCAACAAATGGTCGCCGAAAAAAAAATCAATTTCGTCAATCGTTCGCAAAAAAAGTCGCCAAATTCGTCAAAGGATCGCGCAAAAAACGCGAATTTCGTCAAAAAATCACGGAAAAAACGCACATTTCGTGAAAGGACCGCGAAAAAATGCAAAATTTGTCAAAGGATCGCAGAAAAAAACTCAAATTTCGTCGAAAAATCGCAGAAAAAAACTCGAATTTCCCCAAAGAATTGCGGAAAAATGCAAATTTCGCGAAAGAATCGCGGAAAAAACGTTAATTTCGTCAACAGATCTCGGAAAAATGCGAATTTCGTCAAAGAATCGCTGTAAAAAACGCGAATTTTGTCAAAGGGCTGCGAAAAAAAAGCATATTTATCACCAGGAGATTCCCCGAGGTGCGGATCCAGGGTGGGGGGGGGCGATCGGGGTGGTTGTCCCCCCAAGATATAAATCCAACGTTTTTAACGGCAGTTTTCGCGGAACAGGCAGACAAGCAAACGAAAACCAAACACTTTTCGGGTGTCAGTGGTAAACCTCACTGACGTTTCGGCAATTAATGAATAAAAAAGGATCATGTCCAGTCAAAAGGAATATGGCGTCATAATTTTTGACACTATGGGTTGAGGTGGGGAACGATGCCACATCGTATACCTTTTGTTGAATTTCTACAACAGAAAATTGACACCGTTATGCGGATCCATTTAAAGTGTGGAAACTTTTTCATCTTTTCAAAGAAGCTGCACTACTAATTTCTGTATAATATTTTTTCAGAGAGCTCTTTAGTTTGAGAAAAGAATGGGATTCGTAGCGATTTCCAAAGAAAGAAAGAAACAAGAAAAAGAAAGGACCTTTTAAAATTTCAAGCATATTAATGTTTTTTGAAAAAACCCACTAATGTTTTTTAAAAAAATATACTCCTATTGCCACCCACATTGGTGCATTTTAAGGGGTATTTGATGAACGAACAAAAAAGGAGTATGTCTTAGTCGGTTAAAAGCTAAAATGCATATGGTGTGTTAATTTCTTTAAAGCCACCTTGCTAAATCAGTTCTTCCTTTATGTATTTACTTAATGACTAGGTGATTTGAATAGAAAATGCCGCTCTACTGTCACGCACCGTTCATTGTTTGGTTTACTATTTTTCGCTGTCTTTCTACCTCTTGTAGAGAAGCTATGGACACATACCTGCGTCTCAGTAACAAATGTTAACCTTGATGGACTAATAATGAGTAAATTCTGAAGAAGTATACGCACCGCTTAGATGACACATTTTGACTTTTCAAGGATGTTAAACACCCTTGAGATTTTTATTCAGTCCCTTTTTTGAATAAACCGATAAAATAAATAATTACTAGAGTAAAAGAGTAAAAAGGATAAGAAGAATAAAAATTAGACCTTTAATAAATAAATTCAATGGTAACATTTTTAATTTTTCGGCACAATAATTAACAATAAGCCATATCTTGCGGAGAGGAGGCTTATATAATTTGAGGGTTGGTTAACCGAGTGTGTCGGTTAATTGAACTTCGGATAATCGAGAGTCTAGTAATTTTAAATAGCATTAATTATTTCATATTTATATAATAATTAACAGCAAGGAATGATTTAACCAATAGAAACTATGACTGTGTTGATTATATATCATTCGGTATACACCCCCCCCCCTCCGCCCCTTAAAAAATAAAAAATAAATAAATAAATAAATAAAACGAGTATCTGGATCCGCCCCTGATTCACAGGAGATTTTCTTATTTTAATTCGCTAAATTTTGTGGAGTGCACAAGACAAGAAATAAAATTTTGGGGTTGCATACACACCATCTCACCACGTTATATATAAAAAAAATAAATCACCTCATCACTTAAGGTTTAAGCTTTTCGTGCGCGATAATCCAGTGAGGAGGGGGGGGGGGGGCGCAAAGGTAAAAGCGGTAATTTGGGGTGAGGTGTAAAAAGACAGATTTAGATTGATTATTTATTATTACTATAAAAATAAATTCAACAGAAAATATTTAAAAAATAATTCTTTTTTATTTATAACTCAAAGTTTGAAATTTGCAATACTTTTTAAATTTTAAGTTAGAAGTTTGTACGGGTAGAAATTTTCAGGCCCGAGCCAGGCCGACCCATAGAAAAAAATTCGACCCGGCCCATTATGAAAGGTAGGCCTAAACTCGGCCAGGCCTGTCGAAAAAAATTATTGGCCTGGCCCGGCGTTATAGCAGCTAAAAGTTCAGCCTGAGACCATCCTGGCCTGGAAAAAAATGAAGATCTCGACCCGAGTCTGACACGGCCCGAGTGAATTTTTACAAAACATTGATTTTTACGTCGATTTGGTTAAAAATGTGTCTGTACGAGGAATTCTGATCAAAAATACTTAATCTTAGCTTTTTCTTTCTTTCTTTCTTTTTTTCTTTTTTTTTTTTTTTTTTTTAATTATTATTTTTTATAGAAATACCGTAGGCTGCGATAATAATTATTTTTTTTAAATAAATCCTATTTGTTATATGCAAATGTTTCGATTATCCTTAATTTTGTTAATCCATATTCCATGTACTGGAGACTTAAAAATCTAAAAAATGCTATGCAGTAAAATCTTCTAAGACGGAATTGCACTATAAAGTAAAAAAATGCAAAATAGACAAGTTCCCTTCTTAATAGGTGTAAATGTATTATATATCCTTTTCTCACATATTATTATATTAATTTTGCATGGATAAACACATTTTTCAGTTTAAAACAGGATTCCGTTATAAAAATTAAATATTGTTATTTTAATTTGCAATAATAAAAAAAAAGTGTTGAACACAAAAAGATTTTTTTTCGATGGAGAAGGGGAGAGAGGGGAGACAGTGTGAAAAATTATTTTATTTTCTGCAAAATTACTTTGCTTGCATTTTTTTGTGAGCTGTAGCGTTGATTCTGTTACATGATAATTAGCCTGATTCAAGTCAAAGGATTTTTTTTAATTAATTTAAATTGAACTTGAGATCCCTTCATTTAAGAAAACAAAGAAAAAAAAATTGCTTTCAGTTTTTGCAGCAGAAAGTAAATGTATGTCTCAAAACGCCAAGTAGAAGAAAGATTAATGGTTATCATCAGTGCACTTGTCTTTATATATCAATACAACTGATGATTCTAAAACAAGTTAAAAAATATAAATAAAAAATATCTTTTCGAACTGAATGACAAAAGCCAGTGCTGTAGTCGTAAAAAAACAAAGGGCATACGCAAAAGTCATGAACATTCATGGATACAGTATACGCTAATGCTTTATTTGAGAAGCAGGGGGTATGCGGAGTTTCTTAAAAAAATCCAGATACGGCGTATAACTCCGTATACCCTCCACTAACCCGTGACAAGAACAGATCCAGATCATAAAACATATCTTCGGTTTATATTAAATTACAATGGGAAAAATCCAATATTTTATAGTTCTCTATCTTATTATTATTTTTCTTTAAAGCTGTTCTCGAGCTTCCTACTGAACAACGCAAAATTTTCAGACACATTTTCTGTCTCATTTTTAAGCATATTGGCAGGCCTCACTTTTGAAGCGGAATACAATGGAAATTAATATTACATTTTTTGATAAAATTACTTATCGCGTTATAAGCGGTTGTGGTCACATGACGATAAGTTTTTTGCCTTTCTCGAGCTGCCGTGTCTGGAATTCGGTTCAAAACGCCAACTTTGATAATATTTTCTGAAAAATGTTTTGCGTTTACGAAAAAATGGAAAATGTCTTTCGATTACATAGTTTATGAATAACAACACCTGCCAATTTCCGAACAAAAATGAATTCAGAGATGTCTCAGAAAGTAGCTCTTTTGATTTGAGAACACCCTTAAGGATTTTTTTCCCGCATTTTTTTTTAAATAATTTTTTCAAGAAACTTTTAGTTTTTCGAAGATACAATATACCATTATATATAGTAGCTAATAGGGATGTACCGAATATTCGGTATCTATTCTGTATTCGGCCTTTTCGGCCATGTTACCGAATATTCGGCCTAATCTAATATTCGGTTATAATATCAAGATATTCGGCCAAACCGAATTGTTAAAAACACTTTTAAAACATTTTTAAAAATCTTACACAATTTCTGCTTTTAACTGTCAACTTATAAAGATATTCATAATAATTAGAAACAGAATCATATTTAAGTAAAAGAGAATGTTTTTACATTATTTGCTTTTTGTAAAGTATTACTTACGAAAATTAACCCTTAAGAGGCTACTTCAGTCAGGCGAAAAGACCCGTTCGCTAATGCTAATCCTATGGAAGAAATTTATAAAGATATCTCGGTTGCATTTCAATATTTTTAAATGATTTTTTGCATTAGACAGTTGAGATCGATCTGCACAAAGGTTGTTTTTTACTCTTTCGATTTTGTTTACAGATATTTTTTTATGAGGACACTTTCATTTTTGGAACCGGTTTCGAAAGTGAAAACATCCTCATAAAAAAATGTGTAATGAAAATCGAAAAAGTAAAAAACGGCCTGCATACAGATCGATCTCAGCTATCCAATGCAAAAGAAATCATTTAAAAATATTGAAATGCAACCGAGATATCTTTATAAATTTCTTCCATAGGATTAGCATTAGCGAACGGGCCTTTTCGACTGACTGAAGTAGCCTCTTAATGGGGATTTTCATAGGAATTAACAATGTAAAAATGCAAGTTCCTGAACCTTTTCTACTAAATAATCTGCTTCTTGTTTTTTCACAAAAAAGGGCGCTTCTAATCAAAACAGAAAAACTTTCGGGGTTGATAATACACATCAAGAAAGACAATTTTTGCTCAGAAAACCATAATCGCAATCCACTTATTCAGTTATAAATAAAGTTTATCTCATCTCATTAGAGGTCAAACTTGGATTTTCATTTGTTAACCCTAATGAAGATATCATAGCTATATTTTTAATAAACTTGCTTTGATTTCTGTGAAATATAATATCATGATGAGAAGTGCTGGAAATTTCCACTTTTCATATTTAAACAACTATGAGGTAGACATTCCTTTATTCAGAATGCAATTTATAGTATTTATACCATGCCACTGGCCAAAATTCAGCCATTTTCAATGATATCATCACATTTAATACAAACTAAATTAATATGAAACAAATCTTGCTAAAATATCTTCATTTACTGATAAAGTTGTGAACGAAAATTCAGTTTCGGCTTGTACTTGCATACCCAGAATTTTTGACTGAATATATTGCAATTTTGGTGGAATAGATGGAGTAAGGCGTTGTTTCTTGCCCAAAATTTTTTTGTCTTGACCACATTATCTCTGTTGAAAGTTTGTTACAATTTTTTTAGGAACAATGTGTATGTTTACAATATCTCAGAAAATAATCGCCCATTCGAAACACTGATCTAAGATGCATTTAAAAACTTCCTTGCTCCCCTTGAGGGGCACTTTTCTAAATTTTGCTAACACCCCTCATGTGACATATTGTCGGAACGGCCTGTGAATACTTATTCATGTTATACACATCCAATGTCCCTGCCCCCACTTTGCTCCCCCTGAGGGGGCACTTTTCTAAATTTTGCTAACACCCCTCATGTGACATATTGTAGGAAAGGCCTGTGACCACTTATTCATGTTATGCACATCTGATGCACCCCCGCCCACTTTGCTCCCCCCTCAGGGGGCACTTTTCTAAATTTTGCCGAAACCCCTCATGTGACATATTGTCGGAAAGGCCTGGGACTACTTATTCATGTTATGCACATCTGTTGCCCCTCCGCCTACTTTGCTCCCCCCTGAGGGGGCAGTTTTCTAAATTTTGCCGAAACCCCTCATGTGACATATTGTTGGAACGGCCTGTGACTACTTATTCATGTTATACACATCCGATGTGCCTGCCCCCACTTTGCTCCCCCCGAGGGGGCTCTTTTCTAAATTTTGCTGACACCCCTCATGTGACATATTGTAGGAAAGGCCTGTGAGCACTTATTCATGTTATGCACATCTGATGTCCCTCCGCCCACTTTGCTCCCCCCTGAGGGGGCTGTTTTCTAAATTTTGTCGAAACGCCTCATATGACATAGTGTTGGAATGGCGTATAACTAATTGTTCATGTTATACACATCTGATGTCCCTGACCCCTCTTTGCATCCCCCCCTGAGGAGGCACTTTTATCAATTTTGCCAGCACACCTTGTGACATTGTTGGAACGGCCTGTGATCACTTATTTATTTTATGCACCTCCAGTGTTCCTTCTACCACTTCAATGTCTTATCTTTCAGGAAAACCACTGTTATTTAAGACAAAAGCAGGCTGTACAGTGATACTACATGATTTTATGTAAAGAGAAGACACGGGTTTTTTACTTAAAGGGAAACTTCAGGTATTTCGGACAACATGGTAAGGGAATGTGCAGGTTTGTTTACCTAAAGGAAAGCTGAAGGTATTTCGGACAAAAAAAGTGGGGGGTTAATTCAGGTTTTTTGCCTAAAGAAAACCCGCAGATTTTTTTGTCCGAAATACCTTCAGTTTTCCTGAATGTTTTTTTTAAAGGTTTTTTGCTGACTTTTTTACCTGGGATACCATCCCAGTGGACATCGCCACCTCAAACTAACTAACTGCCTTATTTTCAGGTTTAATTAAAAAAAAGAGGCCCGAGTTTAACTATTAAGTTGACCGCGACCGTAGGTAAAGAAACCTTTTACTTGCAAAAAAAAAAAAAAAAATCGATTTATCGCACTTTTGAGAGGTGGAAGTCATTTGTGATGAACTGATAGCTATGGCTGACTCACATAAATTCAACGAATCATCGTAAGATAGTTAAGTGCATAAGGAAAAGATGTGTTTTAAAAGAAACAGATAAGCCAACTGCATACTAAAGCAAGCCATACTAAAGCAAGCCAACTACAACAAAGGAGAAATTATAACGATACATCTTGGACATGGAACAAGACCCACTCCAGTAGTGCACAAGCATTTTCAAATAGCTCGCAACAATGTTGCATAAATCGTGATAACAGCGATTAGGTTCCAATGGACTGATCGCCATGTGCGTATTCACGTATCAATATAACATACCAACAAAGAAAATGAACCTGTTAAGTGATCAAAGCCAATTCAAATTGTCAGATATTAAAGACCACAACAAGTCAACCCATCAGCGGCAAGTTCGCGAAGTGACAAAACCTCAAATTTAAACATCCACCATTGATAGAGTCATAAAGGAAAACAACCTACGATAGAGACAAGTATTTCACGGTATGTGAGAAGCATATATCAAGGAAAAAGGAAAGACCCACAAGAATATTTCAAAATATTAAAAAGACAACCACCACGACAGTGACCAAATACCAAGACAAGGAAACCTCCTCAGAAGAACAAGTCCCCTGGGTGAGATAAGCATATTATGCTAGACAAATATAATGGATTATAAAATTAAATGATAATTTAGGTAAAACACATCCCCCATAGCTTATGTCTAAGTTACAACCTCAAGCAGCTAGCTCAATTAGAAATTAGTATATTAATCTCACTAGGTCAGCTCGTTAGTCTCCTATCAATTCTCTCCTAACTAAGTAATAGTATGCCAATTCATAGTTAACTTGCCATAAGTTAATATAAAAATAATAATATTATTAAATTAAAAAAATGTAGATTCTAATATTAGAAATAGTTAAAAATATAAATTCATTTTAAATAGCCAGGCAATATTTAAGTAACGTAAATTAAATTACTCTAGTTAGTTTAATGTGACCTAATGCTATAGGATAATATTAAAACAATATATATAATAAATAATAGTTAAGTAAATAGCTATACGTAAATTTTTAGTGTAATAACATGTACAAGCTAACCCCTTTCCCTTTCAGTTTTTTTTTCTTACTGCCGCCTCTTTATTATTCGTAGTTGCACATAGGCTATAGCCTGCACAAGCTACCAGACCCTCTCCAGTGGGAGGTCTACGGAGCCCGTTTCTACGCGGTGGGGTAGCGTAGACAGGCGGAGTCTCAAACCCCTGCATCGTTATCTTTGCCTAGCATTTCGGACCAAAATTTACTTCCGGTGCAACTTGTCTATCTGCGGAGCTCCAATTTTTTTCTTTTTTGCTTCCCCCTCACCTCTAAAATCCATTTTCTTACGACAAGTCTGCACCAACAATTCAGCTTCAAAACCCCTGGTGAATCAGGAGTAGTCCGGGCAGCGGTAGTCCAGTTGGCAGAGCATCGAATCCGCAGCTAAGGCCGCGGGATCGAGGCCTACCGCTGGCTATAATTCGCCATGTACGCTAATGGCGCCTGGTGCATGTAAAATTCGTGGTGGGTGCAAAGTCCTCCAAGTTACCTGTGAATTATACCTCTGGATGTGCCTTGGCAAGTGAAGGTCTCGTTACTTGACCAAGGTTCCAAATTACGAGATCAACATAAGTAGCAATGTGCAGGTTCCAAACAACAGGATATAAATGTTAAGCAACAAACATAACACCGTTCACAACTAAGCAAAAGGCACTGCCGATACATTCTAGGCGCTCGTTAGGTTTATTGCCGCTACGCGGCGATTAGTTGGTCTCCCGCTCCGATACCAGGAATAAAACCCATTCAGCTGGGGCTTCCCGTCAGGTAGGGGCCTGGTCATCGATTAGAAAGAAAAAAAAGATATAAAATCCCCATGAATTTATCATACATCTTCTTAATATTCTTTGCAACATTTATACAGACAAGTTTTTGATAGGATCAATTCTTACAGCAAAAACAAATTAAAAATACATAGCGGTTGAAGAAAAAAATCATCTTATTAAGGGTGTATTCAAATCCAAACTGCTTATTTTTTTACTCATTTTATAACTCATTTTTGCTCTCAAATGCATCCAACTGGTAGATTCTCTTATTCAGAAAGTATATAATGTACAGTAATGATCGATTTTTTGATAGAGGCAGAATATATTTCAAAAAATGAAGTAAAAGTGGGCATTTTGAACAGAATTTCCCGACGCGATTGTGTTAGAAACGAAAAATATTGCCCTACTGAGAAAATAATTGTTTATTAATCAAGTTTTAATTAATTAAGTTTTAATTAATTAAGTTCCTTCTATTTTTAAATGCACACTTTCATCATTTTATTTATTGGTCTATCATTTGTTTTATTTTTCAATTGATATTAGAAAATTTCAGATTAACATACTTTAGGCGCTTCACTGTTTTTTATATTAAAGTTTGTATCTCTTACCTATGAACAGTTTCATAATCGGGTCTACAGTAATTCGCATATCTTGGTGAGAATTTCCTTGTTGTAACTGAAATGCATTCCAAAACACATTTTTGTCATCATCACTCCTATATTCAGTGGCGTAGCTACATATTCAGCGCCCTGGAGCAAGAAAAATTTTTGCGCCGAAAAATTTCGAAAAATTTCTCGCAATTTTGTTTTGAAGTTTAAAATTTATATACTATATTTAATTCGATTTAAAACCTTACTTTTATTTGAAAGCCATAGTATTCTAACAACGTATTAAATGCAAATAACTAAAAATAAATAATGAATAATGAATAATGAAATGAATTATAATGCTTTAAGCACGGAGTACCTATCAATATTTTCTGCGAATTGGGCAGGATTTTAGTTTTAAATGCGCCAATGGGCCAGTACAATCTGTCGCCCTTAATATCTGTCTTTCTTTACAAAGGTTTCAAAGCATACTATGATATTGTGATATTGTGCATATTGTGAAGATTTTACTTTTCGCATGTGTTTTTCTGTTTTTAGTGCCAGAAAATACTAAAATTCCATAAAATTCAAAGTATCATAATTCGGCATGCTTTTCGTACAAAACATAAATGTTTATTATGTTACTGTTAATGTACGAGAAGGTTTTTCTAGATGTAACATACAGAATCCAGTGACAGAATAAAAATGTAAACCTCATAACTTAAAAAAAAAAAAAAAACTACTTTGACATAAATTACTTTTAAGAGGATGAAGAACAAATTTGAAACATTTTTACGTTTGGAACTATATTTCTACAGCTAAGGGTTTAGAAATATGGCTAATGAACAACGATAAAATTTGACACCGGGTTTTCTCAGTGGCTTTTTTCTAATCAGAGCAAATTGGCTAATCGATAGAGAAAAACTAGCCGGATTCAAATAATGGTAGTATAGATTCGTCATGAAATATCAAGAATATCAAAACACAAATAATGAGTTTCACAAAAAAGGTTTAATCGTACTGTAACATTAACAAAACATCATTGAGAGTATCGCCGAAATGAAAAAAAATCTTTTGCGATTTGGCGATTTTATTCTTTAGTTTTACACTGTAAAAAAAAATCTGTGAAGTTACTAAAGTTTTTCTAGGAAACTTGGATTCCTAGAACTTTTCATGTAACGGCAACAACAAAATTTCATGTAACAGACACACTTTTGCGCCGAAAATCAAAAAATCTGTAAGGTTACTAAGAATTTTTTTGGAAACTGGGATTCCGAGAACTTTTCATGTAACTGCAGCCAGGGTTACAAATAAAAGTTTAGTAAGATTACTGAAATTTTAGCAGATTCATTTGTAAAGTTACAGATTTTTGTAGCTTTACAAAAACTAGTTTTGTAGATTTGCAGCTTTTTTCGTACAGTTACAGGTGAAAGTTTAGTAAGCATGTAACTTTACATCTGTAGAACTACAGATTTTTTTTTACAGTGTATCGTCAAATGAAACCTTTTGCTACAGTGGCGATCGCGGCAGTGAGAAGCCTGATTGACACCCTTATAAATTACTCAAGATTGCATTTTTTACTTTCAATACACAAACGATGTAAGGAAGGAAATAGGAAAGCGTTGTAATTTGAATGAAATTAGTGGCATATCTATACATTTCCAAATTCTCTGAATCCGTTCTCACAGCTTTTACAATGTTTCAATATGTATGTGTGTATATGTTAGAATTTCCTTTCTTTACGTTTTCAGATTCTCAGAGCACAATTTGGTGTGTTTTTAATAATCGGCAGCTATGTTATAAATATGTCGCTATAATTGTATGAATTTTTGAAAAAAATGGTCGATATGTTTGGTATCTAATTTTTTTCATCCATTCTCTGACGATAATTGATGAGCATTTTCTATTATATCTCAATTAGATTATTTTTATTGCTCATGTTCATCTTACATCTATACAACAATGTTTCACCACGCAAACAGTGGCGGCTAGACAGAGGGTTCACAATCACTTTTACTACCATTGATTTTATTTAAAAAAATTCTCCTTGTTTAATCTTAGAAAATAAAATGATTAAAAATCAAATTTTATATATCAGTATTCTGGTAGAAAGTGATTGCAAATCTCTGAAGAGCGGCTACTGCACGCAAGGTCGGACTCGGTCACTTTCAAATACGCTACAGACCTTGGATTTTTGGAGGTTGCAACATTTTAGAAACTTTTACCACCTTGCTAGTAGAAACCTATAATATCCATTACCATTCCAGTTTTTCTTTCTGGCGATGCTTTCAATTTCGGAACAAGATTCGAAAATTCGAAATTGAAAGTGACCTTAGAAAAAAAAAATCGAAGCAATTAAATATAACCTTGTAGACACTTACCTCATATATTCTATGCCAAAAGAAAATCGTGTAATATGTTAAAATGTAAATGAGAAATTTTTAAAGAACGCTGCCATTGGTTTAACATTAGCTTACAAGTGGCTATAGTATCGGATTCTATGTATACAGAATTTTTATACTAAATAAGAACGTTATGATTAATTAAACTTGTTTGAAACTTTTTTTCCAACGGGAGGAAAAAAAATCTTAATCCTGCTGATAATATTAAGACATGTGTAAATATTATTAATTTGATTTTAAAGCAAGCAAAGTATCTTTAAAATAGATTTTTATACAGTAAACTCTGTCTAAAGCTCTATTTAAGACACATTTCCGCCTTAGGCAAAATGTACTGTATTTAAAAAAAACTTAGCAAAAGGTTATAATTGAAGGCGTCTGCGTTGAACAGTCCTGTTCTAACATATATACAAAATAGCTGATTATCACATTTATAGACAATATTGAAACAGCCCCGTTTTCATATTAAAATGTAATTTTAAACAAAAAAGAATGTTTGACTTACCTGTTCTTTATCGAAAATATTCTTTATAAATGTTTTTGTGCCTGAAGCACAAAATTCAATCTAACAAACATAAACATTTAGTATATAGGTGAACTTACAATCACAGCATTGCACGAATACACGAAGCTTACAGATTTTAAACATATACCAAATAAATAATTTTACAAACAATTTAAATAAAACTAGTATATTGTGGCTATCACAAAACTTTCTTCTATATAAATCACGTCAATTAAATCATTTAATTAGTACAAGAAATTACATCATTTTAGCACCGATTCATATCAAAGTGTATCTGAATTTGAAATTTGATAAAAATTCCTGCCTTAGTTCTTGAGATAGAGCTATAACGGAAATTCTGAAAAATGTAGCATAGCATCGCCACCTGTTGAGTGATTTACACCAATACATAAACAGCAATAATTCATATCCAGGTATACATGGATCTGAAGTTCGCTGAAAATTCAAGCATTAGTTCTTGAGATAGCGGAAATCACCACAAACAGCATAGCAGCGCCACTTATTGAGCGATTTACACCAAACCGTATAAAATGTCAATTCATGTCAAGGACTAACTGATTCTAAAGTTTGATAAAAATTCCTGCATTAGTTCTTGAGATAATATAGTGGAAATTCTGAAAAATACAGCATAGCAGCGCCACCTGATGAGCGATTTACACCAAAATGTACAAAATGTCAATTCATGTCCAGGATTAGCCGATTCTGAAGTTTGGTGAAAATTATTGCATTAGTTCTTGAGATACAGCTATAATGGAAATTCTGAAAAGCGCAGCATAGCAGCGCCACCTGTTGAGCAATTTGCACTAAAACACAAATAGCACTAATTCATATCAAAGTATACTTGAATCTGAAGTTTGATGAAAATCCAAGCATTAGTTGTTTAGCTAGAGCTATTGCGGAAATAAAAAAAATGCAGTATAATAGCGCCACCTGTCGAATGATTTACACCAAAATATACAAAACTTAAATTCATGTCAATGACTAACTGAATCTGAAGTTTGATGAAAATCCGTGCATTAGTTCTGGAGATTGAGCTACTGCGGAAATCGTGAAAAAGGCTGCATAGCAGCGCCAACTATTGAGCGATTTACACCAAAAACTAATCAGCACCAATTTATATCAGGGAGTAACCGAATATAAATTTTTATTAAATTCCGTGCATTAGTTCTTGAGATAGAGCGCCCATAAAATTTGTGTCACATACAGACAGACAGACAGGCTCACAGATACACAGATTCACAGATGCACAGACTCACAGATGCACAGACTCACAGATGCACAGACTCACAGACAGACATTTTGTAAAAACATGTTTTTGGTAATCTCAGACCCCTAAAACGCGTAAATCTGTCGAAAACCGAAAGTCGAAAATTTTCACGAATCCAAAACTTTTCTTCTTGTAAAGATAGAAGAAAGTAAAAAATACGTATATATATATATTTGAAATAGAAGCGACGCTCTGTGATGCCAGGCAGGATGAAAATTCTTAGGGCAGATTATGTCACCATCGGTAACAGACAGAATTTCAGAATATATATTAAAGGTTAAAATATTTAAACAGTCCTCTGAAACAAAGAAACTTTCAAGGGAAAAAAAATTCTTCTGCTTTGGAAAGAGAAAAAAAGATCCTTAATTAAAACTGGTCGGATGTACCAATCCCAAAACTTTCTTCTATCTCATACATGTTAATACTTGAAAATTCATTATCACACTGCCGAAATTAAACGGCAATCTCTGCTCATCATGAGGATTCTAATGATATGAAATTCCGTGCATTAGTTCTTGAGATATGTCTGTCTCTGAAATCTTTTAAATCCAGCAAAATTAAGCCTAGTAGCGCCACCTATTGGGTGCTTTACATCAAAACCTATGCTACACCAAACCACCAAGCAACCACTTATGTCAAAGTGTAACTGAATCTGAAGTTTGGGGAAAATCCGTGCATCAGTTTTTGAGATAGAGTTATTGCGATAATCATGAAAATTCCAGCATAGCAGCGCCACCTATTGGACGATTAACACCAAAACCTAATCAGCAAAAACGTGTGTTAACATCTAACTAAAACTAAAGTTAGCGGAAAATTCGTGCATTATTTTTGAGATAAAGCTATTGCGGGAATTGTGCAAAATGCACCACAGCTGCGCCACCTGTTGAACGATTTACACCAACACGTAATCAGCATCAAGTTATATCAAGAACTAACTAAATCTGAAGTTTCATGAAAACCCGTGCATTAGTTCTTGAGATAGAGCCATTGCGGAAATCGTAAGAAATGCAGCATAGCAGCGCCATCTGTTGAGCGATTTGCGCCAAAAACTAATCGGCATCAATTTTTATTAGGGACTAACAGAATATAAATTTTTATTAAATTCTGTGCATTAGTTCTTGAGATAAAGCGCCCACAAAATTTTTCAGACAGACAGACAGACTCACAGACAGAAAATTTTTGTAAAAACATGTTTTTCGGGTTCTCTGACCCCTAAAACTTGTAAATCCGTCGAAAAGCGGAATTCGAAAATTTTCATGAATCCAAAGTAAAAAGCTCCAAAAAATGGATTTTTTTTTTTTTTTTAAATTATTAAATAATTTAACGCTGTTAAAATCGATGGTTGTAGCAAAGTTTGTGACTCAGCTTCACCCGAAAAATGGCGCAGCTTTACCTGGTTTAGGGCGCATCGACCTGCAGGTCCTTTGCCCGACGGACCAGTCTGAGCCTGCCAGAATGTGCTTTATTTAGTAAAATCCTTTTAATTTATAATTTTTTAATTTATAGGCCTTGTTTCAGCACATGCGAAATGAAAACTTGTTGAAAATTATGTCATCAGAAAAATGTTCAAGCTTTATGAATGAAAGTGCACGTTTTCATTAAAACACGAGGTCTTATCACCAGTGGAAATATTTCACCTTTATAAAATTAGGATCTAAGTTTTTATTCACTGTTATACTGTTTTGAACACACAATACATCTGTAAACTGTTCAGAAAGTTCAGAGAAGTAACTCCAGATACTTATTAAATTTTATAATTCAAAAATTCATCGACTACTAATATATATGCGGTATCAGGAACGTTTTGGTGTGTCTGGGGGGGGGGGGAGGAGGCAGAGCTGATTACGTCCTAGGCGAACTCACATAACATTTAAAAAAATATGTTTTGCATTAATTTTAGCTAAAATTCTGCTCTTAAATAAGATTTAATGTAGAAAAATACTTGGTGGTGTAAATGTGTAAATTTGCATTGGCGATAATCAGCTCTTAAGGAAGCCTGAATTTGATACTTAATTTTTTTTCTCTTTTTGAAGGAAAATGCTTATCAATTCCGCATGTGAGATTTGCCATATTTTCAAAATCTCAAAAACAATACACACAAAATTTAATTTGCCGCTTTCCCCTTACCCCACAAATTTTTTGTCGCCATGGACCGATGTGGGAACATGCCTAAATCCGGTTCTTCTTATTGTTTTGTAATATGTATTCATGCAAATTAGCCTCCACAAAAAAACAAACAATGAGAAAAAAAAAAACAATTTAACCAATTACAACGACCATTTGGAAAATGATTTTTTCAAAGACTAAAATTTAAGACATAAAAAATAGCACGGAGTCGATCATACATTACGTACGCCATGAATTAAACATTAATAGTGTTATTACACGTAAAAATTGCAAGCGACAAAAATCGCCTGCGACTCGTATTTGGTGTGAAATATTTATATATATTCATTCCTGCCCTAATAATCTTTTTTTTTTTTTTATTGACTTATTCTATTTTCTTTTGCACGTGAAAATCTTACAAATTAAAATGAACTCTTTGGCCACCTGAAACTTGTGTATTATCAAAGCATTTCATTGGCTATTCGGGAAAAGGCTTTTCCATCGTCATATTTCCAAGAAATCTGACTAACAATTTTAAATGAAATTTCAATCTTAAACTTCTAAACATCCGACAATATTACTTTTTACACCGTCGGATAGAGAAAAAAATGTGTTTTTAAATGCAATTTGTTTGAAAGCTGTATCTCAGTTTGTTTCTGAGTTATTAATTTTTTTTTTTGTAGTTTTTATTACTTTTTTGTCATAGTAGCAACAGAAGGTATCCATCTCTGCTGAAAGTAAAGGAAAATACAGATTACTGTATAGACCAATCAGAAAACGAATAAAATGCGGATTAAACCAATAAAAACCTTCAGATATGCTTTTGATTTCCTACCATGACGAGAACAATAATCATTTTTCCAAATGGTTAAAAACTTCAAAAGGTTCATTTCCTTAGTTTTTGGATTGTAAAATGATAAAATAAATTCTTTAACTTGTCAAACTTTCTTTTTTTTTTTTTTTTTTTTTTTTTTTTTTTTTTTTTTTTTTTTTACAAATAGTAAAATAACTAAATAGCTAAGGCATTGCTATTACATTTTAAATATAGGTTTCTCAGCGATGAATTCTTTGGCTACCATTATTTCTGTACAGTTATGACCATCATGATAGTTATTACTATCATGATAAATTTCTAAAACATTTTCGATAGAAAGATTAGACCAAGAAGATTATCGTTTGTACATAGTGGTAGCCAATAAAGTGACCGATGAGAGCCATGTAACTAAGTTTTGATTCCGAGTTACAGAAAAAAGTCAAGAATACTGAAACGGTGATGGAGAAGTTACTTAAGGGTGAGGGATAAAAATTAAAACTTCGCGAATACAAGTAGTAATTTCTTTTAATTGTTTATAAAAACATGTTTTGAATCTGAATAGTTGAGGTTAAACACAAATAAAGTATCATAGAAATAAGCTAATTATAACAAGATTCGTCTATAAGATCGGATAAATAAGGAAGAAAAAAATGCAAATATTTTTAGAAATCTTTATTTTTCTCTTTCTAATTTTGCGCCCGATTTGCTCACCTGGTGCAGTCTGCCCCAACTGCTCCACGGTAGGTACGCCCATGCTTATATTAAATGCTAATCTTGGCTGTTGACTCAATTACAAAAGATTGTCCGTGTTTTTAGTTTTTATAAATTATAAACTTTATCATAAATTTGCTTTAAAAAAATCACTGCCTTTCATTCGGCTCGTGCTGTATCACAAAACGTTTTTTTTTAATCTTTTCTATATATAGAGACTTCTGTGTGAAAACTAATATCTGTACGCAAAACTAATTTCATTTTTTAAACGGTATACTGAATACCACATTGTTCCAGCATCTCGCATTTTTCAGCTAATTTGGCTGTGGAAATACATTACGGAAAATTGGCTAATAAATCGGTACTTTCAAGTATTAGGGGCCTTGGCGAGAGAAGGAAATTTTTTTCTGACGGCCGCTATTTCTTTGAATAAGGGAAAACCCTGTACTTAACGGTAGTGTCTCATAGAAAACACGAGGAAGGATGTTTAGCACAGATGTCATATACGCACCACGTTGGCGCGATTTTCTTCTGACGCCAATGTCATATACGCACTAGGGCTTCTTAACTGGTGCTAAAGTTTCGTTATTTTGCTTGATATGGTAACCCGGATATTGTTGTTTATTCATTAATAAATTGTTTATTTACTTTTATTCTCTTTTTTAAAATTATATAAATTGTTTTGTTCCATAGTTATTAATGAAACTTTTTTTTTATTTATTGTTATTCCCTTTTTAAAAATATATATGTAACTGGTATTTGAAAACGAAGTTTTTGCCAAATTAGCGTCAGAAACAAATCGGGAAATCGTGGTGCGTATATGAGATCTATGCCGGATGTTTTTGCGTGTTTAAAGATAACCAGGTTTTTAATGCACATTTCATCAATTTTATTAAAGGGCGATAACGGCGAAGTGAAATATACAAAAATAACTGAAACTCAATAATCCCGTGAATTCCGTAATGTCGCTGTCACCATAACGAATTTAGGTACTTTTATGTTAGCCAGGTGCAAATCTAGCCAATAGCCATTTTCTTTCTGACCAGTAGCAGCTTTATCTTTCGTGTGTGTCAATTAGAAACAAGCCACTAGTGTCGAAATAAAATGCCTTGGTTTATAGTATTGTTTCAGTACTTGTTAGTTATCCCGTCGACCAAACTACTGTCGCCAAATTGTAAGACTAAATGCCAATAATGGTTGATCGTAAATGTCACATGCACTTGACAACAGCTGTTTACGTCATCAAGTGATTTTTATTTTTATTAATGTTATACTAATTTATTTGTTCTTTCGTTATTTAAAATAAAAAAAATACGTCAATTTGTATAATTTGGCGAGGGGTTTAACGATTTATATAATTTGGCGAAATTGGTTGATGGGATATCTAAAAGACACCTTTATTTTTTATTATTCTCCTCGCCTTTTTCTTTTTTTTCCCACATGAAATGAGTGAAAGGCATATATTTTAAATGCATATAATATATGTATTTTAAGTTAAGTGATATATTTTAAAAGAAATGAATGAAAAGTTTGTGTTTTAAATGAAATTAATAGGGGGGATAAATAAATGGGAATAAATAATATTTGGTTTTGCGGTTCATCACCTGCGCCCGTCTAACAGTAAAGTGTAAAGATGTCTCAGATGCACCAGGGTACCTATTTGGTATCAAAAGGGTGATTTTATGCCTGACAAGCCGGCGATATTGGCAACATTGGCAACATTTTGATTCGTACGGCAACCGAGTATGTATTTTATATTAAACTAAACATTGTGAGTTTTCTAATAAAATAAAGGTATTACTTGATTATCCCGTCGACTAATTTCGCCAAATTATACAAATCGCCAAACTATTAGCCAACTTATGCAAGTGACATAATTTTATTTTAAATAACGAAAGTAAAAGAAATTAGTAAAACATTAAAAAAAAAATAAAATAAAACGTCGAATTAAAACTCACTTGATGACATGTGTAAAATGCTTAATGCCAAGAATTTTTTCTCATTTACGATCATCCATTATTGCCATTTAATTTTATAGTTTGGCGATAGTTTTTTGGTCGACGGGATAATCAAGTAGTACACCTAAAATAATTTGTTTGTTTATATTAAATATTGTGTGTTTTATAATAAGGCTGTGTGTTTTTTTTATAAAATAAACTGTTTCATAATAAAATTAAACTAACATGGTGTTTCGGAAGCTATGTTTAGATGGAACACAAAAATAAGGTTTTCCCGTCAAAATGGCTCAAAATATAATTCGCTCCAACCGTGTGAGAGACCATATATGTTCCCATAAAATTTATGTAGGTTTCATAACCATGAAAAGAAAAAAATATTTATACTTACATTGTATTTCTGGGAAGTTCATTTATCTCATCATCCAATAGTGCATTGTGTACATGTGATCTGTTGGCTCTACGAAATCTTTTGTTAAACAAGCTTGTAAGATTCATCAACTTGGAAACAAGGCTGTTCAAATACTTCATGATGACATCGTAAAATACCCTTGAACATCTCCAAACGCAACTTTTCAGTACCATCCAAAACGAAGCAAGGCGGTAGAAACCTAAGAATATGATCCTTGAACACATTTCCGAAGATCTGGTAACAATTCCTTTTACTGAAATAGTTTTCATCGCGATGAAATATGCCTTTCTGATAAAAAAGTATACTAAAACAGCAACTAATTGATGCAATATAATAGGGATTAACTGAATAATAAATTGGTTTACCATGTTTATATTCTATTGTAAATCGAATTAAAAAAATGAAGCGATACAAACGTACTTTCTTTTATTTGGCTGTTAAATAAATCACACCTATATTTTTTAAAATTCTTCTATTGTTCTATATTTTGAACACGGTTCACGGGTAAACAAGGTTCACGGGTTTTACTATATTTAACTTTTTAAAAATTATTCACGAGAAATAATTAAATTTTGTTTTAATCGACATTTATTGTGCTGCCAAATAATAAATGAACGTCTGTTATATCGCTTGTTTTGTTGGAAAAAACTTGGCGTACATAATAATAGATGGCGACTGCATTTCGCCGAAAACCGTTGCCAGGATTAGCAACAACCACTCTGCCCAATATTCGGAGTAGCTGTTTTTGCTTACATTTATAACACTGCTCAAATTGTGGCTCGCACCCGCTTATTTCTCACTGTAGAAGACTGAGAAACAATCATATTTTCAAATTAATAATTACTTACACACTTCATAGTCCAGGCAAATTAAAGTGAATACACCTTCAACCCGAGCAAAATTGCAATAGAAGCTCTGTTAACTGATTTTTAATCCGTAACCATTACTGAGAAATATAACCAAAATCAGACAAAATCCGATCACGGGAACACCCTTAAAAACGGATTTCAAAACGGACTGAATCATATGACGTTTTGTGTTGTTGTGCTGTTGTGTAGCTTTTAGTTGAGACGGAAGACGACAGAGGGCAGCACTAAACAATTTGGACTGCAAATATTCATTTTTTATCGAACAACTGACAACCAATAATGCTTTTGGAACAAGATAAAGTAAAGTATCTATAACTCATTCTAAACTGTATTACTACTAGACCGATCTCCTAACAGTCATCCGGTATGCGGTGAGTTTTTCAAGTTCCGGCGATGGGGAGATATATCTCCGGCTCAGGCAAGCCATATACTATATTTTCTTTCTACATATTAAGTCTTCCTGAACATTTTAAGCCCTACCGAATCAAAATCGGTCCAGTGGTTCGCGAGATATAGTTCTTTTAAATTTCTCTACTTTCTGTTAATCCCGTTCCTCTATCTCATGTATCCGCAATTGCAACTGGCTCCGAATCGATTCCAGTGCTTATAAATGCTAGTTGTGCATAACTTTCCCAGGCATCGGAACATTTTTAATAATATGCTTTAGGGAATTTTTCAGGGCAAATATCAGTATTTTTTAATAGAAGAATAAATCTAGCTTAAACGCGCGAAATTTCGCCTTATTTAAGAAGTAATTTTCTATAAGAAAATACTGGTACCGAAAAATTTCCTGGCTATAAAATTTCAGGACACGCACAACCCCTGCATTTATGGACATTTCATCACCAATTTACTTTGTTAAGGAGACTTTAAGCAAAGATATCGATATTTTTTATACATGCTGTGCTGTGATTGTGATCTGACCAGAGTAGTTTGTCATGTCAGTGTTTTTCAAGATTATATTTATGGTGTTAAATGATTATTTAACAGCGGATTACTACATTATTTGTGTAATTTGAAGCTTATACAACACTAGTGAGTGAGGTTTAGATTCTTTTTATAAATTTTAGTATTTTAATGAGCCTCTGAAAAGTACATGCTTTACCATTGGCGGCCATTTAATAATGCATCTCTGTGGAGATTATTGTAATGTTAACATTTTTTAATTAATCTCTAACCTCTAACGTACATAATAAATGCTATAAACAGCTCCATACTGTGTTTTTTATTAACGTAAGTGTATATACTTTGCTCTGTTGCCAGTTTCAATTCAAAATATCGATTTTAAGTGTACTAAATGATGTTTTGAAAATAGTTAAAAATTGTGTTCTATGCTAACTTTTAGCTTCAAACTCCCATAGGAATAACATTGGAAGTGTGTAACTTTTATAAAATTATCAAAAATACCTATACGAGACAGCAGACAGAAGAGGAGCAGCAATGACATTTAAAAAGTGGCCGATGTACTGGAACACATATCGCCATTTCATTCTGATTCTACTCTACGCAAAATTGTTACAGGCGTAACAGCTAAAAAAGAAGTTAATGTTGATGAGTTGCACTTATTTGGTATGATCATCATCTTTAAAATGATAGGGAAGGATATATTTAGGTATTCGGCTAAAAGGTCAAAGAAAGTGAAAACTCTAGAATCTGCTGCCGCCATTTGTAGTTATAAAGATGACTTAGATATAGAAATAGATCCAGCGCTCCTCTTCCAAAGAATGATGATTACTGGCACTTGTGGTGAAATGAATCTCGGAGATGTCATGCGTTATGAACCGTGTGCGTACCCTGCAGCATTATTTGAATCACCAAGTATGATGAGGAATTCAGACAAATGTCAGTTTGCTCAAGCACTAGTCAAACACATTAAAAATTTACACAATGAAAAATATGACAACGTGGAAAGTACAGAAAGGTACATATTGGATGGGGTATCTTTCTTGCGTCGCATTTCCTGGTGTAAAAAAATGATACATATGAAAACATTGCTATGTCTTACGTTGATTTTATTGTTAAACAATATGGAAAACCTATCATTGTTTTTGATAATTACATTGGGTATCCAACAATCAATGATGTGGCTCACAGATGACGCTACAAAAAAAAACAGTAGAGATATTAATTTCAGCCCATACGTGAAATTTATTGGAAAAAAGGAAGAGTTTCTGGACAATGAAAAAACAAGCAAGCAATGACTTCCCTCATAGGCGAATTGCTTAAGAAACAAGGCTGTACTGTTTCCAACACAGATGGGGATGCCACTATAGACATTGTTCGTGCTCCAGTCTCATCTTCAGAACATGCACATGCAGATACCACTGTAATAGGTGAAGATACCGACTTGCTGATTCTCCTTCTTTAACAGGCAAAGGATAATGGCTCTAAGCTATACTATCGCAGTGACATAAGGCGAGGATCATGTTCCAAACCAGTCTATCATATCCTCAACATGCAATCTCTGTTAGGTCGTGAAAATTGCAACTTCCTTCTGTTTCTGCATGCTTTCACGGGCTGCGATACAACATCCAGAATTTTTTCGATTCGGAAATCCTCATCATTTCTCAAACAGATGAACAAGACAGAGCACCGTTCTATTGCAAAAATATTTTGTTCAAATTGCAGCCTACATTCAGATATAGCTGAGGCTGGAAGAAAAGCAATGCTTCTGTTTTATGACTGCAAGGCACTGGATTCTATAGACAAACTACGTCACCAAATGTTGGTAAGGAAAGTAACTACAGTAAAATCATTTATTACACCTGAACGTTTGCCTCCGACCGATTCTTCTACAAAATATCATAGCTATCACACTTACTTACAAATAAATATCGGAAGAAAGAACCAAGCCAGCAGAATGGGGCTGGTATGTAAAAAAACACTCGTGCTACCCAATACTCTGCGAGTGACTACCAGCTACAGATTATTTACTTAATATGATTCCATGTTCTTGAAAGACAAACTGTGCTACTTTACGATGCTGATGCAAGCGTAATTGATTGCCCTGTTCTACAGCTTCTGGGGTGTGCCAAGTCAATGGATGTAACAAGAACTACCTAACTTCTAACTATAAATATGATGAAAACTATTGATACGTTTTTTTCTTCACTGGAACATTTCTGTAAAAATTAACTTAAGCAGTAATTTGTCAGAAATAGTAAACTTTTGTGTACTGTTTATCGTTTTTGACTATACTTCAAAGTTAAATTGTGAAAATAAAGCGATATATTTCCGTAAGCGATATATTCTCTGCCTTAGTTCCAGAAAATCCCCTCCGCCATTTTGAAATCCGTATATAGGGGTGTTCCCGTGCTCAGATTTTGTCTGATTTTTAGTATGCTATTAAGCAGTAGTTCCTGATTAAAAAATTCTGTAAAAAGCTTCTATTGCAATTTTGCCCATGTTCAATCACAAAATGCCTGGACTATCAATCTTATACGATTTATAATGATATTTCTCAATAGATTGTAATGGACTTTATTCCAAATCGGGGTTCGAGGCTAAAAAGTCACGTGATACCGGTAATTTACCGAAAGAACTTCTAACGGATAAGAAGGAGGCTACTACTGCTTTCCGCATGAACTGTTTCACTGGCTGGCGATGGTTTTTCATTACGTCTACGGAGCCTTCCCTTCGTTATTCTAGAAGTTTTTACCTTGACCACGTGATCATAAAGTAGATAGAATATCCTCCATTGTAAAACTTTGCTGTTTGCATTAACGAATAATTGTTACATTCGAATAACTTTTTACATTTGCTGAATTACTTATTTATTTACCTTTTTCAAGTGATGCATTAATGCAGATTTTAAGTCATGTTAATATTTTGAAATGTCCCGTGCTTACGTAAATATACACTCTGTTGCAAAAAAAGAAGTACTTTTAAATGCAATTTGTTTGAAAGCTGTATCTCAATTTGTTTCCGTGTTATTATTTTTTTTTTGTAGTTTTTATTATTTTTTTGGCATAGTGACCACAGAAGTATCCATCTCTGTTGAAAGTAAAGGGAAATACAGATTACTGTATAGACCAATCAGAAAACGAATAAAATGCGAATTCAACCAATAAAAAGCTTCAGATATGTTTTTGATTCCCTACCCTGACAGAAAAAATAACCATTTTTCTAAATGGTAAAAAAAAAAAAAAAAAAAAAAAAAAAAAAATGAAAACAGAAATTTTGCTTTCTACTTTTTCAGAATTTAGTGTCGCCCTCGAAGGAAAAAAAATGTATATAAATATAGATAAGAGTAGAAAGATAGCCCGTCAAAAATGACGGAAAATGAGATATCAAGATATATGCAGTTTTCTCTATTTCGCCAAGATTGGAAAGGTACCGAGAATTAAATTTCTGTATTCGGCTATGTAAAGCATATTAAAATTTGGCAATTAAGAGCTCAGATAGTACAGAGCCGTCTAGTGGCGGTTAGTTTATTAGTAGCATTGGATTGAAGATGTAAAGACGTACATTTTCGTACATTACACTTTAAATTCTGACCCATAGATTTTGAAAAAAACCTTAAATGCACGGAGTTTAAATTAAATTTCGGTGAGCTCGATTATGAAAATATAGCGGGTTTCAATGGGGATTTCGCCAAATTTAACAGCTATCGCCAAGTTGGCGTCATATATGGCGACTTATTTTTGTCGCTAAATTTGGCGATATCCTGCCAAGTTAGTCAAAATTTGGCTCTATTGTGATAACCTATTGTGGCTGCTATTAGTATTTTAAAACAATTCCTCATTATTGAAGCTCACATTGTTTTCTCCATAGGAATCCTAACATGGCCGCGATGACTGAGGCGATTCAACCGGAATTGTGAGGGACACACAGAGACTTGGATTTTATATAAATAGATAGTTCAGTTTTAAGACTTAAAACACGTGCTTTTGTTTTATATAAAAGGACGGCATCCGCATCCGCTGAACAATTCGTCATTTACGATCCAGTCGTAAACAGCATCTACAGTAAAATATGCATAGGCCGTGACTATCGCTGAATAATACACAAATCCAAAAAAGATATTTCGTCATTCAAGAAAATGGACAAAAAAAATCAGCTATCTCATGATTCATATGCCTTCATTTGTTAGCCCTCAGTATGCTATTTTTTTCTCCCAGCTAATAAAGTGTCGTCTCAAAAAATAACGTTACGTTGTATAAGCCAGCCGTAAAACAAAGCAGATGTATCATTGTACGGAATAATCTATGCTGCATTTTTTTTAACTTCTAAGCATCGCACATTTTCAATTTTTATACCATCGTATTGGGGAAAAAAGTACTTTTTAATGCAATTTGTTCGAAAACTGCATCTCAATTTAATTTTGAGATATTAATTTTTTAGGGTTTCGTTCATCTGACGAAATCCTATTCGTCTCACCCCTCTGTTTGTCTATCTGTCATAGAGCCCGTTCTCAGAAGCTATATATGTTGGAGACTTGAAATTTTGCATACTTATAGCTGAACACCTCACATCAAACGACAAATCATAAAATTTTGAAAAGGTCGTAATTAACGGACGTTATTAATTAAAAAACACCCAAAAACCCAAATTACAAGATCGGAAAGACATTCATAATTCAACAAGCATGGATTTTACTGCAAAAACGATCTCTTCCATAGATTAAAAACTGGTATCATCATTATCTGCAGACGTATTGGCACCCGAGCAATTTAAGCAGATAACGTGGTTTTTCGTACTAGGATTTTTTAAAACGAATTTTAAACTTTTAAATTATTAAATTTTTTGATTAATTTTTTTTACATCTGGGCGTAAAATTTTTCGCTGATTTCATTAATGTTAATTTCAATCTTCTATCTTAATTATAAGCTGATATACTAATTATTATTTAATTAATTGGTTTTATTTCTATCAAATGATTTTGGAGATTGCTGTTGCACTATGAAAAATCTCGATTTGTAAAGACTTACCTATAATGAAACCAGTTCTTTTAAATATGAAAATTTGAAAGTAATGCCAATCTTGGGTCTTTTGAGGTCTTGTGCTATCATGGCTGTTTTCATTGTAACCCTTTGGGACCGGCTTAGCACTTTAAAACTTAAAATTATTATTCTCTTCTGCAAAAATGCCTATATTTTTTTCACATTTCCTTAAATATATCGGTTCCTATTGGTCGTAGAGCTTAGATCTCGCGCCAAAATTAGCTCCCCGGCGCCCATTCACAACGATTATTTTGCCGTCTTCTGATTTCCTCTAACTCAAAAATTTTAAAGGTAAATAAATTTCCTGTTAACATATTTAAAAAAAAAATAATGTTACGAGGCACCCCCACCCGCAGGGGCCCACCCTCAACGTTTAGGGCTGTTTTTTATTTGGGCCTTAACCTTGCCCCTAATTCAGCCACAACACGGAGAAATATAACTGAGAAGGCTCCAGCGTAGAGATGGGAAATATAGTTACTTTGGTTAACAGGTTACATCGTTCCACACTTGTACAGGTAACAGGTTCCAACAACCTGTTATTTTTATAACATATAACTAATTGTGCGTATCCGGTCAACGGATGTTTTAATAAGAAGGCTTTTAAACAAAATGTTTGGAATAATTTTTTGACATAATTATAAATGCTGTTTTCTATTGAGATGAATCAAAATTAGTTTGTGATTAAAAACGTAATTTTTGCAAGACAAAAACTTACCTAGTAATGATACTTTGAATTTCATGCATTTTTAGCGATTTCTGACACTAAAAACGTGTTTTCCATTTATGGTGATTAAAACATTGAAAATTCATAAAATTCTAAGTTTCATAACTCAGTAAGTTTTGACCATAAAAGTAAATTTGAGTTTTGACCAAACAAGTAAAACAGCATTTTTGCTGTTTTACTTGTTAGAACATGGAAAAAAGTTTTCTAAATAAAACTTATAGGAAGAGGCATTGTATAACATTTGTAATTTCTCATCTATTTGAAAAGTAATTACTGTAATGTAAATCGATTTTTATGTGATGCAGAACAAATTGCAATTGCAAACAAGTAATGATCGATTTTTTGATAGAGCAGAATATATTTCAAAAAATGATGTCAAAGCGGGCCTTTTGAACAGAATTTCCCGAAGTGATTGTACTAGAAACGAAAAATATTGTCCTATTGAGAAAATAATTGTTCATAAATCAAGTTTTAATTAATCGAACGAAAAATAAAAACACAAGTCGCTTAAAAATCTCTTCAAAATCACGTCAGGAAATTTCATAATTTTTTTATTAAAAATGAATCTAAAAATGTGCCAGAAAATTTAGAGTTGTTGAGCATGGGAAAGCATTTTTTTGAATACCGCCTTAATATGATTCTGATAAAAGCAGCTATTATATAAAAACTCTTCAAAAGCGGCCAGATAAAATTGTTAAAGTGGGTTTATCTCTAATTATGATTTAGTTTTTGTTGGTGAAATTAGTATACTTAACTTCGAAATCTGCCTCCGCCTGTAGGCCGGGCTGAGAGGGATTTTTTAATAATTATATTTTCTTTTAAAAACATAAATAGACACATACAAAACACATAAGTTTAGGGGGTTAGGGGGGAACCACGAAAAAAGAAGTAAAGAAAATATGAAGAAAACGTGATTTTAAATTCAATGCCATTTATCTTATATAATGCTAAACCTTTTTAACGGAATTATTTTGCTTTAACGAATAAAAAGAGAATTAATATAGTATTAAGACCATATACTTTATAAACATATCTTTGGACTTTTACCTCACTATCACAATTATATTGTGCGAATAGTTTGTACCGAA
This sequence comes from Maratus speciosus, assembly GCA_963932465.1. Classification (NCBI taxonomy): domain Eukaryota; kingdom Metazoa; phylum Arthropoda; class Arachnida; order Araneae; family Salticidae; genus Maratus; species Maratus speciosus. The sequence goes on from OZ010789.1 coordinate 312,928,394, forward strand.
TATATGTTTGCGTTTACTTACAAGGAAGGTCTCCTTACAGGGCATACTCAGAATATGTTGAAAAAAATGTTAGTGAAATTACTCATGTATGTAATAAGGGATCAGTTAAATTTAGCGGCGGAATTTAAGTAGAAAGTCTGTAAAAAAGTAAAATACTTACGAATATTTGGCGCGAAAATACGAAAGTGACACGCGATTTGGCGAGCAAGATTTTTCCACGCCAAAAGCAAAGCAAACGATTTTAATGCATCTGGAAACTGTTTATTAATTGTTTTTTAGAATGCACGGTTTTTAATGAATCTAAACTTAATCAATGAAAGAGGTTATTATATATTTTTTATATTACATGTATATGTTGCTTGTTGCTGTAGTTATTTAATTTTATCACTGTAAAAATATTTTCTATTCTTTGCAAGTTGCAAATATCTATTTTACGTTATAGCCAGCTGACATTTGATTGCCATAATACATGTCCATATCGAAGACAAATTCGTTTCCATAGCAACAAAATCAATTCGACAGCGTTCTATCTGCCTTATTTTTGAGCTTGAAACAATTTAAATCAATTTAAATTTTGTTTTAAATCGTAAAATATGATATTTAAATTTTATTATAAATACATATACATATATATATGTCAAATTATAGTTAAAAAAATTAAAACTGACAAAACTAAAGTTATTTAAATTAAACTTATATAAACAAATTCAACATAAAAAGTTTTTTCCTACATAAAAGGGTATTTTTTTTTCATCGCCAACCGGTGATAAATCGCCAAATAAACGAAAATTTCGTTATTTTTTTACGGACGCTGTATAGGGGTTCCGCCAAATTTTTTTTATAAACATATATATCCATATGAGAAGAACATTCTGTAATTTTTTTAGATTTTTCTGAGTATGCCCGTATGGAGACCTTCCTTGTTAGAATAACTTAGAATGCTGTGAATAGATCTGCTCTGGATATATTTTTGCCTATAAAATATTAATCCAACAGGTTTATGAAAATGGACCAATATTTACAGTTATTTGTAAGAAATATTTCTCTATTTCAGTATTTACTATAAAGAAAATATTTCACCAACATTGGTAAATAGTCGGAAATATTGTCGATCTTCTCAATATTGGAGTTATATTAATTCACAATAGTATCATAATGGATTAGTAATCAATATAAGAATAAAATATCTTTTATAGAAACTAATTTTATATTACTATGCTAACAGCATGCATTCTTTTTAAGTTTTTTTTTTTATCTTACTTCTTTTACATTTATATACATGCATACATACATACATACATATTATATATATATATATATATATATATATTGTACATAAATTCTCTTTCAGCGAAACTAATAAAATCATATAAAATCTGTTCGTTGCAAATAACTTCTGATACACGTTTCATCCATCTGGGAATATCTGTAGGAAGAATACACATTGCAGAACTTGAAAATGTGCCAAAAACCAGCACAACGACAGCTCAATTTTTTTCTTCTTTTTCGTATTTATTCCATTTCCCATATGTTATTTTTATGATGACGTGATTTCAAATATTTTCGGAGAAAGGATAAATTGCGTTTAATAGATATAGTATTGTATGTACATTGCAAATTGTATGTCCTTAAAATAAAGTAAATCTGTTTTTTGCGCAAAAATTTTCATGTTTTATTATGACAGTTTTTTTATATCAAACTGTCTATTTATTTTACATTTCTTTCGAATAAAATATTCAATAAAATTTACCTCTTAACAATATCTATATGTATGAATTTTAAACTATTCAGTTTACTTGCTTAAACGTTTAAATATTATAAATAAATAATTATATATATATATATATACATTTTTCGTAATCCTGTTCGTTATCCCTTCAGCTCAAAAAGTTTACTTCCCATGTAAGTGAAATCAAGATATTCTTAATGAGTAAATTATCAAGATATTGTGTAAAACAGCCGATTTAAATAATAAAAATGTATTTCATATTACAAAAATCTATTTTGTAAATATATTTTTAAATCGTTAAAGCGTTATAATACTTTTTAAATCGTTGAATAAACATGTGCTAATATCTCAACAAATACATTTTCTAAGTTAAGGCATTTATAATTTAAGATAAAGCAACATATATTAACACACGTTTTATTTTTAAGCATAAAATTTAAAATAACATCGCATTAAATATATAAATATAAACAAGTTTTATCTTTACCTTTTTTACGATTTTATGCTTGTGTAATTAATTAGCACTAGTTTTTTTCAATTCGTCTATTAATCTACATAAATTTTAAAAATTTTATTTGTATATATAAACGAATAACTTGCTTCAAAAAGGTATGATATATGTCAATATTTGTCTTACTAATTTACGACATCAATTGCAATTATTACTTCTATTTTCTCAGCCTTTTTAATCCTGAAAAAAATACGGGTATAAAATATCATTTCTTAATTGAATAATTATTTAAAGCATTCGTGCGAGAGAAATTATGTAATTGCATTTACTTAAATTAGCGTAAAGATGTTAGTAAATATTGAAATTTCGTAATTGATTCGTCTTTTGTTAATATTTAGCTGTGTATAAGTGATATCAGTCATAAATTAAATTTGAGTTTTTCACATTTAAAAAGGAAACTTTAATGAATAATCTGATAATGTTCTGTAAATAGATGCTGAATTCAATGTAAATTTGTATTTTTTTTATTATTTTTTATTTTTTTTATTTATTTTTATTTTTTTGTTAAGCAGTGATAAATATTCTGTTATCAGTGAAGTTATAATGATCAGTGAAGTATAATCAGTGAAGTGATAATTTCGACTGTATCAAACATCAAATATATAACGTCGAATAGAGTTTAAAATTATCATAAATCTCTTGGAAAAGGAAAGGATTTTCTTTTAAAACACTTTCTAATATAGATCTTTTGATCCGGTTGCACAGGATGATCTCGCGGGGGTGTATGAAATTCCATATGAGAAGGAAGGGGGGGGGGGGTATTAATTATTATATTGGTATGACATGTAGGAAGTTTGGGATAAGGAGGAGAGAGCATGAATCTGATATAAAATTTCGTAGGGATAAGACTGCGTTATCAAGGCTGTTTTTAAAGAGGGGGGTTAATATTTGTTTCAGGGATAGTAGGTTAGTGTTCGTTTCGAGTTTATACCGCAAGTCAATCATCCGTGAATCTATTGAGATTTATTCTAGGAGGGATACTGTGTGTAATGATTCTTTTTCCTTTGATATTCCGATGTTATGGTTGGAATTCCTTAATAAATACTTAAAAAGTGAGTCTGGTAGAGGGAGCCGCGGTAGCGTAGGCTATGCGAGACCATAGAGGGCGCAGTGTTTGCCTTTTTATGTTTTTTGGTTTTTAGATTATTTTTTGGTACCCAGTGTCATTCATTTATATTGATTATGTGTGTGTTATGAATACGGTTTTTAATATTGAACCGAAACATGTCAACATATTTTGATTTTTTATTTGTGACACCTATTTAAGTAAAATAAATGTATGTTTTTATTTATATGATGAGAAAGGGTGAAGTAAAATTTGTTTGAGTTTTTACGAAAACTTCCAACGATTTTTGACACTTTCTAATATAGTTGAAAAGAGTGTATGACTTCTATTTGTTTGACCGTGTATCTGTCTGGCTATTTTTCTAGCAGTATCTTAACTCGTGTAAATTTACTTGGATTACAATGAAATTGGTATTTGTTGTTGAGGTTTATCATAGGACATCCTGTTGAACATAGAATGCATGGTATTTATCGTCCATTTTCATAAGCACGCCAAAAGAATTACATCACATTACAGCCTATGGGGAAAATTCGTTTGCAGTGAATGTTTAAAATCTTAGAATAGTTGAAACAAAATGAAATTTATTTCTCTGGAGCGCACTAGACAGTTCTTATTGTAATATATGGAATGTATAGCATTTATTTGTTCATTTACAAAGAAAAGACAGAAATTTGATTTCGGATTTAGTAATGTCTCTGGTTATCTTATCTAGATTATGAATTCGCTATTTACATTTCTATAAGAGAAAAAATAGATTTCATACATTTTCAACAAATTTCCTTCCGGTGAATTTCATTTACATTCTTTCAAAAATATTGCAACTAAGAATTGTTAAGAGTGAAAGGAAAAGGTATCAAGATAAATACAATCGATTTCATGTAAGTAAGGAAAATCATTTAAGCATAAAATGAAAAATTAAGTAGAAGTTTCTCCCATGCTGAAATTTCTTTCACCATTCGGCGTTAAAAAATAAAGATAAATCTAAAAACTCATAAAAGAGATCCATCTCTACTTTCATAAAGGAACAAGATACAAAAATTATGTGTAAAGCATGGATTATAAAACATTATCATATATTCAGAATCTATATTATACATTTCTCTTACGTAGCGCTAAAAAAGGGTTGTATTTGTAGTTTGCTATTTGGCAACAGCCAAAGCGACGATTCTCAGTGATTAAGTTGAGGTCACATGTCTCAATCCATTCAGCAAATCAAAATCCAGAAAAAATCTCTCTTTTAACGCAAACCGTTTGAGCAATACATGAATGACAATTGCTATTGGTCCATTTTACGGTGACGTGAGGAATTCAGCGAATCAGCTTTTTGATCCAAAGTTGTATTTAGACACAGGCGAAAATGCTTTTTTACAGTTCGATAGCGTGATGCATAGCATATTTTATAGCGTCTTATTATTGTTTTAAAATAATTTAAGCCGTGATTTTCAATACTATAGGCAAAATGAAAGGAGTAGGACCCCATCTGACACTAACATGCCATTTAAATTTAAACGGCGTCAATTTCCTGTTCGCTTAGCTTTCTCAATGATGATCAACAAGTCACAGCGCCAAACTTTTGATTAAATGAATTTTTATTTATATTTTCAACAAAATTTCAAATTACTTTTTTATGAATTAAAATATTTGTAAATTTTATATGTTGCTTGCTCGGATCGCATTGCGGCGCAACTAAAAATATTTTTTATTGTGTTTTCACTAAGGTTTTAAATTAATTCTGTTTCCAAGGTACATTTTTATTTACATTTTCAATAAAGTTTTCCATTACTTTTTCATGGCTTGAAAATATTTGTAAATTTAATACGTTGTAATGATTTATGATAGCACTCATTCTGGCTAGAGTTGACATAAATAGTGGCGAGCGAGCAAAGCGACCCCAATACCAATTGCGTAGCAATTCATGCGGGTTGGCGAGCATTAGTGAGCTGGGGACCGAGCCCCCTAGTACTGTAAATTGAACCATACTAAAAATTTCCTGGTTTAATAAGAGGAAATATGATGTATAAGTAAACAAGTTGTAAAACGTGTAACTTATTTTAAAACCAAATTTAAGCAATCACGTTCCACAGTTAAAAAAATATCCGAACTATGTGCAGCACTGTATATGATCTATAGATTTCTATATATATTACATAGTATAAGCAACTTTAGTTTAGTTTGGAAACTCACAATACAATTGAATACTCTCCTTTGGCGATTTCTGTCAACAATCGAAAATGTACTCGAAATCTTTTGTGAAATCCTCTATAAGATCTACAGAACTTGTACACACAAAGTAATATGCAAAAAATAGGTTGATTGCTTAAAAGGGACTGCTCAGACTAGGTAACCAAGTCTGTAGAGCACAGTGTCCCTCCCGGTCGCCTTTATTAAGGTCTTAAAAAAACAGTTTTCAGCCAGAGCTGGCGCTGCCAAAATCTCGACAATGGGCGGTACATCTGTAAGTTCCGTGCTGATAAAAAATTACAACATAAACTCTGCCCGCTGGGGTACAGACTGACTCTCCGCGACAGAGAGCGGGAGAAAAAATATTGATTTATCCGTCAGCCGCTGGGGCAAGGAGACCCCACACGACAGACAGCAGGTGGAAAAGGAGGGGTTTCTGCTGATATGCCAATGCTGCGAGTGCTGGAACCCATCCAGATTTAGAGTGTTGAGCTGATACATTGTTGCTTCCGGCGCATGATCTCTATGAAGTGAGAACACAAATTTCTTTTGGAAATTGATAGATATGCTTTAATTTTGTCAGTAGTGGCGGCCTTCGGAGTATGTTTAATAGCCAGGATTTGGAAGAGAAGCTGAGATATTTCATGTGCCAGATTTCCGTTAGGGTACAGTGATAGTAGCTATGATCTGTTGTGCCTAATTCTCCATATTCACAGAGAGGTGAGGAGGTGCAGTGGAATTTTTTTAGGTAACTTTTGAAAGGGCCGTGATCCATCAGGAATGCGGTAGTGGATATTGAGAGATGATATAGGTTCCTAGAGATTTAAGTATGCGGCTGTGTGTGTGACGTCCCTTGTCAGAGTTGTCTCACCTAGCCTGCCAGGCTGGAAGGATTCTGTGTTTTAGGACTCGTCTGATATGGGACGGGAAAACTCGGAATTAAAAATCTATGACCTGTTTTTCTGTTGCTGCCTTGGCCAGAGAATCGGCCGTTCATTGCCTTCAATGCCAATGTGGGTCGATACATGACCAAGGGAGGTTTTATGGATTTGTAATAAGAGTTCTTGCTTTGTTTTTAGGACTATTGTGTGCTTGGTGCGGTGTGCGAGCAAAAAATAGGTTGCATTAAAAACGAGTATCACAATTAAAAACCCAATTACAGCAATTATTTCTCATATACAGTATTGTGTAATTTAAATATTTAGCGTGTCCTTGTAAATAAACAACAAATTATACGCAAAACATATTCTATAGCAAGCATCTTGTAGTGTAGATCAGTAATGTATTTCAATAAGTGTGACCTAGTGTAATATCATTAAAAAACTCTCCAAACAATTATTCCCCTACAGATCATAATGTAACTGATATGGTTTTAGTGTCCCTGTAAACTTCTTATTAAAACTGGTCACTCCATTTGTAATACCAAACATTTCATAGCAAACCTCAATAATATATATCGATTATATGGCAATTCGATTATGTTTTCGTGAATTAGAGCACGAACAGACAAATTGAATTCAGAAATATTTTTTAACGTTGTTGGAAAGTGTTAAAATTACCGTCTATTTTTTTTAAGCATATCACAGTGAAGTCTTGAAGACAATTATGCAATGTTGATAGTATACTTATTGTTGTAGTAGTATATAAAATATATAGCACTACATAAACAAATCACCACGCTATACTTTTTATAAATCCATCCGAGTCGCATTTTGCGTGCCAGAAATGACACATAAAAACAACAGAACAAAGGTTTAAGCATACTTTCATCAATTTTTTGAAATGCCAAAAAACCTAACGAATGAATCAAATTTTAAAACTATACAATTGCACTTCGATTAAAATTTATATGTTTTTTAAAGAAAAAGGCTGAGTCTATATGTGTAATTTTGCATTGGCTAACGTACAATATGTACATTCTAATATAAAAGTTATGTAACTCTGTCTAAATTATACACAGTGGAGAAGTTCAAACTTCAAAAAAATAGTTGTGCAACCAAAGCATTGAAGCAGAAACAAATAAACATACTTCAGATATATAACAGGTGAAATGCTTGGATAGCTGTTGAAAAAGTTTAAAGGTATTTGCTTCAGAATTTAGAACAAAAATACACAATAAGAAATACACAATATAATTTAGAATAAAAATAGCAAAATAATTATTTATCCGATTTACACTGCGCATACTGTGCTTAGAAAAAACTTCAATTCTTTTTTTAGCAATTATTAAATGTTGAAAGGTTGATTATTTGGTCTTAGATACTGCTGTAATGATAATACCTCTTCTAAACTGATTGTGACATCAATGAAATAACTTTTCCTAAATTTTTGGAAGACGGGTCGTTTAATTACCGACAAGGGTCATTCCTTCTTAAAGACAGAAATCTATATTAATATCAAGTTAGCTCTTCTTTTCCTGTCAGTTATTGTTAATCATGCCACCCTAAACAGAGGATTAGAATAGCTGTGCAAAAAATAAATAAAAGATTGGTAGATTTCAAGATCATTATTATAGTTTAAGAATACATTTACACTGATATTTTAAGCTCCCAATCAAAACAGATTACGTTTTAACCTACATATTCAGGAAAAAATTAACGCCCTGACCGCAGAGCAAAAGGGCAAACTCACAATGTTTTTTTTTCTCTGCAGTATGTTTTAAATGCTATAAAAAGATGTTTTTTCCAACATGATGTAAATTGCTTTATTACGTATAGGCATAAGTGGCGCAATCCTAAAGTTCCCGGAATTTCGTTTTAAGTTTTTATTACCACAATATAGGTACACATTTACTTACTTAATCGCCTTCAAAGTTGTTTCCGTAAGAACACACACACTTGCTCCGCTGCCGCTCCTGCCGTTTCTGGAAACAACGATGGAATTCCTGTTTTGGTATCTCCTTAATTTCTGCGTCGTGTTGGTTTTGATATCGTCAACGATTTCAAAACGGTTACAATTGAGGCCCATGTTGACCTTGGGGAAGAAACAGAACTTCTCATGCTTAGTGTATTCATTTGTCTTCTGTTTGTAATGCTAACAAAGTCTCTGAAACAGATTTTCCCAGTCTGCACATGAACTTGATGTCCGAAATTCGACAAGGTGCCAACTGATCACCACACACTTCTACTTTCAGCTCCACTGCCACCACACTGTCTATTATGAATTCCGATAGTAAAAAATATAGTGATACTAAACAAATAAATTAATTAATTTGCGGTATTAAAGAGTTGTGACGAAATTCCGTGAAATTTGTGACTGCCTATTGTATAAGACCTGAGAGTATTAATCATCAATTAATTGTTTAAAACAGGATTACATCTGTAGAAATATATCAATTTAAATAATATTTCTATTGCAGTGAAATCTACAGCTTAGTGAAAGGACATATAAGTTCGCGACCGTAAGAAGGTTAAGAAACCACGGTAAAAATCTTAACCAGGTGTAGTAGAACTTTCGTTCTTGTGAATAATGTATTTTTCGCAATAACTACTGTATATTAGCTACATTTCTGTTTATATTGTCAAGAAACATCCCAAGATTCTAAGGCTTTATGTATCTGATTTTATTTATATTTTCTGCTCCTTCGAATAGTTTTCGAAGCTGATATACAGAGGAAGTCCGGGTATTATGGAATTTTCCGACAATATGGAATTCTTTAATATATGGCGCATACGGTGTTGCATCCAAGAGTAAAGAGCATCCAAGAGCATCCAAAAGCATCCAAGTCTGCCATACGACTTCCTAGTACTTCCACGAGGTACTGTGCTCAGTACTCATTGGATACTAGTTGTTGGAGCGACACGGTGAATTAATGTCTTATTCTCAATTTTTGCAGGTAAATATTATAATATTCTTATTAATTATAAAATATCCTTGTCAGTGATGTTAACCAAGTACAAGATGAAGTTGAACAGTTATATTTATTGCTATTTGGTCCATTTTCCTCTATATTAACTTGTTGACCAGTGAAGATATCATATACTAAGAGATGGTATGTCGAGAAATGTGGAATATCAGTTAGATAACTGTTTAAAGACGAATATAAAAACTAAATCAACTTTTCAATGAATCTGAGGATTTATAGATGATGTATTAAGGGGTTATTCCTTGAGTAATTTTAGTTATTCTTTTAAATGATGCTTTTTCTTGCAATTTTAATGTTCCTTATGTCGCGGTGCCATATTACCCGACTAATTGCAATTACCGGAAAAGTGTAAGTATCTTTTAAAGCTTAACATTGATATCTATATTTTTCTTTTACTTTAAACACATTAAAAAGGTGTTAAGAAATAGTCAAAGTTTGATCTTTGCCAAGTTTTATTGTATCTCAAATTTCTTTTTGTTTACTTACAAGTAAAAATAAATTGGTATTTCATAATACCCGAACATCCTCTTTCACGCTATATGCATATTTAATGCTATTTAGTTTAAACCTGTTTTTTTCTCAAAGTGAAATCAAGTAAAATTCCAGATTCCTCAAAACCGAATATTAAACATTATTACAGAATTGTAATAAAACAAATACTGAATGAGAAGAAACTATGATCAACAATATGTTTTTAGGGAAGTCCGTTTTCAACAAAACGTCTTTCAAAATTCTCTTTTATTCTTAATCTCGGAACTCATATACATGTTGAAAATATAAAAATTTGAATTGTTGCCAAAATTTCATCGAGCATTCGGCATTTTGACATAGGAATCTGCATTCAGCTTCAGTAATAAGAAATCAAAGGACATAACATCTCAAAGAAACTCAATTTATTTTTGTACATTTCATTCGATTTTCGATTTGGAAAAGAATTTGTCAAAGAATATATTGAATTGATGTACACTGTAAAAAAAAATGGTAACGTTCCATGTAAAATCCAGGAACGTTTCGCCTTTTCTCAGGTTTTCAGAATAATTTAGCTCTTTCCTGTGAAATTCTGGTTTTCTTATCTGAAACGTTCCTGAACAAAAGTTGGAAACAGCAAAACGCTGCGACCGCCATTTATTATTTTTTTGCTATAATCCGTTGCTCGCGCGCGACTGTCGAAAAAGAATTCTTTAAATGAATGTAAAAAAAATCAATATGGAATGCAAATAAATCAATAGACGACATAATCCTGTACGTCTCGATTGTCAAGACAATTCAGATGAAAATACAATACCTTCTTGACATCGCTAAGAGATTATCTCTCGTACTTGTCTGTGGAATGTTTAAGGAGCAGACCGTGTAAAAAAAATACACCTATTATTTGGATCTCCATTAACCAGGGGACCATCAAACATGATTCTCACCGATTTTGATTAATTTAAAGTATGTTTTAGAGTTCTTATCTCTAATTATTCTTGTGAAAGGATTTCTTCAAATGGGACTTAGATTTTCAGAAATTAGATGCCGAGGTTTAGCATACGTTTCAAATACCCATTAGTTTGCAGCTCTCAACGTGTCTTTCGTGGTGTGGACGCAGAAAGCTCGCACGCCACCCGTACGGCCCGAGTTCGATGCTACCTCTGGACTTTTTTTTTTCTTTTTTAATTAATTTTATATTTTAAGACTTTATTACAATTTGATTTAAATTTGATATATATTTGACACTTTGAATGGCTGCAAATTTGAATTTTTTTTTTATTTTCCAAAAAAATATACAATTACATTTAGGTTTTTTTTTTTTTTTCGTGAAAATTTATATGTATTTTATCTAACTTGTAAACTAACATAATTACTAACGAAAATCCAAAATATTTTATGTCTAGATTTTTTTTCTAATTATTATTTACATTTATATATTTTTATATTTTAAGCAAAGTTCAGAAACAATATATCATATATATATTTACTTTATTGAATTTTAACTGAAAATTTATTTTTTCGTGCAAATTATAAATAATAATTTTGATGTCAATTTCAAAATATTTTTTCATTCTAACAAATAATGATAATAAAGCGAAAATTGTCAACTGGAAATGTAAAAATCGTCTGCGGATCCCGCATGCTGTGAAATGTCAGTAATGTTTTGCTGTCAACAGAAATATTCCTGGTATTTCGCAGGAAACTTACTGGCATTTCTGTAGAAAGTTTTTAACATATACAGTAAAGTTCCAGTCATTTTCAAGAAATGTTTCTTGGAAATAATGTGTAACTCAGCTGCCCATTTTTTCCCAGGAACGTTGCGGAATTTTTTTTACAGTGTACATACATATATATATTTCTTTACGTTATAATCTATAATATTTATATTGTGTATTTTACAAAATTATCTCAATTGTTTAATGTCAATATTGAAGAATGAACTGCATTGTTAAAGAACATTCTAAAAACACAAACAATTAACATAAATTTGCGAGGTAAATTTACATCTTTCCAAAATTAATATTTTCAATCTTTATTTTGCACGTCCTTTATAGATAGATGGACGAAATTAATGATTGAGAAAAGCGGTATTATCTAATTTAATTTTATATATACCTATACCAGTATTTGTTTTTTTCTTGTGAACTTACTAACATTGAATTTCTCGCATATATATATTTTTTAAATTTCTTGAATCAGTTACAAAACACCATCATAAAATATGTTACAATTCATTTCCAATATGATTGAAAAAAATCACAACAGTATGCAGCTCGTTCTTTTATAAATATTCACAAAATCTTAGTATTTGTATGATTGCAAGTAAATAGAGACTTGGATGTTTTTATATCTGTTAATTTACAGATTTTCTTTGTTTTTTAAGAAACTATTGGATTTTAGTTTCCTACGAATATATACCATATACGATTTAAGATAGTGATCTATATATGTAGATACTAAGTTATGAAATGACAGATCTTTAACTTTAGAAAAATAATTCTTGTTTAAAATTAATTTATAACTTATTATTTGTTTCACTTATACTCGAGTTCCAGACTGCCTCCAGACATTCATTTTATTTTTTTCTATATTCATAAGATTAAACTTTTGTGTACTGTTTAATATTTAAACATTCTGGCCCGTATGACTTTGGCAATCTTTCACCCGCTGCTTTTATGTGAATATTTGTAGTGAACGAAATCAATAATCCACGAAAATCGCTCGAGCCTTACGCGAAGTTATAAAGTAGTGAATTATTGAAACATTTCGAATTTCAGTTTACATCGGCCACAGTTTTAGGGATGTCCTGGATAGAATTTTATTATCGTTGGACAGGTGATTTTAAGACAATTTAATACGTAACTTACTAATACATTGACTAATACTTTTTTTTTCTTTAAAAAGTGATATAATATATAACTTTTTTGAAATCCTTAAATCCATCTTACAATAACAAATTTAAAAAAAATGTAAACACAAAATACTATTTAAATTACTCAAAAGGGTTTTTTATTCACAATAAGATACATTTAATACCTTGTGCTTTCAAACATATTCATGCTCATCATCAGGCTTAAGAAGATTCAACATGTATATACATAATACCAGCTACTATGGTAGCTATTACAAAGAAAGAAGATTATGTCAGCATTACAAGATTCCGTAGGTATATACGAGGACGAGTCAAATGAAAGTGAGCCAATGCAAATATATGACAAACGGAGTACATTATTTAAAAGTAGTTTCCGTGAACATTTGGACATTTGTCACATTGTCTAACGAGTCTCTGATTCCCTTCTCATAAAACTCCTTGGTTTCGTGCTTCAAAATGCATTCAACTGCCTTCTTCATGCCATCGTCCGACCAGAATCTGGTTCCTTGAGCTGTTTTTTCAATTTCCCGAAAATGTGAAAGTCATAAAGCGAGAGATCTGAGATGAATGTTGGGCATGTAATCAGCTCATCACCTGTGCAATTATCAGTATGGCAGCCCGACTCTCTGAACACTGGACCAAGATGATTACAAGAAACGTTTTGAAATTTATATTGTTTTTCATTTCGATGCTTACTGGACATGAGTTTCGATGACTGGGGAGGAAATAGCTATTTCTTTATGGAGAGTGTGTTCCAATTTTATATTATTACTCAGCTAATAATTAGGATTTAAAAATTCTCAAACACAGATTCATAAGGAGCGACTTGAAGTCATTCTCACAAAACTTTTGGGCCTGGTACGTGCCGTAGATTTTGCTAGTCATCTCAGACACACAGACAGACAGACAGACAGACAGAGCGATGTTTTTTTTAATCGGTATAGGCGTATGCCATAGTATATAGTTATCTACTGTATCTGACAGTGTTCTGTGTATCCAGAGCCATAGGAATTTTACCCACTACCTTCTATAACGCTCATTTGCGATATTAATAATTCATAAGGTTGGTTGTACATCGCTAAGATATTTCGAATATTTTCAGGTTAAAAACGTTCAATACAGCCAGTTCTCTAAGTACCCGATTAAAGAAAAGCACTATTCCATGACTATGTGTAAATTACTAATTTATGAACTCAACGAAACTTAAATAAACATAGTTTCTGCTTTAAACAGCATTTTAATATAATATAGGAAAATACCACATAATATCACCTCATTAAATCTTGTAAAAGTCTCTACTCATTTGAGAGATTGAGTTCGCCGCTAATAGGTCTCTGAAAAAATCTCTAAAATGCGTAGAACATTTGAGCACTCCAATTTGAAGACTTGTCGCCATTTAACAATCTTTCACTGCCTGTAAATGATACAGATGTTGAAGAAGATGTTGCACAGGAAGCTTTCGTCTCTGAGCTTTGAACCTTTTTACCATTATATTTTCCTGAAGACGGCTGTAGAAACAGCTCGAAACGTAGAAATTAACTTTTAACTTATTAAAGTTCCTCTTTTGTGTACAATTAAACAATATTGTGTCTTTATTAATTATTTAATTATCCTATTTTTGGGTTGCAAACATTTAATACATCTTATGACGAAATTTCTGTTTCAAATCGAATTTTATCAATTTGGCATGCGTCAAAATGACCACTAACGTCCGTTCTAGTGTTAAGTAGGATATTGCAGAGCAGCATGCATTGGCATAAAATTAATTTAATGCCAATTATGTCGTTCATCTTATTAATAAAAAAATGTGTTTTATTTATTTATTTATTTATTTATTTATTTATTTTGCTTTATGGAGTTATGTACAAATACAACGTAAAACGCATAACTATGCATTTCTATTCAAATATTATTTGTGTAAAAACTAAAATCAGAAATCAGAAATCAATAACTATTATTTTTCGTTAAAAATTAATACGAAAGGTGATTATTTCAAATGGAATAAAAAGAAATATTGTAATAGAAAACCATTCAGTTATTAGTGGAATGTGTTTTACTTTCATCTATAAAACTAGGGGGCTCTGCCTCCTACGAGCTACGCTCGTCAACCCCCATTCAGACACAGCAGACTCTAACAGCACGCTAATTTGATTGGCTTTAAAAAGATTTCGGAAGATTGAATCATAATTTGAATCTGACAATTATAATCTGACGTAATTTTCCACAAACTTTTCTTTATCTTTTAAATATTCACGTAAAAATACTTTTGTTAGAAATGAAATATTGTGATCATCTTAAAATATCAAATAAATGTCTCGCGCAATTTTTAAATTTAAACTGTTTTGCAATATTATTTTTTGTTCATTTTACGTAATAAGTGTAATGTGACGTAAATGTGACGTAAATTCTCCTATTTAAGACTTCTAACGCATGTTAATAAATTTATTATTTTACAATATTCTTTCTCTTTTGAAATTCACGTGTAAATATAGTTTTTATGACGTAATTTTCAATGAGCTCCTGCTTTTCATATTTTCTGTTTATAATAGTCACGAGTAAAATACATTTTTAATTTGAAGCAAACATTATTTTTTGCGCTGTTTATACAGTTTGCAACAGTTTAAATTAATACAAATTTCTAAAATATGTAAAAAATATCTCTCGAAATGCTGAAAATTTGAATTTAAAATAGAAATAAAACCTCAAAAAATGAGTCAAATTAAAAAACTAAATGAAGTCTGCACCCCGGGAAATACTGACGCATAAAATAATCTAAAAATGATTAAATTCCTATGTACATTTTTTGCTCCTAGAAAACTTTTTTAATGGAACGATTTTGTTCAACTTAGGCATTAAATATCTCTTAAAATAATTCTTCGATTTGAAAACTGTCTGCATCAGCGTGTTATCAAACATTTCTCTATAATAATACCGATTTTCATATTTTGTATGCAACAGTTTTTTAATATTAACGAAGAAATGCCATGCTTAAGCATTGAAATTGGATGCCGATCTGCCGGGAATATCTACGCAGATATTTATTGGTTCATTTTCAAATCAAAACTTTTTTTTATATATAGAAGGATTTTTATTGATAGGGACATATTTGTTACTTAATTTGTATTCAAATTTAGTTCTGGCCGGTAACCTTAATAAACTGTATTTCTTTTAATGAATGTACATTATAGCTTTCAACTACAGAGTTTCAATTTAATAGGTTTTATGTAAACTGTAATGAATTTTATAATTTATTACATCAGAGTTAAAAAAAAAAAAAACACAATATGTCTAATGATGTATTAATATACATATTAGAGGACCCAATCCGATATTTTCGGAAACATCATAATAAAATTAGTAATAAATCATCATAGAAATTATAAATTTCAGTTTTGCTTCTTAACTGATGTTTGTTAAGTACGATGTTACAGACTAGCATGCATTGGCATAAAGCAAGATATTTAATGTCAATTATGAGACTCGTCTTATTAATAAATAAATTGTGAATTATTATTTTCTTTTACGTATTGAGTTATATACCAAAACGTTTTAGCCATCAACATCATAGTATGACGCACAGTTACTATATAATCAACAAAAGTTTGCGAATATCCATATATTTCACAATATTTCATTTATATAATAGCTATGAAATGATATAACAGATGCTTTGGAAAAATATGAGCATTACTTAAATATTTTTAATTTGCTTTAAAGAAATATGCTTGTTTAATATCACTATCTTAGGATTTCATTTTTAAAATAACTTTACTTTATATTTTTGAAATACAATAATGAACATTTTTGGATTTCTATTGATTATAATATTGGTATTTAAAATTTTAAATTTTGATTCAAATTTCTGAATTTGCTGCAGTGTTCAACTCAGACTGGTGAAAAAAATTAATTCCAATTCAAGGTAAATTTTCACCAAAAATGTAATCGAAGTTTTACTAATGAGAATCTAATCTTAAAATTGCCAAACAGTTAATGCATGTAAAGTTCAAAATATAGCAACTCTGATAGTTAAAGATTTGATTACGAGACTAATTGTTTGGAAGAAAATATTCTAATGAGTCGTTGGATTTTCCTAATTATTTAGACTTTACGTAGCCCATCATATGTTATTAGGGAATTTAATTATATAGGGAAATCATTTATTGCCATTAAAATAAAATTATACACAGTTTAATAATATAGTTTAAAAATAGCTATCAATATTGACTTTGAAAATATCTCCAATTGTGCGTATGAAACAGCTAGATATTTTTATTAGAAAGTATTTACATTTATGCCATAAAATAATCAACATTATTTTATTTCTGTAGATTATAATATTGTTATTTATAATTTTAAATTTTGGGTCTAGTTTCAGCAGCTGCTGCAATGTATAACAACTCAGACAGGTGAAAACATTTAAGGCCTATTCTAGGTAAATTTTCAGCAAATCTTATCTTTCTTCGAAGTCTAATAATATGATTTTAAAATAGTTACCAATATTGATCTTGAAATTGACGCCAATTGTGCGTACGAAATATGGAGATCTGTTTATTAAAATGTATTTAAAATCTTTTATTAATTTATAATCATTTATTATTAATTTCCTTTATTATATTCCTTTAAAGGTTTTATGTAAACTGCAATGAATTTTATAATTTATTACATCAGAGTTAAAAATATCACAATGTTTTTAATGATATATTGATAAATATTATATGATCCATCCCGGTATTTTCTAAAACATCCTAATAAAAATAGTAATAAATCATGCTAGAAATTATAAATTTTAGTTTTGATACTTAACTGATGTTTGTTAAGTATAATGTTCCAGAACAGCATGCATTGGCATAAAGCAAAATATTTAGAATCAATTACGAGACTCGTCTTATTAATAAAAAAATTGTGAATTATTTTTTTTTTTACGTATTGAGTTATATACCAGTACAACGTAAAACGCATAACTGTGCATTTCCATTCCAATATTACTTTTGTAAAAACTAAAATCAGAAATCAGAAATCAATACACGTGGTGAAAATATTTTTTAAATGCAAAATTCTAATAGATTTTGTGTGTTTAATATCTATTTTTAGATTGACTTCTGACAGCACCCAAAACCTATTTTTTATAAAAATTATATAATCTGTGTATCTATTTAAAGTATCGACATTTAATAAAAGCTATATTTTAGTAAGAATTGCAGGTGGAAATTCAATAGCTGGAATCTCCTAAAATTTCCCTGCTTACAACACTCATTTTTATTGATAATGCCCATCATTTCAGCCTGCAGTTAGATTGCATATCTGTTAAAGTTTTATTTTATTTATATTACTAGCTGACCCGCACGGCGTTGCATGGACCCCGGATAATATTCTTAAATGAACCTTAAATTCGTATGATTTTATATCTTGAGCTCGATTTTGTCTGAAATTCGTGCCAGCTGACTGTGTGAAAAATCGGCTTTAAAGAAAAGAAAAAAAAAAAACTGATATTTACCGGTAAAAAGGCCCGAGATAACTGCTACGTAAAAAGAAAGGGAGGAGCTGGGGAGATATATTTCCGACGACTGCATAATTTGCGTGCTAAAATTTTGATAATTAGCTGTAGAAATCTCTGACAAACGCGTAACCACTTTTATTGTTTTCATCTAAATCCTAATTGAAATTTTTTTATTTGCAAACTAATTTTGCCCCATGAAACCGCCAAGCGGATCAGCTAGATAACAGAAATAAACATAGGTTAAATACACACATAGAGATAAGAATCCTCTACGTATCGGCAGATTTCATTTCATAACTTCATCGAAATCCCCTTCTCCCTCTGTTGCATCCTCTCCCATGTAAACAGCTTCAAGATTTTTTCAAAAGGTTAATCGTCGTATTTTTTCAACTGTTTTGTAGTATTCCAAGTAGAATTGAAAGTATATGCTAGTTGGTATTATCTTTTCTGCGTGATTCGATTTTTGGAGTGTATGTGTAATTTTGTAATATGCCGGAAAAGGGATGGAGGGCCAGAGTTCTTCGAATATTTTAAATGCTTCAAATAATTGCCGTTATCATCCAAATTCTTTGAAAATTTAAGGAGATTAAAAGTAATGTTTTCATAGCATGGGTGAAAAAAGTGATATTTAGTAGGAAAAGACTCGTAAGAAGACTTTATTTTTACCGCGACTAAACATCCAGGTTTTTATAGATTTCGTCGAAATTTTCGCACATTTTATTTTGTTAAAAATATTTATATTCTTTCGAACGCTTCGAAATTTTTGTAGGTGGTGTATGTATGGCCAACTGAAATTATCTACAAAAATTTTCTAAAATGAGAACGTTTAGATACTTTTATCATAAAAAAATGTTGTCTTCTTCAGGCGCGAAGTGACCTGCGTTCACCGGTGTCTTTGAAAGAGAGACAATTCGTATTAAAAAAAAACAGCTATACCATAGATTACGAGAATACTTTAGCTTTAAGAGGATATATTGGGTTTGTCAGCAACTCTAAAATTGCATTCTGGAGGTGAGTTGCCATAAAGGGGAAAAACGTTTTCGAAAAACTGACCCTTGTGAATTTTGTTTTTTTCCAAAGGGTTAACTAAGACATTTTGTCGAATTGATTCCGGCATTTAAGACGTAAGAGTACGATCTTTAGGAATATGTGTCTCAATTTTAACTGTACTCAGCGGTTTGGCCGATTTGGATTAAATCAAAACAATAAAAAAAAAAACGCAAATAAAATCGAAAATCGGTTCTTCGTGAGCTACCGATGCGTAAATGTATTTGTGCACGGTGCTCAAGCGCTTTCCCTTTCTGGGGATGAAATCGATGACTTTCAGATGAGAGTGAACTGCGATTTTTAACTCAACTAATTATGAGGAATTTAAAATTCTGAGTCTCAGGTGCATCAGAAAACACTCCGGACTAATCCCACAAAAATGGGCTGCTCGTGCGTGCCGTAGATTTTTCTAGCCATAGCAAACAGACACACACACACAGAGAGAGAAAGATAGAAAGAGAGAGAAAGTTTCTTTTATCAGTATAGATTTTTTATTTTCTTTTATTTATTTATTGATAAAATTTAAATTTCCTCATGGAATATTAGACGAAGACAAATGCTGACGAGTTATAATGTTTTTAAGAACAAGTGGAATAACCTTTAGAAATTGATCGGCACGCCACAGATATATATATATATATATATATATATTTTTAATCGTGTTTGAAAATTTATTTTAAAACTATAAAAATTAGTAAATTGAGATACAATCTTGAAAGATATTTCATTCGAAAAAAGGCTTTTATCCTATTCGACGGCGTATAAAATTAAATTCTGCGGTGTTTAGAAGTTTTTAAAAATAGCAATCAAAGTGAAATTTATTGATGAGGTGTTGCCGGAGTCGATATGACGTCAGCGTAACTCACGGACATATTTTGGTTTTATAATATAGATTTGAATTATATAAATCAAGAAATACAGTATTGAAATTATGAGAACATATTTTTAATATTTCAGACTGATTCAAGGATAAGCATTTCAATGTATTTTTAAATAAACAAACGAAGCACAAGTTAAATAACTTCAGACTTAAGGTGTGGCACAGCTTTATTAGTAGGTCAAAAGAGTTATATTTAAAACGATGCGTAATATGGTATATTTCACCTGATTTTCAAACTTTTTAGACATGAACTTCACAGTATGCACACTTACTATATAATCAACAAAAGTTTGCAGATAACCATATGTTTCACAATACTTCATTTATATAATAGCTATTAAATGATTTAAACAGATGCTTTGGAAAAACATGAGCATTACTCAAAAATTTAAATTTGCTTTAAAGGAATCTATTTGTATAATATCACAATCTTAGGTATCACTATCTTAGATTTAAAATAACATAAAGGGGGTCGAGGACACATTTTAGAATAATTTTTATTTATTGAGTTAAAATTTTGATTTTTTGTGATGGTTAAACATATCATTTGTAAACAATATCACATGATAACACTTATAATTTTTTTTAGAAAAAAAAATATTTTTTAAAAAAATATATAAAAAAGTGGGGTATTTTAAAATCGTTATAACTCGAAATATTATTTACAGAATTTCAATTTTTTTCCATTTAAATGAATATATATATAAGTTTTAATTTTAATTCAGTATTTAAAAAAATATATTAATTTTAAAAAACATATTTAATGTAAACATTTAAAAAAAAAGATGGGGCTTAAAAAAACCATATTTTCAAAAGTAAATATTTTTTTCAAATTTGCTGAATCAAAACTAAAGTAAAACATTTGAAAAAGATATGTTCTAATCTTTAACCATTTACCTTTAACGGTTCTTGAGTTATAACAATTTCAATATGAGAAATGGTGAAAAAACACATCATGAAGAGAAACGTATCTTCACGAAAAATCGTTTTCAAGACAACCATTGCTTGAAAGCTAGATTTTGAAAACAAACCAAAACAAAATAATTAATATTTCCTGTTCTAATTAAGACATGATTTAAACGCCATTTTAAGCAGAAATAAAAACAGAAAAAACTTTAATGCAATAATTTTTTTAGACATTTTTACAACATTTGTAGATTTTTGTGTCCCGTACCACTTAATTTATATTTTTGAAATAAAATAATAAACATTTTCGTTTTTCTATTGATTATAATATTGGTATTTAAAATTTTAAATTTTGATTCAAGTTTTAGAATTTGCTGATGTGTTCAACTCAAACTGGTGAAAAAATTTAATTCCAATTCAAGGTAAATTTTCACCAAAAATGTAATCCAAGTTTTAATAATGAGAAACTAATCTTAAAATGGCCAAATAGTTAAGGCATGTAAAATTCAAAATATAGCAACGCTAATAGTTAAAGATTTGATTACAAAGCTAATTGCTTAGAAAAAAAAATATTCTGTCGAGTCGTTGGATTTTCCTAATTATATAGACTTTACGTAACATAACATATATTATAGGGGAATATAATTATACAGGAAAATCACACATTATCATTAAAATAAAAATATACACAGTTTAATAATATAGGGTAAAGTGAAGACAGATGCCGCACTTTTACTTTTATTCTTGTAAAATGTACAACAAAGCAGAAAACAACAAACTAAGAGCCAGAAATCATTAATCAAACTCTTTAGAATCTAATTTTTATGTTAAATATGTTAAAACCCTCTTAATAAAGTAGGCATAGTTATTTTCCCAAATGTCATTTTTTAACATAATATTTTTATGTTCTGGGTAAGATGCCGCATGGGGAGTGGGACAGATGCCGCATGGAGAAAAAAGCTAAGCTGTTTAATTATTTATTTTTTTAAAGCAAATCACGGTTTTATTTTCTCAAACTACTTAAAATGTAAATAAATAACAATAAACTTAAAAATAGTTATATGTATCACTAAATCGTGAAAAGTTTAACGAAAATACAAAATGCATAATGCTCTATAAATAAAACATAAGAAAATGAAAATAAAAACATTTGAATTTACATGAATGGGTTATATATTTACTGGAAACAGTAGACAGCATAATTACAACAAAGATATAAATTACTGGTTTAGATTCAGGCAAACATTGCAGTTGCCTCTTAATGTAAGAATTAGTTCTATTTTATGTAGGCCCTAGTCTGTTTATTTTTTGACTTTCTTCTGATTCTTCGATTTTGTATTTCCATTCGCCCACAATAACACTACACTTCCCGTTCCAAAAGTAAAATGAGTCTTTTTTTATGGAGCTATCCATTGAATTTGATGCACTGAATCCTGACCCCTTTAGACTTTGTTTCTTGGTAAGACTCCAGACACTCAGCACATTCAGAGTCATCAAATTCCAATCCAATACTGCCATTCGAATCCAGTTTTAGTTTATTCCTCAATTAAGGTGTTTTCAAGTTGATTTTTACCATTCTTTTTTTACACATTTTACCTCTGCCAAACTATCGTGACGCTTTCTAGTTTCTTTTTCTTTTTATTTCCTTCTTTTTTCTTGTTTATAAACTCTGTATTTGTAATATTTGCATCCTTTTGATTTCTCTTTCTTGGTTGTATAGTTCTTTTGACCATTTAGTCCAGTCATTTTAGGAAAAATAGCGGAAAAATTAGAACAAAGCTGGATTTTTGCATAGGCGCTAGTTAAGGTACGTAGTTTAAAATACTAAAAGTCCTCATTGATCCGATGTGAGCTTTCGCCTCCTGGGGGCGCTAATTAACTTGAAAATCGGTTTTCTGCGAATATCTCATGAACGATGGCATCTAAAAAAAAGTTCAATTAGAAAAATGTAGATAATTTAATTTCCTACAAAAAGTATTACTAACATTTGTTTGTCACACCAACTCTTCCCTGTCAAAAATTTTTAAAAAGTGAACATATTTGGAAGAAAATTTATAAAGATACGAAAAACTAGCTGCTACTTTCAAAGAACTTATATTAACATGTTCAAAGTTCTTAGTTTTAAATGAAGAACCTGAATATATAATATCCTCTTCAGTTCCGAAGCAAAAGTAATAATACAAATGCTTATTCATTGATTTTTCCAAACAAAATGACATCGTAACTGACAGAAAAAATATCTTTTCTGAATTTGATCTTTCTGGCGCTTAGTTATTTAGGTTCAAATATATGGATATAAAACTACAAAACCCCTTAAAAACATCGATTTAATAACCATTAACCTAAATTAACGCAATCATAAATCTAAGAGCTTTAAACAAGTAAATAATCTACAAATCCTCAAAATTTTTTATTGGAAAAGATTTAAGTTAAATACTTATGAAATGTTTTCAATTTCTTGGTCATACTGTCTTTTGGGCATTTTTAGGCATTTTGCAAACTCAGATGAAAATAACATTTATTTATGTGGTAAACAGCTTAGATGCTGCCACTTATTCGTTTGCTTTGAACGCAATAAACATTTAGCTATTAAGAAGTGGTGTGAAAATGTAAAAAAGTCGGACATTTTAGTTTTTCAAAGTAAAAGAACAGAGGCCCCCGTATAGGGACCCAGGGATCGAAGAGGATATACATATATGCTTATTTCCACACCACCGTTGATGTAAAGCATTTACCCCGTTTTTTTTTATTTATTGTGGCTTCCCCCGTAGCCATATTCTACTTATAGTGACTGGCTTAATCCAATCTCAATCATTTGACTGCTTTAGTAGTCGTTTGCACATCTTCAAGTTCTTCAGTCGATTCAGTTGCGTCATTATCTGTATTTCTTTGTTTCATTGTTGTATTGCCTTCAGTATTTTCTGGTCAGCTTTCGATATCATCACTAAATTCAGGAGTGGCGATTCCCTCCCCCCTTGCAGTGGACAGGATACTGTCACTGTCGTCCTCGTCTACAAATTCAACTTTACTTGTATTGTGACATGAAACTCCGCAACAATTTACGTAAATAACAGAACATTTCAATCCAATTTTTTGGTATTCATATGCTTTTCCACATCCTTTGGAGCAAGTATAAAAGATGGATTCAATAACAATTTTTGGTGAGGGTGGTAAGGTAACTGGATTTGGAGACAAATTTTGTGTATTTTGCCATCCCCAGTTCTCAGGATGTAGTTTATTGCCCAACCATAGTACAGTGATGGAACAGTGACGCAGCAGTTGAGCGTTTATCACCACTAAATTTTTATAGTATTCTTCGCCTTCAAAAATCTCAGAAATTCTGTCCTGAAGTTAGATGAAGAATACTAATGAAATATTGCGGTGTCAGTTGATATTCTGCTGCTACATTGTTCCATCACTGATAGTATTGTAAATTATGATAAACTCGTAAACTGTGTAATCTAGCTGCATCATCGGTAGGCGTAAATGATGAAAAACTTTTATTACCAACAGCAATTCATTTCTTGAAACATACATAACGGTGCTTGCTGAGAGAAATTTCTGTTTTACCACCATGTAAAGCAAGAAAAATATATTTCCTGCCTCGGATATTTCAAATTGGGATACTTGACTATTTTTAATAGTGTACGTACAGCTTGTACGTTACGGTCTTCTTCCTTTTTCAAAAATTTTGCTAACGATATTTTGCCTTTCCCAAACAATGCTGATGTAGCATCACAATGTGAAAAAGCGTGAAAGAACAATATATGTTCTTTCAGAACTGTATCATTGTTAAGACTGTGCGACGAATACAATGTGGTTGCAATTCTTCCTCTTCTGGGCTTAATAAAAAATATCTCTGTCTGTGGAGGTGCTAAAGTAGTCAACAATACAAGAAAATCAACAGCATGGCCAAAAACATCAGCAAGCGCACCAGGCTTTGCTACTTCAATAGCTGTGCTTACAATTAGTGAGTCAGCATTATCCTCTGCCTGTTTCGCTTCGAAACTATGCTCCATAAATTTCTCCATAAGCATAGGTATGAGATGTGTCTTATTTTGATTTTTAGATATAAAAATTTCTTGACTTGACACATTCATTTCTTCGTTAAAATTAATATCGGGAAGTACAATTTTTAAATATTGACGACTTCTTTCGGCCGTTTTTGTATTATAAACTTCGTCAGAGTAACCATCGAAAACTATTATGCATTTACCACTCTAGTTTCTTAGGACATAAGAAATATAACTTTCTATGACACTCTTGTACGTTCCACCAAAGGACCAAGAAACATAATACAAAAGACATCCTCCATCGATAATGTACGTAGACACACATTCACTTGAATTCTTCTTGTACGTTATTTTTTTTTCAAAGATTGAATATAATAATGCTTTGGTGGTTTCTCTAATACCATTTTCACCAAATAATGTTAAAAATATCGAGTTAGTTCATATTGAAAGTAAGTTTTTAAATCTTCTTGTTGTTTCATACAAACGGAAATACGTTGAAACAATAACAGTGGATCACAGGTCACGGTATTGTCGTTAAATTTGAATGAATTATTCATCGTCGCTAATGATGCTACTCCATCTTTACCTGAAAGTTTTAAGTCACCAATTTTTCTTTCGAAATCTTTTCAATGACTTTGCATTCGACGCTATATGCAATAGGAGATTTATTCTGTGATCTCCGACAATTCCGCTCTAGATTGAGATGCACTTACTAATAATGGGAAAAGGTGGATTTTTTTTTCTAGCACGCATCCAGTTTCTTGATGTCTACATTATCGCGTAGTGCACTAAAATCTCAATAGTCAAGGTGTTGATCGGATGATTGTGCACATACACCACAAAACTCTTCGAGGGTTTCACATAATTGCATTAGAAAGGGGCCGCCGAAGATCCCTTTTTCCAATACTCTGTTTATTATACTTTTCTGCGTGTGTGTTTCCGCCTAATGATGTCATACTTTTCATCAATGTCTGTTCGATTGTTGTATCTGTCCAAACACCGGACAAAAATTTTCCCTTCTTCGAACAGTAAAATAGTCCGCTTTTATGAACCGTAAACATTTTGTTTAAATAAGTCATATCTTGTAAGTATATTTGAATAGCCTTTGCATATGAGAAATGGCCACTAGCTTGAAAAAAGGTAGCATGTGCCGAATTGTTTCAACATATAACTGCCAATTTCCACTGCGTCCTGCTATTATAAATTTGTGCATCAATGTAACCATAGGAAAATATTGACACGAAAGTTTCGCGTTGAAAATAAAGATATTCTCTTAAACTCACGAAGAATACTTCGTTCAGTAAATTAGGGTGATTTAATATTAGCGAAATACTCATCAATTGAAAATAAAGCCCTACAAAGATACAGGGTGTTTCCGAAAGGACTGCCCACCTTTGAAATGACATAACTGCAAAACAGTGAGAGACAGAAAGGTGAAACAAGTGGTATGTTGGATAGTCAGGTCTGGAATGTGATATACACCGGTTTGCAGAAATAGTTCTAAGATTGAACATCAGAGGGCGCTACAGACACCGAGCAGTGTCTTTGGAATGTTGTCTGAAAGTGTGCTTCATGAACAGAGGTTAAATCATTCTAGATAACGGTTTCGATATGGCTACATTTCTTAGAAATAACATGACGCAATCGAAGGGTAAATTTTGAAGTCACTCGCTGCAGTGTCTCTACTGAAACGGATGCACATGCCTCACAGATGAATTGTTCAAGCTGTTCCAACGTTTGGAGATTCTTATAGTAAACAGTGCCTTCCAAGTAGCACCACAAGAAGAAGTCATATGGATTGAGACCGAGAGAATGTGGAGGCCAATCGTTATCAATGCCATCAGTGGTATTCCATTACAATAAAAACTTGTTGCTCCAAAGAATACGACATCATGTTCTTCAATTTCCGTATAATAACTAATTCGATACAACTCCCTTACACTTTTCAACAATGAAACAGACTCACGAATGAACTTTCTGTATCTCTGAGTACTACTTAAAGGTTCATGTGCTTGTGCTGCTACCTATTGACCAACCTTGGAACTATTTCTGCAAACCGCTGTAAAGAAATTTCAGACCTGTCTGTCCAACATACCACTTGCTTCACCTATCTGTCTCTTACTGTTTGACAGTTATGTCATTTCAAATTTGGGGATTCCTTTCTGAAACACCTTGTGCCTGCACATGGTATATTTTGACATAAGCAGGGGGTAATAGGATATTGCGCAATGACTATTTCACAAGCGTGCGAAAATGGCATACAGACAATGGAGGAGTCCAGTCAGGAGAGGTGGGAGAGGGACGAAAAGTAGATAAGTATTTGTTCTGCCTCGTGGGCGCGCTCAATATGATTGTGTTTGCGGATTTTTCCAGTAATGTTTACTTTATTTTAATTTTTGATAGGGAAGGGTTGGTATGATAAAAAAAATGTTAATGACACGTTTTGAAGAAAATTAAATTATCTACAACTTTGTAATTGAACTTTTTTTTCCTAAATGCTGTCTTCATGAGATATTTACAGAAAACCGATTTTCTACATCATTAGCGCCCCCTGGAGGCCAAAGCTCACATCGTATCTGTGGGGACTTTTAATATGTTAAACTACATGTCCTAGCTAGCACCTGTTCAAAAATCCAGCTTTGTTCTAATTTTTTCGTTATTGTAAAAAAAGTTTCTAAAATGACTGCACTACATTCAGATACGTGTTATTTTATTTAACAGTTTAGATAGGTGAGAATTGTAAACGGCCTACGAATTCCTTATTCACACATGGTGAACCAATATTGTTGCTTAGACTAATTTGATAAATAACAGAATCCGCTAACATACGTTCGTTTAAATGTAAGTTATACTTAAATTGCAGTGATGAATTTATTAAACCGAAAAACAAAAATATATTTTACGGCATCTGTCCCTCAACTTCAGTGCCGCATCTGTCCCATAGTGGTGGGTAAGATGCCGATCCGCTATTGTGTGTCATGTGAGCGACTAGAGAAATGCAAGCACATGTCTGTATTCTAAGAGGATCTAGCCTACAGTTGCAATCGGTTTTGGGATGAAAGCTCTGATTATTTGGTTTAAAATATGTAATAAAACTTCATTAGAATAATTTTAGCAACTTAACATGCAGGTTCGAACCATAAAAACTAGCATAAATATGTAAATTCTGACATTAAGCGGTAGAAATGCATACAACACAGTACACAGCCCGGATGAACACTACGAACTTCTTAAGTTGATCTAAGAAGCACTAGTGTCGCTTGCACAATCTCTGCGGCATGTGTCCCACCGCGGCGTCTGTCCTTAATTTACCCTAGTTTTAAAATAGTTATCAATATTGACCTTGACATTATCGCCAATTGTGCGTACAAAACATCTAGATCAATTTATTAAAAGGTATACACATTTATGCCACAAAATAATTAACATTATCTGATTGCTGTAGATTATAATATTGTTATTTATAATAAATTTTGGGCCTAGTTTCAGCGGTTGGTACAGTGTACAACAAATCAGACTGATGAAAACATTTAATGCCTATTTAACGTAAATTTTCAGCAAATCTTTTTTCGAAGTTTAATAATATTGTTTCAAAATAATTGCTAATATTGATCTTGACAATATTGTTTATTTTGCGTACGAAACATGTTTATTAAAATGTAGTTATAATCATTTATTAATTTAATATAATTATATAAGAAAATCCTTAATTATTATTAAAATAAATATTTATATTATTTAATAATATAGTTTTAAAATGTTTATTACTGTTGATCTTGAAAATGTCACCAATTGTGCATACAAAACATGTAGATATGTTTATTAAAAGCTATTTATAAGCCTTTAATTATTTAAGCATATATATACTAATTTTAATGTTATTAGGAAGGGTCCGAAAGTCGTCCGATGTATGAAAAAGTTGTTTCTCTCTTTTTAGGATAACTATTTTCCGAATACATTCAGAGCTCATAAGTACGGTTAACACTTTGAACACACTAACTCATAACATAATTTATTGCAATCACATAGCATTCTGGCTTCAACGGCATTAGGCCAGGTGTTCTCCAATTGATACAAAAGAAACCCTTAACCCTTAAATGCTTGATTTTTCAAAAATCATTGTAATAATGTTTTTCGGCTTTCATTTTTTAAATAAATCCTGGGAAAAATACTTAAAAAAATCATATTTTGTTTTAAGTATGGTTTACGGCTGAAAAACAGTTTGTTACTAATCGGCAATACTGGTCTTTAATTGAAAAAATAATTTTCTTTGATAAAATTCTATAATATTAAACACACAAAAATTTTAGGAACTATAATAAAAATAAATTTTACTTGCTCATTGCAGAACAAAATAGGGTATTTTGCAAGCTTCCAAACAAAACAAAAAGAACATGTAGCAACAATTGAAAAAATAAATCTATCTTTATTCTTAAACAGCACAAGTGTTGCCGTCTATATTTTGAAAATTAATTTAATAATAGTTTCAAAATGTATTTTATTGGAAACATTAGGCATTACAGTTTTAATATTATTCTAATAGTATTTTAGAGCCTAAATTGGGTATGTTGCCGAAAGCAACACCAGACATTTAAGGGTTAACGGTCCGTTAACTTGAATGAAAGAAATTAGTTAATTATATCTATTTTCAGATTTACTTTCAGATTTGACAGATTTACTTTAATTGTACATTTTCCTCTTTTATAATTTATGCTATAAATGAAAATTACATTAACCTTCTAACCACGGGCGACTTTTTCAGTGGGCTACTTTTTGTAAATTAAGATTGTTTGATTCCCATAACTTTTTTGAAGTAGAAATAGCCACTTTATTTAATTACAGGTTAAATAATGTAAGAATAAGCCGAATTATACGCTTTTCAAAAAGTGATGGGAATCAAGCTATCTGAATGTAAAAATGTAGCCCACTGGAACGTGAAAATAGCGTTTCCCGCTTCTGGAGGTTTAATAGCATTTTTTATAAAGAACAGAAATTGCACACAGTATTTTAATAAAGTCTAGTTTGGAATATCTGAAGAGTCTCATCCACAAAACTGTTTGAATTGATTTTTGTATAGAAATGTTATGTTACATGGAGCGATGCATAATGTATCAGACACATCAAAAAAATTTTATAAAGGATAAGCATTTAAATTAATATTAAGTAAAAAAAAGAAGAAAAAAAAGAAACTTAAGTTATATAACTTCAAACTTAAGTGGCCTCATACTTTTTGAAATTTTCCTTGCCAGTAACAAAGTGATGCGGTTTTGAGTTCTCTTCAGTTTTTAATACTTATTGAAATTACACAAATCTTTTAAATATATTTGGATCATAATTTGAGGTTTTATAAAATGTAAAAACAAACATAACATAATATAATAAAAAACAGTTGTGTAAATATTGCAAACTGTTTTCACATGGTGTGACACAATCAGCACAGTAACGCAACTTAGAATGGATATATGAACATAAAAATTGTGTTAAAATGACCTCCAAACTAACTTGTATAGAATTAATTAATCATATAGAAACGTTTTGATAGAAACTATTTAAAAAATTCAATTAGATATGCAAAATAGAAAAAAATGTAAAAAAAAAATAATTAACTAATGATTAAAAAATAACGGGAATAATTAACTGTCTAAGTAATATTCATTCCGTAAAATATAGTATGGAGTTCATTGTAACATAATTTTTATTTTCCCATTATATGTTGAGTTATCGTACGGATTTTGAGTTACAATGTGAAAAACTTTTGAAATATTAAGTGAACCGTAATTTTTACTAAACTATATTATATGTATTCATTTTTACATTTTATAAAACCTAAAATATGGCTTAAAAATATTACACAGAATTGTGTAATTTCAATAAGCATTTAGAAAGATAACTATGAGAACTTGAAACCACATCACTATTCACTGTCGATGGAAATATTTCAAAAGGTACGAGATTCCGTAAAATGAAGTCCAGTTTAATTAGTAGGTCAAAAGAGTTCTTTAAAAAAATGCGTAATGTGCTTTATTTCACCTGATTTTTAAACTTTTTGCCTTGAGCTGCACATCATACACAGTTATAGTATAATAAATAAAAGTTTATAATTATCCATATCATTCACAATATTTCATTTGCATAATATTTGTGAAATGATTTAAACACATGCTTTGGAAAGATATGAGTTTTCTTGAATATTCGGTAATTGCTTTAAAGAATGTACCTTTTTAATATCACTTCCTTTGGTTTAATTTTCTTTTAATATTATTCATGTACATTTGTGAAATAAAACAATAAACATATTCTAAATTCTGTGGATTATAATATTGTTATTTAAAATGTTAAGTTTTGCAACTTGTTTCAGCCTTTGCTGGGGCGTTCGACTAAGACAATTAGGAAAAAATAATGCCCATTCAAGTTAAATTTTCTATTCTTATATTAAATTTATGAAATATGTAACGCATGTAAAATTTAAAATATAATTGTTAAAGTTTTCATTAGGAAATTAATCGCTCGATGAAAATAGTGGCTCGTTATATATTCCCATTTACCTTGACTTTACGAAACACACCAAATGCAATTAGGAAACTGTATAGACTAAAGACAAAAAATTGATAGAAATATGAGAAAGCTCATTCCCTGTTTTTAAGATAATTATTTTTATAATTGATATACAACTTTTATAAGCTGTTATTATATATACGGATATAGATGTCCGACCAGGTTAATGGGTCAATGCATTTCAAGTGGTCCAGAAAATCATTTATTCGTTGCATGACCATTTTTTAAAAAGCTGATATTTTTCGTACAGCAACTCTAACATGATAGAAGTTCAAAATGAATATTATTTTAATTTTATTAATTTTTGTTTGTGCATGGTGGCCTGCAGCAATTTTCTCACAAGAAGGGTTTACGGAATTGTAAATAGTTCATCGAATCATATCCAATTCAAGTGCGTATTAAAGCAATTTGTACAGAATACATTGGGCTAAAAATCTGGTAATAGAGTAGGTTCAGAAAAAAAAAAATCCTTATTGGTGAAATTTAAGCATAAAATTTCAGTTTTTTTCCAAAATTTGTCCGTTTACAAGAAGAAATTTTTCTAGCAAGGAAAACTGTGAACATGACATATTTTTTTTTTTAAAGTAGGCCGAAAGTACTTGTACTCACACGCCAAGTTCCAGATCTGGGACTTGCTTTCTCTTCGATAAAAAAAATTGCAAATTTTTCAAAAATGTCAAAAACCGCATTTTTGAGGCTTTGATATCTATGGTGAGGCACAAGATAAAAATCTGAAGTTATGGTTTCTGAGAGTATTGTATGGTAGTATTAAGCACAAGAAATTTCAAGATGGAGATTTGATTACAAGCTGAGATATGGCAAGGGCAACATGTCAAAACAACACTGCCAAACTATTGTTTTGTTGTAGTCACAGCTAAGTATTATCTCATAGTGTCCCTTAAATATTTTTTTTTATTATCTTTAAATATCAGTTACAGAAAATAAAGCCCTTTGCAAAGCTTAGCAATTAATTAAAAAATAATTATGCCTAAGGCCATACATTTTGTATGGTTTCAGTAATTTTTGTTGTAAGTAATTTTAGTAACTAAAAGAAACCTAAGAACTTTTACATAAAGAAAAAAAGATATTTTTATACAAGACCTGAGACAAAAACAGAATGGGAATTTCTTCCATTTTTACTATGCCAGTTTTGTTTATCATTATTTGCAGAGACAAAACCTATCTCTCACTCACCTTTCACTGTATAAGTTCCGAACATACATTGTAGGAGATGTGTGAATTTCTAGTCGTGTTCTATCACCCTCTATTATTTTAAACATAGATTTACAAACATATTGTATAAAAATTATTATCAGTTTAAAATGCATATATTCTGAAATTTAGCATATTCGATTAATTCACAAAAGAAAATTTCAGTATCTCTGACAATAAGGGTATTCAAAATGTGGCTTAAAAGAAAAAAAAAGGCTATACTGTATTAACAACGCTGAGACTTAGATGAAAAATAATTTCAAACAAAAAAGAAATTTCTAACCTAAAGTAAATGAACGTTTTCATTTTCTGAATTTTTTTGTAGACCGGTCAAAGTTTTTCAATTACTTGAGAGATTTGTTGGAATCACTTGGAACGTCGTAATTTGTTCAGTTGGGAAGTAAATTTGTTTTCTGGAGTTTTTTTCTTGTGACTTTGATTAAGTGTAAATAATTTAAAAGTCTTAGAAAATGGAGAATAGAAGCTTTTTTTCCTTCAATATAGAGAAAGATTAATTCGATTCTTTAATTTGTTATAACATAAAATAAAAAATAAATAAAAGGTGAACAATGAAATATGAAATATATGAAAACGAAAAAAAAAATAGAATGTCTAAAGGGTTGTAAATGGATTGTTCAGGAAAGAGAATCCATGAATATGCAATTAAATTCTCTTCTGGTCTAATAAGCTTACAGAATTTAAAGAAAGAAAAAAAAAACACATTTTTTAACGTTACACATTCCATGTTATAGAAATTTGTTTTTGATTTGAATCTAATAGTGATAGATAGCGATTCTCATGTATTGCGGCAAAACTTCTAATTGGATATCTGAATCAGTCGCAGAAAAACAAAACTATAAAGGAACAATGCGTATTTTACTTTTATACTTATATAACAACCAATCTGTTAAACAGAGATAAATAACCCTGGAAATGGCATCTCCTTTAACCCTCTAACATTTTATCTACTGACGGTACTTATAAGTACCATTAAAATAAATTGTTATAAAATTCATTTAATACATCGATTAGTAGTAACACAGTTTGGAATGAGTTATACATGCATTACTTTATCTTGTTCCAAAAGCATTATTGGTTACACAAATCAAAAGTATTTTTAAAAAGATGACTTTGCCTCTTTTTAGCTTTATTGGCGTTGAGAGGGGGGGGGGGGGGTCAATTCGGAAATATTTCTATATTTCTTATGAAAGAACATTATATTTGTATATTTCGTAATTCTACAAAATACTAAGAAAAATATTTAATATAAAAGATTTGAGTGGGGTTATAAATATTGGACAAAATACCTCTAAATTCAAATTTAATTAATCCTTCTAAAATCTATTAAATGATTATGTAAATCTTCTAATGTCGTTTCAATAATTCACGAAAAATTCTTTAGAAGATAAAATTTTCATGAGTTCTTAATCAATTCATAAAGGGTTAAGCCATATGAAGAATGTTTCAAACATGTTTAATGATTGATAAAATAATATCTTTGAAAAGTATTTGTATGAGGATTTTTTTATGATTTCCTTACATGATTATTTATCTTATGAAGTTAAGAAAATATAATGTAACTTTTTTGTTAAATCAGTCCTTGAATTCAAAGATTACGTGACAGAAAAACACGGCTAGGCTACATAAATGGTTTTTAATGGTTAAAGAAAAATTGAAAGGTATTTTTATATTGCAATATAAACAAATATCAAATTTCTAAACAGAATTACTTGAAACAATTATTATATTTGTATTTAAGTGTAAGATTGAACTTTTAACCGATGCACTTTCCAACTACTAAATTAGATTGTAAAACAAAATAAATTTTCTGACTACGGACTTAGCCAGACATATATTAATGTGGAATTCATTTATGAATAAATTAACACCATATATAGTGTGTAGCACTATATAGCTGTAAAAAAAATTATTTATTAAAAAATTATTTATAAACACCTGTAATAGTGACTTTAATCTGTTTACTATCTCTAAGTAAAAAAATATGGTTATATCAATATTGGCTAATTGTTAGCCAATTGTTATCTGGCTTTAGCCGACAGAAATAAATATGTGCCTTTCTCAAACATTGGCTAACAATTTGTTTGAAAACGAAGGAACTCACGTTGGTCCAATCGTGATCTTCGCAGAACAATTATTAGATACAGGGCTGCCAAGGACGACTATTTTCATATTCTGTTAGCACCACTATTTAAAAAATAATACATTTTGTAGTATATTTCTCTTTCAAATTTTGTCAAAGCATATCTAAAATATCTTTGTTTTGAAAAAGTTGTGCGAAATGGAATTAAATAATAAACGCCTGTGGCACCCCTGCAGATACGCTCCAAATTAGACGTGTCTCTGTATGACATATCCCGACATTTTTCACAAAGACGAACAATTAGCGCTATTTTAGAAAAAAAAAAATGAATGCTTTATTTAGAGTTTTGTTATCGCAATGCTATTTTCTATTCGTACATATTAGTAAAATCTGTATTAGATCTGAATTTGAAAGTAAAACAATTCAATTCTGAAACCGTTTCATTAATTAATTCACGCTTGAAATAACCAACGTGCCAGGAGATATTTATAGCAATTTCTTATACAATTATGTATCGGTCTAATCTGAGAATTTAGTTGTCCTGAGGATTATTTTTTTATTCAAAATTTATGTTAGTAATCATTACTTTACTTATTTGTATGATGATGTGTATGATGAATGCTAGAAATCTCAAAAGTTTCATAAAATTAAATGTATCAAACTCCGTGTCATTTGGACATAGAAGAGTGGACTAATTCATGTATTATGACAAAGTTTCTAGCAAAACTTTGGACCAATATTGTGCTATTGGTTATATTATGACCAATATTGCTAACATTGCCCTGAATTCGGGGCCTTATATTTTTAAAAAATTGATGTAGTTTTGGAAAGAAATATTTCGACGTTTATTTGCTAATATTTAGAATTACGAATGCTACATATTTTGTATATACATACATATGTATACTTCGTGACAAATTCACAATGTCATGCCAATGACGCAGAATGGGTAAAATCTCTTGCAAAAAAAATTATTTTTTGAAAAAAAAAACTATATTTCTTGGAGAGAGAAAAGTTCCGTACAACACCAAAGGATCTTCTGTATATGCTACAATTCTATAGAACTATTTTGTTAATAGGTGAGAGTCTTCTCCACTTCGGCTAAATTTACTAGATCCCTCAATTTTTTAGGCACATTTCGTCCCTCCACCCTACATTAAATTTTCTTTTCTACCACTTTGTGCCCTCCCCCGAAGTACTAAAATTTAAAATCTTTAAAATCGTTAAACCCCAAGTTCTACCAAATTTATAATATTATTTTGAAATACTAACAACGAAAGGGCCAACCGTGGTAATCACAGATTTTGATTGTTTTGATATATGTTGTATGATAGAGCTATATGGTAGTGAAATAGGGGGGGGGGGTCTAATATTATAACACAACTTAAATACTTACTTTGTACCGCGATGATTAAATTGGTGGAAGCTCAGGTGGTACGGCGTTTGCTTGTTGTTCCGCGATCTCGCGTTCAATACCGGAACACGTTTCGTTTGATTCTCACATATTTTGTTTTATAAATATACTTTTATATAGAATTTAAAAGATATTTTTAATTAGAATTTAAAATATACTTGTAATTAGAATTTAATAATCTGATTATGAAATAAAAATTATATTAAGGTACTTGTACCCAATATGGACATTGCTCTCAATATGGACACCCCTATTATATTTAAAAGTAACAATTTTGATAGAGATATGTCAATATATGTACGTGAAGTGAAGCAGCTGAAAAGATAATTAAGCCTGGAAAGTGCAAAAAAGCGCGTTGTTCGCCATTTGGAAGGAAACTTGTTGTTTCGTGGTGTCCTGATCGTAATTACAGATAAGTTTAAATTCTTATTAGATATGGTAAAATTACTTCAAATATGGAAAAGTGTAGTGCTGTAGAAAGTTCATAAAACATATTTTAGATTGCTATTACAAATATTGATTTAAAATATTTTCTTTGTTTATTTATTACAAGATTTAGTAAAACTATACCCAATTCCCAATATGGACACCTTGGCTCTTGCATACACCCTGTGTAGTAGGTCAACAAGGAGCCACCTGTCCCTAATATGGACATGCATGTCCATAATATGGACAGGTGGTTCCTTATATGGACATTTTTAAACATTTTTTGTTCTTATCATTAAAATTAAACGAGGATAATTACAAGGTCTCTAATTTTAATAATGATAGTCAGCAGTCCAGGGATGGTGGTCATATATTATTTGAGTCTTATGACGTGTACAAGGGCGTGAAAAAAATCAATTTTCCTTAGGATGTCCATATTGGGTACAGGTACCTTGTTCAGTATGAATTATAAATTTATCTATTTTTTTTTTCATTTGTAACTACGTATTTGTATAAAACATTATAAACTGTTAACTTTTTAAAAATCACTTTAAAGATGTATTTCATATATTCTTTATCCATGCAATGACATTAAAGTAAATTAATGATAATAAAGAAACATCATTTATGTAGTGTCTTTACAAGGGGAATCAATGCGATGATAAAATTACTCTGTTTTTAAAGTAAGAGGCATAATTTTATTAGAAATCAGCATAAGCATTAAAGTAGAACCCTTTTTTTACCTATTAATGATTTTTAAATTTGTAATACGTATGTCTGAGCTTTGAATTATTTTGCTTTCCCATTTGTCTTTCTTGTGCATTTACATTTATTTTATCATAACCAGAGGGAGCCACAACAGATTTTGTAACGATTTTGTAATTTATTTTAGTCAATAAACGATCTATTTTTAAAACACTTTTAAATGATGAGAAATGCTTAATAATGGTTTAAAAATGAAAAATGCTGAATTAAAATTTAAATATTTTAACATTATAATTAATGTACGATATTAAAATTTTTAATTCACATTATTATGTTATAGTTACAAGTATATATATAAAACAAAAAATGAGAAAAACAAACGTAGCGCAATCCGGTAGCGAACCCGATCCCGCGGAACAGCGAGCACATTGCGTACCAACTGAGCTACGACTAACGTAGTCATGGCTTTACAAAGTAAGTATTTAAGTTGTGTTATAATATTAGACCCCCTCCTGTTTCTCGAGAACTAAGAAGCGTTGTGTAAAATCCTCTGAGACTAAGGCGCCTCTACCCTACAACATGCATAAAAATATTCAAAATCTTAAATTACCATGGTTGGCTCTCTCCTTGTAATACGTAAATAAAGAAATAACTACATTTCTTCCTTCACTAATACGTTGATCATAACCACCCTCTCCCTCACATTTTTTTTAAATCTCTAAAACTTTAAAAAGTCTCACATGTGGGTTGAAACCCCCACTAACTGACAGCTTAAGGATTCTCTCTTGTTCAAATCACTATTACAAAATTTTAAATTAATTTCATGCTTATTT
Source organism: Maratus speciosus (assembly GCA_963932465.1). Classification (NCBI taxonomy): domain Eukaryota; kingdom Metazoa; phylum Arthropoda; class Arachnida; order Araneae; family Salticidae; genus Maratus; species Maratus speciosus. The sequence continues at coordinate 312,966,678 of OZ010789.1, forward strand.
TTCTTCTTGAAATGATAGTAGAGACAGATCACAGAGTTACTGTTGACAAAATTCTTTAAAAATATACATCGTATTATTTAAAATATTTTTTTCTTAAATGTAGCCAATAACTCCAGTGCACTAACTACATTTTGAAAAAACAATAACTGACACAAATTGACTCAATGTATGGCGCATCTCTTGCAGATATTTAAAAAAAAAAGCTATTTTATATTTCAAGGAATTTATGCTTTTAAAATATTTTAGTCTTGATTATAAAAATAAAATGCTTAAACATTATTTATGTATAATATCATATAACAGATGCATGTATCCCTTTTTAATGTTCTAAATTATTAGTAACCCAGATATCCAAAAACTGACATTTATAAATGAGTACCTGACACATGGTGTCAGGACCTGTTAGAACGGCTTAAATGTTAATGCTGGAAGATAAATTAAATTTATTATTACTTTTTTAAAATAGTTCTAATAATGGATTTCAGCTTTCTTTAATATTAACAGTAATTAACTCCTGTGTCGGACTAGTGAAAACAAATTACTAGAACCAATTACTGTCACACCCGATTTAACTAAATTAAAAGAGCTAGAAATTAGAAATCATGGTCCTAATGTAAAAAGAGGCATCCGTTAAATAATTTCTACAATTATAACTTTAAAAAAAAGTTATTTGCATTTCAAATAGATGAAAAAAGCACTACCTTAATTTTAGAAATAACATGGATGCCTCCACATGGTACGTTTTGTGTTCTCAAAAGTTTCTTCCTCATTGAATTTTTTCTTGTCCGACTAGTGGTAAGAAAAAAAAAAATGACTCCAAAATAAAAATTAATATGTAAGTTGCTACTAGATGACATTACTCTGCAGTATTTTACAAGAAAACGCTTACTTGAGTTAGATTTTTGCTGAAGTGCCAGTTACTGGTTAGGTGTCAATAACTGGAGGTTTTACCCTATATGACTTTTAAATAACAATAAATGAATGATAAATCATCTACCAACCCACGAAATTTTGATTATCCTACTCTTTGCTTTCGCCCAGCATTAACCTTTAACAACTGAAACAAAAACTTTTGTATAGATACTGTGAGACTGCTAAAGCGAAATATGATTAAAAACTCAATTAACTCATATGATAATGCTTTTGTACTAAATCTTATGTACAGAACTATTATAATTAAAATTAAACTATTCAAAATTTACTAACGGTTCCGGACGAAAAAAAAATTCTCTAGTATGTGTACTTATACTGTGTAAATTAAGAAACACAGCTGTCTGTGAGACCGCCAACAGTAATTAAGGACTAAAGTGTTTAATTTAAAAAATACTCCAGTTTTTTTAAACTTGTGTCCATTTTTAATTATCTTTTGCATTAGTGCTATAATTTATTACTTTGAAATATTAACACATAAGTATTCATCTATACACCAACCCCTTCTCGAAAATTCAGATAACCTCTCATTTGCCTCATCATCATACAGTTTAAAAACTTTTAAAACCAATTCATAAAAAACAAACACCTGCCGTATTTATTATTCTTTGAAAAATAACGATAAATGAATGGTCATTTAATTTTGATCACTACATCCTCTGAAGTTTTTGCTTCTCTTCCTCCAAACACGAAATTTGCAAAGTATTTAAAAATCTTTTAGTTCGTTGTTCTCTTACTTTTCAGAAACAATAAATATTTTTTTAAACGTCCCAACACAATTAAAAAGTTCTTATGAATTCGGTTTGTCTGTCCGTCTGTTGATATATGTTATTAGGTGTTTACAGTGACATTTTCGGTATTGAAAATGAAGTATGTCGAAATTACATTTCATTTACAGGGACACTCAAAATAATTCCGTTATATTATGGTCTATGCAGAAAAGTCATTTGTCGTGTATTTTAATGATTTTAAATTATTTTAAATATATTTAAATTGATATATATCACTGAAGTGTACTACAAAGTTCTTACTATATGCACTACAAAGTTCTTACTTAGAATATGATGTGCATAGAATTTTTCGTTCATTTACAGGGACACACAAAAAAATTGTCTGTAGAAGAAAGTGAACAATAATTGAATTATTGAAGCCTACAAACAATAATTGCTGGAAGTACGTTTTCAGTCGTTGTATGCAATTTTAAATTTAACTATTTTTTATATATTACTTGGTTTGTATAAACCCTATAGATCATTTAAACGACAGCAAAAATATTCTTAAAAACATCCGTTTATTAGCGGAAATTACTCAATGGAAATTTTTAATTATGCTATGTGTTTAACTGATCTAACTTTCAGCATACTCTGTAGTATACATACATACGTATAGCTCATATACAGGAATGCACAAAAATAATCGTATAATTTACTGTATATTTATTGTAATAGAGGAAATTGCGATTTAAAATATGTTATGCGTTTTCCAAATGGGAAAAGTTTCATCAGTGCTTTGCATTTAATTAAACTGAATTTCAGCATTCTATGTAGCATACATAAAAATGTACATGTCATATACAAGGTTGCGCAAAAATATTTGAATATTTTTCCGACTATTAAGGATAATTGCAGAAATTGAGTTTTCGAATGCGTTATGCATTTTATAATTTGATTATTTAGACGTATTTCACCTTCGTAAACTATAAAAAAAAGTTTTTTTTTTTTTTTTTTTACAGTAGGAGAGACCGGGGCTAATAGAAGCAGTTTTTAGTTATTTTTTTTATTAATTTTTTGTTTAAGATTTTTTTTTTTTATGAAACTTTAACTGTACTTTTAAAGAACAGGCATTAGGCTATAAATACCCGGAGTTTTGAGTTTGTAGCTTTTGTAGTTTATGTTTAGCAGAAGCCTAAAGTAAAAGGAAAATTGTGCGCTAACCTACCTCGCCACGGGGAAAGTTGTCTATACCTATGGGGTAAGTTGGCACACGCTTTATAAGAATTTAAATAAAACTCAAATAAGACACGCATTTATGAGAAATCAATTTCATTATTACCAGTAAGTTTAAACAAAGGCGTTATCGCCGTACAATCTAAATTCTAAATTATACAGACATAAAAATAATGAATAAAACGTTAACATTGAGTAACTTCTATCCTACTCGATATCATCATCAGAGTTACAGTTGCCACAAATAAAAAATCGAGTGTCTCCGTTTGGGCAAGCCTCTTGTGCCCAAAATCTTACATTGCAACCACTTTTCTCGTTGTTTGCTGTTTTTCAAGCTACCAGCATACACCAAACATCGAGCCAACTTGCCCCGTGTTCAATGCGCCTACTTGCCCCATAATAAATTTCTTCACAAAAGGGACACGTAACCATCTAAGTATAAATAATCCAAGTAAATCACATATGGGGTAGGTACAGTTAATCATAAACTAAAAAAAACTGAACAAGTTAAATCGCAATTATTAAGATAAGTATTAGAAAAATAATGAAGCAACAAAAAAATTACTTATGAGTGCAAAAAACAGAAAAATCGTAATAAATCTCCACTGCACGTAGGTAACGATGCAGAACTGCAATGAGGATTGTAAAAAGCAATAAGAAAGGTACTCTGTGACTGGTTGCGCAATCTATCCACAAGCAGGCGATTTATGAGGACTGCGGCTACTTACGCCTGTAGCCAACTAGCCCCGGTCTCCCCTATTATGAATGTGTTAGAAATTGTTTCATAAGCTATGCTGGACGAAATGGTTTTTTATTTTTGTCTTATATATATTCTGAGTTTTTTAGCTAGATCATTTTACATGATTACAAATTTAAGCCGCGTATTAGTCGAAGAAATCAAATTCGAAATAATTAACAAGAAAGAAAAAATTATGCATCAAGCATAGATTATAAAGCATTTTCCAAGACATTCAGAATAATGTAACAAAACTGCATCGGTTAATATAATAATATAATAATAAACTTAATCGGTTAAAATAGCATGTCTAATTCAACCCTATGGAAACGCATAACACATTTGAAAACCCAATTTTAACTGTTCCCATCTAAAATCGAAAAATTATCCGAATTCTTTGAGCAGTCCAGTATATGATATATATATTTGTATCTATTAACTACATGCATGCCAAAATTTAGTACAGTTAAGAAACACATATACCTCAGCTGGAAATTCCCCCTTAGCTATTTCCGCTAATAAGAAGAATGGTGCGTGAAATCTTCTGTGTAGCTCTGCATTGAAGTACAGAATGTATATACAACGAGTAAAATGCAAATGATTAGTTGAATTTAAAAGCACATACCGGATTTTAAAACACATTTAAAGACATTGTTACTCAAAGACAGTACTATAGCCAATTTATTTCGTGTGTCCCTGTAAATAAACGACAAATGCTATGAATGCCCTACTCTATCATAATCATCTTGCAGTGAAATTCTGTCATTTATATCCGTTTCAATAAATTTGAAACGGAGTAACCTCTTTAAAATACTCTGCAAAATATTTTCCCCCATATACAATAACGTAATGAAATTCTTTTGAGTGTCTCTGTGAATAAACTGTTAATCCCACATACTTCATATACAATGTTAAATATGTTTTAGTAACCCTAAATAAAGTTTATCAATTGCATGAAAATCTGAGTATATTTACGGGAGTTAAATCGTGTAAAGACGGCCGGCCGGACAGACAAATCGAAAACATAAACAGTTTTCAACTTTGTTGGAAAGTATGGACTCTATTCTAATACTACTCTAACCTTCAAAAATCAATGAATATTGTCATTATGATAAATAAAAGATATGAGGAAATTCGATGTAGTTATTTGACTTGTTACTTAGTTGTTTGTTTACTTACTTTTTAAGTTTATTCTGCAATGGGGCATGAAGGTTTAAACAAGTGGAAAACTGTACGTCAAACCTGGCAAAAGAGCTGAGTTCGTACTATAACAAGTTTTATAAATACTCAGAACTTCGTGCAATAGCTGTTGCACTCATATTAAATTCGGTAATATGGAAATAATATGATTCCATCCTAAATGTGAGTCTTAATGTCTGAATGATTCTAAATGTGACTCTGTGAGAGACGTCTTAAATGTGAAGTAATACGTAATCACCATAGCAACCTAGAATAATTATCTATCACGGGATATTATTGAATTAATTACGTATGATACGATTTAATAGAATGAAGAAAACATTTATTAATGTATTTTTGATTCGATTTTCATAGAATTTGAAATGACTCGCAAACTTCTGCAACGATTCTATGTATTAATTTTTAAACCATTCGCTTGGGTAGTTTTTGCGCTGTTATATACGGACAGACGGTCAGACAGACGGACGGTGTCTAGAGCGGAACGGACCAGACGACGACTGTATGTGATACGTATTTATATAATTATGATATTTCCACATAGACCGTAATTAAATGGAATACTTTGGAGAACGCTACATACTTTATTTTCAATACTGAACATGGCATAAGTAAAGCTCAATAATATAAATCATTTGCAGAGCAGTCCATCTATATTAACGCAAGTTAGAGTTCGGACCGATAGACAGCCAGACTGACCGACAAACTGAATTCATAAAACTCTGAACTATGTTTGAAAGTGTTAAAAACGCATAATAGGTTGTAATTTTGCATTCAGCAATTTGTACCAATAAACGGAAGCATACTTAAATATTATTGTACAGCACTCTATTTCACTTACTATGTTTATACATATGGCACTCCTTAGCTAAAATTTAATTAAGACATAAACACGTTTAAAACTACTGAAATCGCACTTCTAGAGTTATCATCAATAGACGGCCATGTATCGAGTTCTTTGCGTGGCCCTGTATATTATTTTATCTATATTCTACAAACATATCTTAGTATACTAAATGTATTTAAGCGTAAAAAAGCGTAACTCATATAAGAACCACTTTTAAACTATTTTTGTTCGTACTCAGTAACCCTTACGAATTCTTTAGTGTAGCCCTGTATATGATCTATAGCATTTCTACACATAACTTTATATTTAAAAATATAGTTAAATTCAAAAACACATATCCCAATTAAAAATGCACTTCCAGTAATCATTGCTAATATACATTATTTTGGATTCAGTATAGTATCTGAAATCTTTTGTGTGGCCCTATAAATACAATGCACTTTCCATTATACAGGAAGTAACTTATAGTAAACCTCAGCAACGTATATCAATTTCATTATATGTGAAATATTTTAACATTCTTAAAATACGCCGCAAGTAATGTTTCATCCTTTACCATTATGTAATAGAATTATTTTGTGTGTCTCCCTGTAAATGAATAATAAATATTTCTTGCTCCGCATATTCTAAGATTGTATATTTTAATACACTTCATAAATGCTTATCAATTTTATTATATTCGAAACGGTATAACAAGATTAAAATGCACTTGAAACTGTTTTTTCTTATTGGCTGTAATGTCACGGAATAGATTTGACTGTCCCTGTAATTAAACTATACGCCCGGTTCTCCTAATATTTTAAATAACTCGAAATATATTTAAAATTTCACACTACTTAATTCTTTAGATTTTGCGCTGTTATTTGCGAATGAAGAGACAGACAGATGGAAAGTCCAGACGACGACAATAAGTCCAACGTTTTATATAATTACCAACGCACGTAAAATTGAAAATTAATACAAAAACGTAAATAAAATATATGTATCTCAACAAAAAGTTTTCGGTAAAAAAAAAAAAGCGCCAAGTTCTCCTTAATGTTCCTGCCAGAAAAAGTAGTGATATCTGAAGTTCGCACAAGGGCACAAGTTAAAAGCCAAACATCCCAAATCTTTCATTGAAAATGGCTTCCTGCGACTTGGCCGTTAATGCCTTCTACAGCATTTCAAAATTAATGATTGGAAATTTCGCATTTATGAATTATTTAAATATTAAAATTAATATCAGTATGCAAGAGGCAAATTCACATAAAGACATTATAAGTAAAAGATTTCTAATAAATACCATTCAATTTCAACAAGCAAAAGTTTTGATTACAGATCATTTAGTCCACATGTGGTTTAATTGCCATTTCGTACGGTCTAAAGCTAAAGTCATTAACGTAAAATCTAAGTAATAAAACAAAATTTACTTTCTTCAAATCTCACAATATTTTACATTATATTTTATTGTATAATATTGAAATCTTGTGCATTGACGAAAGAGATTTTTTTCGTTTGAACATTTATTATAGTTTGTTTGCATACATTCAGGGGTATTCGATTTATAAACTGTTAAAAGCTGATATTAATTATGTTTTAGCAATTAGGGTTATTACCTTCTGAATACAACTATTTTGTTATATTTAACTTTTAAGCATTTAAATAGACTGAAGTGGTTTAAATGCTTTTTTTAAATGTGTATTTTATTCCTGTACTTTGTGCCACAAAATGCCTAAAATAGTCAAAAAATGTAGTTGTCATGTAGCTTATTTGTACATACTTTAAAATTTGAAAAACCCTCTCGAAGGCATTAACGGCCAAGTCGCAGAAAGCCATTTTCAATGAAAGATTTGGGATGTTTGGCTTTTAACTTGTGCCCTTGTGCGAACTTCAGATATCACTACTTTTTCTGGCAGAAACATTAAGGAGAACTTGGCGCTTTTTTTTTTTTTTTTTTTTTTTTTTTAACCGAAAACTTTTTGTTGGGATATCACTACTTTTTGTATGTTTTTTCTAGTTTTTTTAAGCTATATTAATATAAAAAAACTTAAATTTCAGTACTTTTATGTTAGCCGGGAGCAAATTTCCTAATTAGCATTTTGTTTTCCGCCAATAGTAGTTTTCATTTTTCACATGTGTAAATTAGAAACAATGCTTTGATTTTCAAATAAAATATTTTGGTTTATGTTATTATTTGTTATTTATTTATTTATTTATTTCTATATTAAATATTCTATTAAATAAAAAGGGGGAAATGCATCAATTTTAAATGAGATGACTGAAAAGTTTATATTTTTAAATGAAATGAATGCAATATGAACAATAGAGTTGGGGACAGTATTTGGCGATTTGCTACTCGCGCCCGGCTAGCATAAAACTACCTAAATTTATTTTATTGAGCTTTACAAATTCATACTTTATTTCTTTTTATATTAAAGTACTAGCCACCTCTAGCAAGCAGTATATACTCTATTAATTGCACGTTAAACGTTGCATCATGTTACTGTTATTCATAAATTAATTTACTTGCCCATTCTTTCGCCAAGTCGGAAGCTTTTGATAGGGAAATCAAAAACTCTTTACGATCATGGAAGCACATCATATATTTTGTGTTGTTATGTATTCCATTCTTTCATGACAAAGATCTCTTAACTCACTTATGCATGTTTCCTTATCAGTTACGATTCGTTCTCTAATGCGGAAATTTTTAATCCTATTAAGTAATCTTTTTTAATTGGGCTCACTGCCAATTATTGTATTTTAACTGATACGATTCGGTACAAGTGAAATGATTCTTATTAAATTCTTTGATAATATCTGCATTTACATTAAACCATATTGATGCTAATATCTTTTTGTTTCATGCTAACCTTTTCAATAGACTCGATTACGGAAGAATAGAAGGTCTACGGGCTCACTGCTATGAACCATTTGAAAACTATCATTCTTCTCATCTAATCGTATTGAAGAACTAGCCAATTTGCCATGGTTTTAAGTTTTTAGCTATTTTTATTCTAAACCTGAAAACTAAAATGCGAGGAACCGGATTATAGAAGATTCCTTCTAACGGTACATACCGATTAACAGGTTACATATTATAAAATTATAATAATCATAAGGAGAATTGTCAGTTTCGGTGCTTTAATAGTTTCCGTAAATTCTATTTATATAATACAGAAGTTTCAGCAGAGTAAAGATTAACAACATAGTCACAGTATGTATAATAACAGTACAATATATTAACAATACCAGAGGTTTTGTGCAGTGACGTAACTACTGGCACTTTGGAAATATTCGTACGTTATATTATTTAAGTATTCAGACGATATGAGGAAAAATATAAATAGATGGCTCGCATATAATTAACTCATTGGAAACTAGCCACAAACATCAAATACTCGCCAAGCTTGGCGACATTTAGTGAAATGTCACCAAATTTGGTAATATATCATGTCAATTCTCAAAATTGGCGACAAAAATGTTTTGTTTGTTCTGACGTCATAATCATGCATATGTGTTATTTATTATACACATACCTATAATATGTATGATGCAAATGTATTACGTATTATATGCATATTTATAATATGTATGATGCATATGTATAAAGTTCTTTAACATCACTAAAACGCACTTAAAGGAACAGTGCTCCATAAATACTAGGGATTATTGCCAGATTGACCAGGGGTGCTATTGAGATTAGAATTCCGGCATTTATAATAGACCGGGAGGCGTCTGCACACACCATCACCTCATCGAGTTTACAGCTGAAATATTAGGATTAGTTAAAACTAGATTAGTACATTAAAATGCAACTGGTCTGTTAAGTCATATCTTGTAGAAACAACCTAAAGACCTAATTTTAGTGGGTGACTGATAGGTTTACTATTGTATTTTCCTGCATCCAAAAGTATGGAAACATGGAGGAATGGGTGCAGGAAAACACAGTGGAAAATCCACCAATTAACCGGTAAAATCGGGTCTGCAGGTGGTTTCCACAAAGATATGACTTGGCGGACCAGTTATATTTTAATACGCTAATCGATTTTTAACTAGTCCTAAAATTTCAGCCGCCAACTCGATGAGGTGATGATCTGTGCAGACGCCTCCCGTTCTTTAATAAAATTTGTTTGAAGTAAGTAAAAGATAGAAAGATGGACAGATAAACTGAAAGATTTGCCTTATTACGATTTTTGTAAAAGCTTATAAAATTTCATTCATTTTGAAATTATGTAACACCTTTATAACTCAGGATAATTTTCTGTAATCGAGTTTTGGCAACCAACATATCTGATCTATAACTATAATCTTTCTTTTACAGATTTAAAATTAACAATAAATTAACAGTAAGTAGGCTAATAATACAATATAATAACATTAGCAGCGGACTTCGGACGACGCATCTGTCACACATCGTTAAATACAGCTTTATTAGTTACACATTTCATTTAATTAAAAGCAGATTTTTAAACTTTCATATGAGAATTAGGATATTTTTCCACTATAGGGACCTTGGCGTTTTTTAAAAAATCTTGGCGCAATTCGGACTTCAGAAACTGAAATACGTTGCCAAATGATATAAACAACTATGAAAACAAACCTGATGAACTTTTATGTTATTTATATGTATTTATATACATATAAACATTTTATTTATACACGTATAAAATATTGTTTTTTATATACGAATTATTAATGTTGGTATATAAAAATAAATAAACGGGTTCCTTACATTAAATAAATTGTATACATATGGAAAAAATTGCTTGTGTATATGACACAGTAGATAGGTTGCCAGAAAATACGTTATTATCAAATTTCTTTTCTCGTCAAGGCTATTTTCTCTACTTCGCCAAGGCTACTATATCGGAAACATAACGAAGTGCGGTTATATTTTGTTAAATGTTTTATTGTTTTAATATCGTGAATATATCATAACCTATACTGATTAAAATTTTAATGTATATTCATTTTTTTTTCTATTTAACAAACATCTTTGGAAAAGCATATATATAAAGTTTTATTCTGCTTCAAATTACGTGACCCCTTCAAAACTCAGTAATCGAGTATTGGCGACCAACATTGGCGCAATTGAATGTGAAGGAACTGTTTACGGCCAAATCAACACCCCCTGTTTTAAGGGTTTAGAGGCGGAAATTCTGTGTTTTCAGATTTTTCTGGTTAATTGTGCTACAAACCAGACTCACTTGTGAAATTTCATGATTCTACGACTTTTAGAAGTACCTTAGTTATTTGATGATGCGAAGTGAGTCAGTGACAAAAAAGCACTTTTTCGGAATTTAATGTTTCGAAAACTACTAAATACAGAAACTTGAAATCGTGGAACCTTAGTTCAGTTTGATCATACAAACATGTGTATAAAAGAAAAAATTCTATATCTCTCCCTAAAACGACGTTATGAGGAGGTGAAAAGTATGCCAAAATGGTTCAGGAAAAGGTAGCTTACGGCTTGTGCGAACTTGGCGGACGCACTGCCGTGCTCCCAGATAATATATGTATATGGATAACTCTGTATCACAAAACTAAAAAAAAATATATATATATAAGTAACTTGGAATAAATACTTTACCTCCAAAACTCCTACAACGTCGTTTAGATTATTTTCGAATTGAATATACCTTTACATTCAAATACGTTGGAACAGAAATTTGTGATTTCTGTAATCCATATATTTCCATTGTTTAGGAAAACACCTATCTGATGTTGGCAGTCTAAAGAATAAAAATAAATTTTATTGAGTGTTAAAATTCCTAAAATATAATGGATTCTTTCAAACAGAAAAAAAACATATTGTTTTATAATAAAGACAGTGTCAATCATATCTTATTTCTTCGTAAACGACTTTCTTTCACGCAAAAAAACATAACATTTGAATTAGAACAAAAGACTCATAAATAGTACTCAAATAGTACTGAATTTTTTTGTGTGGTGCTAAACAACTCCAATTACTATTGTGATAAATCGTGCAAAAGTAGTAAACGAAAACAAATAAAAATATATTTGCATTTAACCGATAGAAAAATTTATTAAGATAAATTAAAAAAAAAAAAAACTTGATAATTTTATTAAAAGTTAAGTGAAAATCCGGATAAAGGTACTAAGAATAACATGTAAAGCATATTTTCCTTCATTTACACATTGAGGTTGCACATTTTTTTTGTTGTTGTTGATCTCAAATCATATGGTTATTTTTTAAATTTTGGTACGATTTATGTGTCAATATCTTAAAACTGGGCAATTTGCGTCCACTGCCAATAAAATTTCATTAATTATACTAAAACCAAAAAGTGAAAAATGTAATATATTGTAACATTTGTTATAACAATTACCAATGATAAATGAACATATAATGATGTATAAATAATTATTTTAAGCTTTAAACAAACGAAATAATCATTTCTGTCCCTGTCCCCAGTTACAAATATCCAATATTAAATGCATGCTGAAAACATTTCTATAAATATTATTAATCTTTGCTATTATATATTTATACCTATATATATGCAGTTTGGGAAAATATAATTCTCCTTTATTAGTAAGGAATGTATAGTAAAATATTTAATTAAATATATTTGTCCCTGATGTTGACCATCATCTCAGTTCCTCTAAACACACATTTAGGTTAACAGACACTAGGTGGCGCTGGCAGAATTATTTCCATTGCGACAGCAACCGCAGTTCAACTAGCCACCATGGATGAGGGTAAGTTGTTTCTTCTCTTTGTTTTATATTTAGAAATATAATTTTTTTGTTCTGAATAGGGATAAGTATTTTTTATAACATCATTCATGTCCCCATATTTAACTTTTTATTTATAAAAAAAGCTCATTGCAACTTTATTTGTGTAACATAGAAATATCACACGGCATATTTAATAATTTACACGTGTGCAAAATGATTAAAAAAATGGTTGGGCAGCTGTTAAAACAAAAACATCACCTCAGTCCCCACCATTTCAGAGCCAATTATTAGACATTGATTATTGTGTTAACAGACACTTTCTTCCATAAAAGTTTATCCTACGCATAAAATATACATCCTTGATCTCAAAACACTACATCATTTAAATGGCAAAACATGTATCATAATATATAATTGTATGTGGTAGTTGGTACATTAATTTAAAAAGAATAAAAATTTTAGAATGAAATTGTCCAGTTTTCAGATATTGTCCCTTATGATATTTGCCGTAACTTCGTTATGAACCAAGTTAAGGCAAATATAATAAAATATTCATACAAATTAAAACTTTTTAAAAATTAATGTGTAAAGGTATATATGTATAATATTATTATCTCTATTGTATTATAAATTGGAAATACTATCATAGTAAAATTCACAATACTCAAATGAAAACCACGAATATATCTCTATTTTCATTAATTATGACCTCAGGCTTCAGTTCTTCAGTTCGATTTTAATGATGTCTTTCGTTTCAAAATAAATTTATATTTCCTCACGTGAAACCTTGGTATTTAAAACTGCTAAAGTTTACAAAATGATATAGTAATTAACATTATGTTTAATGTTGAAAAATGTCTTTAATGTTGAAAAATTTAAAGTTAAAAAATAATTTCTAGGGTTCCTGGATCGTATAAATTATACTTAGAAAATCTGTCTCAATGTTCTGACAAATGAAAGAAAAAATATACCGGTTTTGTATGAAGAAAACAGTTATAAGACTTTAATAAAATGTCATGAATTTCATGAAATCTATGCAATTTTTACTGTCTACATATTTCCAACAGGTAAACCATTATAGAGCGTTATTATCTTTTATTGACACCTGGATGCGTTTTAATTAATACAAGAAAAAAACGTACTTTCAACATTTAAAAAATATTCTCATAATCAATTATGAGCTTCTGGAAGTGTAGTAAGAGTATTTAAACATACGCTTTATCAGTGCACTTTTTTATAGCTATACTCTTCATCAATGCTAAACATGCAAACTAAAAGGAATCGGGAAAACCATATTAATTTGAATAAAAAATGTTTCAAGTTCTTGAAACAATACGAATATTCTCCATATTTTCATATTTTAATAATGGTTTCGTAGATTTGTTAACCAATTATACTGTATCTAATTTATTTCTTTTTTTTAGTTTAGTTTAGTTAAAACCTGAAATTTTCGGCTGGTTAGTGTCAGCTAAGCAGCATAAAGTACCTTTAAAATTCCTTTTACAAATGCTTAGATTTTCATAAGTATGCTGTACCAAAGAAATGGATGAAAGTAATCAAATTTTCTTTTTTGATATTACAAAACAAAATTAAAAAATAAATCATCTTACTGAAATATTAATTAATACCATTCGTAATATTTGTAAATGAACATTTAATAAGCAGTAGATAATGTGGAAACTTGCGTTCTGAAAATAATATGAAACATTTCTAAAATTACCATAATATTATCTTAATCGTTACTTTTTTATGCATTGAAATAATTTAAATGAAGTACTGTCTAGTATATCACATTGAGCTTATATTCACATAATTTTAACCGAAGCTTTAAATAATGCATTAGAAATATCCACATACTAACATTTTGCAAAAGGTTTAAATTTCAATTTATTATATATAAAAAAACTAATGAACTAATTTCTTTACCTGTGATTATCGGTGACCAAATAGCAATGTATTTTAGGAAAGTATATTTTATACTTGTAATTTGAAAGGAATACAAAATTAAATTCCATAAAAAAAGGAAATCGCTATTCTTAGTGCAAACTTTTTTCAATGTAAAACTTGAAATCTGTTAGTTTTATGCACGTAACAGTGACAAGCAGATTTCCTTTGGAATTTGACGCGTAATGTTCATGTGCATAATTAATTCAAAGATAATGTTGTTCCATTTGTGTCTGTCTTTAAGATAACAAAGTACATCAAACTTTAGAATTATTTTTTGTAGGAAATTTTCTTTCATTAAACCCATCAGTTTTTCTCTTCGAAAGTATAAATAAATATATAATTTATCTCTCTTTTACAATTATGAAAGATTTATCAAATGCACACTTTTAATTTTCATTTAAGATTATACATAATTATTTTTGAATTACATTAAGTATTTTTTTTTTTTCAGGAGAAATACATTAATGCTATGAAACACAATAAATTCATCACTCACTAGACAAGGGGGAAAATTAGTTTTAATTGAAATAGCTAATTTAATAAAATATTTATCTAAATTTAAAAAAATGATTACACAAAAGTTATCTTACATACTGAAGAATAAATAAATATCTGTAGAACAAGTGACTCGTATTTTCATTATTAAGATCCAAATTTGTGAACACTTCAAATAAAGAAAAATAAAGAGAATTTTTTTAAATATTCACATTTTCACTCCGCAACACTGATCGAGTTTTTTTTTTTTTAAATCATAAAATTAAAAGAAAAATATTTCCGGTCAAGTAAAAATCGCAGGATAATAATCATGTTTTTGAAAGTAAATTAATTGAAATAACTTAAATTATGAATTAAAGTGCTTTAAACGTCGATTTAAAAACAGATTTTCTAATCAATATTTCTGACGTGGTAATTTTCTTTCGTCCTAAATAATAGCTTCTCTGTTTCTATCATTACGTATATTGTGCATTAATTTTCGTTTTAATTCTTTGGATTTAATTCAGTCAATATATGACATTTTCGGTAGTTATTCGAAACGTGGTTTTTAAATATTTATAAATAATATCCTGGAGGTAAGAAAATGATTATAAAAACAAGAAAAAGATGTATACAATGGAAGTATGCAGAATGGAAAATAAAATGCTCTTTTTAATTCTCAGTCGCTCATAGATCACTTTTTAACTTTTAACGAAACATTTAAAGAATTACAGAAAAAAAGGAAAAATGAGTCATGCAAAAATGATACAATTTACCAAAATTTTGAGAAAATTATTTTTATATACGATCTTACAATTCGATTCGAATAATTCGAATAATTCTGTATGCACTTTTATGTTTCCTTGGTGGTTGAAATTCCTTAAATTACATATACTTTTCACTGCAGTTTGAATGGGAAATGCTCAACGTTGTCTTTTAGTAATACTATTTTTAATTCGGTAAAATAAACTTCGTATAGTATCATTATTTTCTAGTTATCATGACCAAAATATGAGCACATCGTGGACAACATTTAGTTGCAATCATCGCAGTCGGCGAACGATAAATATGATAGCTTTCGAAGTGTAGTGGAAATATAAAATATTGTGATGTGTAACAAAGATCAGAAAATCTGCCACGATTACTTCATTGCAGTTTCATGCAAAACTAAGAAATTTTCCTCGTTTCTCTTGTAATTTCGATTATGTCAGCTGTTCGTTCGTGACTCCACTCAACCAATTTCTATTTGTGTCCGCTTCGATTTTACCATAAATGGTTTATGATGGGCGAATCTAGGCAATCTTTGAATGAGTCAGAAGTCAGACACTACCATTTGGCTGTTTTACTTGGGTTTCCACACTTTCTATGATTTGGAATTCGTCGTTTGTTTACTTTAAACAACAATCTATTGAGATATACTATATAGAATCTCTTGCATTTTTATACCGAATATTTAACGACAAAACGGAAATAAATTTTGTTGAGAAACATAATATTGTTTTTGTTGAAAACAAACTTTGTTGTTAAACGAATCTCTTTTTTGAAGGATGTGGGTGAGGGGGAGGGGTGACTTTTTTTAGTGTGTTTTTGAGTTAGGTGGAAGAGGTAATACTTTTAGTTTGTAAAACTAAAAGTAACTACTCAATGAGTAAAATTTAAGATGATTGTTATTTAAAAAATACGCCATTTACTGAAAACCAAGAATATGATTAATTCAAACGACGGTCACACAGAAGAAGAAATTATCTCAATTATTTTACTACGTCTCGTAAAAGAAGTACATATATTTTTTTATATGGATGATTTTCTATCAGAACTATGTCATGAGATTCACTAGCATATAAAAATTTCGATTTGTTCGAATAGCATAATTTCTTTAAGTTTTATTTTAAACACATTGATAGCATATGTCATGTTATGTGATAATATATGTTAATTTTAAATGAATCTACACCGTTTAAATAAAAAAAAATACAGAAACGCAGAAAAATAAATTTTAAACAATTTTACAAATGATGATGTAAAAACTAAAATATTTTCTTTATTTTTTACAATAAAACATAATTTAATTTTAGAAAAATATTTACTTTCTATTTACTGTGCTTAGTTTTATATTTTTATGGTACTTGAATTTACTTTTACTGAAAAATTTTCAGCTGTTAAACATGATAATATCAACACTAACTCACTCAGAAAAATCTATCTCAAGCGAGGAATAAATTTTAATTATCTTTGCGTTTCATGGACTTCATTGAAGCAGCAGCTGGAAATTTTCTAACAAACATTTTATGAGTAGAAAGGAAAAACGCACCTGCTATTAAAAACATAAGAAGTAGAGTTTCCAAAATTAATTTAATAATTCGTATCTGGCAGCATTTTTTCTAAATTTACAAAAATTGGATGCGTTTCAGGATTATTCCATCCTTAAAATAATCTAAATGTTTATTTATCATTTATGAAACTTTCCACTGTATATTTTATCAGTAAACAAGTTTTAAGGATTTAACATTTTTTGCTATGAATTTGATTAAAGGAAAAAATGTAACTGTAAGTTTTTGCATGGATATTTATTGTGTAAAAAAATCTTGAACTTTTAAATAGAAAATACAGCGCATAATGAATAGTCACTTTATTAAAAGTGTGTTTTTTGTGAAAACACTTAAAAATAAAATAAATAAATAAATGATGATAGAAGCATGTTATATGTAAGATAATCCAACAATAATATTTTCTTTCGAAATATAAGGCATTATATAAGGCATTATATAAGGCATAAAGTATGGATGATGTATTACTATAAAGCTTTTCGATTTAATGTAATTTTTAAATTTTAATGCATATGTTTTTTGTTAAATCTTACACATTTTACTTTATAGTAATGTCTATTGCAATTTAACAGTACAGTTGGCCAAAGAAAAAAAAAGGAAGAAAAGAACAACTCATGCATTTTAATCACGAAATGGTTCGACAAAACAACGAAATTAAACGTTCAAACTGAAACAATATCTTTTTTTTCAATTTATATTTAAAAAATAGTTTAGGGTCGTCATACTAAAATCGCACTAAACTCTGAAATTTACAATAAAAATGCCTCATTTTGACGTCATATTTGACAATTTTGGGGCGTTTTACTTTAGGACACCAATCCAGAAGCCATTCCATCAATTAATTTAGGAATTATGAAACTTTAAATTCAAAGTTATTAGAATTCAATTTCTGTTAAAAAATTCATAATTTACTACTCATATTCTTTTAGCAATTTCGAAAACATAGTGTGAGTGATCGACAGTTATTCGGTAGGGGTAGAATTTTGACTGTAGAGAACAGATTCTGTAGATTTGTGATGCCCTCCGTTTAATAATAACAAGGTTAACTGACTGTAATCTACAATTTTAAATACATTTAGAATCATCTGGTTCTCAACAAGGTATTTTCGGTCTATTACCTTTAACTTTAAATAACGGTTCCTATTTACAACTCATTGCCATTGGATTGTTTTTTATGGTTTTCACTGCGGTGAACGGCCGATCATACTTTCAAACATGCTATCCGATTGGAACGTTGAAATAAACCAGAACACAACTTGGAATGTTCGGCTGACTGTTTTTTTTTTTTCGGTGTAGGTGTCATGTACCTATATCTATAATTAGTCCATAGTACAGGTGCGTTCAATTTATGTAGGAAGTTTGTAAATAAGGAAGTTGTTCAAAGCAGGGATATTCCCTCCTACAATTAAGGAAAAAATGTCGTTTAATCTTGTACGACAATTAAAATAACAGTAATCGGATAGGTTGGCAACTCCATCATGTCGCATATTTTTTTTTTACCCTTTAGAATATATTTGAAAATATGTTATGGATTCGGTTTATCTGCCTTTCTGTCCGTGTCTCCGGGCTCCAATTGACGTAAATATACTCGAATTTACAGGGACACACAAAATATTTCGGTGATAGTCTATGAAGAATAATTAAGGGATGCACGTTTTCAGTTCTTGTGCGCGTCTTTAAATTTAACTAATTTTTTGCAGATTACTTTTGTGTTTATTTTCTTTCGATCATATACGGGGCTACGCAAAACATATCGTGTAGATTTCCGTTTATTAACTGAAATAGTTGAAGGGGAATTTTCAGTTATGCTATGCGTTTTCAAAATGAAATAAATTTGAGCACATTACGGATTATGTGCACAAGTCTATATGATATACACAGGGAACTACAAATGACGATATTTTCCCGAACATTGACTGTAATTGCTAAATTGGGTTTTAAAGCGTACTATGCGGTTTTCAATTTTTTTACTTAGACATCACCTTTTCCTTATTAAACGGTGTAAATTTGTCACAATTTTCTGAATGTGTTGAAAAATAAAATAAATAATGTGAACATTAAAAAGGTCCACAATCTTATTTAAAAGGCGACTAATGTAATGAAACAGATGTTACAAGTTTAAAATATACATTTTATTTAAAACTTCTTAGTACTTTCAAACCTTCCAGGCTCATCATGAGAGAATATCTTAATAACTAAATGTTGTTTATTTATTCAAATATGTCACTTTGTTTTGACTATTTTGAATATACAGGCGTTATATAATTATTACGCATCCACTATAAGAGAATCGATAGAAATCCTGTCTAAAAGCAATCAAGTATGTAATGATGGCCTATCGTACACCCCAGTTTGTGGTTCAATATCCTGAAAAAATATCCTGAAAACCTAAGCAAAGTGGCGTATTAAAATTTAAAGCACAGAAGTTAATTATTTTCTTCTACCCATGGAAAGTGACGAATGAGAAACAAAGTGATGTCATAAAATAAGTGGAACTGCAATGAATAATAATAATATATATTTCCTCTAGTTAAATTCAATCCAAGAAATTGCTACTGCTACTTCTACTTTCAACTCTGGTAATTATTGGCTCTCTCATTTTCAAAACAAAGTGACGTATTTGTATAAATAAACAACATTTAGTTATTAAGATATTCTCTGATGATGAAAGTACTAAGAAGTTTTAAATAAAATGTATATTTTAAACTTGTAATATCTTTTTCATTACATTAGTCGCCTTTTAAGAAAGATTGTGGACCTTTTTAGTGTTCACATTATTTATTTTATTTTGAATCAAGATGAAAAATTGAGTTTCGTCTTATGATTTTATGTGTTGGAAAACGTTTAATGATATAAGCATGATGCATAATTTTTCATTCTTCTTTTTCATAGAACAGAAATTTCCATAAAAAGTACAAATGTCTTTATATGCCATGCATTCACAATCAAAAAATGATTAAATCGTAAACGCGTAAATAAACAATACATTTTAATAACACCTCGTGATTTTAAAGTCACATCAGTTATGTTCTATGAATTGTTTTAATTTTATTTTCTTGAATGCTTTGATATGTAAAATATGACAACACAAATTAAATAAATACGCAAGTATTCTCTAATATCTTTAGAATTCTAAAATAATTATCAATAGTCTTCCAAAAATTTAAATCTCCCGCTTATACATACTTCCTGAAGCTTTAATTTATATTCATAAAAATTTTACATGTATTTTAAATAGTCAGTAATTATAGCTAGTAATTTCCATGTTTTGAAGAATTTTAATCATTGATTAATCCTTTAACATTTATGATGCTTAGTTATTCACACGAAAACGAAATATATTTATTGACGATTATCTTATGCAAACAGTAGAAGTTTATTCCAAGTCAACGTTGTTTTTATATAAATTCCAAATAAATATTAATGAACATCCTTAATAACTGATGAATAATTAAGACATTTGAAAATCAAATAATTAAATACACATAGAAATACAAATGAGTTGTAACTATAATAAGATTGTATTTAATGCTTAAAATTATATTATTCAGTTTGAGCAACTGATTATTAAACTTTTTAAATTTATATGTGTTTTATATATTTATAAAAATAAGAGTAAATTTAGTCGACGAATAAATAAAAATGTACAATAGCAACAGTTATATCATGTTGATTCATATCGTTGACTCATGTATACAGCTTTTCATCGATGTCTACTAAAATGAAGAAAAAAAATTTCAATATCTTTTATCCGCATTTTAAATTTATACATTTACAAATAACTGATAATAACTATATTTAACCAAATAGGGTGTATCAAAAGTATTGTCGTTTTTGCCCTCTCATCACTTTATATAAATTATTTGAAGCTTATCTAAAGTTCAATACGTGGTGTGCACTAGTTACCACGATACTTTTTAGAACGCTAGTGCTTGGATTAAGCTCTACTTTCGCTTTCAACTTTTGAAAATTCATAACTGGTGGCTAGTTATTGCTATAATATATTTCAAGGCTGAGTACTCCGTCATTAAAACGTTTCAGTAAGTTTTGAGCTGCCAGAACATTTATCTCCTCCCGACTTTCAATTTTCTAAATTTTGCGAAAAATTTCAGTGCCTTTAAGCCTAGTTTGAAACATGGACTTAAGATCCATATAATCTTAATATTCCTCATTATGGGACCATTTGAACCCATTATGGGAATTAAAAATAAACGGAAGAAGTCTGTGTGACAATATAATGCAGAGAAACATATAACCTACTTTGTGACATTTAATTTTCAACAATAGTGATGGGAGAATACAGGCTTTAATATATAAGAATACAAAAAAACGAAAATACTTTTGAAATATCCTAATATTTTTAATTCTATGAGAACATTGTAATATTCTATAAATCAATATTTATAATCAAATATATAACATTTACTTGCTGGTGATACCTTTCTAATTTTTTTCAAATTCCTGGGTTACATCGTGCGTTCGGAAATACAGCGCAATTTGCTTTATTTTTTTCTCCTCACATGTGTATTTAAAGGTACTACTACACATAACATAGGCTATATTAGGATGCTTTGAAAAATACTGTAATTTTTTTCATAAACCCTAAATATTGTAGCAGTAGGATAGCTTTGCAAGGTAAAGGCGCCAATTTGCTTACGTCCAAACAGGGAATAGTAAACCAAAGTTTGAAAACAAACTAAAATAACCACGTTTAATTAAGATTTTCGGATACACAACAAAATTTAGCAAACTACTTTAATTTGAATGGGATTATTTTGTTTAATGTTAATTGTTTTTTTCAACTGATATAAAGTAAAGGACTTAAACTTTGTGTGCGTATATAGTTTTGATATACAGGATGCTCCAAAATTCGACCGACAAATTAAGAGGGGTGGTAGAAGGCACCAAGAGAAGGAAAAATTACCATAAAGCATAGGATCGCAAGTCACATATTATGTCACAAATATAGGGTGTTTCATCTTAACTGAACTTGCGTTAACTGTAATAATTTTGAGAAAAATCAAAAAATTTCAAAGAAAATGCAACGATATGTACCTTATTTGGTGTGAAATGCTATAATATCACGAAAAGTTCTTAAAAATTAGGGTGGTCAAGCAATCGATGATATCGTATGAACTGGCAACCGCTGTCTAAAATATTGAGCGTCAAGAGCGTCAAGTGGGGCGCATAATGGAAATTTCTACCACTTTTTCCGAGATTATCACATTTACATCAAAGTTGAGAATGTCTATTAAAAATTTTATTATAATACACTTCAATTTTATGAAATTACACACAAACTGAATTAGTGCAGAACACCCTGTATTTTTGATTAAATAGGTGGCTTGCGACCCCATATTCTATGGTAATTTTTCTTATCTGGATGCCTTTTATCACCTCTCTTAATTTGTCGATCGAAGCTTGAAAAACCCTGTATATTTCACTTATGGCTTTTGCATATGAATACTCCAGTTTTAGTAAATCTTTATTTTTTTGTAATCCTAATGGACTGGTAGTAGAACATAAACATTACCAGTATCCTATATGCTATATTTGTCTACTATTTTGTTGTCTTTCTAAGCTCAAACTGTCTCTAAAATTAGTTAATTGATCGTATATTTCAACATATTATTTAAATTTGAAACATATTTTTATATTCTAAAAATTGTATTCTGTTTAAAAACTTTTAATTTCTATTAAATGTAGTATAAATAAATACATATACTTTCTAACACAAAATACCATTAAATGATTGAATTTTCTAATCATCTTTTAATAATAAGACTTATTTCAGGGAACTCGTAAAATGTTTTTGCACTATAAAGTATCACATGATGTTATTTTTTAAACCGTTTACTCCGTTAACAACGTTCTTTTTGTAGTATTCCTATTACATCTAAATTTAAGTCCCTTTTAAACAGTTTTACATTAAAATGGGTTGTATACGTGCAAATCAGTACTAAAAATGGTGATGGATACTGATCTTATGACTTTACGGTAACAGTTTTTTTTTTATAATTTTTTGAGCTGTAAAACACGCTTTAGAAAGATGAACGTGAAAAAAACAGTATGCATTATCTCCGTAACGAAGTGTTCCATGATCTCACGGGAAGTAATTAGATCAAAGACTTTTGCAAGTGCCACAACAATTTAATAAATTTTTCTATGTCATTTGTCTCGAGATCAGTATTATGGTCTCTTATAAGCTGCTCATTATCACATATTTTCCTTTTATTTTAACTAAAAATTGAAAAGTAATAGTATTTATGATGAGTGATACCGATCAACCATAAATAAATTATACCGGAGTAAATAAAAATGAAAAGTTGCAGAAAGACATGTCCTAGCAACCGCTGTATACGTATCGAATTAAAATTTAAATGAACAATCATATTTAAGTTCAAGTATATCACTGTCTTATCACACGGAATGGTTAAAAAGCAAAACTGTTAAGTAGTTAAGTTTTCAATTAACCAATTGGAAGTTAGAATTAGAAATATAAAAAAGCATGAGTAGTATCAGTGATTATATTTGCAAATCACCTTTCCTGTAGCAGCCACTGAACTAGCAGATGTCTAGTAAAATACGTTAGCATTTTGTATAGCAGACATATTTTTAATTCTGAATATCTTAAAATGCATGAGCATGTGAGAGGTAGGTGGTGGGAGCCGCAGGATCCGCATACACTTGGTTTGAATCTTTGAAGAGGAAAATGGTGGTTTGTATTAGTTTGTATTAGAGAGATACACAGGTGACAAACGCAGGATTAAATGCCCTTTAAAATATCAATATCAAATTTATACAATGTTTGACGTATTTTATTTTAATAATTTTTTAAAGATGTACCTTGTTGACGAAAAGCGATTTTACAAGAGATTCTATAAAATCTGTTTTTAAGTTCAACGAAAGAATATTTAAGATATCATTTATGTTTTCAAGTGACAGCCTTAAATCAAAATACAACCTCAACTTTTTTTTCTCTTTTCGTTTTTCACACATATTGTCTTTAAAATTTTAACACAGAAGATTTTGGACGTTTCTTACAGATGTATATATATATATGTATATTGCATTCTTCCATAATCAGTATCATTATATAATAGATATACCATCGTTAACGAAAACACCATCCCATGCTATGTTATTAGAAATTATTGTTGGCAGATACAATAAGTACTATTTGTCTGGGAATTGAGTTCTCATTCCGATTACGAGTACAATTTAAAAAATATATTTTCCTCTATACATAAAGCTTCATAAATTCCATTATTTTCGGAAAGATGACATCCGTTTTAATATTTTAATTGTGTATCTTGTATAAAATTTCTGCGGAAAAAGTATCTAATTTGTAAAATTTCTAATAAATTAAATTCATCATTTGAAAAAAAAAAATTCGATATAAATCTAACTCATCATGTCTATATATTTACTTATCTTTAAAAATTTTAAATGGTTGTTAAAGATTTCCCCCCCAAAAATATTCCTTTGTGCAATATTTAAACCAAACATATTTTGGCAAAATACTTATTTCTTCGTTGCAATCAGTTCTAGTTTTAGATTAGCTCTACCATGATTAAGAACACAATATGTTAGATGTAGTGAAAAGTATGTCATGTGTAGGTTGGTTGTAGTATTTATCGTTTCATATTACTATAATATTACATACCGTCTATACTTCCTATAAATCATAAAGAAAATGTTTTTATAATAACATACAGAATCGTTGCTTTTCTTCAAATCGTGATAATTTGTGACGAATTAAGTACAAAATGCATTTAAAAGACAAGCGTGAATAAATTTATCTTCTAGAATAAAGTAAACTATCTTATCAAAACTATATTTTTCTCGTCATGAAAAATTGTGAAAAAAATTACAAAATGTATTATTTTAAACATTCTAGCAAATATAAAGCAATCGTAAAAGGTATTTATCAGATATTTAAATAATTCAATTAAATGTAATGGTAAAAAATTTGCATTCAAATACGTAAAAATATTTTAGGATTTATATGCATTTATATTTATATATATTTATGTATATATTTATTATAGTTATGTATTATTTTATATGTATTTTTATAATAACATAAGAGTCGTTTCTTTTCTCCAAATCTTGATAATTCGTCACAAATTAAGAACAGAATGCATTTAAAAGACAAGCGGGAATCAATTTATGATCTAGAATAAAGTAAACTATCTTAGCAAAACTATATTTTTCTAGTCATGAAAAATTGTGATAAAAAATTACAAAATGTATTGCTTTAAATGTTTTAGCTAAGATAAAGCAATATTAAAAGGTCTTTATCAGATATTCATGTAATTTAATTAAATGTAATGCAATAAAATTTGCATTCAAATACATAAAAATATTTTAGGATTTATACGCATTTATATTTATACATATTTATGTATACATTTATTATATTTATGTATTACATTTACTTTTTATAATAACATACAGAGTCGTTTATGTTTTCCAAAGCGTGATACTTCGTGACGAATGAAGAACAAAATGCACTACTTTAAACAGTATACCAAAGATTATTTGATTCTCAAACATGTTCATCCAGATTTTAAATAATTTTTTGCTGAATAATACACCATTTTCTTTCTAACTTCTAAGAGCATTAAAGGATTTTATTTTCCCATTTTCTTAATCTATATAAAGAATTGATTTGCATTTTGAATAAATATATTATTAGTTTATTTGAAATGTTTTGATGTTTTTAACCAGGAGGAATTTTCTCAATGAGATGAAATCTAAAAAGGATTGTGCCTGGAGGAGTTCTTTGTTGTTGAATACGTCAGGTTGATAAATAAATATAAATGTTCAAATAATAAAATATAAACAAGGAAAAAGACCTGAGGTTTTATTCGTTAATGTTAATATTTAATAAATAAATATATAAGATAGAAGATTAAAAGAAGAAAAAATTCCCATTTCCACGTTATTGTGTACATTAAACAATAAATATGTGAGACAGAAAAATAATAATAATAAAAAATATAACGTAAAAATAATTTTAACAGTTTTTTTAGAAAATCATTTAATGCAAATAATGTGTTTTTAACAAAATATTACGTCCTGTTTACGTTTATGTTAATGCGTAAAATACATATTTTATTGAGTATAATGCAGTGTCATAAAAAAATAGAAGAAGAAACAATGAAATGAAAAAAAAAAAAAACATCTCATACAGTCAAATTTCTAATTTAATTGTAATACCGGTTAAAAGAGTCATTCCATTCAGAATGACAATTTCATTAAATTTATAATAAGATGCAAGCTCAGGAGAATACATCTAAAGGGAAATAATAACAAAATTTAAGTCTTGATGATCAAAAAATATTTCACGTTTATTTACCACTGGGTTCAGTCTAGTGTCCGTACAAAGAGAGAGTATGTATAAATTTTTAAATCAATTAAAAAATGTAATTAGATTTTGGTGAAATATCAAGGATTTATTTTAAAAGTATTACGATAATGATAAGATTTAAGTTTTGTATGATTTCAAATTGTGGTACTCTTTGAAGAATAGTTCAGTATATATCTATCTATTTATATAAAATCCAAGTCTCTGTGTGTCCCTCACTATTCCGGTAGCACCGCCTCATTGAAATGAGTAATTGTTGAAAAATATTAATGCAGGGTTACCACAGTAGCGCCAAATGTTAGCCAACTTGGCGATAGCTGACTAATTTGGCGAAATTCCCATTTAAAACCATTAATCTTTCATAATGGAGGTCACCGAAATTTAATTTAAACTGCACTCTTTTAAGATATTTTTTTGAAATCTATGGGTGAGAATTTAAAGTACATCTTTACATCTTCCTCCCGATGCTACTAATAAAATAACCGCCAATAGACAACGGTGTACTGTGTGAGCTCCTAACTGCGCGATTTTAATGTGATATAGGTACTTTTCCAGTATAGGTGCCTTGGCGAAAATGGAAATTTGGTAACATATTTTCCGGGAACCTATTCACTGTTTCATTTTATATACACACGCATTTTTTTCGATATTTATACGATTTATTTAACATAAAAAAGCCGTTTCTCTAATTTTATACAGAAACAGATGTAATTTGTACATAAAAACCTTAATAATATACATATAAAACACACAAAAACGCTCATCAAATTTGATTTCATAGCTGTTTATATGATTTGACAACAAATCTAGATATTTTTCCGTTATACGAACACCATGCCAAAATGTATGCTAATGCGCCAATTATTTCAAAATGCTAAAAGATATTTGTAATTTTATGCCAGCAATTTAATATGAGTTTTATTTTATTGCTTTATTTTATAGCAGTTATTTGTTCACTTATTTTAAGTATATATTTGTGATTTGATGAAATAGTTCGTAAAAGTCTGGAATTTTCAAATGTTATATTTTTTAAATGCTCACTTTAGTATCGACAATGGTTTTTCTTTTATTTTTCAAATGCTTCAATTCACGATTTTGTGCCAACTATTACGCTTGGCGACAATGGTGTCCGCATAACGGAAAAGTACCCAAATCTCACTTTCTGATGCCCAAATAACACCAAGCTTTTTTTAAAAAAATGCCAAAGCCCCTACAGTGGAAAAGTACCAAACTGTCTATTATTTTGCGCTATGCGTGTTATAGTTTGTACTATATGCAAGGGGAGTGGAGCGAAGAAGTTTAAACGTTAGATATTAAAGTTTCGGCACAGATGTCATATATTGGCGCGATTTTTTTCTGACGCCAATGTCATATACACAACGGGTACTTAACTGGCGCCAAAGTGTCATAATTTTGCATGATATGGTAATCCGGATGTTGTTGTTTATGCTGTTGAGGTTTTCGCCAAATTGGCGTCGGAAAAAAATCGCGCCAATATATGATAACGTATATGACGACCGTGCCAATGTTTCTATAAGGTTTCTATAAGTTTCTATAAAGCAGTATAAGCAATATAATTAAGAATAAAATAAATGCAAAATAAGACTAAAGAAGAAAGAAAAATCATGCGTTCAGCATAGAATATGAAACACTTTCCAACACACCCTGAATGCTTTAACAAAACTTCGTTATTTAGGGAAATATGGTAAATAAGATAACGTTACTTCTTAGATATCCCGTCGACCAATTTCGCCAAATTATATAAATCGCCAAATAAATAGTAAAACATTAATAAAAATACAAATAAAACGTCGAATTAATGGTTTTATTGGCCATTATTGGCATTTAATTAATTAATTAATGGCAACCATTATTGGCAATTAATCTTACAATTTGGCGACAGTAATTTGGTCGAAGGGATAACTAAGAAGTACCAAGATAACTAAGTAAACATTTTAGAAAACGCATAAAAAATTAAAAAAATTGAATTCAGCAGTTACCGTCCATAGCCAATAGTACCGTTATTACATGCAACTATTTAGCTAAAATTTAATTTAAACTACTCTTAAAACTACTGAAATCACATTTCCAGATATTATCATACATAGACGGTTATGTATCCAATTCTTTGCGTGACCCTGTATATCATTTTATCTATATTCCAGAAACATTTCTTAGGAAACTAAATGCAGTTCAGCGTAAAAATGCATAACTCCTTTAAAAACCACCTTTAAGCAATTTACTCTCATACTCAGTAACCCTTACGAATTCTTTTGTGTAGCCTTGCATATGCATACACACAGTATAATATGCATAAATGTAGTGAAACATAAAAGCGCATATCATAATTAAAAATGCATTATAGCAATCATTGCTTATGTACAATACTTCGGATAAAAGTTTCTTGGCAAGAAAGAAGTTTGCCAACGTATTTTCTGACAACCTATTTACTGCTTCATACTCACAAACATTTTTTTCCATATGCATACAATTTGGCACAGATGTCATATACGCCCCATATTGGCACGATTTTTTTCCGACGCCAATTTGGCGAAAACATCAACAGCATAAACAACATTCGGGTTACCATTACAAGCAAAATAACGACACTTTGGCGCCAGTTAAGTACCCGGTGCGTATATGACATCGGCGTCAAAAAAAAAATCGCGCCAATATGGGCGTATATGACATCTGTGTCGACAATTTAATATAAAAAAAGCGGCACAGATGTCATATTCGCCCCATATTGGCGCGATTTTTTTCGGTTGTCAATTTGGCGAAAACATCAACAGCATAAACAACATAATCCGGGTTACCACATCAAGCAAAATAACGACACTTTGGCGCCAGTTAAGTACCTGTTGCGTATATGACATTGGCGTCAGAAAAAAATCGCGCCAATATGGGGCGAATATGACATCTGTGCCAAAAAAGCTATTTACCCATTTTTATAAAGAAACAGAAGTAATTTTTGCACAGAGGTCATATACGCATGGGGGTTGGCGTGATTTTTCTATGACGCCAATTTGGCAGAAATCTCGCTTTCGAATACCAGTCACTTATATATTTTTCAATTGTTTGCTATCATTTTGAAAAGGAAATAACTATAAATAAATAAAAGTTTGAATAATAACTATAGCACAAAGCAGTTTATATAATTAAAAAACAGAAAAAAAAGTAAATAAAATTTTTATTAATAAATTAAAAACAATAGCCGGGTTACCATAGCAGGCAAAATAACACCATTTTGGCGCCAGTTAGGTATCCCGGTTCGGCACAGATGTCATATTCGCCCCATATTGGCGCGATTTTTTTCTGTCGCCAATATCATATAGGCAACGGGTACTTAACTTGCGCCAAAGTGTCGTTATTTTGCTTGATGTAGTAACCCGGATTATGTTGTTTATGCTGTTGATGTTTTTGCCAAATTGGCAACCGAAAAAAATCGCGCCAATCTGGGACGAATATGACATCTGTACCGTTTGATATCTGAAATTTGTGCCGTGATTTGTATATAAAAAATTATATATATTTAGAAACGATTTTTTTATGCATATAAGTGCATATATAAACAAAGATAAAAGTTCATTAGATTTGTTTTCATAGCTGTTTATATATTTTCGCAACATATCTCACTTTCTGATGCCCGAATCGCGCCAAGTTTTTTTTTTTTAAATGCGCTATAATGGAAAAGCACTTAAATAAATAATTAACAGAAATAACAAATTATACAAACTAAAACTTTCTATTTCGAGATCAAAGCATTGTTTTTAATTTCGATTAAAAATACATATATCCTTGGATAACTTGAATTGAAATTAGTGTCACAGCTTAATATCTCATTCCATATACCTAAACAAACACAAGTGATTCATTCATCGTGAAACGTCAAAAATATGAAATCATAGAGGTAATCATTCACAAAGTAAGTTCTTCAACAATCAATGGGCAATAATCTAATGACGTCATAGTAGGTAAAGTGGTGGCGGTATCGTTTGTTTATGGTTTGTAATCACAAAGATTTAATTTTGCAATCTCTCTTAGTTACATTATTTTATTGTCATATTTATGAGTTCAGAACAAAAGCCTATTTTTTCATTATTTAGTTATTAAAGACGGAAAAAATCATAAATGCATGATTTGAAAATTTTAAATAATTTTCTTTCTTAATACTAAAAAATAACATCGGGAAGTAACAGCGGGTTTAAGTTAAATAAGTTTAACTGTTTAATTCTGTTGTAATATTCAAAATAACTGTATTTATTAGATTTCAGTACTCTACATCAGGACCCGATTAAACTTTGAAGTTAGAGGAATTACAATGTCATTTCGGGACCTTTCTTTTGGAGAAGCTTTTCTAAATTCCATATATACATGGAAAATCTTCAGTGTTAGAAATATTATTGCTAGGACTGACATAACACGAGAACGGCTTGCAATTTTACACAAGTTTTTGAAAGCTACTTTATATCAGAAATTTTACTAAAAACTGGTTACTTTTTTGTTATAGCGGCCCACACTATTAGGATTATAACAAGTTGCAGCCAATTTCGCCAACGTCGTAACCAAGATCGTGAAGCACACACATATAATACCATATAATACCATTTCATGAAATTGTATACGATAATTTAATAGTTTTTAACCTTACTTCAAGTGTGTTATTTATTTATTTTTAAGGCTCAACAATCTAAATTGTCCAATATACGAATTTAAAAAAATGTAAACAAAGATTGAATAGACATGACCGCAAAAAGCCTCAAATCTGCATAACACTTGGAACCAAACTGTGCAGATTACTGTACACAGTTTTTCATAAATGTGTTTCGTTCTTAAAATGTGTTATTTTCATCTATCACTGCGGAACAAGCGAGAAAACTCATATTCTTGCACATGAGTTGTATATATCTTTATATCGAAATTTCCGTCATTTTTGACGGGCTACCTTTCTAGTATATATATATAATATATATATATATATATACACTGCTCAAAACAATTAAAGGATATTGCAGTTTTAGGTGGATTTTGTATCTGGTAAACTGTTTAGCTGATTGATACATGGTCGACAGACATAGTAGGTTATATGAGAATAAATTACACATGTTTGGCAGAAAAAAATGCATTTTATTGCGCATTTGTGTACTAAAGGAAAAAAACGCAATTTGTGCATATGAGAAAAAAAGAATAAGAACAGGTGTTTTCTTCAAAGAAAATCATTTTCAGTAGGGGGTATGGTTTCCACGGGCGGCCAGCAACGTTGAACACCTTTGAGGCATGGACTCAATGAGGCTATTAATGACGAGTTGGGGTATTCTGCCCCACTCTTCCAGAAGAGCTCTTTCCAGTTCTTGGAGAGTTTGTGGGGGTTGTTGGCGGCCAGAAACTCGTCTTCCTAGAGCGTCCCAAACGTGCTCGATTGGATTCATGTCTGGAGAACACGCTGGCCATTCATTCGAACGATTCCTTCCTCGAAAAGGAAATCCTCCACCAGGTTTGCACGATGTGGCCTGCAGTTATCGTCCATTAAAATGAAGTTATCTCCGATTGCTGCAGCGTAAGGGACTACAATAGG
This sequence comes from Maratus speciosus, assembly GCA_963932465.1. Classification (NCBI taxonomy): domain Eukaryota; kingdom Metazoa; phylum Arthropoda; class Arachnida; order Araneae; family Salticidae; genus Maratus; species Maratus speciosus. The sequence continues at coordinate 312,998,711 of OZ010789.1, forward strand.
TCTGAGGATCTCAACCCTATATCGGTGACCAGTCAGAGCTCCATCTCAAATGATGTAGAGATCAGTGCGCCCATCAATGGAGATGTTACCATACACCAACACTCCTCCACCGCCAAATCTGACACTTTCGTGCACGAACGCAGGATTATTCCTACTGCCACGGTCCCTCCAGATGAAAATACGCCTATTATCCGGATGCACAGAAAAACGGGACTCGTCAGAAAACAGAATATTGCTCCATTCATTTCTTCTCCAGTTGACATGCTCGGTTGCCCACTCCCTGCGGTCGCGACGATGCCTTGATGTTAATCTAACACATACCATCGGTCGGCGAGCATACAGACCTACAGCATGGAGCCGGTTTCGGACAGTCTGAGTTGAAATCGTGGTGCCTGTAGCCGAGCGAAGGTGTTGTTGGAGAAGAGTAGCGTTCATGGTTCGGTGTCTCCGAGCTGTTAACGCTAAATACCGATCTTCATTGGGCGTTGTTGCTCGTCTACGACCTTGCCCTGGTCTTCGGCCTGCACATCCACTCTCCAAAAAACGGTTCCAGATCCTGGAAATGACACTTTGTGACACCCCAATGGCTTGCGCTACTTCGGCTTGAGTTTGGCCCCCTTCTAACCTACCAACAATTCTCAAAGCTTCTGAATCTGTCAAATGACTTCGCTGAGACATCGTACTCATCGAAACAAAGCAATCACTGAATGCCGATCATCCTTGTCTTCATTCTCTTTTATCCAGTTGAAAGTCAAATTTCATTCGCTGCCGCTGAAGCGACGTTTTTGACGTCGAACTCAAAATTTGCATACTCCACAGTTTGAAAACCAGAAAAATTTGCATTTGTGATTCTCTTCTTCCATTTTCGGCAAAAAAAAATTTCGTTTATATCTTTATTTTATATAAAACTTCAAATATCCTTTAATTGTTTTGAGCAGTATATATATATATATATATATATATTGTATATATATATATATATATATATATATATATATATATATATATATATATATATATGTGTGTGTGTGTGTGTAATAAAATTAAATCCGTTGAAAGTAGTACAGGAATATTATAATAAAACACTCATACTACACTATACATTAAAACACACATACATACATAAATAACGCCTGCATTCAACAGTTAAAGGTATATACAGATATTATACAGACATACAAACAATAAATACAATAAACCCAAGTGAAGTGAAAAATTAGCCAGAGCCAGGAATCGAACCCGGGACCACAGTATACAAGACTGATGCTCTAACCACTGAGCTACTCCGGCCGATGCCTGAGTCTGAAATTTCATCCAAGGCTGTCGTATAGATGGCTGGTGACTTCACCAACATGCTTTATTAGTGAGAAATTGCAGACTCAGGCATCGGCCGGAGTAGCTCAGTGGTTAGAGCAGCAGTCTCGTATACTGTGGTCCGGGGTTCGATTCCTGGCTGTGGCCAATTTTTCACTCCAGTTGGGATTATTGTATTTATTGTTTGTATGTCTGTATAATATTTATATATACCTTTTACAGGAATATTGTTGCACAAATGCAAGAAATGGGAGAAGGTGGCGGAATCCAGACCGGTGATATTATGTAAATTGAAGAATAGTGCCGACCGTGCATATTATAATATAATGAAGAATAGGAGTTAGCATATGAACGTCAGCAGATGAGTAGCATATAAATCGGTAAGCAGCATTTGTCATTGCCGCCGAATTAATGTAAAAAAAAAAAGTAGTCGACAATTCGAAGTATAATAATATGGTTCCGTTCGTGTAGTGGCTGAACAAGGCAATGAGTAAAATGAGTGAATGAGTGGGTGTTTCTCCGATATGCAAAAACAAGGCGAGTTATAGTTCCAGGTTTTTATTTAAGTAATCATCATATAGAAGCAGTCCACACATTATTTAAAAGGGAAGTGTCATCTCGAAAGCAATGAGTTGACACAAGATCACATCACATTCTTAAAATACGTTGAGCATAACTCTTTGAAAAAATGGTTAGGGTAAATCATTGGAATACACGCTGAGTCGGACGCACAGGCAGTGGACTATTTAACTCAACCAAAATCTGTCGGAAGCTTTTTGTGTGACATGCGGATAATTACAAATCATGACGTCTTTCGCGCTCTGCCCAATGTGAGAATAAGGGATATGGGTACAGCCCACGTCACGGGTCTGGCAACCAGTGGGGATGAGGCAGCAAAGAGTCCTGTAAATCTGAAGCGGACGCATTTTGTAGTAAATAAACCCCAAGGCGAGAAATTATTCTCGGAATAAAAAAAAAGAAATGACTCTCGTAAAAACATTCAAATTAACAGAAATGATCAGAATTCCTGACATATTTTAAGAATAACTAAAAGCTTTATATTTAAGTAAATCGGGCAAGATAAAAATTAATGCAATTAATCTAAGGGATATTTAATAGAATTAACGATAGATATTCTTAAAGAATAAGTAATTAGTGAATATGGTTGTAATTTAGCATAAATAGGGAAATATCGCGAAGTATGATTTAATAATGTAATATATATACCTGGCTTGCAGATGCATGTGTCACAATCAAACTTCGGTTCAAATTGTACGCTTCGAATTTATCAACTATATCGAGCATATCAAACGTACTCTACAGTCTATTCTAGATACACTACGAATACCCCATCTAGTAGTTGTAACGTATAGTGTGAACTTGATATTTTGCTCTTCTCATTAAAAAAAAAAAGTTGAAAGCGATAAAAAGGATTTTTTTAAAGATCCAATATACGTTGCATTTGAGTAAATAAATAAAATGCTCTGGCGTATGTTGTAGGATTATACTATTAAAAGTTTCAATAATTAATACCCATACCCAAATTGGACTTCTTGTTTAGATTCTAGTTCAAAATGTGGTTTCAAATACCAAACACCAAGTTATTCAGAAGAGACATTAAGAGATATAAAAGACGTAACATTTTAATGTAAAGACAGCTGATACATTTTAGAATGTTAATTAAACTTTCTTGAAAACATGTTGCAATTTACAGCAATTCAGTTAATGAGCGTTGATTGCGTTTACTAGTAGACAATAAAATTTCACCAGATAGGTTACCGATTCATTGTAAACAAGAAAGAAGCTCCCTGATTGCTGATGTTTTCATCGAGGTTTTCAACATCGTTTTAAAGCGTTAAATGCTCACCTAAGCATCAAATATGGCCCCTAAGTTAAGTCCTAAAAGCAGTGGTCTGACATTATCTATCGATAAACAAACATGTCTAATGCTTTCAGATGTGTAGCTTCAAATTTGTTTTAATTTTTGTTGATCTATGACAGCGCAACATTTTTTTCAGAGCAAAAACTTTTCACTCTATGTCTTTAAACATCCAGAAAACCGTAGAGTAAAATTTTGCATTTCAAGTTAACTTTACTTCGCAAAACGAATACGCTTTTCGATCATGGTAAAGTAAAATGTGTATAACACGTTGTAATTATATTACTATTTATATTACTAATATATTACTATTTATATTTCTATATATATTACGAATTAAATTACTACTAATCAGACGAGACGAGTATCATAACAGTGCAAAAAACATGACATAATAGTGGGACGCCGAAGCTTTCCAAATTCAATGAATGACGTCAGCAAAAAGAGGAACACGAGTGACAAATACAGTATCAATAAACGCAGTAAGGAATTATATCCCACCATTTTTATGATTTTGAAAAGTATAAATTCATTCCCACTTTATTCATGATATTCTTGTAGGTAGTGAAGGGGATGCAAATATTTCTGGTTTTCATCCTTGTAGCAAAATTATAGAAATTATAAAAAAATAATTTCTATAATTTTGAAACACATTTTGTCTTCTAAACACGATGTTCCTCTGAACGTCGCTACCTTCTATTACTGCATAATAGAGCATATTACCTATCAGATAAATCCTGGACTATCTCAAAGCAAACTTAGTACCACTGATGTCATTTCCTCCTTATTTTACTTTTAATTTCAACTTCTAGGTTGCAGTGTTCTAACGTAATCTGAAAAGAGCAAATTGATGCTTGTGATACGTTGATGTGACCTATAACCTTCCGATAACAATGAACGAAACACCCGCCATTTTATCTACAAGTATTCCTCTAGCAGCAACGCCTGCGAATATGATGCATGGGTTTATATACTCTCAATGGTGTCCAATGACCAATTACTTAACCGTTATGCATAGACATACAGTTCCAATTACAATAATATTTTAAATGGCTTAAAGAAGAATTTAAAAAGCCATTTGAAACAATAAAAATATTTCTTAAATAAACTATCAAATGTACGTATTACTCGCGCTCAGAGGGTTCTGTACATTAAATACATGAATTATTAACTGTATTATTAAAACAATTGTTGCTAAATGAATAATACAATTTTGTAAAAAACGATACAATGTATTGGTTGGGTATAGCTGTATATATTAGAAAAATATGAATGGTTATACCATAAACGTTCGAAGAGATACGAAGCCTGAATAATATCAAATATTGCAATTCTGTATAACTCTTTTTTAAATCTTATCCTAATCTGTTTATGATAAACTTAATTCGGTACTGACAATAAAAGTAGTGCATATTTAAACTTCATTTCGCATTTCATAAAACTTAATTTAGCGTAGTAATAATATTTTCTGTTTACAATGTAGCTAACCCTTGTTCACAGTTTAACTTGGCGTTGTGTTAATCACGCTTCAAAAGGTGGTCGCAGACTTGCGACTTCGCCTTGGCCCGTGCTGCATTTTTCCAGATAGGTTTTTAATTAACTTTTAAACACACCGGAGGCGTATTGAGAGGTCACTCAATGCAAACTATCCGAATCCCATAGTATTTATGCGATTAATTCTAATTAAATTAGTCTGCTTTTAAAAATTTGACGTTTATTGCTTTTATACTGTTACTGGGCATTGCATTACATAAATACATCATTAAAAGTTATTATCTAGGCCGATGATCTAACGCCGATGGTATATAGAGTACTCCGCAAGTGTCATTATGCATGTCCAAACCGTCCGTGGTCTTAAGAGATAATTTCTCGGCTAATTACCGGCGATTTTTTTCGAAAATCATTATCAACATTGCTTTTATACTTCTGCTAAGATAAATACCTTCATAGCTCTTCAACAACTTTTCTGAATGACCGAAAATTAATATTTGTGTGTAACGGGAAAATGCGCTTTTCTCAAAAACTATGTGACCTATGGTAATCGCTATAGTTTTCCTGCAAGATTTAAATTAACGTCTAATACCTCTAATTTTTTCATAATTTCAGTTTCAGTAGATTCGGATATAAAGGGGTGGAATATATTTTTGCACTTCATTTTTGACGATATCTGAAAACATAATACCTAAAATTAAAAGAAGTATGATTTTGAGTTCAGCCTTGCGAATGCTTTCACACGATACCTCACACGTAATACAAAGAGAAGACTTTTTTTTTCAAGTAACTTAACTAGCCCTTCCACATTTTTCCTAAATATATTTGTGAATGTTTAATAATCAGTAAATAGCGGATTAATAGTCTTTATTATTTCCCTCCATTTGAACTTTCCGCGTACCATAGTTTACGAGTAAAATGGCTGTGAGAGACAGACAGACACTGGAGTGATCTTATAATGGCTCCGTGTTTATATTTTAAGCACTGAAACCTAAAAATAAAAAATAAATAATTTTTTTATAAGGTGCCCAGTCTTATAACTTATATTTATTCTTATAAGTTATAGATTTTTCATTTTTCAAGATGGCGAAATGTAAAATGTGAGGTTATTTGCGTTTCTTCTACCAATTATCACAAGGCATAATCTTAGCTTGTAGGCTTCTTTGAAATACGAATTTTTGTGTGTGAAATTATGTGTTCAAGCCTATTTTTTATGCATTTTTGTAGCGAACAAATTATAGGGAGCTGGGAACGAATGGGTACATATTTGTTTTAGCCATTTAGGCGACAGTTATTTATGCGAAGTCCTTTTGAAGATGAGTGTAAAAATATTGTTTTTAAGTCTCAAATACGATTACACTTAGTTTATTATCATTAATACTTATAATGTTATTAATCTCTGTAAAGAAATAAATATACTTTTTGGTAAGTCATAAAAATACTAATTATAGGCTGTAATATACAATTTAAAGGCTTATTTTATAAAAATTTCGATAAAACATATAATTTTGCATATTATACTATATTACACATATTATGCATATCCCCATATTTAGTACATTTACATTTTATCAAATAATTGCAAAAAGTTTAAGCGTAATTTTTTCCCCAGTTCATTTTGCAATTTTTGAAGTTATTTTATCTACAAATTTGAGAAAACAAAACTTCAGATACAAATGGGTTAAACTAAAAATACATAATGTTTAATTCCATTAACTTTTAGCCTCTTACACTGGACAACAATGTTTCTACCACAATTGAAATTATTTGTTCTTTTTCAGTTTTTTGAACTGATCCGAATCAAGTTTCTGATTTTCTTCAACATATGTAGTTTTTGAGATATTTGCACATTTCTATTTATGGAAATTTAAGCTTTTTTGTGCCATTTATGTAAATTTTTGGTACAATAATTGTCAGACTGGATTTTGTGTTTTTTAATTGCTTCAGATAGATGTCGTAATCTGCATATTCGTTTTTTATTATCTATCAGTTTTTAAATCTAACTTGCATATTTTTCGATGGTGTAATGTTTACGTTAGTCTCAACTTTAAAGTAGTTGCCAGAGAATGGAAGTAATTTTGACTGGGGTTTTATGCAGATTTCAAATCAGCAATCCGTTTTCTTCTAGCACGTCTAGTTTTTCAGTAAAATTATTTTCTACTTTCCTATTGTATTGGCATAAGTTTGATATAAAATGCATTTTAGGGGTGTGTACATATCAGGTACATATTCATCACTATCATCGAAAAACAATTTTAAAAAATGGCAGAATGTGACCTAACTAGCTACATTATAAAGCAGCATAAAAAGCGATTTTTGGCTTTTTTGACCAAAAAAATAACATTTCCAATTTTTTTTAAAGCTACACATGATGAAAGAAAACGGGTACTAGATTTTAAATCACCGCAAAAAACTCATTTAGAAATATATTATCGTACAAGTGTGGAAGAAGTATTTATTCGTTATTAGAAAATCTGAAAAATATGCAAATTAGGCACTGTATTTCACGTTCATACGTCAGTATATTATCGTATAAAATGTTTTTGTAAAGTAAACTAGATAGTGATAATGACATAAATCTCAAATGTCAGTCTGATAAAACTTTATTCTTTAAATTTGCTTAAAATTGTAAACAAATATCGAAATTAGCATAAATCGAAATATGCAAATATCTCAAAAACTAAACGTTCTGGAGAAAATGTAAAACTATATTTGCAATCAGCGCAAAAAATTGAATGAAAAACAAACAATTTCAGTTTTGTGGCAGAGAAAAAGTTCAAATTTGTTGTCCAGTGTTATTAAGCTGGAACATTGGTGGCATAATTATATTGTTTTAATAAATATTTATGGTCATTTTAGAATACCTTGGTAGACCTAAACTGCTGTAAAAACCTGCCCCGGTCATAGGGCACTTTTACAGACTCCACAAAAATCTCAAACTTAACTTTTCAAAATGTTTAAAATGGTGCTGAACTAAATGTTATAATGCCAGGCTATACTCTAGTGATCACTTGTTGTATAAATACTATTACTTGTTTAATAAGTTAAAAACAAACTTTAAGAATAAATAAAGCCCCTACCGTCTACCCTACCGTCTAAACATGGGTACTTTTTGTCTTTTTAGAAATCCACTCGGATTCCTGCAATTGCGATTTTAAACTGAATAAAAAAAAAAGAAATGTCTCCCGCCTTCGAGGTATGTGCATGCAAAAATCGATCATTACGCCGGGAAATGTTAAATAAATGTATAACATTTTAACAAATTAATTATTTATTTTTCGGAACACATTCATAATTATCAAGCATTAAATATAATTCATATATCCCCAAGCATATCTTTAAACAAAATTTCTTTTAAACTGATATTCTATTTCAACTATGGACATAGTTAGAAATGTTTATCAAATATTATTTTTTAAATATTATTCCGGATAATTCGTTTTTTCTAGAATGAGCATTATTAGAAAATATTTTAACATAAAATACTTTCATTTTATTACTGAAGCCTGTTTTCTAATAAAAACTTTAATACAGAAAAATGTAAGTTCTGGTATTATATTCTAAAGATTATACAAGAATATTCTGCGAAATGTCTCAATGAAATGAACATTTTCGTTGAAGATTAAATTTTATGGCGACATTGTAAAAATTAAATCCTGAAATACGCGGAAAACTTTCATTTTGAAAATTAAAGCATGTGGAAGAATATTCCAAGTATATGAATCTTCAACTACACAGTGGAGTTAACGTAAGTTTATATATACATATATATATATATATATATATATATATATATTTATCAACGGATAGTAATAGAAATTATTCCATTAGATTTATTGATAAATATATTTTATAATAAAATAAACTTTAGGTAGTATTTTGATATCATAAAATGATTTTATATATTTGTTTGCAATGCAGAAAGTCTAAGCAAATAGAAATAACTAAAGCCGCAAATTATTTAGAATTAAGAAGAAAAAAATATAACTATTTTTGTAAATGTCATTTAAATACAACAACCACAGTAACACAAAACAACAGAAACAATAATAACACAAGAAATATAATTGAACTAATCAAAATATAATATGGAGTAATTTATAGAATTTCAGAATTATCTACATTAAAAAAATAATAATAATATCGTAGCTTTTTGAAAGAACAGATAATATCTTAATTTACTTGATGATAAAAAAGTTAAATTTTTTAAAACCAAAAGTTATACGGGACGTTACTATAAGTTTTCATTCTCGATAGTAACTTTTACAAAATACTTAAAAAAGAGATGTTTTGAAATATCCATAATTTAGAGATGAGAGGCGGCGCTCGAGTTTCAAACCAGTTTTCGGACTACAACTCAACCGTCTAATGAGCATCACTGATACCAGTGGGCTTCTTTTTATTAATTCAGATTTCTTGATTGGCACCACTTTTCTGAAATGGTAAAATTCCCCTTGTTTTCGTCGTATTTATTATATTATTAAACAAGGCGAATTTTACTAATTAAAAAAAGTGGTGCCAATCAAGAAATCTGAATTAATAAAAAAAGTAGCCCACTGGCAACACTGGCCCACTGGCATGGTAGCATATCTGCTACCATACAGTGGTGGCCAAAATTATGGACACATTTAGGTAGCTTTCATTACTAAAAATAAAAATCTAACTATTGCAGTCGTCCGAAGAAAAACACTTCGGGAAATTTTGCTATATTTTTGTCGATCATGAACCCCAGATCCCAAAACCACCCTCCGTTGAAATGTTGACTTATATATATATGAGAATAATATTAATTATTCAAGAATATATATATATATTATTTAAGAATATATATTATCTGAAAAAAATTAAAAAGTATTACTGGTTTATACGCTTCGATTTTACAGACCTCTATAACACAATTGATTTGAAAGATTTAAAAGGAAAAAATAGTAGGTTTTTATAATACAAATAGTACTTTGGATGATCATAATGATTTTTTCGTGAATTTATTTCAGTTGGTAGTACAAGAAAACTACCTCTAAGAAGGAAACACAATATTTAAACAGATTCCGGGTATTCCAATTGGGGTGGGGGAGTTGCAATTCCATTTTAGTAAACATCTACTTACATATATAAGAAAGAAATAATAATTTAAACAGTAACATATTATCCTACAGATATATAGATGATGTTTTGATAGTCAAATTAAATAACGATATTGAAAACATTGATTTTACATATTATCCTATGTCTCTGAGTCTGGAACCCTCCTCCCAGAATTGTAAAAATATTGATTTTCTAGATGTGACACTAAGCATAGAAAGTGAAAATTTTACATCTAAGTTATTTGACAAGCGAAATATTTTGATTTTAACACCTTAAAGTTGATATATATTTTGATTCCAATGTTCATGTTTCGGTTAAAAGAAATGTCCTAAGAAATGGCTTAATACGAATCGAAAGATTGAGTACTAGAGTTAAGGATATGTTTAATGACATGTTAGAGTGGTGTCGTCAGGAATTCAAGCATGGTTATCCTCGCAATTTCATCAGGAGAATAACTAGTGATTTTATTAAGAGTAGAAGTTGCGGAACTGAACTGAACTCAATGATGGAAGAGAGTGGAGGTTTTGATGCTTTGATTGATCTAATGAGATAGAAAGATATTTTCATGGATTTTGTAGATCTGTTTAGTTTCTCATTGTTTTTCATTTTTGGTCTCGGCGAGATTATTACGTAGAATTCACAATTTTGCTGCAACAAAATCCCAAACAAAACGCAAAAAAATGTATAACGGATTACTTTGGATGAAAACAGTTACTACATATCGCTCACCTGCAAGAAAAGTGACACATCTCAACAAAAGTAGATTTTACAGTGGAGGCAAAAGAAAATTTTGCATTATTTTACTGTAACGTGGAATTATAGCTCTACATGCAGTAATGAAAGCGTGCATAAAAGCGTAAAACCCTTAAAAATGAAGACGTAGAATGAGGTTTGGAGGGTTAGGTAATTTTACCTCCCCACACAATCCACCCGTCTTCTGCGATCGCAAATGGACATATACCGTAATAAAGCGATTTTCGCATAGCTACACTTATGAAACTGTTTGTATAGCAAGACGCACCTATGACAGACCTATTAGTGGAATAAAATGCAAAATGAATTTTTGCCAGTTGTGTCACTTTCCTTGCCGTTGAGCGATATATTCAGGCATTCAGTAAAATTCTACATTTGCCTTATAAACGGATTTCTTATTATCAGTTATACTTTATAAACAAAAGTACACAGCGAATGAAAAAATAATTGTATCTTTTTATAAATTAAAATACTGAAGTGTAATTTTATTAAAACTCTTGTACTGCCTTTCGTTTATCCGTCTATTTCGATTATCCGTCTATTTCGATTATTCGCCACGTCGTCCCGTAAGTGACGCATAATCTGAAGTTTACTGTATATATATATATATATATATATATACAAACAAAGAAATAGTTTTGGTTGTTTTAGGTCATACAACATGTGAAAATTTAATTATTTTCACAAAATAAAATACTTTTGAAATATGGTTAAATCCTTCGTATTTCATCCCACGGTAGTATATATGATACCGTACAGAAATCCTATAAAATATATCAAAATCGAATTTGTTTTCATATCTTTTCCTCTATTTGACCCACAATAACATAAATAAGACTAAAAAATTTTTTTTTCCTTAGCAATTTCTTGTAGTGGGGTTAAAGTGAAAGTTTATTTAATCATAAATTGAAAAAGGAAAACAAAACATGCTAGTTTTGAAACTGAAATGTATACTAAGCTTCTTAATGTGGTTTACAATCCTTTAAAATCAGTTTCAAAGGTAATTAATTTTTTATTGATGACACATAAGGAGAAATATTCAAATATTAGTACGGCCAGTGTTAGTAACATAAAGAAACCGTAAGATAACTTATGTCTACCGTCGCTTTCTGTTTCATGTCCTTTTTTAAATGCATGTCATTCTGATATTTAAAAGAATGAGTGTTGTATTTTTTCTAGATTTCTGCCACTGGCTATGAGTAATAAAAAATAAATAATAAAACAGGTGTTCAGGGACATGAAAATCAAGAAATCGTAGCATAAGGGAGGATTTAAGATTAATATTTTTTTTTTAATTTCGTACGCTCAGTATTGGGATCTAATAGCAATAAATAAATACATAAATAAATATAAAAGAATAAAACAAGAAAAACCGAAAGATCTTTTTTAAAAAAACAAAAGAAACAAGAGAAGAGAGAAAAGAATTACAAAAGTAATTTCCACGCTGGAGAGAGGAAAGGAGATGATGAGAGATCATTGACAAGATTATCAGAATTTTTAGAAATAAAATAAGCTTCATGAAAATCCAAGTGAGAGGGAGAGGCAGAGGAAGAAATAATTTTGGCTATGGAAAAATTGAAACAATGACTGGAAGACCAACATTGAGACGCAATCGAAGATTTGGAGATATCTTGATTTGAAATATATTTCTGATGCTCGCCAAATCTGAATTTTAAAGCTCTCTTTGTTTGACCAATATAACTATACCAATATAACAAATTAGGCGAGCATCAGAAGTATATTGCAATTCAAGAAACCTCTAAATCTTCGATTGCGTCTCACTGTTGGTCTTCCAGTCATTGTTGCATTTTCTCCATGGCCAAAGTTATTTCTTCCCAGTTTCTCCCTCTCGCTTGGATTTTCATGAAGCATATTTTATTTCTAAAAATTCTGATAATCTTGTCAATGATCTCTCATCATCTCCTCTCCTCTCTCTCCAGCGTGAAAATCACTTTTGTAATTCTTTTCCCTCTTCTCTTATTTCTTTTCTTTTTATTTTGTTAAAAAAGGGATCTTTTGTTTTTTTCTTGCTTTATTCTTTTATATTTATTTATTATTATTATTATTTATATATATATATTTTAATTTACTTCTTTTACTTTATTTTAATTTTGTTTATTTCTTTTATTTCCATTTTCCCCTATCAATTTCTCTTTTATAATTTTGGCACCCATTTCGTCTTCTGCATGTGCTCGTTTCAACTAGCGCCATCTGTCACATTATTTGCAAGCTCTACTCTGTACCTTTCAGTTCATTTTTGACCTTGTCTCCTTACGGACACGTCTTTACTGTAGTTGATGACGAGCTGTTAATATTTTTAGCTCGAAACGCGTCCTATGTATTGTTTTTATTGTATGATGATTTTTTACAAAGATTTATTATTTTAAATGCTTCATATCGCCAGTTTTCGGTGCTGTTTCGCTCGCTTTTATAGTTTATGTTTAGCGGAAGACTAAAATAAATGAAAAATTGTGCGCCAACCTACCTCGTCGCGGGGCAGGTTGCCTATATCTATGGGGTAAGTTGGCACATGCTTTATAAAAATTTAAATGAAACTCAAATAAGACACGCAGTTAAGAGAAATCAATGTCATTATTACCAGTAAGTTTAAACAAAGGCGTTATCACCGTACAGTGTAAATTCTATAATACACTGATACAAAAATAATGAATAAAACATTAACATTGAGTATCTTCTACCCTACTCGATATCGTCATCAGAGTTACGGTTGTCACAAATAAAAAATCGAGCTTCTCCGTTTGGGCAAGCCTTGTGTACCCAAAATCTTGTATTGCAACCACATTTCTCGGTGTCTGCTGTTTTTCAAGCTACCAGCACTCACCAGACATGGAGCCAACTTGCCCCGTGTTCAATGCGCCTACTAGCCCTATAATAAATTTCTTCACAAAAGGAACACGTAACTACCTAAGCATAAATAATCCAAGTAAATCACACATGGAATAGTTACAGTTAATTCATACACTAAGAAAAACTACACAAGTTAAATCGTAATTATTAAGATAAGTATTAGAAATTCGAAAAAGAATGAAGCAACAAAAAATTACTTATGAATGCAAAAAACAGAAAAATCGCAATAAATGTCCACTGCAAGTACGTAACGCAGCAGAACTACAACGAGGATTGTAAAACGCAAGAAGAAAGGTACTCTATGACTGGTTGCGCAATCTATCCACAAACATGCGATTTATGAGGACCTACTTATCCCTACAGCCAACTAGACCCGGTCTCCCCTACGACTTAATTATAGTCTATTGCATATGTGTGTTTAGATTATTTACAATTAAAAAACACACAGTTTGAGCTAACTGAAAAATTATTGAAACTCACTTACAATGAAGCTACTTTTAGAAATCAACTCACTATATCGCACCTATATATTTTAATTTTCTCAATATTTGACTGAAATTTTTACATAAGTCGCCTAAATAGCTGACTGTTAAATTATGAAATAAAAATTTTGGATTCTTCAACACATGCGCAGTTAAAAATTATTTCATACAAATGGTGATATCTCATCAAATATTCTATATATTCATATTTTAATTGCAGTTTACTGTTTCTACTGTGCTTTGTCAGGTTTCCGGAAAGTTGTGTTCAATTTGGTTGAAAACTCTGTATGCTGTAAACAAAAAACTTTTGAATTTTTCACAGAAACGTTAACATCTTCAGGAATATAAGTGCTATGCTTAGATAAATACACACAAACGTTGAACAGGTCCTAAATAGTGATTTAACACAGTGTTAGTACTTTTTCAATATTTTATGTAACATGGGTGACAGCAGGTAGTATTTTACTATTAAATTTATTATTACCCAGTTATCTTTCTGACTAAATCTTCCCTGAGAAATATGGAGTAAAACATGTTTTTTTATATCCTAGAAGTTCAACAACAAATTGTCAAGAATTTCAATAGATATTCCATAAAATGTGTAAATGTGGGTCACTAACTCTTAAGTTTTGGCCGTGAGTGCATTACCTGCACTCGGGTTTAAATATTACGTTCTGAACAATATTGGTAAGATTGCACTAGTCCCTAATTTCTCAGTATTTCATTAAATTCAGGAAAAAGTAGCGTTTGTGACAAAACTATCAGCGTTGTTTATTTTTTCTTTATTTTGCTTACCCCAATCCACCTACAAAGTTGCGAAACTTTTTCGTTCCATATTTCTTGAAAATCGCCACAGGAAATTTTTATGTCCATTTATTATGTTCTTACGGAACGAATGAAGGGTTGCAAATTAATAACATGCATTTATAACGTTTAGTTCCTCGTGTTTAGTTCCTCGTCTAGTTATATGCGTTTAGTTCCTCGTGTCATTCTTACAAAAAAATCTTCGGCATTATTTTAGTCTTGTGCTTATAATGAAAGTAAACGCAGTTCTTTTAAACAGTTTTTATAAGCATTCAACATTTATCCTTAAAATCACGGTATAATTTCATAACTTCTAGTAGTAATTCATGTAGTCGAAAAAATATTCCGTAACAATAAGTTAATTTGCTGTGGTCTCCGATTATTGAGAATTCACCGCTTTAATTTACGCGTGACAGGAAGAAAGAATCAGTGAATTTATTAAAAAAATATATATAATTCTTTCTATTTATTTTTTACGATATGTAAACGAGAATGAAAACAAACATTATTTAAACTACATTTTCAGATTTTCTAAATGGTTTCTTAACGTCCAATCATAATTTTAATAATTTTAAACTATTAAATGATAAAAGTGTATTTCTTTTAAAGAATTATTACACTATGTGTTTTGGTCCATCGTTAACTCCATTTGTAACTCTTAAGCTATTCTACCGATAAAGACTATTTTGCGATTTAACATATGTACCCTGTTAAGTTAAAAAATGCCTTAAACTTAGCTTATTATTAATTTATAATTAAGTTCTAAAAATATTAAAGTATTTTATTGTCATGCAAAACACATATGTGTACGTAATTTTTAAAATTTTATCATATCAATAAAAGAATACCCGAGTACAAAATCCCATCTTTACATACAAAATCAAAGTTAAGATAAAATGTACGAAAACTTTCAAAGTATTATGCTCCAAATGCATACGGTATACTGTAATAAAAAACGGAAATAAATATATTATAGTCACATATATTTGTCTTTTTTCAAAATAAATAAGCCAAATAAATTGAAAAAAATATAATTATCCCGGTAGATCCTATATTGTAAATAGACACTTAAAAAAACTTCAACGTTCAAGTTTTGGTCCGTCTAATATGTTGCGACAAAGATTATCTATATAACAGTATCAGGTTTCCTGCCAATGCTTTTTATTGAACATAAAAATGCAAAAAAAAAAAAGTTTATTATCACTGACATGAGTAAAATTTCCTCTCTACTAAAATAAAAACAATACAAGGATTTTATCCATATTAATGAAATGCTCCAAAATAGTCTAATTAATAGTGGATTGATATATGTACTTTTCTTTTTTCCATGCATTACTGTTTCATTAATTAAGAAGTATGAATTGGTATTTTGTTCCAGTTAAACCCGTAATTCGATGGTATTTAATTATTTACCCTCGTGAAAACATCTAAAGAAATTTTTCCTCTGTCTATTAATAATGATAATGAGAAACTTATCAGGTACCACATGTGTTCATTTTCCCTTAAATAAAAAATAATTATTATGAAGTTAATAAGCTAAAAAGTAATCGAATTAAAACTATGGTCCTTAGATTTTGGAGTAGTTTTGGATTTTTTGTTAGATTTTGATACGATTTTTAGCGTGTTTTCGCGTGTTGTGATGATTTTTCAACAATAGTAAAAGTAATCAGTTTCAATCTTTTAGCACCATATTGTAGTTATTATCTTTTAAATAAAATTTATTCAGAATTCGCACACCGATTTTTAGGTAGCTTTCATTACAAAAAGCTACCTATTGCAGCCGTTCAGAGGAAAGCGATTTAAAAAAAAAAATTGGTATTTTTTTTTTAATTTTTTTATAAAATTTTCAACGATCATGACCCCCAGACCCCGAAACCACCCTCCGTTCAAAATTGATATATATATATATATATATATATATATATATATTACCATTAATTAAACATAACCTGCCACCGTCAATTATTATGAATTAAAGCTGTAAGTATTAAAAAAAAAATATTATAAGAATTATTATGGAAGAAAAAAGAAAAAAGTGGACACCGACAAAAATTGAAAAGCTTATACATTGAATTACGTTATCGAGGGCACAGAATTCAATGATATAAGCAAAATGGTTGTTTTCTGTGGGAGAAATAAGCTAAAGCTAAAATTAATTTTCCCCTGTGCCCGAACAACCACTAAAATCAAGTGAATTGATTAAAAATGAAAGCAGAATAGAAACAAATAATATGAAATGGAAGAATCAATAAAACGTATTTAAATATTTATAGGATATAAAATAGAAATAATAAACACCATACCGATTAATATTTCAGTATTTTACATAAATCCATGTGCACATGTCTTATATATATATATATATATATATATCTGACCTCTGTCACACTGTAACTCTCGTATTTATGAACCGATTTCGATGAAATTCGGTGTGTACATAGTATATACCAATGTTTCGACCGAGTTCGTTGGCCAGCTTCATCCGCCGTTTTGTTTCAAAAGGTGGCCATTTAAAAAAAATTTAAAAATTTAAATCTTGAAATGTGGTACCAAAAAATTGAAAATGGAAAATATTTTTTTCTTATGTATTTGACCTTTATACAAAGATTCCGGAGCAGTTTTTGTTTCGTCTATATCTTAAAAAATGGCTGAGTTATAGCATTTTTAATTTCTAGCATGGCTGATATTTTGAAACGATCTGTTTTTTGTCACGCGATAATACACGTATTTAAGATCCGATTTGGATGTGACAAGGAATGCGCATAGTACATAGCAATGTGTCGATCGAGTTCGTTGGCCAGCCTCATCCGCCATCTTGTTTCAAAATTGCGGCCTTTTAAAAAAAATTTAAAAACATTTAAATTTCAAATGACGCAAAAAAATTAGACATAGAAAAATATTATTTTCTTATGTGTTTGGGCTTGATACAAAGATTCTGGAGCATTTTTAGTTTCGTCTATATCTTAAAAAATGGCTGAGTTATAGCACTTTGAATTTCCAGCATGGCTGACATTTTGAAAAGATCTGATTTTTGTCACGCGATAATACACGTATTTATGAACCGATTTGGATGTGACAAAGAATGTGCATAGTAAATAGCAATGTCTCAACCGAGATCGTTGGCCAGCTTCATCCGCCATCTTGTTTCAAAATGGCGGCCATTAAAAAAAAATAAAATTTAAAAGTGAGGTACAAAAAAATTAGAAATTGAAAAAGATTTTTTTCTTATGTGTTTGAGCTTGATACAAAGATTCCGGAGCATTTTTTGTTTCGTCTATGTCTTAAAAAATGGCTGAGTTATAGTACTTTGAATTTCTAGCATGGCTGACATTTTGGAACGATCTGATTTTTGTCACGCGATAATATGCGTTATTATGAACCGATTTGGATGTGACAAGGCATGTGCATAGTAAATATCAATGTCTCAACCGAGTTCGTTGGCCAGGTTCATACGCCATCTTGTTTCAAAATGTCGGCCATATAAAATTAAAAAAATAATTAAAATTTAAAATGAAGTACAAAAAAAATTATAAATCGAAAAAGAGTTTTTTCTGATGTGTTTGACCTTGATACGAAGATTCCGGAGCATTTTTTATTTCGTCTATATCTTAAAAAACGGTTTAGTTATAGCACTTTGAAATTCTAGTTTGGCTGACATTTTGAAATGATCTGATTTTTGTCACGCTATAACACGCGTACTTATGAACGGATTGGGATATAACTTGGTGTGTACATAGTACATACCAATGTCTCGACCGAGTACGTTGACCAACATCATCCGCCATCTTGTTTCAAAATGGCGGCCATTAATTATTTTTCTAGTTTAATTGAAAATGAGGTACAAAAAAATTAGAAATTGAAAAAGATTTTTTTTTATGTATTTGACCTTGATACAAAGATTCTGGAGCATTTTTCGTTTCGTCTATATCTTAAAAAATGGCTGAGTTATAGCACTTTGGATTTCTAGCATGGCTGACATTTTGAAACGATCAGATTTTGTCACGCGATAACACGCGTATTTATTAACCGATTAGGATGCGACAAGGCATGTGCATAGTACATAGCAATCTCCCGGGCAAGTTCGTTTGCTAACTTCATCCGCCATCTTGTTTCAAAATGGCGGCCATTTAAAAATTAAAAAAAAAATTAATCTAAAATGAGGTACAAAAAAATTAGAAATTGAAAAAGATTTTTTCATATGTGTTTCAGCTTGTTACAAAGATTCCGGATCATTTTTTGTTTTGCCTTTATCTAAAAAAAAAAAAGGCCGAGATATAGCAGTTTGAATTTCGGATGTGTGTGACATTTTGAAAAATCTGATTTTTTGCCTGCAACATCACTCGTATATATCAACCGATTTAGATATGAGTAAGCATGTGCACAGGAACTACTAAGGTCTCGACCAAGTTCATTGGTGAGCTTTGTTGCACCCATTATGTCATTTTAAAATGGCGGGCTATCACCGATAATTCGGGTTAATATAATTATTAATATAATTCGGGATATCACCGAATTTGGCGACAAAATATAAATCACTTTAATAAAACCAGCTTTGATAACGCTAATTTCGCGAAATTCTCATTCATATTCAATATTGACAAAAATTAGTATTTAATCTTCTATAATCGGGTTCCACTAATTTGAGCTCCGTGTGTTTGAATGATATAAGATGACTTTTAAAAAATAAGGAATATGAAAGCTACCTCTTCCTCCCGGCTCTGGCCGGAAGGATTTTTTAATTTTTCGCGATTTTGTTTTAATAATTTGTTATGCGATCTTTAGAATTTGCTTGCTTTCCATGGCGGTTTTCTAACATTAGGAATATAAATCCTATTTCAATCTCTCAGGTTAATATATTAAACTGAGCCCTAACTTCAGTGATTAATTCTTTAAAACGGTTTTTGAGTTTTTCGAAATTTTTTGTTAATTTCCCTTTCTTTTGAAGAGAGGATTTTAAAAATAAATTAAAAAGATAATTTATTTTTTTATTTTTTAAAGAAAGTAATGTGATTGTCTTTTTTCAGACACTTAAAGAAGATCTCCTATTTAAAGTTTTCCTCTAATGATTAAATCAATTTGGATCAATAGCAAATCAGATTCTATAGCAACGTGAACGACTATGCTAAACATCTGAATTGAATCTGAGTCGATCACCGCTTACCTTTTACATAAGATAATTAAATATATGATTACAAATTATTTGTGCACGCTTGCGAAGACACTGGTGTCCCCAAATCCAGGTTCATTTGGGAAAATCCTTCAGCAAAGTCAGAAAACAATACTAATGTATAGTAAAATCACAACAAATGTGTCATTACGCTTATAATATTTCTCGAATGAATACATTTCTTACATCTACATTTTAAAAATTAATGCGAATTTTCAAGTCGTAACACCAATTTTTGGCATTTTATTTAAGTCTTTAAGGTCAAATTAGCTCGTTGGAAGAGTTTTTATTGAAGTGTTTGTGAGTTTTTTTTTTTTTTAATCTTCGAAGATTTAGTAGGGATTATAACCAGAGTATTCTAAAATTTAATCTTATGCCCTTCTGTGCCTAAAATACCCTTTACAGAATACCAGTATAGTTAACAGTATCCCTTGTAAAGTTTGTGTCTCTGATGACACTAGCCTGTAAAATATGGGTTGTGTCACCTTTTTAAATATTTTATAATTGTTTCTTATGTATTTCGTAACATTGAATCCGAAAACGATCTGATTTTTTGCAATCACGTAAAGATTTTTTTTTAAATCGTAAATTTCAAAACCAAACAGTCACAAAATAACCAATATCTGATACTATAAGATAGATGTGATTGTTGTGTTTTTTAACATTTGATATATTTATGTATTTTAAGCGCTGAATCCGAAAATGGTGTTTCCTTTTACCTATCACGTCAAGATTTTTCGTACATCGTAAATTTCAAAGTTAAAAAGGTCAATGTTGAAAGTAACCCCTCCCCCTCTCATCTGACACCTGAGCCGTTTAGGTGTAAGAATCTCCAGTATAGGCAAAAATTTGATTAAATTATTGAATAAAATAAAATAAAATTGAATAAATATGCGTTTTACATACATTTTATACTATCAGATTCTCGCTAGTTTTTTTACTTTTTAACTTTGAAATTTACGATTTGCGAAAAATTCTGACACAATTGTTTAAAATGAAGGTCATTTTCAAATTTAGCGCTAAAAAAATACATAAAAATCAATTATTAGCTATTAAAAGAATATAGCAATCGTAGGCTTGTGCTGCATTGGTGTTAAAATTGAATAAATAAGCGTTTTACTTACATTGTATACTCTCAGATTTTCGCTGATTTCTTACTTTTGAACATTGAAATTTACGATTTGCGAAAAATCTTGGCATAATAGTTTAAAATGAAGGTCATTTTCAAATTTAGCGCTAAAAAAATACATAAAAATCTATTATTAGATGTTAGAAAAACAAAGCAATCTTAGGCTTGTGCTGATTTGGTGTTAAAATTGAACAAATAAGCGTTTTACTTACGTTTTATACTATCAGATTTTCGCTGATTTTTTTACTTTTGAACTTTGATATTTACGATTTGCGAAAAATCCTGACATAATTGTTTAAAATGAAGGTCATTTTCAAATTTAGCGCTAAAAAAAATACACAAATATCAGTTATTAGATGGAAAAAACAAAAACAAAAACAATCGTAGGCTTGTGCTATATTGGTGAAACGTGACGATCATACAGCATCCGTTTAGAAGACGAAGGTCAAACAAGCGCCTACAAATCAGACAATCGAAAGTGGTAATCATTCAATAGGTAGTGACCACATCCCCGTTTTCGAAAATGTTAAAACAAATTATTTAAATGCAAATATTCTGTAGAAATTCGGTGTATAAATTTGCAGTAATCTCCCCTAAACTAAGCATGCACAATTCCACCAATAGTATCATACTGTGACGTATACTTCCTGTGGATTTAATAGTATTCAATGGCATGGTTTGGTTTGGTTTAGTGCACCACCGTAGTGTAGAAAGCTTTGGGGCCTATAGCAACTATGGCTTTTCGTCTCGAATGATCCTTATTATATACAGAAACAACCACAAGTCACAACAATTTTTATTTCTTGTTCCATTACATATTTATATAACTACAAAGCGACATCCACAAATACATCCATGTCTTACCCGAGGAATCGAACCCGAGCCCCCGCCGTGACAGCTGCTGTCGCTACCGACCACGCCACTGGGCGACATTCAATGGCATATTCTTGAACATGAATGTGTGTAAACATGTGGTTCGGTGTCGATTGAAATTTGTACAAATGAGGAGCTTGTATAAAACTTGAAACGTCTACTATTATTGAATTTATTATGTGATATTAATGAGTTGTATTTCAGTTTTATTAAATATCGGATTTAAAATGACTTTTTAAATTTAAAATTAAAAGATTTGTTGTTTTTCGGCCTATTACTTGCTTAATGCTCGAAATTTCAGAAGTGCAGTGATATTTTTACAATCGACTTCTAAGCAAATCTACTTTAAATTAATGAACATTTCATCTTCTAAAGAATTTTTTGTGAATTTATTAAACTACGTTAGAAGATTTACATAATCATTTAATAAATTTTAGAAGGATTTTGGCAATTAAATTTAATTTATTAAATTTGAATTTATATGGGTTTTGTGCAATATTTGTAACTCCACTCAACTATTTAATTTAAAATATTTGTTTAGTATTTTGAAGAATTAGGAAATGTACAAATATATTGTTCTTACAATAGAAATAAAGAAACATTTCCGAACTGAAACTTACCCCCCCCCCCCAACACACACATAATCTTTCAACGTCAAGACAGCTGAAAAGATGCAAAGCAAAAGAAATCCTTCCTTTAAAAATAATTTTGTTTCGTACAATCAATAATGCTTTTGGAACAAGACAAATTAAAGTATCTATAATTCATTCTAAGTTGTATTACTACTAATCTATGTATTAAATGGATTTTATAATTTTGATATCCTTGAATTTTTTTAAATTAATAAATAAATTGTATTAAGTTATTTTATTGGTAATTAAAGTGCCGTCGGGGCATACAGGATTAAGCATGTGTGAACTCATTTGATAACGTAATTTACGTATTTTTTAAATGATTAGCAAAAGTAAAGATGTAAACAGAAAAAAATGCTTTTAATTAAATCAGCTCAACATATAGACATTTATTTAAAAAGATATACATTACATTCTTTAATTAAGATCTTGGCTTCATTCTCAATTTGTAAAATATGAAGAAAAAAAAAGAAAATTAAACTTTTTTTACAGAAAAATATGATAATTATCGATGATTTTTCAACTATTTAATAAACTTAACTCATGTGCATTTAACATATGAGAAAAAAAATGCATTAAATACGAGTCAACAAATTTGATTATTTTATTCACATGTGCGAACAATTTAGGCAATTTCCGAAGTATTTTTGACGACATTAATTTCTTAAAGATAATTTTTTTCACTTGTGAGATACTAAAAATATAAGTCAATACAAACCTTTCTTAAAAGAATCGGTTCCTAAGCAAGCACCCAAGTGAAGCACCATCGACTGCGGTTCGGTGGTCTATGCATGGCAATTGATTTTCAAGGAATGTTGTGAGACTGTTGACGCTACATGATTTTCATACCTGTTCGTAAAACAGTGAAATGAAAAGTCCTTTCGATGGTGTATGTTGTAAAAAAGCCTTTTTTTTTATCTACGAAAGCTTTTTATCTAAGAAAATATAATGTAAGCACGATCCAAATTATAAAAAACAACTTTTGAATAACCCAGTATTACAAAAAAAGTTTGCTATCCTTAGAAACCTCAGAAATCAGATTATTTCCTAGATTTAATAAATTATTTATAAAAACAAAAATTGTGTCGCTGCTACTGAGTTTCGACATCATTTTTAGGTAGTTTTATAATGTATTACTGAAATTTCTGAAAACGGGATACCTATATTTAGGATAATTCAATTCATATATGCAAAATAACAAGTTAAACTTGATTTCAATATTAATGTTAATGCTTTTCATGTAGGTATTTAAAACATGTTTTTTGACCCTGAGCATGGTTACTTCAGACAAGCGCAGTTTTTTTATAAATTTTAAAAAAGTATTTTTCGAAATTCCTCATATGTGTGCGACAGTAATCGATGAGATATACATAGCAGGAGGATTCCCCTTTCCGATAGAGATAAATGTAATACCTATTCAATTTTTAGACTGTGTTGTCATTTAAACTGAAACTACATTCCCATTACCTAGCGTCTTGCAATCCTAAATTGCCTCTGGGTAGACTTGGGAGAATTTCAAACAACAACATTTAAAATATTTACACTGAAGCCAGTTTTTTTTTTTTTTTTTTTTTTATATATATATCTCATATTATTAGTCGTTGCTAAATTAAATTGACTTTCATTAATTGTTAGTTTTTACTTCATTAGTTTTATAAAATGTTATTAAAATAGTCTGGATGTTAAATTTTACATAGTGTTTATTACATGATTTATATCTTTCCAATATTAATAATAGAAGGCCGTTTAACACCCAAATACCCAATTTCGGATTTTTTTTTTCTGTTGTAAGACAGGGACATACAGCATAAGGATGTATTTTCCTTAAAACATTCTTTCGAATTGCGAAACATGTTTATCACACATACTCACACACTTTGAATGTAGGGTGACAAGTGCATTTAGATTATCAGTCATGTATAATGAGCTTCTTTTATTATTTCAAACTCTCTGATTAAATGGGAAAAAATAATTGTGA